>JACCHX010000001.1:2765000-3365000 GCA_018907135.1 Kradibia gibbosae | reverse complement strand
TTACCGGGGGGGGTGGGGTCAGCGGGGGTTAGGGCCTAGGGGGTCACCTCTCGGCCTTGGCGTCCTCGTTCTGCACGATTTTCAAGCCGTCGAGCACCTCGACCTGGGCGGACCTCGCGGCCCTGTCGACGAAGCCGAGGGCCTTGAGCTTGAGGCAGACGGCGAGGTCCTGCTCGGCCGAGCAGGAGCTGTAAACGTTATAGGCCTGCTCGATGAAGGTGGCCTGGTGCTGCTCCTTGGCGGGGGCCCCGAGGGCGCCGCTCGCCAACAGGCCGACGACCACGACTGCTAATCCGAGCATCCTCCTTTCTTCTGAGAGCCGACCTTTTAATCCAAAATCCCCGACACTTGCCGCTGGCTCGCACCTCGCCTCTACCCGTTAAACTTCACCAAATTTTTATCCGCTCTCGACCCCGCTGTGCGATGCACCCGAACTCTTGCCTACGGCTACTGTTTGGCGACAGTCTCTCTCTCTCTCTCTCTCTCTCTCTCGCTCTCTCTCTCTCTCTCTCTCTCTCTCTCTCTCTCTCTCTCTCTCTCTCCCTCTGCAACTCAAGATATTCAAACGACGATGATCGTATCGGCACTGACCGAAAGAATCACGATGCTGGCTTTTATCCCCAAGCGCGAAAGGGGCCCGTGTACGTTTTTGAAATTTTGATGGCCCCCACCAGTCGACCAACTGCTTATTGGTTCTCTCTCGAATACCCGAGCCAGTTCGCATGTGTATCATGCGTGCGCGCGCGCGTCCGTGTGTACGACAAGAGCGCGTATCAAGCTCTTCCTTTGCCGCCGCCGCCGCCGCCGCCGCCGCCGCCGCCGCCTTCCACGTCGTCGTCGCGTCCGACGTCGGCTTGGCCGGGTCCGTTGTCCGGGTTGGCACAGGCATGTGTGCGCGTGAGTGCGCCCGCGTCCGCGCCCACCAATACCAGGCCGCGCGCGCCGCCGAGGAGTGAGAAAAAGCTTCTTCATTCATTTTTTTTTTCCTTCTTCTTCTTCTTCTTCCTCCTCCTCTTCTTCTTCTTCTTCTTCCTCCCTTCTTTCTCCTTCTTTCCTTCTCTCTTTTCGCTTCAGCTTCCTCCTCCCAACCCCCGTACCCCACCCCGCCGCCCCCTTTTCTCTCCCTTACTTTCTTTTCACCTGCGCTCGCTTTTCGCTTCATTCACGCGCGAGCCTAAAGAATGTCGTCCTGTTCTTATTCCATTCGTATTGTAATTCCTTTATCTGTCGTACGCGCCGCGAGAAGATGCGACCGTCGTAATAGGGACGCACGGAACAATGCACTTAACTAAAGGCCGCCATTGTGAAATCTATTGGAGACCGGTCTGAAGCATCGCGGCTCTAAGATAACTTTCTTACGAAAGAAAAATGCATTTTTTTTTCTCACTTCTTTCTTTCTCTATTTTTCAATTTTTTTTTTTTTTTGTTTTTTTTTTCTCACGGCTTTCTAATTTTGTTACCGATGAAGCTGGTGCTTGAATTCTGCTGACTCTAATGGCAAAATTTATCCCCAACAAATTTAAACGCGGGTGGTCATACGTCAAAGCGATGGATCCCAAAGGCCGAGCGGGCTTTTCTTTATTTGAAACTTTTTCATCGGCTACGAAAATTAGCTCCCCCACAGATCGATCTAAATGCTTAAAAGCCACGCTCCATTGCAACGAATTCGGAAGTGCGCGAGTATCGATGCATTTGCATTATCTACTTGGCTTTGCACGAAAGTGCTTTACGATGCTTATGAATTCAATATCGGATTTTCCTTTTACAGATTTATGATAAGCCTGCCTCATAAAGTATACGCACTTAACAAGAGAAACTATATCGTTTATGATATTTATAACGATAATAATGATTTATTCTTTATTCACTAGGATATTATGATTTTTTTTTTTTTGACGAAAGCTCTCGGTGCACAATTGTTTTTTACCGTAATATATTTATCAGGTAATAGCATGTACCTGTTGCATGTATTAATAACGCTTTTGGTCATTACAATAAATTTGTAAATGCCACATAACTGTATTTCAATTTAATTTATACTCAATTCAATTGTTTAAGTTACTTTTCACACGTTATTAACTTCAAAATCGTGTACTATTATTATAACGATTATTGGAAGTACTTTTTGTACTTGTACGAAGTGAGTGTGCGTGTTTTTTTTTTTTTTTTTTTTTTTTTTTTTTTTTTAACGAGTAAAATTTTTTACAAATATTCAACTGCATTTATAAATATATTGCACAAGCTAAATAATTGCTTAGGTATGTTCAAGAGATGAAAAAAAAAATCACATTTTCTCGCGAAAACAAACAGCTACATTCTCAAAAATTCGTATATGGATATTCATTTATAAATATATTCAAACATTTTCTTTATCATATGTGTGTCATTCTTTTGAGACGATGACTATATCAGCAACAGTTTATTTCAAAGGTACGGCAACCCATTACATTAGGAATGAATATATTCAACTTATACGACGAGAAAATATAGCCTCCAGCCTTTCCGGTATTCATATGTGTGTGTGTGTGCGCGCGCGAGCGCGTGCTGATGTGTGTATACACACACACATATATATATATACATAGTACATATGTACATATACACGCATGCCCACACGCACACACAAGTGGATGTGCCTATAAAATAGAATTGAGGGCCATATAGACTCAATCGCACCAAGTTTCACTTGCATTGCATTGTAATTAACACATGCCGGTTAAATACTGTTGATTGATCTGTGCAATAAAGTCGTATATATATATATATATATATATATATATATATATTAATTATTTTATATTATTGTATCAATTTTGTTGAGTGCACAGTTTAAATATATATATATATATATATGTTTATCGACTGGCATTTATCTGATTTTGCCAAAAAGAAAAGAAAAAAAGAGCAGAAAAAAATGAAAAAAAAATTTTATTTTCCATCATATTAAATTTCTTTGAATATTTTTTTTACATTATTGCCAATAACATTAGAACAGTGAATAAATTTTATTTCTTCTTAAATCCAACAGCAGACAGTAAAATAATGATATTTAAGCGAGTTCGAAATTTCTTTTTAGTGCCTTTTTTGTTTCTCTGGAAGGTTTAACCGGTAATTCTAAATTCCAATCACTGATGTGACTTTCTTTTTCGTTAAATCTCTTTCTTCATCGTTGATTTACATACACCCATATTGAAGAGTGTTAAAATTTCATTTTACAATTAAAAATTTGTTAGAAAAATGGAAGATCTTTGGTTTCACAAAAATTAAAAACACTTTATATGAATTTGTAAGCGCAATACACATACGTCACAAACAATTAATGTATAAATATATATCAACAAAATTTGAATACTACAAGATTTATGATTGAAACGGTATAGGAGACTTTTTAAATCCGTGGGTCGTACAATGCGATATGAGATTGTTGAACGGTACAAATCAGATGAAATCGTTGGATTGTAAAATGTATAGGTGAGTACGGTTTCATTCTATTTTTTTTTTTTTTTTTTTTTTTTTTTATTATCCATAATTATTTAGATTTATTAGGAAACTACGTTTGTATACTTAATTAATGAATTTTGGAAGACTAAATTAATCGGTGATCGATATCGCTTTTTATTATAATTTATTTAAAAATTTCATACGACTTTTGCGTAACTAATGCTGCGTGTACAATTTTTCTAAACCTTTCTAATCTATGTGGTTTTCTAGCAATAATTTTATTCTGGCGAACTGTATGGCTATTATTTGGCAAAATAAAACGCTCCTTGGCTTGAATTGGAAGGAGCGGGGGAGGGGGAGGGGGGGAAAGCGAATTACAAGTGAAAAAACTAATGCCTTACTAACCGATATTGCGGTAAGACTTTTTCCGCGTCATTATTATTGCAAACAATTGTCAACGTAGCGGCAGAAAATATTTCCGAAAAGCTCTTTCTTATTTTTTGCCTCACACCTCGCGTCCGTGCGTGGCTCGTTATTATATTTGACCTATTGTCTTTTTCTCTCTCTCTCTCTCTCTCTCTCTCTCTCGATTCTCGAGAGGGCACCATTGAGTTACGATAATAAAAGACGAACATCAATAACAACGGCGTCAGCGGCTGGCCCAGAATCCGATATAAAGATCTTGCGGAAAGCGCGTTATCCAACTCGGGTCTCACTTTCTATTGCGATAGTAAGACGCAATTAGGTAACATACACATCCAAGCTCACGAAAATTTTCTCTTTCTATGATGTTTCAGCGGCTCGGTATTTATGAATCCCATCCGTTTTCTTTGTAAACTAGTTTGTTTACTAATGGAATAAAACGAAAATTATTCAAATATTATTATAATGCCGTTGAATTCGGTTTTATCGTTCTTATAAATTAGAGCTTACGTGTAATGCAAACAATCTACTTTCGCCTCTTTTAGATCTTACATTATTTACAAGTTATTCCTGTTGAGCGATTGATAAAGTTATTTTTCACTTTATGCGCGTATAAAAAAAAAAATCGAATATTGCAGATAGGGAAAAGACATTTATTATTATTACTACAGGCACAAACACAGCCTTTTGACTTATTATTTATATCAAATGTGAACGCTTTTTTATGAGCTAAATTCCTATATAAACATAATTTGCATGAATATGGAAGTTGTATATTTATATTGTCAGAGAACCATTAATACCATTTTTAATATATATTTAATAAATTATTGCATATCTAATTGTATGTATTATTTTTTCCTACTGTATAATTTACATTTTCTATCATTGCATAAATAATTTCAACCATGCGAAGGGTATAATAACAAGACGTACGTTCAATTTCTCATATTGTAATGTAAGTTATGGGGACAAATCTATCCGACTGTCCGTGATTCGAGCAAAACTGACACACTAATTTGTTAAGCGCTGTTGAGTAAAGTCTGCCGACAATTTTTATAAAAAGGAAAATCGTTGGTCGTGAGAATTTTTATGCTTAATTAAATTTAAGATTTTTATTTTACATCTGCATTGGCCTATTAAATTTCTAATCTTTTATTATAAATAAAATGTTGGCAAACAGACATATTTACTTGAATTCAAGCTGATACGTGCTTTTAAAATTATTATTAAAAATGTAGCAATTGCAAGCATTTTTTGGAGAATGCTGACCTATAAGCATTTTTTTTCGTTGATTTTTTAAATATAAATTTCATTTTAAACTAATTAAGTTTCGCTGAAAATGTTAAGAATGCTACTATTCTTATAAATTTTGATAATTTTATGTAGGCGGAATGTAAATTATGTATAACATTATAGAAATAACAAAAAACTATAAAACATCATTTGAATAAATAAAAGGATCATATTTTTTAATAATGATCCCTTTTCAATTATTTTCGGTATTTTTTGAAGCTACAATTCGTCATCGACTTTATAATTATAAACCATAACTAATGACGCAACAGTTAGCTCGAATTGTAAATTGTAATGACTTTTAACAAAAGGAAATTTAAAAAAAAAATTATTATCGAATGACACTTATTATGCTGAATAATAGTTATAAAAATTATATACAGATGAGCTTTATCTATGTTGAAATTGAGACAATTTTTACACAAAAAAAGTTTTTTTTAAGTATAAAGATGTGTTAAGTTTAAATAAATTTGTAGTTAAGATTTTATTCATTGATATTTAATTCTACAATGATATGTGCACTTATCGTTTGTATAGATAAAAAATTGTATTATATTAATTAAAAGTACAGTTAAAGAGAGTTAAGTTATGCAAGGATGTTTTTGAACTAAAAATTAAGCCTGCTTGTATATATATTTTTAGAGCCCTCGTATTTAATAGTTCGGAATAGATTTTCTTTACCTTTTGTTCATATATATATAAACATAAGTATTTAAAATGTTATAAATTTAAACGATATAAAATTAACGAAATTAAAAAACGGCAATGTAAAAATGCACTTTTAAGTAATATTACTTTTAACGAGTAGGAAAAAAAAAAGTGAGAAGCGCAAGTGAGCAATGGAAATAAGTAATATTATAAGAAGAATAAATTTGTTTATAAACTAATCGAAAATAGAAAAATGCCTTCTAGTTAGAAAATTTAGAACAATGCTCAAACCGCGATGAATAAGTAATCAATTTGCGGATAAGGAATCAGTCGGGCAGTTTTGGGAATTCCAGCTTCAACAATTCTTCCATTCACAATGGAAACTAACAATCCGATACTAAACAATAAAGCTCGTTGGCGTATTTAATAATTATTCCATGTGCGCTCGTCCTAACACCGTCGGCCCGTTAATGCAAATAAATTGCCATTCGTCATTGATTATAAGAAAAAGAAAGCACTCGAGAATATATATTTTTGAGTCGATTAAAGAGAAAGGAAAAGTACGCAAGGAATACATTTTGTTTTAACTCGTGTACTTTCCCTGTTCGAGTTCGGCAAAAGGAATAATCTATGCGCGTGCTTTATTGGCCGCTAAAATTTCTCTTTCCGAATGAAAAATGTTTTCCCGAGGCAAATTATCTCACCGCGGGACCATTAATCCGATGATTTAGGCCGAGGCCCGGGATTTTTTCAAAATAACGCTAAAAGCCCAATAAATTTATATCGGCCGGGGATAGGGATCGGCTCCCGGCGGCGGCGGCGGCGGCAGGGACTCGCGGTAAGGAGCGGGTCCGAATTCGTCCGTGCATAGAGAAAATGACGGGGGAGGGGAGGGGGAGGAGGAGGAGGAGAGAGGACCGGGAGAGAAAAGAGGAACGATTGACCTGGTCGAAAATTAATGTATTCCAAAAAGCCGCGCGCTCACGGGAGGTGCGTTTAACGGGTTTTGCCGTGGAATGTGCCTCGGCGGCGTCGGGAGGCAACGAGGGAGGAGAGGAGAGCCGCGCGCAAATGCGCGCGCACCGGCGAGGCGAGCAGTTAGGCGGAGGAGAGCCCGTGGCGAAAAAAAGGGACAGTGGGAGATGCCTTTTTTTTGTTTTTGTTTCGTGTTGTTGTTGTTTTTTTTTTTTTTTTCTTTTGTTTTTCCAAGGAAGCCAGAGATAACAACAACGCCTGCGCGCGAGCGCGACTCCGATTCGACCCCCGAAGCCTTGGGGGAGGGTTAACTCGTGGCCGGCGGGCCGCAATGGGCCGAGGCCGCGCCGCGCATTTTACAGTTTCTCGAGGAGGCAGCTTATCTGATCTCCCGACGCTTCTTCGATTCGACAACAAAAACTTAATTGCCTCTCGCCGGTAATGGATGCGCACACGTAGAGTAAGCCCGCGCTCGCTCGCTCCCATAAGTACATACGTGCATACGCGCATACCGTGCATAAATACATAAATACATAAGTAAGTGCATGCAGTACACGTGCGCACGCGTGTGTGTGTGAACAACTTTCTACAAGTTGAAAAACAAAAATTTAGTCAAGTGTCGCTCGCTGCGCGTGCGCCCGTGTATTTCGAATTCTCCCTCGTGCTTGCTTGCTACCGTGGAAAATCGTACAATTTTTTTTTTTTTTTTTCTTCTTCTTACCCACGGAGAAATAAATCATCGGCCCACTACTAGAATAGCGCGCGGCAATAAAATTCAATGTACGAAACGATCCGAGTTTTATTTCACCGATAATTATTTCCCAACGGCCTTTCACAGCTGTGTAACAGTACAAAAATTTTAATACTATTCACTTTTCCAGACATACATATACATATACACACATATATATATATTATCATTTAAGAAATGGCATGTATAAATAATTAAGCGACTCTGTTTTACTCCAATAGTATTTAATAATAAGAATAGTCCACTGCTGTCGATGAATTTATGTTGAATACATGCTAAACTTATGTACGCATTTAAATATATATATATATATATATATATATTGTCGTGTATCCAAATACTTTTTATGAACTTCTTTCGTGAAATTGTTTCAATAAACAGTACAATTTCAATTTTACGATCTGAAGTAATGCAATACAATAGTTTGTAATAAATTTAATCGTTAATAATTAAATAATAAAATAGTCACTTTTAGCGAAATAAGAATTCAAGTTTAACGATCCTTAAACATTGCGTGCAGTGGCTTTAATCGTTAATCAATGTTACAAAATTATACATTGTATCTACTAATTGAATATCAATTCTAAAGTAGAAATATTTATACGAAGATTATTTATTATTTTTATACGAAAAAACAGATGTGACACCATTATCGTCTTTCGTTTAGCCATTTTAACTTACTTTTAAACGAATCAAAAGTTTATAATTAGTAAATTATATACAGACAAAATATCTCGCTTTAATACATTTTAATGTACAATAAACTTAATGCTTATTCATAAATTACAATTCATTATGGGAAAAATTTTTTTTTAGCACAATTAATATTTCAAATTATTCGAATTAGTTTACTGTTGTAGAACATAAATAGTAATAAGTTTTCAGTTAATTAATTCGTCTCATATTAAACAAAAAATCATCTATATAATTAAAAATATATACTATTTAAAGGATAATTATTTTGATCGGTATTAAACGATCGATTAGTAATATTTCATTGGTCTGTGCATTATTAGTTTAAAAATGATATGGAATTATCGAGACGAGCCAAATGTAAATATTATCTTTAGAACACACACACACACACACACACACACACACACACACACACACACACACACACACACACATATATATATGTATATATTACTAATTATGTGATATCAATAAATAAAAAAATTAGGGAGAAATTTTTTGTTTATAAATAAACGCATTTGAAGAAATTCCTTGAAATTCCTGATTAATGTCACGGCTAATATTAATCAATGCTTACTTAAGGTCTAATTTTTTTCTTATCCCAGTATGAAAATGAAAGTCCAATAGGACGCTGCATACTAATCGATACACTACGAAGTCATATTCATATTTGAACGGTGATTTTTTATTCAATGATTAAGTATTTGAAGAATCATACGCAGCGTACGGAACTAACATTTTCATGAGAAAACAAATCAAAGACAAAAAATCGCTTATAGTTTTTGATAGACTTTTAAATAATTGTCCTCTATATATATATATATATATATATATATATATATATATATATATGTATAAATACAATACATTTTAATCGCATTTAATAATCGTCCCGTAAGAATATCAGGGTGAATCGCAATTTCCATAATAATATTGATCGTAAAATTCCAATACACTTTGTATTCGAGAAGCATAATTGTCAAAGTTCAAAGAGTAGAATTGTAAATGAGATTACATTATTTGATATATAGGCACTGGAACACTTTCTTCAGTTCTCGTGCGCGCACAGATCGCCGGCGAGAGTGAACTCGTCTCACGCTGAGTACGGTTAATAAAATATCGAGGGCAGGTCAAGGCCCTCGATGTAGTATTCATTTCCGTCTCGTCCACTTCGTCCTTTCGTGCAAGCATCTCACCTCGAACTTCAGCCAGGTGATTAGGAGTAAAATGCGCCCGAAGAAATTGATCCTTTTCTTTTCTTTCCTTCGTTTCGTTTCCTTCCCTCAAATGGAAACTCTTTAATCGCCTATTTATTTTATTTATCCCGATCGTTGATTGTGTTCTATTTGTTATCGTGCATTCGAGTTGCCGTTGTTTAGGCATTCGCTCGGGGAAAATAATTATTATAATATTATGCTTACCTGTACGCATATTTTATTTCCCCGTCGGATATATTTTAATATAGTGCAGCCTCGGCTCACGACATTTATACGAATAAAATATTCTCATGCTTGTGGATTGTTGTTATAGCGGATAATAACGAATACTGGTATGGCGAGTTCCTTAATACATTGAAAAATCAATCGAACCACCTTTGCGATGTATATATTCATAGGCTTGACGATACGGCGTGAATTTTTTAATAGATAAGCACAGGTAGGCTATTATTTTATTTAATAATTCTTTATAATAAATATTTATTCGAATGGTTTTCGATATTAAAAAAGAAAAAAAAAGAAGAAGAATTTTATTACCATGTGCAATAAGTTTTGAATACCAATGTATGCATTATTTGCAAAAGCTTTGAAATATACTACAACTCTTCAATAGCGAATGAAATTTTATTGGTAAAATTGATCGATCTAACGAACGCGCGCGCGCGCGCATGCTTATACGTGTGTACAATTTTTTTTTTTTCACGCGTTTAACACTTGTATGTGCTAATTGTATGAGGAGTATTGAAAAGCGCCAGTTCAACAAGTCGATACAAATGTAAGCTCACCAATTGACTAGGATTATTGAATGAGATATCGGCGAAACAATTTTCTAACGCAAATCGGCGATACGCAATGATCATAAGCTGAAAATTAACCGTAATCCTCCAGCCTCTGATCTGCGTCAAAGTAACAGAATGCACGCAACGGATCTATGAATGTAAGGAGGACGGAATTTCTGCACGAGCTGTGTTTCATTTGCCATCTGTATTGCATTCACTTTCTTGTTTCCTTTTTTATTGAATACGCAGAGCAAGCAAGGAATTCTCCCGAATTACAGGGAACTCGAAGGACAAAAAGGAGATATCAACTTCATGATTGCGGCCCGAAGATAAGGCTTTCACTTTATAGGAGAGCACGTAAAATAGATACGCATATGCGGATGTGTAGTCATTTCCATTGGTACGCTTGTAAGAATATTATTGAATTGAACTTTTTTTGGATCGATGAACTATTGTTTTTGCGTTTACATCATTTTCGAGAACGAATAGATTTTTCATAACTCGATTACGGCTTCATGTTAGGATGAACTTAAAAAAGTCCCTCCTTGTATATTCTTACAACATTATTTCGTTGGAATTTAATTGTAAGAGCATTAGTATTTATTTAGGTTATAATATTATTGTAATTAAAATAGCGATTTCTTGATTATCCGGGCGCTGATAAATTCGTATTTTAATTAAAAATATTGTCCTTATACATAATTGTTGTATTAAATAAATAAACATTTTTCCCTAAGCGGCTTATTAATGGCTTATTTGGTCACCGATCGTCGAATCGAAGCCGTATATTTTAATTTTAAAACGTATAAAAACCTTTATAATCTCACGCCTTGATCTATACCGTTATATTTTCACGAAAAAAAAAAAAGAGTTGCTTAGTGAAGCTTTGGTCATAGAATTTTAAGTCGACAAATTTCGAAACCTCCGAGACACCTTCTTAATCTCTCAGCGATCGAGCGCCTACGATATTTTTAACAAAATTAACAAAGGAGCATTTTCGAGTATTTATTTTCGACTAAAAGTTTTTAATAAGAAAAAAAAAAACTAACGCAACAAGCAATTAAAGAAAGGAGAGATGACTTTTTCTACCCATTTGATCCAAGAGACTGTGTAGGCTTAGTGCAAGGCGTGGTTGGGGGGGGGGGAGGGAATCTCTCGCTTTACCAGCACTCGCAGATATGAAATTAATGACTAGTGTAGAGCGCGGAATCGAGGAATTTAAATGAAATTACATTGCAATTTTAATGTACAATGAATTCGAGCAATTAACAAAAGTACAAAAAAACATTGTCCTTATTCGTCGGCTCAAGTTCTTTGCAATGCGTCGCTGCGAGTATGCATTAATTGTTTCTTAATTAAGGAATATTCTTTGACGGACGCATTACAGCTAACCGAGGATCTCTTATTAATCTTGCAGTCTCTTATCCGAGGATCAATACAAAATTAACCGATCCCGGTGAGCGCTAATTAAAAAGCGAATGGAAATTAATGGCAAATAAATGTATCGACTGGGTTGCGTAAGCGCGCGTGGAATTTCACAAATGAGAATGCACACCGCCGCGCGTTGGTAGGCGAGGATCGGCGAGGATGGTTGGAAGGAATGGTCGAGGAGCGGAGGATCGAGAGCAGCGGCGGCGGCGGCGGCGGCGGCAATAATAACGGCAGCGCGGTTGTAACGAAAGAGAAAAGCAGGAGGAGGAGGAACGGCGGGGGGGCGGGGCGGGCGGTGGCAGGACCGGATTTTTAAAGGGAAAACAAAGTATGCGCGTAACGCGGAGGAGGCCGAGCCGCACGGGAGCGGACGCCAAGAAAGGAGGCAGCGCACGCACAGATGCTGCCTCGCTGTCTCAAATTCACCAGGCCCCCCCGTCCCCGTCCCCGGGCCCGCTCGTTTGCTCTCTCGGCTTTCGACGCGAACACATGGCCTGGTTTACTTGTCCAGGCGCGTGTAGCCGAGCGCGTTTACGTGCACATTCGCGGGCGCTCTCCGCAAGTAGGCGCTGTGCTCTTTTCTCCATTTCGCATCCGTTGCACTTGGAGCGGCGGTCCGCTCTTGGCCTGCATTGCGAAAAAGAGAGATCGATTTTTTCCCCCCCGAAGGGGCGGGGGGGGGGGTTCGGCGACCGGCTCCGAGAGTAGTACCCATTGCCCGCCACCCTCTTCTTCTCTTGTCAACCCCCCGCCCCCCGCCCTCGTGCTCCTCCTCCTCCTCCTCCTTCCTCGAGCACGCCGAGCCGCTCGCCGGATGCGTTCCCGCGATAAGGGGAGAGGAAGAGATTCCCCCTCGCGTACTCGACACCGCGGGAGCCTTGCCGTCCTGCCGTCTTATTAACCTATTGATATTGCGCGCGCGCAGGTGTGCAGCCTTAAGCGCGCGCGCGCGCGTGCGTGCGTGCGAGCTCGGAGCCGCGCAGGTGCGTCCGTTCGGTATGCTCGATTACCATAAATTAGGATTGGAATTGTTCTTTCAATTTTTCACCCAAGATTTTCGATACTTTCGATTTAATATTATTCGATTAGCCGTTCGATTTAAGAGTCCCCGA
Source organism: Kradibia gibbosae (assembly GCA_018907135.1). NCBI lineage: Eukaryota > Metazoa > Arthropoda > Insecta > Hymenoptera > Agaonidae > Kradibia > Kradibia gibbosae. Next base: position 3,352,231 of record JACCHX010000001.1, on the reverse strand, counting down.
CTGCTTTGCTTACAATGTATATACACACAGTCACCGGTGTAGATATTTAACGAAGTCGGAGGTTACTTTGTCAAAGTTTTACGCGATCGGTACGTTAAAAGCAGTGCAGCGGTGTCGGATTCAATGGCTCGATATAAACAAATTTGTCCGAATATTCAATGTTGACGATTGCACTCGAGTTGAAACCTATTGGTCTTAATTGGCTTAGTTGAGCGTTAAGCTGATAACATTATGTTAATCCTGTAAAAGCTATTCCCAATTGTTTTTGTTTATCTTTAGGACTATAGGTGATTTTTTTACTGAAATACGTGTAGTAATAAAATACATTGCCAAATTAATTCGTAACCCTTATTCGTCATTAATATTGAATGTTTGTCGAATGATCGATAAGGTGATAAGAGATTATTTTTGTAATTTGGTTTTATTAGCTTATAATGAACCGCAATAAAGCACCTGATAAATAAAAATCTTGTACCCTTTGCTGTTGTTCATAGTAATATTTTGTTATTTAAAAATCCGTAGTGCTTCGGATTTTTTTTCCTTCAATTATTAATTAGTACCCGTGGAGGTGATGTGGAGAATTATGATATTCACGTATAAGATTCAAATGGAATCTACTCATTTTTATAAAACAACCATTACCAATTACCTTACGATGTTCACTTTTTCAGTATACAGTCCACTTTCATAATATCGAAGTCGAATAGTTCTTTAATACTAAATATATATATATATATATATATATATATACCGAAGTAAAAATATTGATGAATCTCATATTATAATTTCATATTATAATATCGACATTATAATTTTTATTGCTTGCAATCAAGTAATTGCTCATTAATTTAATATTCCTTCATAAAATGTATTATATATATACACACAATACCCATAATTAGAGGCCATCATATATTATTGTTATTATACATTAAGAGTGCAATAAATAAGAAATATGAAAGTACTACTAATCAACTTTTGTTTCTCTCTAAGATTAAGATCTTTAAGCGTCACTTTATCGTGAAATTCTTAATTCAAACGTCACTTTAATATTTGTTGTCCGGTGTTCTGGCGTAGTGTTTTCGCTTGACCAACTTTAGGGAACAAAGAAATCTCAACAAAATGTATAAAGTAATAATGGCTTTGAATATCGGAGTAATCGAAATCTATTTCTATTTATTTCTTCTCTCTCTATCACACATAATCACACACACACACACACACACTCATATTAAATATATAATCCACTTGCTTACTCTCAGTGCTCGCACTGGAGCTCGAAAAGACAATGATCAACAATATGTATTTGGTTGGAATGCGAAATAAGAATTAGCAATGCTGCATTTGTTGTTTTTTTTTTTTTTTTTTTTTTTTTTTTTATTAAAAAGGTATTTCCCTTATAATTTATTAAATGTCTAAAAATGTACATGCGCGAGTTCGCGATAAATTAACATTTCGCGATGAAAAAAACCGATTTTTATTATCGTTGCTTGTTTTTCTTCATATAAATGATTTGAGCAGATAAAACATTTTAGACGAAGATCATGGAAAACAGAGTTATTGTCATGGATGCGGACATGAGTTATATAAGAGCTTCAAGCGATTGGCAAATAAATAATCAAGGAATGAGCAATGAACAATGAAGGACGAGGATAATCGGATACGAGGGACGGCAGAGGCGATGAGGCTTAAGAGATGACACTTCGCGCTCGGTGGCAAACGATCGTCCATGAGGTTTGCGGGTAGGTGCAGTCGTAGGCTTGGCGCCCCTGAGCTCCGACCGAGCAGTCGGTGCTAAATCATCGTCGACGAAGAGGAAGAGGAAGAGGAAGAGGAAGAGGATGAAGAAGAGGAAGAAGAAGAAGAAGTAGCGGAGGTAGATGCCGAAGAGAGGAGCAAAGGAAAGGGAGAGAGAGATAGAGTAGGAAAAAAAAGGAGAGACCGAGAGGAGTCGAGCCGCGCTGGCCGCGATCGCCGGCTCAGGTTAAGACGCCGGGGCGGGGGCGATCGGCTTGTACGCCGAGTAGGCGAGCTCCTGTCCGGATCTGGCCCAGCCGCCGCCGCCGTGGACCTCGTGGTGGCCGTGGTCGCTGCCCGAGACGAGCTTCTTCAGGCCGATGATCGAGGCCAGGACCAGGGCGAGCTTGCTGACGATGAGGGCCTTGCCCGCGAGCAGGGCCAGGGCCCCGAGGGCCAGGGGCACGAGGGTGCCGCCGATCAGCAGGGGGATCGCCAGCAGGCCGCTCATGTTTTTCCTCTTCTTGCCTCGACCTACAGTGCACGGAACAGTTCGTGTCCCCATGAGAGTTGCAATTTCAAACTTGGGGCTGGGGCAAGGGGCAAAAAGCCCGCGGCCCTTCTTCACCCTCGATCCTTCGATCGGTCACCCCGTCGACGGGCCGCTTTCCAAGCCCTCGATTCTCAAAGCGGGAGCTACTCCGCGGCTCCGGATCGAGGCTCCGTTTTCCCGAGCTCTCTCGAGTCTTCTCGAAGCGAGGAGCTCAGGAGGTCCGAGAGCGAGCGCGATTCGCGATATTTGATTTGAGCCGCTTGAAAAAATGCCCCGCTTAAGAGCGCCATCCGGGGCGGCTTTCACCAATCTGCGCGCGCGTTATTGTCTCGTCCGCGCTGTGGCCCCAACCCCCTTGGGCGCGACTCTACCGAACGAAGCGAATACCAATCGAGCCTCGGATCGTCCATTACCTTCCTCGGAGAGGCTCCTCTGCAGGTCCTCGATATTCGGCAGCTTCACCTTCAGGGTGTGACTCTGGAGGAAGCCGACGGCCCTCTTGACGATCATCGAGTTGAGCGCGTCCTCCTTGTCCTCGAGGCTCCTCGGCAGGGAGGCCTCGATCTCCTGGGCGGTCTTGAGGGGCTCCTCGGGGCTGGCGGCGGCCTGCTCGTCCTTGACCAGGGTCACGCCCTCCATGACGTTGAGGTACATGTTCCGGGAGACGCGGTCCATCGTCGTCAGGAGCTTGAGCTTCAGGCAGCTGCTGATCTCCGGGCCCACGCAGTCCTTGTACATCTGGTAGACGGCGCGGAGATCCCCGAAGATGCCACCGGCGCTGCTCGAGGCCGAGGCCGAGGCCGAGCGGCCCTGCTCCGAGTCCAGGGAGTTCAGGGGGTGCGAGGACGGATCGGTCGAGCGGGCATGGCAACTAATGCTCAGGGCCAGGAGTAAAATCGGTAGACAGCGGCGGCCTAAGGTCTGCATTGTTTGCGGCTGCTGCTCTTGCGGCTCTTGCCTGAAATTAGAACGGAGCGAATTAATCGGCGTTTGCGCATCGGCATTTATCTCGGGCCGATTGCCCGATTTAGTATCTGAGCCGTACAATAATATTAATTAAACAACGTTGTGCAAGCGTTGCGCTGTTTAATACTGGCACCGGGATATCCTTGTGACAAATGAGTTTTATTCTAAAGCTGATCGTTGAACGTCCAAGAGCAGCGAAAAATTTTTTTTTTTTTTTTTTTTTTTTTTTTTTTTTATTCAATATCAATCGTTGAAACGTTACTGCTGTGGGAAATCTTTAATTGAAAAAAAAATTTAATCTTATAAGATTTCCAATACTTTTTATTTATTTCTTATTCCTTGCAGCAAAAACTCCGTTATAAACAACAATAACAAATAACCAATAATCAAAATAAGCCAAGTTACTTGTTAATGCTAAGCTTAAATAAATATTTATTTACAAATCACGAAAAGCTACTTATTATTATTTATGAAACATACTTAGGCAGTTAAAGTTTATTGACACGTGTATATATGTGTCATATACACACACACACATATATATATATAAAATACAGTATAAAATAAGATATTTTTCATTATTTCAATTTTATATAAGCTTATTATCCATGTAGTCATTAAGTAACACGTTGCAACTCATTGTGCGTGTATATATATGTATATGTATGTTTGTATGCATATGTATATATATATATGTATATAATATATTCATATACGTATGTGTAGGTGTGTGCGTATCATCTATGTATGCATGCATACGTGTGGGTGCGCGCGGGCGTGTAATTTTATTCAGATGTAATATAATTTACAAAAAAAAAAAAAAAAAAAAAAAAAAAATCACAAATATTGTAAAATAAAATGTATATATTTGATACAGAGTGTTGGTAAATGTATCATTAAAAAAGAACGCAACGAAAAATGATGTTACTTACTGTATTTGAAATAAAAAAAAAAAATCACGATAATATTTATATTATAAGATGAATGATCGTCGTTGTTGTAATTAATACTTACGAAATAATCGTACGGCACGAAAGGTCGATGTATCGTAACTTTAATTTAACGGATTAATATATTGCCTCGTTGTAAAATTAAAAATGTTTGCCGATGCACCGGTTGAGAGAGAGAGAGAGAGAGAGAGAGAAAAAAAAAAAATAAAATCAGTAGTATCGATCAATCGTAAGCAGACTCGGTTGGTAGTGGAAGGCGCAGATGGGCTTTCGAGTGAGCCAAAGATGAGGAGGAAGAAAGTAAAGAGAGGAAGATGAAGAGGAAGATGAAGAGGAAGAGGAAGAGGAAAAGCCGAAAAGCCGAAGAGAAAAGAGCGCGGAGGGCAAGGAGGGAGGAGAGGAGCAGCGCGGTTAAAAGGAGCGAGCCGAGCGTCGTCGTACCTCTTGGTCGTAAAGCTAGCGGTGGGCTAAAAATGAGCGGAGGTCCTTTGTCCTCCCACGTAGGATCCAATCGGTGCTCAGGAGTCGTGCGTCGTACAGCGCTCGGTGCTGCCGTCCGTCATAGAATGGGGCAGGAGATCAAGGTGCCTGATTCACTTGCAGAGAGCACTTTAAGTGAACTGTACGTATCGTAAGCCTTGCCCTAGCTCTATATATCCGGTCGGCCGCTCTACACGTGTACGCGTACGCCCCACGGGGATAGCACGTCGAACCCCACCATCGATGGGTTAGAGGCTTTTTTCTCTTGGCCGCGACAAGGAGTTCAGCAACCACCAGACCGAAGCGAGTTCGACAAGCAATAAGAAAAGCCAACGTCCATCCCTTCCTTGATACGCGCCTTCCTCCTCCGTCTCCCTCCCTCCCTCTTTCTCTCTCTCGCTCTCTCTCTATCTCTCGCTCTCTATCTCGGGCCGGCGGGCGGGCGGGCGCGAGCCTCTTTTTTCATTATTTCTATATGACTCAATGCGCGCGCCGCGGCTCTTCGTCAATTTGTTTCCGAATGATTAGGCCGAGATCTTTACGAGTCTCCGCTTTGGGCGTTGTTTACGATTGCAGCCTCGGCTTAGCTTTTATTTACGGGCCGAGCTTGGCCGCCAACTTTATTCCTAACGTCAAGTTTAAAAGGCTCTCTTCTGTGCTCTACGGCTCCTCCCTACCCCCCCCTCCCCGACTCCTCTCTCGGCGGAGGAAAACACACTTGATAACTTTTTTACCAATTGGTTGCCACTAACTGTTTACCTCTCTTTTCGGCCTTCTTATTGTAAAGCGAGCTCATTTGCCTCTTTACTGTTGCCTTTTAAAGCCGAGATGCTCGCGCCCAACCTTCTCTCCTACAAATGCATCGCTCAAGGAAGTTATTCCATCCAAACTAGATCCACGTCTCCCTGGCTCTATGCTCTTTCTTTCCCATGAGGCGCTCGCTTCCGGCACCTGGACTGAGCGTTTTCAGCGATTTTCCAATGCCCCGTTCTAACCTGTCAACGTCGTCGGCCTCGCGAATATTTATCATTCATCGGTTGAATTGCCCGAACGATATTTTCATTGCGATAATTCGACGCGTCGCGAAAGGTCAAATCACTGCTTTGGCCTGTCCTACTGCAGTACGAATGAACAATTTGAAAGATTTATTCAACGCCATTGTTGTATCCGTAATAAGTTTTCTCGGTCCCGACGCGAAGGATGTTTAATTTTAGAAAAATCTGTTTACAGAGAAAAGCGTCGACACTTTCCTTGACGGTTTTCTATTTAACTAACGAATCCTAAAACTGAATACGTTACGGCGTTACTTTTAAAGAAGATATTTAATCATCGGTGTTAACGAGCATCGTACTCCACATGGTATACCAGTTAATTAAATACCTTTCTTTATCCTAATTCTAAATCGGTACGCACGCAAATAAGCCATAGGTTTCATCGGGCGCGTGACGCTTGAGTCGATTTTTGAACCTGACGCTTTGTTACATCGCTTTGTGCGCATGTACCTCGGGACATTACGCAACTCGCTCTCTTATTTCTGCGAAGACGTTAACATTGTTTTGGCTAAAGCAACGTTCGCCAATCGATTTTGTCCGCTACTCTGTGTTGGGCTCGGGATCCACGAGAGCGTAATTTGGCGTATAAAGTAATGCGATGCTAAAACAAGACAATAACGAAGAACACCCAATTACAAAAGCACTGCATTTATTAATTCGATAGAGACGTTTCATTTTCTTTTTTTTTTTTTTCCATTCGCGTATACGTTAATATAGATGCCATATTGAAGCTCATAAAAATGATCAATTATCGAAAGGAAAACATTAATAGGTTCATCGATATCTTTGATAGTAATTGAAGGCTACGACTATAAAATCACGTAACTTCCTTTAAAGGTGGTGTTTTTACAAAAATTCTTAAATTAAGAAAGGAAAACATTGAAAAATAGAGTATCAATTTAACAAAATCAGTGCGTAATATAATAAGAGTTTATTAAATTCGCATAATAAAAAACGGTAATTCAAAGCTAAAATCAATATCAATTTAGTTTTAATGTAATTGCTAGTTGACTTAGAAGCTCTAACATATCAATTTGACACGTGTCATCTCAACATAGTTGCTCGTTATCTCGCTAAAACCCAACGCATTAAATACGCGGTAATTTAAAACTCAATTATTAATTACACATGTTAATGAAGGTTGCATTTTATTGAGGATTTTTAATCATAAATATGTACAATATAAAAATTAAATTACACAAGAGTAACAAAGACTTGTGAAATTATATAAGGCGAGACATTCAAGATCCATTATGACTTTAAATCGATGTTAACAAAATTATTAGCAACGGTGCTTCATTTAATTTCACAACGATTTTAGTTGACATTGTATCCTGAACTTTTTCTTAAAATTGAAATATTTCTACTTCCTACAATGCGTAAGGGAGCCAAAATAATTTTCAGCCAAAATAACTTTTTTATCGAGCGTTTAGACGTGACAGTTCTCGCAATTTCATTGCAATCGTTAAACAATTAACGGTAACGATGAAACATCAAAATCGAAGCAAATTAAGAGATTGCATTTACGATCGATGTATTTAAAACGCTGTAACGAATTATTAATAATTACCCAATTAGACTTTAAACTTTGCCTAGAGAAATGGCCAACTTTGGACGAAAGAGCATTTGTGCACAAAATTTTTTTTAGCAAGAGCTTGAACATATGCCAATGGACATAATTAGAGAGAGAGCACTGGAATTGCCAAGGCCTTTGTAAATATTTTGTCCTAGCAGAGGAGAAAAAAATTGCACCGGTAAAAAGTATTTTATGCCAATAATACCGACGATTGGGTTACTTAACGATGTTACCGCCCGCGTTAGTCCGATATCTTGTTTTCGTGAAAATAACGAAAGGAAAGGATTACAAATTCCTCGCCATTATTAATAATGAGGGAAAGAGAGGGAGAGAGATAGAGATAGAGAGAGAGAGAGAGAGGGAGAGAGAGAGAGAGAGAGACAAAAAGAAAAGAAAAGAGGAGAAAAAAACTTTTCTAAATTACGGTTAACGCGTCGTCGAGACATCCATTTATTACCATTGAAGAGGGATAAAGAGAGATAGAGAGAGATAGAGAGAGAGAGGGAGATAAAGTGATAGATAAATAGAGAGAGAGAGAGAGAGAGAGAGGAAGAAAGATAAAAATAGGAAAAGAAAAGGAAAAAGAAAGAAAAGAAGCCATTAGGCGCGGAGTGTCAAGGCGCATTCCTTTTTGTTCGACAGCTTTGAATTAGTCACAAATTAAATAATAGAAAAGAATAATAAAAATAGAAACGAAGCTCGCTAAAGAGGTGGGCAGAGAGGAGGTCTCCTCGGCGAGAGCTCGCTCAACAGAGATATAAGACCTTAACTGGGTCAGAGCGTCAGGTAGCGTAGACTAAGTGAAAACGGAAGGCGGCGCTTGTACACGAGCGGCGATGTCCGAGTTTTATGTATAAAACGCGCTCGACCAATAAAAAAGTAACATCCGCTTGCGAATACGAGCGCGTGCTACACTGTCGCGCGAAGCGTACTCGTAGGCCGAGCTCCTACATCCTATCGCTTATTTTTTTTTTCCCCACCCCACCCCCCTAACGACGTTAGGCCGGGTACGACGGCTCCGTACCGGTTTTGCGAACGTCCTTTGGCTGTCAAAAGCCAAGCGTAGCGTCCGCTCCCCCCGCGCGGATCCCGTTCGGCTCTGCCGGCCAGCAGGGCTGGGGCAATTTTTGTTTTTTTTTTCTTCTCTCTCTCTCTCTCTCTCTCTCTTCTTTTGTCTTTTGCGTGTCCTCGCGTTTTGGAAGCTCCCCCGGCAATTGCGCCGCGAGCCCCTTTCCGTCCGGGCGCTCGGCTCGGACGAGAAGCCGCCGGCTCGCGGCTGGATTTGATTTTACCCAACGCGCCCGGGGAAACTCGATCGAATGCCTTCTTTTTTTCTTTTTTCTTTTGGTTTTTTTCTTTCTTTCTTTCTTTCTTTCAAATATTTTGGCGTGCCGCCTCGAGCCGATCGAGATACCATTTTGGATTTATTATTATTATCATCATCATCATCGTTCGAATCAGCTTTATTACATGTGTTTCCGCTGGGAAATTCCTCGTTGGAATATTTTCTAGTTATGCTAAGCGCGATGCTTCTGTTTATTTCATTTACTTTGAAACTGTACTCCACTAATAAAATTGAAAATTCCTCGCCGGATTATATCGATCGCTTAATAATATAACGCTGATCTTCGATGCGTGCGTATAAAAATAAATTCATTTTCCCTTAATTGGGCAACGTTTCGTGACCATTTTTGTTTTTTTTTTTTTTTTTTTTTTTTTTTTTTTTTTTTTTTAAATCAAAACAATACGCTCGCTATTCGCAATCATTATTTACGCTTTTTTCTTTTTTTACAAACAAAAAAAGTACAATTTCGTACTCATTTCGCTGTTTGTCGAATTGCACTCGCGTACAAGATCTATAAATTTAATACGCATATTACAAAATGATTGGCTGAATATAGTAACGGGCAGCTTTGTTGACAATCGGTGAATTAATCGTAGATTTCGCATTTTAAAATTATCGTGAAAGCATCAATGTTTGCTGAAAAAATAAAAACGGTTTGCTCGCTAATGTGTATACTTCGGTGAAATGATTGTGATGAAAATTTGCAGTTATGTATAACGTAATGTCGAGCGACTTTGAGAATTGGAGTATAATACAGTATTCACATTAATCTTTTGTACAACCGTGGAACTTGTTATTTTAATATTTTTAACGTAATTATATGTATACAATGTAATTCAGTACTATATTGTTAATAGTGTATGGGGAATAGTTTTAAAATTGTAAATTTAATCTTATGGTATTATGTTACGGATGAGATTCTAATGCAGGTTAATTACTTCTTTATTGAGCAATGCTATCAATGATTGTTTGTTAAGTTTAGAAATTTTTATGCATTTTGCATTCATGAGAAATAAAGATTGGAATCTCAAACAATCGTTCGGATTTATAAGTATTTTTTTATACATTATAAATAGGTAAATCTGTTTTCTGAGTTGATCCGCTTATACGATGAGCAGTAATTTAACTTTACTATACTATAATTAAAGTGCACTTAATAAAAACTAATGCATGTATATATATATATATATGTGTGTGTGTGTGCGTGTATGTGCGTGTGCGTGGTCGTGTGCGCGCGTGTGTTTAAGTGTACGCATAATTAGTTGCATAAATTAAAAATTTTCTCTATAATATTTTAATACAACCTTATTTTTTAAATGTTAATAGAATTTTTACTATTTTTTGTTGTAGACTACGCATTAACCTCTATGAACATAGAAAGTTTAAGATAAAAGGCTTTTCATTTTCTCTTTCTTCTAAGAAAGAATTTTTAGGTCACCTTTTAGATTTTTTTTTTTTCAGTATTTAGGAACCCGGGCCTTTAGTTAAATTTACCAAATATTATATCAGCGTAAAAATAAAAATGAATTACGCATTGTAAATCATCTTGGATTGGCGTATCTCTTTTAAAAAGTGTATAAAATATTTAAGAGACAGATATATATATATATATATATGTATAGATATCTATTCGAAATTATTATAAACAATATTAAAACATTTACCATCTCAATCGTCGTTAATAAAACTAAAGAAATGCTAATAACGGAGAAATTATAATTTATGCTAGTCCGATTAACTTCCTTCAGATGCGGGGATAAAGGTAATTTATGTTAATGAATCCATCATTATTCTTTGATACGTAGTTAAAATACAAAGCAGAATTTCTCATCCGATCGCTACGATCGTGCAACGTAATTATATTAAATCTAACAATATTATTAATTTAGTTCCTCTACATAGAAGCAAGAAAACTAATGAATTAATGAATTTTGTATCAACTTCTCTGTAGACGAGAAAGCAAGTCACTGAAAATTGTTTCAAACTGTTTTCTTGGTAGCGACACTTCTTACAACAACTCTCATGAAATCGTAGACTTAATCCAATATAGAGTCCTACGTATAATCACAGATTTTTCCACTGCCGGAATTCAGGTAGTCATCGCGTTACCGATTTCTCGCGCCCGGCATGTGCGCGAAAAAAATTGCGCCTGGCGAAAGCGACACGCATATTTCTCTATCTCTCTCTCTCTCTCTCTTTTTCTCTCTCTGCTTTCTCTCTCTTTTTCTCCCTATCCTTGTTTTCTGTCTGCCTCTCTCTCTCTCTCTCTCTCTCTCTCTCTCCACCCGCCCCACCTTCTCTCTCTCTCTCTTTCTCTCTCCCTCCCTCCCTCTCCTTTTCTCTCTGTTTTCACCCTACATATCTTCCATCTAACGTATCTCCATCAGTCTTCTTACTACGCGCGAACAAGTTCTTTATTATTACGTTTCCGTTTAGCTGCTATAGAATCGGAGGGAAAAAATCTCTTCCAAATATGACGAAGAAGGAGATACAACGTCTTGATTCACGTAAAATTATAATTCTTTCTAAAAAAAAATTTTTCAAAATTTGCACTTATCAGCGCTGGTTTGTACGTATTTTTTAATGCAATAAATAAATTTGAAGCAATAACAATGAATATTGTATTTTTTGCAACTGTGATCTTAACCATAAAGTGTTTCTTTTAATTTAATAATATAGATTATTACCCATTTAAAATTTCTACAATTTGATTTTAATGGAACACCTTTTTCATAAAATTATATAGCCGCACGAGCATTGAGAATCGTAAACTTTATATTGTTGATATTAATTTTAGGCAGGAGTACAAAAATATTTTACAGTCGATTAAAGTTTTTTATATTTCCATTCAAAGAGATATTAAATATTTCAATATCTTTGGTTCAAAGTAACAAGTAAATTTGCAGCAATTCCGGCAAATTAAATTGAAACAATTTCATCGATTAAATATTGTAAAGATTTTTCCATAATAATTGCCGCATCTATTTATCATCGTTATTTTTCACCGTTTAAATAAAATCTTAATTAAAATAAGGAGCCGGCCGCGTCACATTTTTAAATACGTATTTATTAATTATCATTTTAAAAAACTTTCATCTCAATTAAAAGGTGAAAAAAAAAATTACGCCGGGCAATTAAATTGAGTGCTGTAGTTTTGGAAAAATCCAGTAGCTCGGAATCGACGAATTAAAAACGGGTCAGGAAAAATATTTAGGATTTCGTTTTTTTTTTTCAACCTCCGTTTTCATGTGTCCGCCACCTCCGGAGCGTATAATACAGATTTTTTACCACGTGCTAACGCGCCTTTACCTTTGATTTTGTCTGAGATTTTTCAGGTCACCATTTCCTTTTCTCCTCTGATTCACAGACTTTCCAAAGGTAATTATTGTCAATTATGCGTATATGACTGATGGTGAGACTTTATTATGGATTGGCTTAAAGATTCCTTTAAGTTTGACCGTTTGACACTGCAGTAGATTTATAATTTACTTTGAAAGAATATTTATATATATATAAACACATATATAAGAGGTAGAGAGAAAAATTGTTATTTCAAACGCGGCTAGTAACGATTAAATTTAACCATTCGGCAACCATTGGAACAATCTAGAATTGCGTATCGCAAAAATTGTATTTCTCACGCATCAGCGGTATAATAAGTTATTAAAGGACCAGACCCTACGAAATTCGTAAACTAACCTTATTCATTGTTTTAATTAACATACTTTAATAAAATAATCCGATTCGTATCAAGTGATAATTATTAAGTTCTATTACGATTATTCCATTCTTAAAAAGCACGTACAATTTTTCAATTTTACAGTTTAAGTACGTAAGCGATAAAATAATGCGCGCGCGTGTGCAAGTGTTGTCCGAGGCTCGAAATATGTACGAAATACAACGTTAGCCAACTATTTGCACGAGCTACTAAGAAGCCAAGCGACATCTTTTCTACGCACACTGATCTTGATTAGATATAAAATTTAGTATATTTTACGATTAGAGCGTGCCACTTCCTCAGAAGGTGACCGCTGAGTTTTTTGCTGCTCCTCCTCCTTCTAAATTTCAATGCAACATCGCGGGCCATTATTAAATGCCGCTCGTCGAGAGCATGCAATTTGGCATATATTAGCAGGAGGCCCTCGGCATCGGGGACCGAATTGCCTTACAATCGTCGCGGAGAATTGACACACGAGTATTAAGCTTCCTTTTTGAAAAATGATTCCAGACCCCGGTATCGGAGAAATGTAAAAAAACGCATTGAAACTCGAGCTCGAATGGTAAAGTGAACAGAAGTGAACAAATTCTTCAAAATCAATCTATATCAGTTCGTCGTGGCCACTTTCACATTTTCAAGAAATGGAACCTCATATGTGGATCAGTAGTAGCCGGAACACGGAAACTGGTCTCTCTCTCTCTCTCTCTCTCTCTCTATCTCTCTCTCTCTCTCTCTCTCTCTCAAGGAGCGAGATCGACGCATATGGCGCACCCTGAAACCGTAGATGTTTTTGAATAATCACGAGCGCTCGTATGTAAAATATGGACAATCAGTGCCAAGGTGATTATTTCATTCTTAATATCTCTACGTGTCTCTTCATTTTAAACTCAAATAAATACGCACGCTCTCTCTTTCCCTCCCACTCTCATTCTTTCTCCGTCTCTCTCTCTCTCTCTCTCTCTCTCTCTGCCGTATCTCCTTTTACATTTCTTTGCTCCGAGTGATGATGATCTCTCAATAATATCATTTTAATACGAAGTCAAAAGGAAACTATTAACGGATACTCGAATATTTTATTTCATGTTCGATCATTCCACGACATCTGAATATTAGAGGGATTTTGCATATATATACGTATTATATATATATATATATATATATATATATATATATATTTAACTGCTCTGCGAGTACCAAGTCCGTTTAAGGAAGCTTTGTTCACATGAAAAGAAAGGTAAGACAATCTCTTTGAAACTATTAAAATAAAAAAGAAATGGAATCGCTTTCTCTGTACCATACCTAAATTATTTAATTTTTTTTTTCCTTGCGCTGGTCAGTAAAAATCAATATTTTCTACTTAAGTTTTTTTTATTCAGCATAACTTTCAAAATCACAACTGTATTCTTATTTTTTAAAATATTTTTCAACTTCGTGCAAGTATTAGCTTTATATACGCATGCATATTTATTTTTAATTGCACTTGTTTACAACCATAGGAATACAGGTTCTATCTCTTTATGAATGTACATTCATCATTAATCTATTTATATATATATATATATATGTATTTGTATATGTATATGTATATGTGTGCGCGCGTATGTGCATGTATAAACATAATAACAGTAACCATATACTTACATGCCGACATTCTTAAAGAAGTATTTACACGCACATATATTTTTGTATTAAAAATGATGCTATCAGATATGTTATATTAATAAAAGGTGAAAATATCAAAAGTCGAAGGAAAGGACTATTAACTCTGTGCGTAAATAATTTTACATATATCCACATATCCATACGTATCGAATTTAAACTTTTTACCGAATTAATTATTTTTAAATATTTTAGAATTTTTATTCATCAAAATTGTCACATAGTCATAACAATAGATTTAAACATAGGCCACTACGATAAATTACACCTAAAACGCATTTTTTTTTAAAAATAATTTAGAACGATAAATAAATGAATAATAAAAGTCGTAAAGTGCAAAAAGGAAGTAAATGAAAACCATAGTTCCACCAATTTATGAGATACCGGATATTTTTATTGGGACAAAACGCTTGCGCCATTGACCTCACTTTATTGTAAATATGTATACATAATATGTAGATAATAATGATTATAATATAGAAATAGTTTAAAACACCACCTTATGTTTACTGTCAAGTTTAAAATTATCAAAAATATCCATTTGGTACAAAATTAAGTATATAGCTACTACTCAAATGAGTTTCTTCTTGTATATATATATATATATATATATTTACGTGTGTATATCTTTATGTGCATACAAATAAAATACAATATTATAACGTTCGGTTATTACACATGCAATCGCAAAGAATATAATAAAATCCTTATGGCATTATAAAACGTTTTTCAGGAGTATTTGCATCAGGCTGATTTTCGAATTATACTGGCTAAATATTTTTATAATAATTGTTATTTATAAATAATTCGAATGGCGCAGTGATAAACGATAATGACAGCGATTAAATAATACAAAAATTAGTTTTCGAAAGTTTTTTTTTTTATACGTATATGAGAAAGACAAATTAAAAAATTTATCATCGTGAAAGCAGCCCGCCTGATAAATAATCAGAATAGAAGAAAAATAGAGAATTTAAAATAAGCACGAAAGAAATCTAGGGCTTTATGTCGCATTATAATTATAAGATTATTGTAAGAGAAAAGTACAATAATCTTAGAAATGGTGAGACGTGAAAGGACTATTTAATAAAATAAACAATCGTAACAAACATAGAGAAAGCTCGGGAGATAAAATCTGTATAATGATATTCGTATAAAATTAGAAGGAGAATATGACCTACAAATAAATACATATACGCACCTCAACAGGCAATAAAACTGAAAGAATCTAATAAAACGGCAAGACCTTTATCTTTTCTCGATCCTTTAAAATATTTGTTTAGATAATTTTCAAATAATAATCAATTCTTTTACATTATCTTTATTTCATTCTTGATTAGACATTCTTGATTAGCAATAAATTATAGCGGTAAAATTAATATATGTAAATGTAGATTTTCTAGGAATGTAGTTATTTGGGTGTGCGCGTTTTATATTTTAATATGATATTAAAATAATTTTAATGAAGAGTAATTTCAATAAATAAATTAGAGGAATATTTTTTTTCTTTTTTTTTTTTTTTTTTTTTTTTGCAAATTAAAGGAGTCTATGATAAATCCGTTAATTCATCAAAAAATAATTGATTAAAATATGTTAATCGTATTAATCAAAATCTCAGCGAAGAAAGAGTAGGAGTACATTTTTATTAAATAATATAGCTGTATGAGAATGTTAATAAATATTCTGATACAGCGGTCACGTTTTAATTACATCAAAATCAAGGGGGAACAAAATTTTTTTTATTCATTCCACATTTTAACATTAGCTAAATTCATATTTTCAAGAATACAGTTTTTCACTCTCGCCATTAAGTTCTCATTCGTATTTATAATAAGGAACTTGGTTAATTTTACGATATAATGTACAGGATAAAATTTATTGGCGGAATTGAGGAAAAAAAGCTCGAAAAGTTGGTAAGACGTGTTGGGTGTACTTCTATAACTTGACAGCAAAGGAAATTTGAAAATTCCGTCAAATGATAAGAGAGACAGAGGAAAAAAAAAGGATCAAAGCGTCTGACTCTCAGACAGGGGAGAGAATAAGATTTTATTACATTCAAATTTTTCTCTACGAATCGTTTGCCTTGGAGAACAAAATTTTTATTTGTTAATTCTAAATAATAATAATAATTATTATAATAATAATAATAGTGTTAAATAAAAAATAATGCATTAAATGAAGCTTTTAATCGATATTCTGACTTAGCAACCTCATGAACTTATATCACAAAATCAGAAAGCGATCTGATTTACATTATCTTACAATAATTTAAAATGGTGATTGCATCGTAGCGCAATTGCCTAATGATTAATAAGCATATTCTTAATCGCGTGGATCGTTTTGAATTCAAAATGTCGGATGTAAAAATGTAAGGGGACGGAAGTAAAGAGGTGGAAGAATAATTTAAGAACGGCGCTTTTATCAGAGGTAAAGCACCGACGAGGAGTAGAGAGAAAGAGAGAGAGAGAGAGAGAGAGAGAGAGAGCGAGAGAGTCCTCGAGGGAGGGAGGAGACGCGAAAGCGAACGAGCAGGAGTCAGGGCCCGCGGGAGGAGGAGGAGGAGAAGGTGGCGGTAGGGCAGGCCGGGTCAAGGGCGGCTAGGACCAAGGAGGAAGCGCGAGGGGGAAGCGGGGGGTGTGTGACTTTTGTTTTTTTTATTGCCGCAGGAGGGCCTGGGCCTCCGGCTTGTGGGCGCTGTAGGCCATCTCCTGGGCGCTGGGCCCGGCGAGGCTCCTGGCCCATCCGGAGGAGCCCCCGTGGCCCCCGGAGCTCGGACCCCGCTGACCCGCTGTATCCGCCGAAGTCGCTGCCCCCGCCCCCGCCCCCCGAGTATCCCGCGTGACCGCCGTCGTCGTGGCCGCCGATGTGGCCGCCGCCGCCGCCGCCGCCGCCGCCGCCCCCGTGGTGCGGATGGGAGACCACCTCGTAGGTGACGTGCTTCTGCTGGCCGCTCAGCAGCTTCTTCAGGCCGATTATCGTCGAGATGACGAGGGCTATCTTGCCCACGAGGAAGGCCTTGCCGGCTATCAAGGCGATGAAGCCGAGGGCGATCGGTAAAAGGGCTGCGGCCTTAAACGCAATCGCCATCAGTATTGGCCCCATTATCTTCTGCGTCTTCTCTGAAAGAAATTCAAGGGCCCTTTAGTAGCGGCCCGGTGCGAGCCGGTCCGGGCCGGTCCGGGGGCCCGCGCCGGGCGATCGGCTCCGATAAGGGCCGGGGGGGCCTTTCGCGTTTTCGTCCTGGTCGTCCCGCTCGCCGCTGCTTCTTTTCTCTCTCTCTCTCTCTCGCCGCCAACCCCCCGACCCCCCCCCGCCCCCGTCAAATTCCACCGCTGCTCAAACAATTACAAGTAATGCCCTCCCGGTCGGTACTTATTAAACATCCCTGGTCTTTATAATAATGGCACGGAACGAGCAGTTGCTCTAATGCCTCGTGCAGTTTCTTTTATGGCAAATTTTTCTCCGGTGCAGGAATTACCAAACTTCTCGGCATTATCGTTATTCCATTATAAAAATTGCCTATGCGCTCCCTCTTCGATAAAAACAAATAATTATTTATTTTCGAAAATAATTATATATATATATATATATGTACACATATATATCTTTGTATTTTATAAATAATAATTTATAACGAAACCTGTGACTATTTCGACTGCTGTAAATACTTTTACCGCGGAATTCTTGTCGTTCGTTATTGTTTTATCGCTTAATTTCAATTGTTTCAACCAATATTTACAATTTTCACAATTGCAACAAATACGTGTAATTACAATTGAATACAATTATTGCTCTGAAATGTTTATTTATATTGAACCGAAGTGACCGAGTACTACAAAGATGAAGATGGATAACCGGATGTATGACCTCGTGATAGAAAGTATGTCAAAAATCTTAAGCTGCGAGATAGTTTGTTTTCCTTTTGATATACGGCCGTCTTTTTTATTTTATACTCCTCACTATTTTCTCTATCTATCTGTCTGTTCATCTCTATCTCTCTCTCTCTCTCTCTCTCTCTCTCTACATTTGTTCGCGTACATATCGCGCTCGCTCGCACACAAGCAGGCACCCGCACACTCGTCCAAAGATGATCGTTCGGGAGATAGCACTTATTAAATATACGAATAAAAAGTGGGTCAAATTGTTTGAGAGGTAAACATTTTATTACGCTACTTATTAAATATGTGCATATCGTTTCAAGCCAAAAAAAAAAAAAAAAAAAAAAAACAAAGTATTTACGCAAAATATTAGTTCCGTATCAATGATTACTCATTGATAAAGGTCTTTGAATATTAAATATATTAAATTAAGAAAATACAAGGAAAAAAATTGTGAAAAAAAGCAGTCACAATTTTGCAAGCATAATTTAGCTCTTATCGACATTTTCGTATTCAAATGTTTTATTCAAATTTTGGAAGAAGATCAATGTAAAATTGCAATTTTGAAAATATGATTTTTTTTATTTATTTTTTCTTATTCGTTCGTGCTGAATGACGGAAAGTAATATAAATTATTTGTAACGCGGTACGATATAATTTACCATATATTCGTTAATGATAAGTTATTTTTGTATAAATTTTTATAAATCGATGGAATATTGTCCGTCGAGCGAGCGATAAATTATTCTAGACCACTTACGACTTTCCGATATCTACTTCTACTTTCTCTCTCTCTCTCTCTCCCTCTCTCGCATGCACACCCACGCGTTCGCGCGCGCGCGCGCGCGTAAAGCAGACATTTTCACGAGCGAATCGAGTCCAATATCTCTCCGGCATCCTCTAAGCGAGCGCGCCATTAAACGCGCACATTAACGGACTAATACACACACACGCGCGCGCGTATACGCGTGTACATATGCATACATGTATATATACATGTGCGCGCGTACATTCAGGCGTAAGCGTATGCAGAGGTATGGGCGAGCGTGCAGCGGGAGAGGAGAAGGGCAGTTCAATGGAACTGTTGAAACCAGTTCCAGAGTGGGTCACAGCCGCGTTCCGTGAGTACCGGCGAGCAGGAGAGGCCTCCTTCTGACCTAAAGAGGCACGGCGCAGCGGGTAAAGAGTATATAAAGATACCGGCTACGCGAGAGTAAGGTCATATTCACATCCGAGAGAGGTAAAAGCAATGGGCGCATTATCTCGCATACCTCGGGCTTGCGCGACCTGACGCCAACGGACACGTGCGCCCCGAGCCCCGGGTAATGAAAAAGGCCTCCCGAGGATGGCACATGCGCGAGGAAGGCTTTTCACTCGCCGCTCCGATGAACTTTGCTTGGCTGCGGGTGGGGGGGGGAGGGGGTTGAGGAGAGGCGAGGGAAGGAGACTCCGCATGTCCAGTTAGGCGATTATACGATATTCCGAACACGAGTACGTACTTAATACGGTCTCGTCGCGCGTATAATCCCAACTATTATGCGCACCTTTAAGAGGAGGACCGCTTAACGAGAACTCTTCCTAAATTCATTTTTCAGCCGAGGACCGACGGCTGCTCGACGACGGGATCTTAAGCTGCGGCGAGCCGCCTTCCTTATTTATTCGCGGGCGAAATTGCCGTTGCAGGATGCCCCAACTCTCCGAACAGGGAATTGAAAATTGACGGCTTTTCCCCGTTAACGCGCAATCTAATGATGAATGCTTTTTGCATGTGCACCCATGCGCATGCGCACTCATGTTTACACGCGCACGCGCACGCGCACGCACACGCACGTATATATGTGTGTATATATATAATTCTATCAACTAGGGCTACGGAATGAAAAAGGAACACTTACTCTTTTTGCCTCGTCCCTCGATAGAGCTCTCATTGTTATCCTCGAAATCTCTATCGGTCGATTCAAAAGTCTCAAGTATGTCACTGCCTTTGAGATCTATTTTTATGGAGTGCGTTCGTAAGAATCTGCCCAATCGATCAAATAGCAGCGTGTCGAGATCGTTTGACTCTATTGACCTAGAAATTTTTGGTTCATGATTAAGGCTACTCCGGCATTATTAGTCTATCAATTACTCGGTATTTCAACATTTGCCAAGCCTCGAATCCCCTCGGGCACGCAGCGTTTTCAAAAAATTTTATCAATAATGTTTAGGCTCGGCTTTTGCGGGCTCTCGCAGAGATCCAACGATGCGAAAGTATGGCATTACGATTTTATTAGATGCAAAACATTAATTTCCGTATACGGGGATCCGAGGGACTTTGTAGCTTCGTAAGATGCGACAAAGCAATCTTGATTGGTTTTGCGTACGAAACGCCTACCGAAAAGCATAATTACATCGATGACAATTAAATCGATGCCAAAGCATTAATCGTCATCCTCGCGTAATAAGCACGCGAGTGGAGGAAACTTCTCGCTGCGAGCCACGGATTTTATTCCGAATCAGTTCCAACGAAGGAACGCGCGGATCCGGACTCGGTTGGCGTGCTCTCGGCCACGTGCGAGCGAAAGCGACACCAGGGCTAGGGGATTCAGGGTATTGGCCAAGGAAGCGGCGCCCGGTCCAACCGGGGAGCCGAGCGACCGACCGACGCCCGTCGATCCTCCCCGGTCCCACGAGGCTTCCATAAGGAATAATGCAAAACTGACCTTGGAGCACCCTCCTCGATATTGGGTATCTTAACGACGGTGATGCCCTCGCTCAAATTGATGTCCTCCTTGTCGGCCAGGATCTGATCGACGAACGAAAAGACCTTGTACTTGATGCAGCTCATGGACTCCTTTTTCAAGCAATCGGCGTAGCTCGAGGCCGTGAGGTCGTTCTCACTTCCGGACTTGTCGCTCGCCGGATGGGCTAAGGTCGTGGCGGCGACCGCGAGGGTCATCGCGCATAGGATCGCCGCTTTCATCGCCATTGCGGAGCCTGCCTGCGTTCTAGAGCACCTATCGGCCGAGAAAGAAGGACATTCAATGATTAATGATGAAAAGAGCGAAGCCAACGCCTGCGACGAGGCGAGCCCGATCTCTCCTGCGGGGAGGCGTAGCTCTCAGGTGTGCTCGCTCTTGCGTTTGCGCGCAATACGGTTCTTCGTGCGGATGGCCAGCGTTAACAATAGTGTTGGATGCGGATTGAGGGGAAGGGAGCGTGAGAGAGCGACAGAGAGAGAGAGAAATATATGTATATAGAGAGAGAGAGAGAGAGAGAGAGGAATAGAGTCGTGCTGCTCCTTATTACCGAATAATCGAGCGACAAACAATAGGCTTTTCGATCTACGCACGGTTCTCGGTCGACCTAGAAACGCGCGCCTCTCCTACACCGGTGCAAATGGTACGGCTGGCGCTGCCTTGATAGGAACTATCCTCTCTCGCGCTCGGCGCTATGTGCTTCGCCTAAAAGAGGCTGGCTTTGCTTTTATACCGAGACACTCGTGTAAAAGGGGTATTTCGCTTCTATCTGCTCGTATTGGGGCGAACTGCTCTCTTTCCCCACGGTCCTTACCTACGGCTCACCCCACCATCGCGGCGGCGGCGGCTATCCACCTGCATGCACTCCTCGCCGGCGCGCGGCTTCCCTTCCCTTGATTTGACCCCGCGGAAGAAAACGGTTGTGCTGTACTCTTTCTTTCCGCGGTAAGCGAGCGGCTGGGAAAAAGCCCGCGCTCGCGCTCGCCTTCGACCCGGGGGGGGCCGGGGGCCGGGAGATCGGCACATTTAATAGGGACGACGACGAGGACGGGGAGAATCGAAGATGGCCCGGATCGTCGGCTGCTTAATTGGTGGCACCGCTAAATTGTGCGGAGGCTCGCGCGTCTCGCTCGGCTGCAGTCGAAATAAGCTGCGCCGCGCCAACGCTTTAGGAACTCTCGTAAACGAGGCTTTATTGCCCCGCGTTGGAGCCACGGGCGCCGTACGGCACTGCTTAATATCGCGTGGCTTTTCTCTCTCTCTCTCTCTATATATATATATATATCTCTATCTCTATCTCTTACTTTTTTTAACGATTGTCGCGCGCTAATTGAAAGCATGTGTATCGACTTGGCCGTGGGACTCGTTTTATTATAATTTATCGCTATTCCCTTGACTCGTGCAAATCATTGAAATATTTATTATTGTTGAGCGCGAAATTTAATTCCACTTTTGAAGCTTATTTACCTATTATGACGAATTCATTCGCTTACGATTGATTGGTCGATTGATTTCAATTCCCCCCCCCTTTTTTTTAATATTTAAAACCTACTTAAGAAATCATAAACAACGAAGAGCTTATAATTAAGCGCCCCAAAAGCTCCTATTTCGTACGGAGCTGTGATTTAATTTAGTTTTGAATTTTATTGGGTAATTTCGCATGCCAAATTCCTCATTGTTTATCCACTTATTAAGAAAGTATAAATTATTTCTATTGCAAAGGTATTTTAATAATATTAAGATGATTTATTGAATTGTATTTCGAAGGAATTTTTAATGTTATTTATAATTAGTACCTATAATACAAACTTTCTATATATAATACGAGCGATGAAAATGTAATTTACAGTATTGATTATACATACGCATTCATTTTATAAATCGAAAAACAGATTTTTATTGTCTAAAATTAGTGAAAGGAAATTTTTAGCATTAGCCACAATTTTTCTAATAATATTCACTATATTTTATTGGTTTGCGCACTTGTACGTTATTCGCGTGCACCCAGATTTCCTTCTGATTAAAGAAAACCCAATATCCTCATTACAATAAGAATTTATTATTGATTTATTATCAGTGTGTATTCATTTCGCAATAAACTACGAGTCTGAACATTTTAGTTTTAAAAAACGTTATAACAAATATTTATCTTACGATGAAAAAAAAAAAACACTTCGTTAAAATAAAGTTAAATAAAATTAAATTAAATTAAAATCCGCAACACAAATATTTTCTATTCGAAATCTACAATTTACATTATTCAAGCGACATAAAAAATTAATATAAAAATAAATATTTAAGTAATACATCATAAATAATAAAACGTAAGTATAGGGAATTCTTTATATTATCAGTATACAAATTACTTACATATATAGCAGTTAAAGGATGATTATATCTATATTACATGGATGTTTTATTACATACGATTTACAAATATAGTTCAATTATAGTCGACCTTAAAAAAATTAGACTATACTTAAAACTATTGATAATCAAAAGGTGGGATGCCAACACTCGAACTTTCAAATTAATCTGATCACTACTTAAGTGTACCGACTATTGCTATTATAGTATTATTATAGGCGTGCAGATTACTCAAGGAGAAGAAAATTGTGATGATAATTTCGATACTTTTCACATACAATAGAATTGTTACGAAAAAAATTTTAATATTATTTAAATTTATATTGGCAAACATATACATTTATTACATTAGTATTAAATATTATTTTATCTACTGAAAATGCTTTTCTTGCTTTTCTTCGATGTGTTAATATACGCGTTTGAATGAAAAACTCTACGTAGATACATAATTTGTAAGAATTCTTGTCGCACCAACCGAAGATTATAGACAACATTCTACTGTTAAGTGTTCTGTTTCATAGCTCATAGTATTATTTTATTACAAGTATTAGGTACGAGATATTTCGCATTCGTTTAAAAGATGCTATTTATACTCGAATCGTTCTTTTTTTCTCTCTTAAAATGTTAAAACTGTATAATGATATTGCAATGTTGATAAAAAGTGTTAAAAGGTAATGGCGTCTTACGTGAAAATTAAAACAAAAATTTTGTCGCACAATTCACAAACTTTGCTCTTGATGTACATAAATTTTTACACCGAGCAGCCATCAGTTTTTATTCGACCTAATGGCAATATTCTTTCCATTGATTTTAATGCCTTGAGCTTACAGTTATTAAGAAATTATGCATACCCTTTTTGCCTAAGGTACAACGTGTAAAGTTAAAAAATTACAACGTGCAACTTTATTAAAAACGATAACTATAATCTTCCATATAATTGTTAATATAATACGTAATAAAATAAAAATTTACCTTTTACCAACATCCAAACATCAGTATATTACTTTACGTCTTCTTGGGCAAGTTTACTTCCCTTAGTAGTTTATTACAACATAATTCTATAAGCAGCTCGTACGTTTGAGAGTATGCCTTTTTTTCTCAATTTATAAGACCAGTGTGCGTAAATATATTTATGATAATTTAAATAAACGAGGTTAAACGATTTCTTATATTAGAACATCTGCTAATTTTAATCTGTTTTTGTATTACTGCATGAAAACGAAATTCACTTAACGTATCGTGAATATAATAACATTTTTAATAAGCGCCTGTGAAAGTATCCTCGATGTAAAGTGAGAGAATATTATTTTTTTTAAAATGTTCACCTGTGGTAAAGCAGGATATAATTGAAAAATAAAACGAAATGGGCATTATTATATTATAGGCTGCGTTACATTACTGTTATATATAACAGTAACTAATATTTAAACACCGCTTATCAATCATCCTCAAAGTTAATTAATCAACGCTCGTTTATATCGATGGCAATGCTCGATTTAATCAAACATTGCGCTTTTTCAAAACTCAAAATTCTAAAATTACTTTCACATTGCTCGAGCTGAACCTAGCAGTTCTTGGCTTTGTCCTTAGGCTCTTGGTTGGATCCCGTTTAATAATAATAATATATATATATATATATATATATATATATATATATCGGCAGTTCTTGAAGCTACGCGCGTAACTTGAATCGCTCCGAGTGAAACTAATCGAATGTAACTCACCAGTCAACATGCAACAAGCGTACTCGCTCTTAGTTTCATCTCTACTTTTACCCTAAAACCACTCGCACTGAAGCAGCTAGCTAAATTTGGTCTAGTCCAATTGCCAAATTTTTCTCTCCTAACTTTCGTTACTGTTTCAGACAAACTTTTGCTTTTACTTTGCTTTTACCCGTACGTTCGTTTCCTTTTCTTTTCATTTGCGTACTTTTTGAATATACGTAAATTCATATGAGCGCGTGAGCTCGATACTTAACAAGCGCGAAAAGTTGTAAAAATAAAAAAAATACATAGATTTTGAAGAAGAAGAAGAAGAAGAAGAAAAAAAAAAGATAAATCAATTGTTTTTCACGATGGTCAACCGAATGACTTTGCTGACATTATTTTTTACAATTTTCGTTTACTGGTATATAATATTCGTAGAATTTTAAGTACTAAAATACCGTAAACTATTGCAATAGTGTGTAAAAATAATTTCTCACTCGTATCGAGATTAATGATAGCATTTGTTATAATACCAATATATATATATATATGTATATATATATATATTACAGTATATTTTATTTAATTTTAAGAGTGAGTACGATTTTTAATTATCGAATTGCGATTTTTACGAGAGGATGTTTCTCGTTGTGAAAACACGTATTAAAGATACTATTCAAAAGATTCGGGCCTATTAAAGCCTATTGGACGATAAATAACGTTTCAAAGGAATCGGGAGTAAAGGTAAGAAAAAACTTAACCTAGTTAGATTTATTATTTCTCTACATATATCGAATGCAATTGAATAAAATAGTACAAAGTGTATTATTGTTTGACATGATATAATTCAATAATTAATATAGATACACTAGAACAGATTTTCTTCAAATATATAGTGATTATTCAGATAAGAACAGAACGACTATTGTTAATACAACAAAGATTACCAGTGATATGCGACCGGTTGATTTAAATATGTACATTGTAAACTCTACGGCGCATGATGTTCGATCGATAAATAATAATGAAGTTAAGTATAATGATATAAATAAATATTTTGGCTCTCTGTATTACAGAGTTGTTGCTAGTTTAATTTAGCGTCCGTAGATAATCATTCGTTGAATGCCGCGTATTAATCTGTTCGAATGAAATTTATAGCCCTTTTTCGGCAATGCAATGGGTTATTTATAATAAGTGTCAAATCAATATCAATAACGTACGAATCGAATGAACAATAACAGTAATAAATAAACGAATAATATGAGATACTTTAAATATAATAAATAAGCGATTCTCTTTTAATAATGGCCTGATCATAATTTTCCATGCGAATTAGCTCTGGCGTCGAGGATGCAAGAATCTGGAATTGCACAAAAAAAAAAAAAAATAAAAAAACGATCTTAATTCGTACATCGTAATAAGCGTATGAAGTATCGAGTCATTAAAAGGCGGCCGTACCCCCGTTGCGATTGCAACAACCGAGCCATCGAGAGTGGGCCCGTTTATGAAGAAATAAGGAGGAGGAGCCCCTCCCTCGCGAGGCTCCAGCCGAAGGGACTCCCGATCGATGGCAGCTCGATCTCGAAAAGGCCCGATCTCGCTCACCGTTTCGGGCATTGGCCCGAACGAGCTCGGCTTCTTCGCTTCTCGCCCCTCGGGGTACGGGCGCCTTTCAATGTCAGGGCAGAGGGCGCGAGATAGAGATATAGAGAGAGATAGAGAGAGAGAGAGAGAGAGAGATTAAAATAAGTACCCATCGATGCGATCTTCTCTACAATGGGTCTCCCGGGGGAGGAGGACCGCCTAGCGGTGGTAGCCGGAGAAGGCCTGGTTTTGGGCGGCGTGGGCCGAATGTGTGTCGTCCCAGTTGTTGACGCCGGCCGAGGGCCATCCGTTGGACAGGTTTGGCGAGGCCCAGCCGGTCGAGGCGCTGCTCGCCGCGGCCCAGTTGCTGTTGTAGCCGATGCTGTCGTGTCCCCCGCTCTTCGAGGCCCAGAGCGACCGGAGCCCGACGAAGGCCGATATGGCTATGGAGATTAGGGAGGCCAGAATGGCCTTCTTGGCGAACAGGGCCAGGGCGAAGTAGGCGAGGGTCGCCAGGGCCCCGAGCTTAACCTTGGCCAGCAGCAGCAGGGGAAGGATCTTCTTCAGCATCTTCTTCTTGCCGCGCCCTGAAAAATTTTTTAAAGTCAGGGCCTCGCTTTAGCTTTGCCGGCCCCTTCGATCCCCACCCCAACCCCGGCAAGTCCCCGAGAGAGAGAGAGAGAGAGAGAGTGAAAATTTCGTCAAAAGCGCCATTACCTTCCACGACCTCGTCGACGGCCTGTCTGACCTCCGCGGGGATCGATTCGCTGACGGCCCGTGCGGATTCGCCGATCTTCTCGAACGTGGGCGTGAAATTGATCTGAAAACGCAAGGCTTGCTTTTAAGGTTGCCGCTCCGGGGCCTGCCGCAACTTGCCGGCTGGCTTTCGCATCGTAGGGCATCGGTGGCGTTTGGTTTTTGAGGCTCTTTGTTGAGGAGTGGGTTATTTGTTTTGAGGGGCGGGGGGAGGGGGGAGGCGAGCCTACGAAAGGCCCGCTCTCTGCGATGGCGCTTCCCAAATATTACAAGGAGTGGAAAGTTCAAACGCAATGAAGTGAAAGGTATTGTAATACGTGCAAATTAATGAAACGAGCGTCGGAGGGATTTCGGTGGTCCTTTCGCCCTCGCGGATCAATGGGAGTCTGGGAGAGGTTTGAGTCGAAGGGAAGGGAAGGTGGGGGCGGGAGAGAAGTCGGAGCAGAAGAAAGGAGAAGGAGGAGAGAGAGAGAGAGAGAGAGGCAGCGGAAGCGCTGCGAAGAAGAAGAAGAAGAAGAAGAAGAAGAAGGAGAGCCAAGGGCAAGGAGAATTAGAACAGCCACCGGGGATGCGTGAGATGTCACTGAGAAATGTGTCGGTAATGGGGGCACCACGGGTACAATAATACAATAATGCGGATGAATCACAGAATCGAGAGGTAACTGACCCTCAAACTACGTCCGTTGAAGAAGTCGCTGACCTCTTCGCCAACAAAGTTCTCCAGTGCACTTTGTCTGTCGGTAACCTCGGTGGCCTGGTTAATCTGCTCCTCGAACATCAGATTCTTACCACTTCTCGCGCTCCTGTCGCTCTTGGTCTTGACGAGGCTGATGCCGGTCGCGAGCTCGAAGCTATCCCTGTCGAAGAATTCCTTGGCCTTCCTGAAGAGGCTCTTCTGCACGCAGGATATGCTGTCCTGCCGGAAGCACTCGTCTATGTTCTGGCCGTGGGCCGCGATGGCAAGTGTACTTATAACGAGGATGGTCAAGTGCTTCATGGCTGAGGATTTTTTATTTAGGAGTTGTCCTGCAATGACGATGAGCCGCGTGTGTGTATTTTATCTTCTCTGACGAGCAAGCGACGAACGAGTCAGGCACGCAGGTGTAAGTCACTGACTATTTATACCGGCTCGAGGTGGGTTTGGTCGATAGACTGAGAGAGAAGGACTTGGCGTTTTAAGCGAGAAAGAAGGAACCGAGAGAGAGAAAGCAGTGGAGATAGAGAGCGAGCGAGAAGGAGAGACGGGGACGGAGACAGGGAGAGAGAAACAATATACAGAATTTTCGAATGTGCTCTTTCTTTTGGTGTGGCTTGGCCGTCTCCGTCTCTCTTTCGTTTCACTCTCTCTCTCTCTCTCTCCTCTTCCTCGGCTCCGTCCTTCTCTTGTTCTCACTCTCTACGCATGCAGTGCAGCATTTTCCCCACTCGTCGAAGGTAACCGATCCCTACTTTTTCGGCACTTTTTCAAAATGGGCAAAAAGCCGTGTCACATGTAATAACAAAATTTTTTTAGACCTCTCCTTCGTTTCTCGTTCCATCTCTCCCTTTACAATTGGCTATAAATTATTGCCTTCGATATTAGGCCTCTCATAGACGCGGTCTTATTTACACTACCATGTCTATAATTGCCGTGTAAAATACATTGTTTTTTTTTTTTTATTATTATTTATTATTTTTGGTAAGATTTAGAAACTTTTACGCGCGCGTCAAGTGAACTTTTAATTTTAATGGCGTATTAGTTTTTTTTTTTCTTTTTTTTTTTTAATTTAAACCTTAGTTTCACTAGGTGCAACTAATTGATGCGAGTATTTTTTGTAAAAGTATTGAAATGCGATCTTTTTTTAATTATCTTACGACCGGCAAAGTATCGATACACGATTTGATTAATTTTCACTGATAATATTTTTACGCACTTATAATAACAAAATTGTGGATGATTTTTTTTTTTTTTTTTTTTTTTTAAATTAAAGTAGATGCCAGGTCTATGTCGCATATCCAAATGAAATAAGTTGACAGTTTTTCTTTCTACGTATTTCCAAAGTAATTCTTAAAAATTTTCAATGTATCGCAAAAAGTATAATAAAAATAAAAAACATTTATAATGGTTTAATAAATAACCAAACATAAAACTGCTTTTAATCACTGATAAATAACGCATAATCTGAAAGACAATTTAAAAAAGTTCTAATTTTTTAATTAATTAAAAATTTAGATAGAAATACGAAACACTTAGAAAATACATCTATAATATTAAGTTTAATATTAAAGGCCTTTTTAAATGCCGATATCTATTTATCACGTTGAGTAATTAATATATACATAATATATATGGAATTATTCAAGTAAGAGTAAAAATATTTTAAAAATTAATCTTATGTAATAGTAGAACCAAATAAAATGTTTAATTGAGTGGAATATGGTGAAGGTGCAATACAAGTTGTATCTACGAATCATATTAATATTAGCTAAAGTGTACAATAATTAATAACAGTTAAAATTTTTCATTTGCTGATATAAGATTACGAGTATGTATTGGGACAATATTTTAATTCGTAAATTTAAAAAAAACATAAGCATAAATTTAATTTTATAAAAAACAATTTACGTTTACAAACAAAGAATTATTGATTTGATATATTAATTAAAGAAACTAATAACATTAAAAACGAAAGGCAATTTATTTATTTAGATAAAACATACGGTGTTCGTCTATAATAATTTTACAGAATGCGGTGATATGCATATTTGTTGAAGGTTTATTTTTTTTTTTTTTTGTTTTTTAAGTAACAC
This sequence comes from Kradibia gibbosae, assembly GCA_018907135.1. Lineage (NCBI taxonomy): Eukaryota > Metazoa > Arthropoda > Insecta > Hymenoptera > Agaonidae > Kradibia > Kradibia gibbosae. The sequence goes on along the minus strand of JACCHX010000001.1, from coordinate 3,322,376 downwards.
TTTAAAATAATCGGAAGTTGTAATGAATTAAGAAAACAATATGTAACCGCCGTTTAAAAAAAATATTATTTGTAAATAAATGCACATACGAATAGTTGAATTTTGCCAATTTATACAGCGTCAACGTAGTTTTATTGCAAGTGACTTGTTTTGCGGTTTTTAATAATCTCTATGCTTGGATTAAAATTAAGAGCTGCGGCTTAGAGATCGAAAACTATATCATTTATAATATGATTATAGTGATTTATGGTTGCATTTATTTTCGACACTTGTTTAAATTAATATTAAAACGCCGGCCTTAATTTGCCTGTGTGACTTGTTTTCGAAAAAATTTCAATTGTACACCGGTATAATGCGGACTTTGGTAATTACGAGTTTGTTAAAAAAAAAAAAAAAATTTAAACATTTGCCCGAGCCTTGTATTTCTAGCTGTTGTTTCGAAATAAGATGAAAAAATATTTTACAAGACGAAGTGCGGCATTGAGAAGTAGCCTAAGAATGTAATAATTTTCGAGATCTTTGAATTTTTGTAATAAGAATGGGGTGGGGGGGGGGAGGTGGGAAATACAATAAAAAATTAAATTTAAAAAAGAAGTACGCTCCTTCGATTATTAATACAATCCCCAGAGCATAAAAGTAATGCACAACTTAAGTATGTAAAAAAGTCTACGATATGCCTTGCCGAGCGCACAATGTTAGCAACACACACACACACACACACACACAATGTTACAATAACGATCGTTGTAAAATAATGGACCGAATGCCCATAATCAAAGAGAGCATCAAACATAGTTAACATGTTGTCATAGTATTGAAGTATTTTATCTGTGCAATAGGGTATCTATTGCTGACACATTTAATAAGCTTGAGAATGATTTGACAACGGCGTGTTTATCGAGAAAACAATAAACTCTAAGGAGGATCCGACGGCCGAAGCCGATGAGTTTAGGATAATAATAATATTGACGGCCGGCAATAGCAACAATAATGGTAATAATGGCAATGATAACGAAAGCCACGAGGACATTCCTATTGAAGTTCTATCGAAAGAAAGAAAGAAAGACGAAAAAATGAAAGAAGAAGAAGGAGAAGAGGTGAAAAAAGAAGAGGAAGAAAAAAAATCCGAGCCGAGCGCGAGCGGCAAGTGACGCCCGTAGGAGGGAGAAGAAAAAGTTGCCCGCGTAAAGAAGGATGAAAGGAGACGGAGGCCAAGAGGAAGCTCGAATAGCGGACCTGGAAGAGAGTGTCACGAGAGCGCAAATCATGTCAGCCGCGCGATAAATTAGCCGCCGCGGCTATGGCCAGGGCCGCGCGCCCGCGCGCATTAGGAGGACGAAAATCTTCGCGTTGGCTCGCGAGCCGCGGCTACTGTTTTATTTAAAAAAAAAAAAAAAAAAAAAACGAGCCTTCAATCGTTGGCCCGGCGAGCGAGTGCGCGACGTTGGCCCTCGCGGGTGGCCCCCCTGATTTCTCAATTTGGTCAACGGTCGAGAAAAAAGTGTCGCTCGGCGTCGTTTTGTGCGGTCGCTTCTCTCTTCCTTTTCTTTTTCTCCCCTTCTTTCCTTTTTCTTTCTTCCTTCGGATAGGCTTCCTATAATATCCGTTTCGTTCTCAAATTCAAATTTCATGGGTAAATACTGTTATTCCTACTCTCTCTCTCTCTCTCTTTCACTCTCCCTCTCTTTCTCTTCCCCTTTCCTCGCGCTCTCGCTCGCTCCTTCTTTCCTTCCAACGTCGGTGGCTCCTCGTCGTTCTAGTTTATCAATGTTGAGAGAGAGAGAGAGAGAGAGAAAAAAAAAAAAAAAAAACATTAATGTAAATTAATTTTAGCATTCGGCAAATGTGAGAACAAAATTTTTCACGCTTATAAATAAATATTGACTTACTGCATTTAACGCTTCTGTTATTAATATTATTGGTAAATAATTTTTTTTTTTTTTTTTTTATTTTTTGCCTAGTCATTTTTATCCCTAGCTGATGCTTTGAAAAATATATTTAGAATATCTTAGAAAGTTTGGTTTGGTGTCACCTATGCTCACGGCTTCATAATACCATTATACATGCGCATTAGATACGCATGCGATGGGTAAACATTTTTCTTTTTCTTTTTAACTATATCAAGTAGGATTTCACACGATCCAAGTATAAAAGCAAATGAACCACTTGAAAGTGATAATAATGTAAAACCTGTTTTAGATTCTCGTTGTACAAAACGGATTGTCATTCAGTATAGGCTCGATATTAGACGGGAAAAGTGTTTTTAATTATTACTTATGCCGATATCAGGATTGTTTAGGAATTGTGGCAAAATTTAAAAGAGCTAAATATCGCTTAATTTACTTCTCGATTTATTTTAATGGCTTTGGAATAATTTTATTCGCGGAGCTATTACTTTATAACTTGAAATATATATATATATGTGTGTGTGCGTGCGTGTGTGTGTGTGTGTGTTAGGGTATGTGTGCAAGTCAATCTCCTGCAATTTCAATTTTAGTACGCACCTTGATAATATATACATATGTACAATATTTTATAAATTACTTTGTAAATTGTGCTTATACAGTCAATTTAATGAATGCTTTTTATCTCAATGTTAACAGTTGATACAGTATAAAACCGTGCGGCATCTCGTGTAAATACAATATAATTAAAAATATTGCTAAGAGTTTTATTTACCAATAAAAAAAAAAGAAAAAAAAGTAATATACATTTTATCTGAATTTCCTAGTACATATAATATAAATCAGAGCAGTCGCTTTTATTAAACTAAACATCACCAATTCCGATTTACGGACATTACTCAATGAGATGAAAATTATACAATAAAATACAAGGCACATTTATAAAAATTATTTTGCAATTTATTTAAAAATTTACATTAAAATTATACCCAGCTTGGCTGATTTCATAAATATGTAATACTCGCGATATCGCAAATATCCATCGGGCATAATTATTAGGAGGATGGCAAAAATGTTGCCGAGGCGCTAAATTATGTATATTGATCTGCCTTGAATATTATTATTATCATCATAATCATCATTAGAACTTTGTTGAAAAAAAAAAATGAAATAAGCGCGCCAGCGCCATTGGGCGTCCGGTATCTCAGCTCCTAGCGGAAATCGTGGACGCGGGCTGGGCGCAAAAAAAGGCGAGATGAATTTATAACCGCCTGGGCGCGGGCGCTAATGGGGTAAGAAACCGCACTTTGAAAAGTGAAATTTTATCATGATAACAGTGTCACCGGCTCGCGCGATGCGGCACGAGAAACAACGATACGATAAATATGAATGAGAGGTAACGACCCGGTCGGCTAGTAGTGAATCCAACCAAATCGAGCTCTAGAACACCGTAGGCGACCTTCAGTCGAGACACGGGGCCCGTGCATCCACTTTCTACTCTGACCCCCGAGGCAGGAGCATCGGGAATAGCGGCCGCCAGTACGGAGCTCCGGCGGAGGAGCTCGGCGAGAAGTCAGTCGAGGCCGCGTGCGCGGGGGGCCTCGCGGGATCCGAGGGGGGGGGGCGGCCCTCGATGCACGGCCGAGACCGCGAGCCCGCGAATCCCCGTGCAGCCGAGACCCGAGCTCCGGGGCCCGATCCCGTCGATCCCTCGAGCCGATGTATCCGCGAGCGTTTACATTTTTTTAAAAGTACAAGTATCCGATATGTACATATATATACATGTATATATATGTATATGTATATGTATATGTATATTATTCCTACGGCTGCTAAGCAAATAGCCCCGATCCGGAGCCGTGTTTGCCCTCCGCTTAAGAATTACGTAAAATCTTTTTCGACGATCCTCCTCTCCTCGACTCCTCCTCCTCCTCTTACCCGAGATCGAGACCTACCTTAGCCGATCGACCCAAGGGCCCCTGCGATTGCCCCTTGATCTTGTGATGCAATTGTAGAGCGCGATTACGACTTGCATTCGTTAAGTGCGACGATGTCGAGCTTCCGGCATTAGACGGGGATAAGGACATTTTCGTCGTTGGCGGAAGCCGCGACTCGAGCTAAGCGTCAGAACGCGAAATATATATATATATATATAATCTAGGGCAGGAAATTATCAATTAATGGCAGCGACGCTTGCAAATTTTTTTTTTTTTTTTGCAAATTTCGATCCTCGGCAATTGCGATTGCGGCGATGCCTTTGCACGCCGTTGAACGGATTTTCTCCTAAGGTACGTAGCTGCGCTTACGCTGGTATTAGTCGATACAGTGTAAATTTCTTTTAACGTCAATACACAAATTGGCTTTAATTAATCATTATTAATATTTAATATATATATATATATATAATTACGCACTTCTTATGAAGAACCCTTGTATATCGTGTGTAATTTTTGAGTTGTTAATATAATTGTATACTCTCGATATCGTAAAACTCGACTTTTATTGTAAGAAATTTTCGAATAAATAATTTTGATTAAATATGCATACTTTGTATGATTTTTTTGCTTATTTCCATTTGTCTTGTTTCAATTGCAGGTAAAAATTTTTCTATTCGCACTAATAGTATAAGCTGAATTATGAATCAAAACTATGGTGTATATATTTCAAATAATCACTTTGGGAAAAAAATAATATTTTATCTTATAATGTCTGAAATTAAAAATTCAATATTGTCTATACCGATGAAATTAATTATATGTTTATTGTAATATGATTTCGTAATTAATAAATTTTTAACAATAATACATTACGTACAATTATAATTTTTGCCTGATAATTACTTATATAAATGTTATTGATAATATTATAACTTGGGTCCAGTTCTGAAAAATCTTTCTATTACATTTAGAAAATATTTCGTGATGTGTGGATTACCATTTTTTGAGTAAAAATCTATTGTAAATTAAAATTTTCATTAGTTTATTACGCTAAATAAATGGTACTATACTATGTGTATTTATAACAATTAACTATGTGTAATTATATTCAAAAATATATGGAATAAAAATTTCAGCGAGATATTATAAATAGGAACAATATTTACCATACTAAATTTTATTGGATGTCACTTTTTGCTTGCAACGGATATTTAATAAATTATATTGCAGTAAAAGCAAAAGTAAGAGTTTCATTTGAATACATGTTGTAAAATTCATTTAAAAATAAAAAAGTCAGTCATTCTAACTAAAAATGTGACTACACGATGACTTTTCTTTTATTAGGAAGGATTGCAAAGCTTTGGATATATATATATATATGTATAAAACATACATAAATATATACACATTTAATAAAATTATATAAAAAAAAAAAAATTTGTTGAATCGTTAATAAATAATATTCTCTTTATTTATTTTATAGGTCTTTGGTTTATGGACGCATAGAGTTATGAAAAAATAATAACAGAGATAATCTTTAACAACGACAAAATTTTATAATCATACATGTTAAAATAAGACTAAGTATATGTACGATATCTATTAAAAAATAATGTTATACATAATGAGCATAATGCATTCTTAGGGTACTTACAAGCAAACGATAAATGCTCAATTATGCAAATATCAAGTATATAGCAAATTGTTCTAAGACAATATAAATAAAATATTATTATAGAAAATTCTACTACTTTAAAGTAAAGTAAAGAATGTTTGAAAACCACTCCCTAAAAAGTACGTGGACTGGCATACATTCAAATTATTCATCTATGCTCTTTCAACCGACCCGCTTTTACCGAATACAAAAATGTTAAATTAATATTCAATTATACACACGCGTACAGGTAAATATCGCTATGTTAGCTAAATAACATTTGAGAATTTTTGAATTCCACGTATTTTTTAATAATATTTCAAATTTCATCGATCAAATCGATATAGATTTTCTAATGATATGATTTGCATTTGGCGCTTCAATAAAAATGCAAACATTCCCCTTTGGATAAGATTTGAAGAAATTCAAACCATTAAAGCTGGAGACAAAATTGCTTCAATTGCAATAAAAATTTATCTTATAAAGCGGCGGATCAAGTTACAGTATTAAAGTTACTGTTGCTTACATTGGTAAAAATATATATATACTAAATTGGCAATATTTTGAAAATGTAGTTCAAACCTTTTTGTATAAATTACACCTAGAAATACAAACACATACTCTCTCCAATTTAATTAAGGACATTTATTAGGATTAAAAAATTTAATATCCTTATTTAAATTTTCATATTTTTTAACTACTTAATTACTAGGCAAATTTATTAGATGAACTCTTTGCTAAGCTCATTAAATAAGATAAAACGATTTAAATAATAACTAGTTTTATTAAATTTTTATTTATAAACACGTACTTACTTTAGTATGATTACGGTAACGTTTTTTTTTTACGTAATGTTGATCTTTGTCCCAAATAATTAGTAAATATAGCTCAATAAAACTACGTAATTTCAGTAGCTTTTATACATTAATTTTAAGACTCATAAAATAAATGGTGCTAAATAAATTGCTGGAGTAATAAAACGTTTTTACATTGCTACTAAAATATAAATATCCGAGGTATACAAAAAATATTTACACTTTATATTTACCCTGGAAAATAAAATTTACCTGAAAAATCGAGAGAAAAAAAGTCACTCATTATGCTTACCAATACACATGTATAGGCAAATCATTTGAAATTCAAATTCCCATCGAACGAATCGTAATAAGCATGGAATGTAACGGGACTCAGGGACAGACGGCGTTGTAGTAAAAAGGGAGTCAACGACGTAGAATAACGAAAGGTTTAAGATTGCTTAGAAATCGACGTCTGGACCATCTTTGTACGAGATAAAGATTTTTAATTTGAAACTTTCAAAAAATTACAAAGAAGCTCCTACGAGCAGCCGGGAAAAAGTTCGGTTTGAAACTTCGGCACAACAATTTCTTCTCATTTGGTAATTAATTTTCTTCTTCTTCTTCTTCTTCTTCTTTTTTTTTTTTTTTTTTTTTTGCCTACGCATACAAGTGTAATGGCACGCTGGCATTGATTGCCAACTCGGCGGCGAATAAATAATATTCATTGCAAGGACGGGGCTAAAAGCTTTGCAGCGCATTATAATAAGTATTATACGTAAACATAGTTACTGACTCTGCGTGCAATGAAATTTCGTACGTGCTGTAGCAATTTCGACAGAGTACTGTGATAAGTCACTCGTTCGCTATGAGGCAAAATCGAACGACAATTAAATCGGCAAATGAAAATCGATTTGAGAAACGATTTCCCATAGGCAATTTCTCACAATACAAGATTTAATATTCAATATAACTGAATTTACGGAATTTACTGCATTATTAATCATACCCATATTCAGCATCCATCTCGGATCCTAATGTTTTTTTAGTACACCTGCAGCCGTAGTTTCAAGAAGACACTTAGAAAGTTCGGAATGTTGTATTTATGAAGGTATTAAAAAATCATATAATATTTTTTCAATTGAATCATGAAGCACGCTCCCGTACATATTAATGACCGCTCGATAAAGTATTTCTCATTAGTATTTCCTTCTATTTGAATAGCTGATTGTTAATAAATAACACATTATACAATTCGACTTATTATACGAAATGGTATATTTACATCGAATATATGGACCATTTATTGAAAAAGTACATATTAAAAAAGGGTACAATGAGCGCCATCTTTTGATTTTCTACTATCCGCTAAATAAATTTTGTAATATCGGCATTGCATATTTATTAAAATTCAGACGTTTTATTTATTTATTATATATATAAAAACATATACATTTTAATATATATGATAATTATTAAGAATTATTAAAAAAAAAAGTACTCTTTGACTTGGCCTACTTAATTTTCTATACAAGTAAAAAATTTTTTATTTTATTTCTTTAATTGTAAGCGAAATCTCATATACTTGTTATTAACAATATTTTAGTATTAAAATAGTATACACCTATAATTTTATGCTTAAATTTAATTTATTTGATTAATTTGAATTTTTCATTTTACTCATTAGCAAAAAGGTTTAAAATTTTATGCTTATATTACGAAGTATACACTTGATTCATAAGATGCAGCCTAATTTGTTATTATTTTGTTATCTTACACTGTCTTTTTTTGTTTGTTTTTTAATTGTTTGGTAGACAAATTTATCTTTTCATTAATTCTTATTAATAATGTAAAAAATTTTGAATTTCACAACACATTTAAGTTATGAATTATATTTATTGTTCTTCTAAAGAAAAATATGTATAAAATAAGTAATCCTAACAGATATTTACCTTTACAACTTCTCTATTTAAAAATACTCATACGAGCAGTGCTGAAATTTAACTAGAATTAATTTTACGAATCTATTTCAAGAACTATTACAATCAATTGAATTATTCAAAGTATCCAAAGTGTCAGTTTTATAAGAATAGGATTATAGATTATAATGATTTATATATACGAAAGTCATAATAAAAATATTAAAAATCGGAGAAATAAAAAAAAATATATATATATATATATATATATATATGTATGTATTCTTCTCTATATTTTATGAGATTTATCGAAAAGATTAAGGCAATTATCAAAAAACATCTAAGCGGCACCAAATAAAACTGCTAAAAAATATCATACCTTAAATTAAAAGGAGCTAGAAATTTATAATAGGTTCTCATGGAAAAGAAAGTAACGGGAGTGATTTAACAGAGATCGAATGTCTTTTTGTAAAATTATTCGAATCCATTTAATTTAGAGAGAAATGAATCGTGCCTAAAATCTAAATACAAAAATAGAAAAAGAAAAAGTAGTAATGATGAAATTAAAAAAAAAAAAAAATTAATGCCGTGTGTCTTCTAAAAAGTTCCCAAACATTGGAGAAAGTAAGAATTTAACCGAGTGCCGTATAAACTTAGTTTTGATATTAATATAGTTAAGTGCACTTTTGCGCTTAAACAATGTCCACGCGTAAAAAATTGTTTCTGTCATCTGTACACAAGAAAATCAGGCCCGATGCATTTTGTGTTATTTGAAAGATAAAAAAGGAAGCAATGGAATTTATGTCAGTGGGTCTCGGTCAGGATCTTTTCTCTTTCTCTTCTTTGCTACCGGTTCGCTACTCCTCCCCACTGATTACCTGTGCCCCTTCTTATAAGCTCGTATTCTAAAGAATCCACGGCAATCGTGGCGTTAGTCGAGGTACGATATCGGAAACTGGTCCAGGCATATTTTCATATTGGAGCTCTCGTAAAAGATGAAGATTCTATTAATTATCCGCTTTAAACATTGAAATGTCAATCTGAGAAGGTCTTTTTTTGTTATAATTGACGTTCTAAAAAAAAAAACTTAAAATAGACACAGTGAACACCATTTGTATCTTTAAAGAAATTTTATATATTCTTGAGTATTAAAATTATATATTCTATATATTATAAATACGATATTTATAATATATATATATATATATATATTTTACGCTATTTATGCACTGCGTTTTGAGGGTATTAAACAAATGTTCGCAAAACATTAACACAAACAATATATTTGAATTGTAAATATGAACTTTTCTGAATTTTAGCTTTCATTTGCCTGATTTAGGAATCTTCAACTGCAAAATCGAATTAGTACTTGCTTATAAAAATTTAACGCACGAAATTGCGTTAGCGATAATTTCTAAAATTAATAATAATTACCGTTGACAAATTCAAAAGGATATTTCTATCTGTTTTCAATCTTGCGCTCGTGTGTATGAAAGGATGCGTGAGCATACGCTCACTGATTCAAGCCTAAAAATGCGTGTTTGCATCTGATTGCTTGGCATACTTTCTTCAGCTGGCTAATCTTTTCTTCGTTCATGACATCGAAATCGATGAACAAACTTATATGTAGAAAGATTATTTCCTTTAACTCCTGCATTGTGATTCTGGCGTTCGAATGCTCAGCATCTCACGGGCACTTTTATACGCGATCCTTGAATTTTACGAAGTAAATTTGTTAATTTACTTCTTGAGCAATATTAAAAATACCCTTCGAGCATCGATATATATTTTTTTGTTTATTTTTTTTTTTTTTTTTTTTATAAAATAAGTAGAGTTTAAAATCCAGTCAAACTTTGATAACTTTCTTAAATTTATATTTGTAAAATATCGACGCAATCTTGCGAAAAAAATCTACATTTCTTTAAAAAACGAACTGAATTCTATAGTTAAATATTATTATCTAAAACTTTGTTTAAAAATTATAATTATTGGTAATATTTAGGCTTAAAATACCAAAAAATACTTAATTACAATCGTGAAAATAAAATACACTCATGCGTTATTAATAATATGATATACTGCAACAATGTATAAAGCAAACAAATTTATTTTACTCTTTGCGTAGAAATAATATGTTTTAAAAGTTATATCTCCATTTATGAAGACAATGTAATATTCTTATTGCATTTTTATTATTCATATAAGTCAAGTAAAAAACATCAAAATCTTTTAACTAATAAGAAACTAAATATATATTATGTAAAATTGCGCGAAAATAGGAATATAAAAGCATCTTATTTAATTCCATAATTTAAAATTGGTTAAAATATTTTTCCCGTTTTTCGTAAAACATAATTATTTGTTAAGCCGCAAAAAAGACTGCGTCGTTACTACCAACATCTATACTAAAATTATATATTAGCTAAGCGTATCATTCAATATTGCTTAAATGAAGTAATTTAATAAATATTTATGGAAAAAAACAGCGCAAACGCTAGTGTAAAACTTAGGTATGTATTTAAAATATTGCAATTTATAATATTTTCATTTTTGGATTTAATGTAAATGATCAAATTTTAATAATATTTATGGTTTTTACGTAAATTTGGAGTATATGTGTCAAGAAAAATTTAAATCAATCAATAACAGTTTTGTGCTAAATAACAATAGGAAGTTATTAATATACAGAAAAAAGAATCAGAATACTTTTGTTTTCACTATGGAAAATATGTCATTAACACAAAAGACTTTTCAATTTTAATAAAGAACTATTTTAATTTATGAATCGAAATAAATAATTAATTATATGTAAGTGAAACAATAGAATCAAATAAAATCAATTCTTTAGTTATAATAATAATAAGCTAAAAAAAGCCATTAAGTCTTCTTCGTAAATCCTTTATAACTTTTTTTACTTTTACAAATTTTATTCTATTATTTTAGATTGTGTCCAACAGAAGGAAATACAAAATGTAGAATACTTAGAAGAAAAAAACTTTTATAGCTTTTTGATCTTTTAAACATTTTTAAATTTTGTTATATCGTTATTCAGTGTTGTTATTATTGTATAATGTGTAAGACGAAGAACAATTCAATTGTAACAGACAAATTAAATAATAATATAAGACTTATGAACTTATAAGAATTTCAAAAAAAATGTTAAATAAGTTTCACAACGTGCGAATGAATTGATTTCAATGGCTAATCGCTTCTCATTAAATTTCTAAATCGAGATACATTATATTATATCTAGTGTATCTTTCGTGCCTATAGGTATACCTTTATTTAATTGAAACTAAAGCTTTTAAAGTAGAGTACACGCGGCTAAAGCAAAATCATTGAATATAAGTATGTATTCAATGTACCATCGTGATTTATTATTTCGACGCATTCTCGTTCGCAATTGTCAATGAGGATCGTTGTAAACTTGCGACGTTCGCGTAGGGCCGCCGGACGCGATGCTGTTGTTGCGACGAAAGCTCGGGCCGCGACACCTGAATTTATATTTGAGCTCGACGCGCGGCTGCATAATTATAAAAAAAGCACTGTCAATTGTTTTATAAAAATAAGAGAGAACTATAAAGTCCCGATGGACTTTGAGGCGATTGTGACGATAAATAGAGAGTGAATAGACGCGTAAATTCGAGAACGTTTACAGAGCGTTACGTAGTTGGAAATATACCGATGAACGTTATTGTTTTTCAACTCTCTTTATTGCGAACAGTGAAATTTAGATAGTAGTGTTGAAAAAATACGACCGATGATCGAATTAATGCAATTCGCCAAATACTACTTACACATCTCGATAATCATTTATCGGTATTAGAAATTATGTTCCGTGGAAGACTTTTTATGTATAATTGATAAATCGCAATAATTTCCCTTAGTGTTTTAGCTAGCCGATGCACACGAAATAAACCATATGCTTTTATCACTTTCTTAAATATAAATATATATATATATATATATATATAGGCAATTACGTAAAATCCTTATACGAAGGAACAACTTTAAGCTATTATTAATATTGAGAATTTAGGATATCCAATTATGGATATCTCGATAATTGACATTGGATAGAATTTAAAGATCAAACGCGACGTAAAGGTTGTGATTTTATTCTCTCCCCTTTTTTTTCGTTATTAATTAAAAGACAAAAAAAAATCATGTCACTGGAATTACAATAACGATTGAATTACAGTTAGCTATGGGCGAGGAGGAGGAGGAGGAGGAAAGAAGAGGCGAGAAAAAAGAAATCCTCTTAATATCCGCGCGCAGCGATCATAAATAAAGGATATCGGTATGCGGGAAATATCGGCTGAGAGGACAATTAAAATTAAAATTTCAGTTAATCGCGAGCTCGGAATGAGCTTGGCATCGGGGCGGAGAGAGAGAGAGAGAGAGAGCGAGAGAGAGAGAGAGAGAGGGAGAGAGAGAGGGAGAGAGAGGCGTGGTAGCGAATCGAGGGAGCACCGGCTCTGGCTTATATTTCGCCTTTAAAAGGCTAAGTATTATAATAAAGCGGGTAAGAGTGAAGAAGTCTCTTTCACGCAGCGATGACGACGGTTGAAAGAGAGACGAGATTGATAAAGCTGAGGGCTCCAATGTAGTTCATCTCCGTGTGCGTACCTTTCTCTTATGTGCCACTTCCTCGGCGGGCTATGATTCGTTCCTACATATATGACATACCCATCACGGATATAACTCAAGCCGTAAGGTAACATTTAGTTTATTGTAATAGAGAATCATTCGACGCTGTGACTATTCGTCCACCTCTCTCTCTCTCTCTCTCTCTCTCTCGCTCGCTCTCACCTCTCATCTACCTACCGATACCCCCGGCCCATTATCCGCCTACCGCTCGGCGCCTCGCTCCTCGCTCCTTATGAGAACCGTAACGATCGCCGCTTTGTTCATTGCGTCGAGGTATGCAATATTCATCGTTATTACTTTTCGAGGAGGCCCGTTCAATTTTTAATTTACCGACATTGTATTTGCACAATTATAAAGGAGCTCGGGGGAGCCGCGATCGAAGTCGGAGGAGCCAAGGGCTCGGCCGGGACCACTCGACATTTAACGCCAGCCGTCGACGAGGCTCTCGGGTCGCGCTCTAAAGGAGAGCTCTTAAGCTCACCGAACGAGAATCTCAATGAATTAACGAGGGCCCGAGAGGCCCCCCGCCCCGCCGCCTAATGCCCGAGAGAGCCCGCGTACCTTCCCCGTGCAGTTTCTAATTTCTTTGTTATTACGATGCGCGAACGCCTCCGATTAGAGAATAAAAAAACAAAACAAATGATAAATAAGGAAGAAAAAAAAAGAATGGCCAACGGAGGCGCGCTGCCGCCGAGGACCGAGTGTCCGGCGATAAAATTCAAGGTTTCTAGTTTAACGATGCCCGATTGCCATTGGTCCGATCCTGGCTCTTCAACGAGGCTGGCGATGATTTTCAACCTCTTTCCTACCACCACCACCCACCACCCCCCCCCAGGCCCGCCCGCCTGCATTAGATTACAATTTTTCAAAGCGCGGCTCGCTTATTCGGCACAACACTGCTTTGTTCACTGGCATTATCTTAATTATTTTCACGCGAGGAAATAATCATTGTCGATTATTATTGCGGTGTCGGGACGGACAGGATTAGATTGCGGTCCTTAAAGAGCAACGATAACTACACGCTACTAATGAAAATAATATTTACCCCCCACCCCCCGCCCCTCTTCTTCAATAGATGTTGAGTTTAATGGACTCATTGATGGTCGGAAATAAAACGAGACTCTAATGATTCGCGGGGTGCAGGGGGTTTCGATTAAGAGGAAATTTTACGAATTCGTCCAAAAGTCCAACACAAGCTCATTACATATATACGTATGTATAATTATATTCTTATTTTCATCCTTTTAATTTGCTATTTATAGTTTCGGATTCCTGTCTGTCTTTGAACGATTGCAGTACTTTTTTCATTAAATCTATGCTTTTATAAAATGTATAATAGATTCCGTACAATAAATAAAAACCGATTATTTGTTATTAATGCATACCATATGTATATATATATATGAATGTATATAATCATACAAAATTAAAAAAATGCTTTATTATTTTATTTCTTATCGCTGAGGTACGGATTAAATTTGTATCTTAGATAAAAGCATTAATAAATCAGGAAAAGAAAGTTTTAGAATTAATGATATTGTCATTGTTAAAAAAAGCTACAACGGCAATACCGACACTGTAATAGATTATGATGATGGCTACAACAGCTGACCTTCTGACTACAAATTAAGGTCAAAGTCATAAATGTAGAATATAACAAATTGATTTTCTAAGCATGAAAGAATACTGTTTGTGGGGGAGTGCCGTAAAAATGGACCACTCCAAAATAGATGTTCAAATAAGTTATGGAAATGCGATAATCAATGGGACAAAACTTTTAGTGGACCTGCGTCCAGGCTTTAATCTATCGACAATAATGTAAGAAAAAAAACCTAAATTCAAAGCATTAAAGAGTATCCGAGTAACTCGATTATAAAAAATGCACAATAAAAGCTGAAAAGGAAGTACCAGGTTTTCTTCTCGATGAATAAGATTACACGTCGTTTATTGTCGAATCCTCCTCCTCGACAATCACCGCCACATTTCAATAAGTAATTATAATTTCTTCTATAACTTACTTTAATTATAAAGCAATAAATTCTAAAGTAATATTAAAAAACAGTCCGTCATTGTATTCGTCATTGTATCGGCTCGCGTATAAATAATAAATAATTAAAACCGTTTTTTTTTTTGTTGTAATTTGACTGTATAAGTAAATTGCACAATTGCACCAGCATTGCTGCTGAAGCTAAATTGTAAAATTAGACGAGTCCCCTCCGAAGTAGAATACTCGGTCTTCAATCCTGGAACGAAGGCCTCGCGGAATCTCGTCTGGTAACGCGCCAACATTTAGCAGCCAAGTATCGAACTCCGATACCCTGCGTTTACCGAAGTCCCCGAGCCCATGCCGGCGTTTCTATACCGAAGCGATAACTCAAGACGGATGCGTTTGGAATTTGTTCAACGAGTAAAAAAAGTTATCCTCGAATGCCCGCGAAGTTCGGTATCACTGTCACCATCGATAATACGGAAGATCTCGCGTCTGCGTATGCTTTAGAATGTAAAAAAAAAAAAAAAAAAAAAAAAAAAAAAATAGAATAAAAGAAGAAAGGAGATGCACCTCGGTCAGCCGAACGCTCGTAACTATATCGAACAGGCTGGAGAGTAAAAATCGGCCGAAGATAAGCGATCGGTATCGTTACAGAGGCATCGCAAGCGAGGTCCGAGGGTAAAGTCAAAGGAATCGTTTCCTAGATCGCGCGTGGCCGCGGCCTAAAAAATTGAAAGCCCTTTGAAAGGGGTTAGCCGCCAGTGCCCGCGGCCTCGCGACCAACAATGCGAGCTCCGACTATTGCGATTTGCCTTCGCTTATTCTTGCTAACCGAGGACGAGCGTCCTCCGACGGATTAATCCTACGAAGCGCGCATCGCTCGGGACGGAGATTCGGGCTAGGATCGAATGCACACGGGCTTGGAATATTGCAGCCGAGTGGCGTGGACGGAAATTAGACCGAATTGACCACTGGAGCCGGATGGATCGCCGACTTTTACGCGGTGGCAGGCTTCGTGCCGATTGGCCCTTATCTTCCCGCTCCCCTACCATTGGCCGAGTGGAGGGGCAGCCGGGAAAAATGGGAATTCACCTCCGATTGGCCTCGGCTCGGGCTCCCCCTCCACCCCCCCCCTCCCGCGCCTTGCCCCCCTGAATTTCAAAGGGGCGAGAGAGAGAGAGAGTGAGCCCACGAATATAAAGCTCCGAGTGGAGCCGGTAATTTCCCACAATGATATCGAAGAGCCAGGGCGTCGCGTGCGGCGGCCTACGTCTCCTTCGCCATAAGAATCAATCGGCCGTTTCGCGGCGCGGCTCTCGATCCTCCGATCCTCCGAATTAGGCGCTTCGCTTGTCATCTCCCTCGAGCCCAATCCCAAAAATGAGTGCCCCTGAAAATTGCCGACGGTGCGCCCGACTCTCCGTCGACTTTCCTCCGAGTCTCGTTGGCTTAACATCGTAACGCGCCTCGTTTTACGCGGCCCCCGGTCGAACGGTCGCACGGGCTAAGGACGCCCTGGCTCCTCCGCTATTATCGCTCCCCTTCCTTCTTCGGGTTCCGCTCGTTGTAGCCGGGGGCTACCTCGATTCTCTCGCCGTTGGTTAAGGGGACCGGCGACGGCTCCTCGAGTACGCGAGCTCGCGATGCGCTTCCTTGGTCACGACGCACTCGATGAATGACGGATGCGCTCGATCCGTCCATTGGTTGCAATCTCGATCGATCGATCCAAGAAGGGTCAACCGGCAGAATTGATTGTCCCGGATCCCGCGTCGAGGAAGGAGCTCGGAGAGCTCGCGGACTCAAGGCCCGGCAGCGGGGTCGAGTTACTCAGCGAGATACGAACAACGATTCGCCCACTGCGCCGGAGAATCGAGAGGCGGCAGCTCGGATCTCAACGTTCCCGTAAAACGTATCGCGACGATAACGCGATAAGCCTGCGGCCGGGGTACCGATAGCTCTCCGATCAAAGCCGATGCGTCGTTATCCATTCGCTTGGCGATAAATTACGATAGCTCGGATGCCGGATGGAAAATTAGCGGGCGGCTCCTCAAGCCGGGGATTCCTCTTTAATGCAACGCTACGGACATTGCCGTTCGATAATAATGCACAACGATCGTACGTTAATTAGCCCGTAAAAGTCAAATAGCTCCGATAACGGCCGAGCGTACGCTCGGCGAAACTGTTTCGAATAGGAGCGAGGAGCTCGACTTAGCCGAGGCCAACGGATCTCTCCGATAGGCGACGACGACGACGACGACGACGACGACGACGATGATGATGATGATTTAAGAAAAATCGCCCAGTACGGGTGGTAAAATAATTCCCATCGTCGATTAGTGCCCACGGTTAAGAGCTAAGATATTGCTCACGAGTTGTAAAAGTATATTGCCGAATCAGGTGAGGGGGGGGGGGGGAGGGTAATTATGCAAAAGAGCCCGCTCTCGAAAATTTTACGCTACGCGCCGCAAGTCGTTAGCTCGTGATCAATTTCTTCCTTCCGCATCCATAATAAGATGTTTTTAACGAAAATATCCATCGGTGCTAGCGCAGTTAATTTTAACAGTCTCGTTGTACATTGTATCTTGGCCTAAAGGTTACAAGATGTTATTTCGAAAATACAGTTATTCGATAAGCAGTAATTAGAACTTGGTGTTTTTTTTTTTTTTTTTTTTTCTTCTTCTTCTTTTGTTGTACTCTTTCTGAAAATGTTTCATATTTTAGTACCTATTTTTAGAATTATAGGGTATGGAGTCGCAGTGTCGGGATAATTTTAAAGCGACTGCGAGATCTCGTAATTATAGAATAAAACGCTACGCATGGCTAAAGAGTTTTATTTACA
This sequence comes from Kradibia gibbosae, assembly GCA_018907135.1. NCBI lineage: Eukaryota > Metazoa > Arthropoda > Insecta > Hymenoptera > Agaonidae > Kradibia > Kradibia gibbosae. The sequence continues at coordinate 3,304,689 of JACCHX010000001.1, read as the reverse complement.
TTTTTTTTTTAATTTTTAATCTAAGGCGCGCACTAATATAATACAGGCTTAATTTTAAAAATATAAATCGTAGCGTAGCAGCCGAGGGGCTCTTTCACGAAATGAATCATCAAATTTTCGTGCAACCTTTAACAAGATATTCAAAAGTATGCAATTATTTAAATATTACACGAAGCGAAGTACAAAATCGGCTCTAAACTTTTTGCTACTATAGTTATAATTTATCGATTAGAACAAAACTATCGGCGATTAGCGTTATAATATACACATATATATTATATATAGCATTATAGTATACGTATATGATATACATTGCATTATGTGCATTGTGATTAGAATAATAAGGCTCACTTACACGACACTGAATTATAATTATAATTTTTAACTAAAGTAAATTTTAACCTTGTACATCTTTTACATAAAAGTGCAATTCGTACGATACGTATTTTTTTACGTTCAATTTTTTTTTTTTTTTTTTTACATTTGCATAGAATTTATTTCTTCGTCAAAGTACTGTAAAACTAATTTTATTCGCTTATCGCTTTTCCAGCATTAATTAAAAAAAGAGATGCACAAAGAAAAAGACCATTAATTAATAGAAAATAATAAATATTTATTCTCGTATTAGGCAAGAGTTAAACATCATAATACAATCGTTTGTTCCTATATATATATATATATATCGGTGATAAATACATTAACTGAATAGTTATAAAGTAAAGGATACGGAAAAGGGACAAATATCATTCTTGTAAATTAATTAAAAAAATATTATTCGTAGGACGATGATAGTATTACAACAATTTTATAAAGCTGATGGTACGTGAAAATAATATTAAGATAATTAATAAATGAAATGGATGAAATGTAACAATGGTTTTAAATTAATCTGCTAGCTCAATGATTAAATAAATAATTAATAAATAGTCTCAATATTTTTTTTCCTTTTTTCTTATTTTTTTTTTTTTTTTTTTTTTTTTTTTTTACTTTTTAAAATACTCGATAAATCAGATGGGCAATTAAAAGAGAATAGAAACAGAGTTGACTCGACGGATCTACGAATTCCGAATCCAGTCTAACGTAACACGTATATCATCTGTATGTAGAAATGGCACCTACCGCATATGATAGTGACCTTCATCGGACCAGTTTCTCTTCTCTTTCTTTTTTCTTCATCTTAATTTACTTTTTTTTCGATTCGGGGCGTGAAAGTGGGACAAGTTCAATGCCTTCCTTTGCACACTGTTTTGCGCGAAATAGCAGCAGTTGGTATAGCAAAGTATCCGTTAACCGTTCAAAAACATCTTCATCGTTAATTAAGCGCATACCTTTGAGCCTCGCGCAATTAAGCATATTTTGCATTATTCGATCGGTGGAAATTGTGCGCGGTGGGCACTTTTCTAAAAATTGCACACAATTGCGCGTCTCCGAGTCCAAGCAGCTCGACCTTTTTCTTTCTTTTTTTTCTTTTTTTTTTTTTTCACGAAAATAATCGGTATCCGTTTGCGTTTGTTGCGTCCAGTGCGTCGAGTCGATAAAAGTCCGGTGTCCAACGGAAAAAGTAATTCCAACTGGGCTCAACGACGGCGTTGGCCGAGGCGAAGGGGCATCGGTAGCGACGAGCTTCGAGAACGGAAACGGATTTTGAATGCTAAAAAAAATGAAACTCGTGGGAAAAAAGGAAAGAAAGAAAGAAGAAAAGAAAAGAAAAAAAAAAGAAAAATAAACAATTAGCCTTTCGAAAGCCGAAAAGAAAAGAAAAATCGTTGATTTTCAGCACGCTTGCGACGCGAGTGCGCGGGCGGGCGGGCGGGCGGGGGGGGCGAGGAGTTAAGAGTAATTTTTTTTTCGGTCGATGCCTTTGACGATGCTGGCCCCCCCTCCCCGCCCCAACTACCAGATTCTTGTACATTCAAATTGATCATCGAGAAGAAGGAAGATTATTCGGATAATTTGCCTGGTACGTATCGCACGATCACTGGAATTTGGCATCGTCGTTACTCGTGTGTATATATATAAATATATATATATATATAAATAGATTAAAATACTTTTTTTAATATTTCGCACTATTTTATCTCTCTCTCTCTCTCACTCTCTCTCTCTCTCTCTCACTCTCTCTCTCTCCCAATCAAGTACCACCCGAGGAGAGCTCGGCATCTCTCACTGGGAGACGTGGGCCGAGTAGGCCATTTGTTGGGCGGCCTCGGACTGGTGCTTTTGGAAGTTTCTCGCCCAGCCGCCAGAATAGTCAGCGTGGCCGTGGCTCTCGATCGTATGGCTGGCCGCGTGGTGCGGGTGGGCCACGACCTCGTAGGTGACGTGCTTCTGCTGGGAGAAGAGCTTCTTCAGGCCGATTATGCCCGCGAGCAGTAGGGCGATCTTGGAGAGGAGGAGGGCCTTGCCCACGAGGAGGGCCAGACCCTTGAAGGCCAGGCCGCCGATGAGGCCGATTTTCAAGACCGCAGCGGCCAGCAGCGGTCCCATGTTGTTCTTCTTGCCCCGACCTGCGTGGAGGGGGACGGAGGGGGGGGAGGCGGAGAGAAAGCAAGTTAGCATTGTCATTCCATTTTCGTGGCTCGGTGCGTGTGCGTGTGCGTGTGCGGGCGCGCGGGGGTGGACGGTCAGCGCATTTCAAATTGACGAGCTTACCGTGATAGGCTCTTGATCAAATAGAAACTGCGTTTTATTACTTCGATCGGAAGCTCAAGTTGAGATACGACAAAGATCTTTACAAATTTATTATTTAGTTTATTGGCATTCTAAGGATGTATCGAGTCAAATGCACTTTTTTTCAAAAAAAAAAAAAAAAAAAAAGTTTTTAAACCTTAAGCTGAAACATTCTATGCGCGCAATTTAACGCGTTTTTATTCTTTCTGAAATATGACTTCGTTATTTGCAAAAAAAAAAAAAAAAAATGCTCCTTGATTGAAAAATAAGGCATAATGATATGTTATTCGTAAGGATAAAATGTATCTGCTTAAGCGGAAGGCTTAAAATTTTCAATTAAAAGATACAACGCACAGCTCACGTCTTCTAACCACTTATGATGTATGAATGATTATTTCGCGGTTAAATTTGTAGCAAAATGTTAATCGCAATGAAAGATACCGAATGAAAATTTTATAAGTACTTGAGAAAATCCAATTAATATTCATAAGAACTTATATATATATATATATATGCAAAAACAATTTATCTAAGAGCATTTAATTGCAAATTCGATGCATTAGATGCAGATAAACGTATTTTGATTTTCGGGCAATCATTTTTGTCTCCGTTTGCACGAGCTAAATTAATACAAACAGTAGTGCATCGATCTTGGTAAAACTAGTTATATTTTTAAGTTACCGTCATATTTTCACGTTTATCCGTTTATCAGAATGCATCTGCAATACCAATAATAACAAATCATTTTTGGAGACATTTTTCAATGAAGAATTTAATTTCTCATCATTTTAATGTATAACGAATGTACTTAGTTATGAGCAAAAAATTTTCCAAATTTATCTTCAATGTATTTTATTCAATTACATGAGTGAGTATAAAGAATTTAAGCTTTAATTTACTATTTTGTCTGCGTGTCATTAATAAGAATATCTTTGAATAATAGTATTTTCTATTTTAATCAAATACTTACTTTCATCATTAATTCTTTGAAGCGTCAAGCTGATTCCGTGTTCTTTTTTCTCTGTCTTTTATATATATATATATACACTTACAGAGACTTTACACGATATCGCAATAAGTGATGTTTAATATCTTTCATTTACATGTAAATATATATATATATATATATATATATATATATACACGTATGCATGCATGTACGTATGTGTTTGTGCGCGCGGGCGCAGGTGCAATTATGCATGCTTATATTTACCATTCTGCACTTCGTTTTGAGAGCGCTCAATCGATAATTTAAGATTGAGGGAGCCGGTGTCGTCCTCCTTCGCCGAAACAACGACGTCGTCCTCGGGTAGGAACCTCCACTTGATGCTGCGCGACTTAACGAACGAGTACATCTTTGTGACAAGTAAATCAAGGACCATCGTGTCGTCGTCCTGATTTCTCCGGGCTGCCGGCTGATAATTCGCGACCTCGTCCAATACCTGACTGGTCTTGCGTATCTCAATGTCGTCCGTCAATTCAATCGAGGTCTTCTTCAGGAGCTTGTTCATGTAAGTGACGAGCTTGAATGTTATACAGCTGCACAAGTCGTTTTGCGAGCACTTGATATTGAGCTTGTGCAACAATTCGTTTTCGTATCTATCGTCGGGGGGCGACAGCGTTTGCTGCTCAACGATGCTCTCCTTATCGCTCAATTTCTCAACTGGACCGGCCAAAGCGAGGCCCAGCGCGCACAGCAATGACAATCCAACGAGGCTCCTCATCTTTCTGTAATATTCAACGGGAAAGCAGAGGCGTAAGGGAGAATCTTAAGGAGTCGATTGCTCGATCGAAGCACCCCCTTGGCTTTTCCCCATCTTTCTCGGGCCCTACAATTATTGGCTCGTTACCAATGCGTTCGATGCTGGGCTACCCCGACTTTGGCTTAAGCGCGCCTTGAGTTTTCACGAAGCGCAAAACGATCGGATCCATAACAACGTACAAATGATGCTCTCGTTCGAGCTAGAGCTTCATTGAAAATGCGTCGTTGGGCAATTTTGGTCGAGCTTCTTTTCGCGAAGCGAGTTCTCATCAATGCGTTGCGTTTGCTTGTAACAAAATACACACGTCGAGCTATAAACTAAGAGCTCGAAGCCCTCGGCATTATCCAAGAGAATACGGATAAGGCAATCCCGATACGTAAATAACATTAAATTAAATTCAGCTAAGGACGTTAACAGACTCGCGCACCGCTCCAGTAATGATTAAGTTAAATCAAGGAAGGGAAACCATTATTGTTTTGATCTCGTGGTTCGATTTCGAAAAAAATATTGCAAGGGCCACGAGGCATTTTAAGCGAGCCAATCGGCCGAATTACTCGGCAGTAGGCGCTTTACGCTCAATTGGCAGCTCGATGCCATTTGGTGATAAGGATACGAAATTCCGAGCTGCGGCGCGGAGAGGACCGAGAACATGAGTTTAAAATTATAGGCCGGGGGCCGTATCTAGTGGCAGCTTGGGCAAACGTGATTACGCGAAACCGTCCTGGCGACTGGTCGAATTCGAGGGGCGCGCTTAAGGGGATGAACGCGAAGGTGGTAAAGACGAGGGAAAGAGGGAAAAAGAAGAGAGAGAGAGAGAGAGATAAAAGGAATAAGAAGGAGAAGAAGAAGAAGAAGAAGAAAATCTACGATATAAATGTAATGTTTTGTGATGAGCTCACCAGACAGTGTGGTGGTGCACCTTTATCTTTTTAAAAATCCTCTCCGTAACTCCCAATCTCTCCCTCCCCCTTGCTGAATTGCCTTGCCTAATTCCACCCGTTCTCGATTAGCAAGAAATCGCTTCCAGGAATGCTCCTCCCGGGCACTTAATATATATATATATATATATATATATATGTATGTATATATATGTATATATGTATATGTATATGTATGATATGCAAGTGCAAGCGGAGTGGTCGAGGCTTCTGAAGCGCCTCTCTCGCCCCAACCACTTTATATACGTGGATCTCACTCCGCCGATTAACCGCCCCTCACGCAGACAACTGCTTTCAAATCACTCACCTCGGCGGGCCGCGATAAAAGTAGAAGGGAGGAGCCGCCGCTGCGCCTAGCCTCTACGTAGACTACGATGATATTACCCGTTCCGGGCACCGCTAGAGTGGGAAAATCCCCGTGCAATGGAATAATATCGCGTTGTCCTGCGGCTCGAGGCCAGCCGACGAGCCGAGCGCGTGGATATCGCCTTGCTCCGCTACTGTTGAATGAATTGGAGTGGAGAGAGAGAGAGAGAGAGAGAGAGAGAGAGAGAGAGAGAGAGAGCAAGAGCAAGAGCAAGAGCAAGAGCAAGAGCAAGAGAGAGAGAGAGCGAGCGAGCAAGAGAAAGACAAATTAAAGAAAAAGAGATAAGAGCGAGGGTGGGAGGGAAGCGAAGACTCGACCGGGAACTCCTTCTTGCACTGACAACAAACTGCCCGCTCCTGTCTTCTCTCCCAATGCTCCCCCACCTACGTTTCGCTCTCTCTCTCTCTCTCTCTCTCTCTCTCTCTGTCTCTCTCTCTCTCGCTCGCTCGCTCGCTATCGAAGCTTAGCTCTCCGTCTCGCAACCCCTTCAATAGCACTCGCCGATGTCAACAATCACCGCCAGCTGACACATTTTGCATTATTGCTTTAATTCTCAATTAAGGAACTATTTTTCTTACCTGGCTATGATTGAAAGGTTTAGGTAACTCGATAAGAAACCACAAGCAGCACATTACAATGGCAACCAATGAGATTATCGTTAAGGAACAATTAATGATTTTTTTTCTTTGGTTTTTTTTTTTTTTTTTTCTTTTTTAATTTAATTTTTGTTTCTCTCTCTCTCTCTCTCTCTCTCTCTCTCTCTTTGCATTAAGAAAGAAAATTTTCATAATACACGAGAGAGAGAAATTAATTTCACACGCAAAATTAAGAATAACCGCGTATAATTAAGAGGATAATAATTACTATTTCATCGGTAATGCATATAATGAAAGCAATAAGACTTATACTGTTTTCTTTTTAGATAAATGAAGAATTTAACTGTGAAAATCAGAACTAAATATATACAAATAATTCCCACCACGATCAGCACTAGATATCTTTGCTAATTACTGGAAATTAATCAATCAATGCTAAACATTCAAATTTTTAACGTGAAAATTGTTTTAAAATGAAACAAATCCGTACATAGTCAGTATTTAAATGAAAACTATCGGTGAAAAATGTAAAGGATACACAATTTTCATTAGCGCTCAATTTATAATATAAGAAACAGTAATAATAATTTAATTAAAAAGGCGATGATCGAATCCATTTGCTCGAAAGTAGTAATATTTATTTGCGCGCTAATTGATTAATTTGTATTTAACAGAAGGCTTGAATTGCACGAGTATAAAAAGAAATTCAGGCTCGTAATGAATAAAAATTTTAATTTTATTTTGTATGATAAATAGCAGCGCTTGTGTATTTTATATAATAAATTAATTCTTATTTACGTATTGTGAAACTTTTACGGCAGCCGCTTAATTTATGCCTGACACTATTACTTCATTAAATATAACTATATAATATATGAACTCTAGGAATTAAATTTAAATGGGTTATACGGAAACATTCTTGTAAATATAATGGTAAGATAATGATAATAGCTTCATTCGTGTTTTTACAACATATTTAGCATTATATAAAGTGAGCACTCAATTATTACGCTACCATCTTTGAAATATTATTTACTTTGGGCGTAATATTGGAATGGCTCGATACATAATATTGATACGCTTCGGAGCCTAACGTTACAATGTTGACGATTAATTGTAAAGTGAAAAAAGCAGGTGCAGAAGAGGAGGAGGAGGAGGAGGCAAAAAAGTAATTACAAATTATATCACGGAACGACAAATTTGCGGAGCAGTTTGCAGGATTATGAATTCCCTGCGAAGTCATAGAAAACTTTCGTACAAATACGTACAGAGGCCAATTTGCAGAGGCGCTCCTTCGGCTCGTGATGAATTTCTCCAAACTGGGGTGGGAGTAGGAGCAGGAGGAGGAGGAGGAGGAGGAGGAAAAAAGAGTCAGGCCAAAAACAAAAACTACGCGAAGGAGCAAAGGCCTCCATCGGGGCGCGCCTCGAGCGCCGGTGGCTAATAAGCCGGGCCGCGGCGAGGGTGGGAGGGCCGAGCGAGCGAGAGAGAGAGCGAGAGAGAGAGGCGCGCAGATATGCATATCGGAGGCAGAGGCGTTTTCGCGGCGCGCGGAGGTGCGTAGGGCGGGCGCGGGCGCGCGGAGCCACGAGAACTATGTCACGAATCTGGAGCACGGCAGCGTCTCTCCGCAAAGTTCTTAAGCGGAGAGACCATATTAGCCGCCTCTGGCTTTGATCCAGCTCCCGCATTCCCGCGCACGACTGCCGACTCGCTTTTGTTTCTCGATTTCACGCGGGCCATTATTCCCCCTTCCTCTCTCTCTCTCTCTCTCTCTGGCTCCGTCCTGGCTCTCGGCGCCCGTCACCGGCTAACCAAACGGACCCCACCGGAGAGAGAGAGAGAGAGAGAGATCTTCGATCCTTCGGAAAATTATAGCTGGCCGCGGATTTTTCCGATAGCGGTGGGGTGGGGCCGCCGCTCCGTGTTGCTTTTCCTCCTTGGCTCGGCTTTCGTCGGCCGGAGCTTCGCCGGGGGGAACGGCCGGAGTCCTTACGGATGACGCGCGGCACGCGCTCCGCTCGGTGTTCGATCGGCGTTCCCCCAGCTTTGTTGGGCTCCGTGCCTCGAGCCACTGTCGGCGATACCGAGCGCGATGACTGATCACGATCGTCGTCGATCTTCGGATCCTGTGATGAGCCTACCGCGCAAATATGGCCGAGCCATTCCGATCTGGCGTATCGACGGATCGATGTTATTTTCAACCAAGTTCCCTCGACTTCATTGCTCCATTGGGGGCTAGGGCTTTCACCGGGACCTGCGTACAGCACCAGGATTTAACTTATTTTGGTTATTCTTACCGGTTGGTTTCACGCTAGGCTTGGGAGAAAGGAAAAGTCGATCCTTGCAAATATTTACAAAATTATCAATGACTCGATGATTATATTAGATATTCGCTTTTCGATTGATTTCATTTCTCCCGTGACTTTTTTGCGAAACTTTTTAATTCGACACTGTTCCTCCATCGGGCTTTTAATTCATTTTTAATTTTCCAATTACGTCGGACTTGTATCGACGCGAATTTTTTCATCTCTATGTTTTTTTTTTTTTTTTTTTTTTTTTTTTAATCCTAAAGAAGATAAAAACTGTCGAATGTATATTTTAATAGGGTCGATAATTGGAAAAGGAAGATCATAATTGTATAAAAATGAGCATAGCGATGATAGAAAAATTTTCCTCGCGGTTAAAGTGAAACCAATTTGTTAAATATAATCCATTATACTTTACACGGATTCTCTTCGATGTTTTATCTAGGAAAAAAATTAATCTTGACCGCTAAATTATTATTGTATCGCTTTTTACAAAGATTCATAAAATCATCGTGAAAAGGAAGCGAAACAGATAGTTTGAATCCTGTAATGTTCGATTTTTTTTTTTTTTTTTTTTTTTTTTTTTTTTTTTTCTGAATGCCCATGCCACCTTATATCGGGCATCAATACAGCTTTGATATTAAGTTCTGTAATTAAAAACTACTAGAATGGATTCTTTCCTTTATGCACACGTTAAAGATTTGAACCGTACAATTATTAATAATCATCTTTATTTTTATTAATACTAATTGTTAAATAATTAAATTAACATTGAATTCAGAATTTATTTCAAAATCCAATATCATTAATCCAATATCATCAATATTTAAAATTAGAAGTTTAATAATTGGGTGAAAATATTATTTACTCGTAACGTAAATTATGTAATTTTACGTATCTCATAAATAAAAAGTATAATTAAACATTATGTTTCACGACTATATAAAAGTTTATTTACTCCCCTATGTTATGTTAATTGCTATAATTATATACAAAAACAATAAGCTTACTTTTACTGTTATCGACTATGTATCACAATGTAATTCATGTATAAAGCAAATCATAAAAATCAAGCAAATGCATTATTATGTTTTTATGACAATCGTATACCTAAAGCAGAATGAATAAATTTTGTACAATATTTTAATTAAGCCTTTTTTGTGAAATAAATCATAATAAAGCTATTATATCATTAACTATTTTATATTTTTCAGAATACGTTGTACATTAAAAATACTTTAAGTTTCATTAAACTGATGTGTTTTCTTTTTTTGAACACATGTTGTAAGGCACTTTTTATGAAAAAAATTTAATGCTTAATAATTGACGTATCTTTTAATAGAGCACAATCATTTTTTACATTATAATTAATACATAATTGTAAGGAAAGCAGCAAATAAACAGATAATAAGATGATAAATAATAGTAAAAAAATTATAAAGTAGTGAAATCAAATAAAATTAGTAATAGCCTTTATACACACATATATATATATATAAACATTATATAAGTTGTGAAAAAGTAGACCATTATATCTTTGACGATTACTTTCATTTTTTCTTCATTATCATATTCTACAATCCCAGAAACAATATTTATTTTTGCTTAATATTTTAATATAAAAAAACGTCGAAAGGTAATCAGATGCCGAATTTAAAAACGGACTTGCAATTTTTAATATTTTTAAGATCTGAAGTCATTAATCGTAGGTACAATCGTAATGCATATGCACGTAATGATAAGAGATTTGAGACAAGTATGATGAGTTCAATTATGCTCGCAACAAGATTTGGTTCGGAAATTTTTCTTACGATGACTGATAAAAACCTACACGATTAATGGTTTAAAGGACAAATGTATGGTGCGCATCAGTAACGTTTCCGCGTAATGAGCGAGCCTCAACCTCATTGGGGTCTAAAAAGCGACACATGTTTCGATTCTACACACACACATTACCGTTACATAGGAATGCCGATAGGACATTTGCGAATACGTACGTTGCATCATCGATCTATAATTGATGCGATAATTACACTAAATCAATGCAAAAATCAATGAAACGATTGAAAGTTACATCAAAGCAGAGAATAATTTTCAACGCATAATTTGTCATTTATCTAAATATTCATTTGTCCGAGCGCTCTTAGATAATTAAAAAGCAATCCTACGATTTAAGATTGGGAAACATTTTATTTGAACATGAATTTGTAGAATTTATCGAAACATTATAATTTTGTTGCTTTTTTTTAAAAAAAACACACACACACACACACACACGAACATTAAGCTATTGAAAAAAATATTGTGTTTAATTATATTTAACTCGTGCACCGAGTAATTGAAAAAGCTCGGGGATATGCAATATTCATAATAACTTATTGTTCGTAATTTATTGTAATCTCGGACGACGAATCATTCAAATATCAAAAGTCAATAATAAACGATGGAATATTCATGTGGGCACTAAAAATTAATCAATTATTTATCTAAATTAATCTAAATAATTTTGGAGTTACTCGACTCAATTGTTTCGAATGAATTTGTACATTGAAATTTGTATTTGCATTTTGAAGCTAATGCATCACCAATAAACATAAGCATTGCTAAGTACAAGACATTTACAATCAAATTCTACTTATTTACGAATAACTGATATTATTTATAAGCGTCAGGTGATTTACACATTCTGCAATGGCTTATGAAAAGCGCAGGAATACGCGGATGGAAATCTGAAAAGGCATTACACCGTAATTGGCCTAATGTCCAAACATAAGCGCTTTAGAATCGAAGAACCGCCTTTAGAAACTTCCTCGATATATATTATTAGTACCGCATTAGGCGCGCGCGCGCTCCGTTAATAGCCCGGTGATAATTTCATCGGGTAAAATTGATCTCTCGATTAAAAAATAAAGGTGTCCAATAATTTGTATCCAATTACTTTGTTGGCAAGAGTGTATCATCCATAAAATCGTTATCCTTAGAATTTTTCGGGGTCACACGAAACATCTTCGTCATGTCAACGAACGTCTGGTTTCCGGAAAGAGGTCACTTGGTCATCGACTCCATTCCGAGCAGAATTCCCAGGTTCGTTTATCTCTCATTCTTTGTATGACCGGTTCATATATATATATATATATATATATGTATGTATGTATATATATATATATACATATATATTTGAGTACATTCGTTCATACTTCAGGAAACGGAAAACACGTAACTGTTGCTATTCGTTACGTTCGGTATTTCGTAGCCTCGATCGCGTGTGCTTTTGAATATAACGAGCTTCTCTGCCAAGATGAAAAATTAACGCCGAAGATTATTATAAGCCTTCCTTGCGTCGATACTTGCGAATAATTGTTGAAGCCATTGCTAATGACGCGAATTCAGCTGGTTATAGCGTAAGAAGGGCGTATTTGTTAATTTTCGGAAAAGAGAAATAGTACCATATTTATAATACTAAAAACTTATTTCAACCTAATAAAGAAATGTAAAATTTTCTTTCGTTTTTCAAAATATTTTTTTTATAACAAACGCTTATCGTTAACTAAGAATCGATCAATTTAGAATAACGATTTCATAAATATTTATATGTGCATTAATGATGCATGTATGAGTATCGTAAGTTTATGCACTTTTACAAAATTAAGTATTTAAAGTAATTTATCTATAATAAGTATGGTCTATCTAATAAATGAATTTTATCGTACATCTTAACTAATCGAATTTCAGTTAATCCGTTCAAAGTTTTATATTATTTCGTTTTTAACGTAATACACTACTTTTAATGTATATTAAAATTATATACGTAATAAGGTTCGGTTATATAGAATTCAAGTTTTTGAAAACTATATGTATATATAACAATGATTTCTTAATGAATTTGTAATGATTTTTGTGTTGAATCTTGCATTGAGTTAACTGAAATTGTTATATTTATACTGTTATTAAGAGCGATGAGCTTAGCTTAGATATTTGTACGTAATTGTTATTAGCGTTTAAAGGCATTATTCTTGAGATTGAATATTGCTAAATTGTATATTCAATTAAAGCGATGTATGGCTTTACTGTAACGGCTCTCTTCTTAAGCGATATTAAAGGTTGCGCGTCGATTCGAAAGATCATTAATCGATGGAGTGCAATTAATAAATCAACGTTAAGGACTTGGTTAATCTTAACAAAAGTAACGTGTTTATTTGTATTATTGAGTTAAGATTTAAGTTAAAAAAAACTGGATAGACATATTGGAAGCTCGCTTAACAGATCAGCTATACTAGAAATGGAAGATTCCGACCGAGAAAAAGCACCTTCTCTTTTTTTAAATACCAACGCAAATTTTTAATTCCACCACAAAATCACACGCATTCCTCGTATATCATAATTTATAATATTAACTATATTAACGTTTTCACGCGCCTGAGTGGGTATGCAAATAAGATACAAGAATATTTTATCCTTCAATGTTAATAAATACAACCACGCGCGCAAACATGTATGTGCGGGTGTGCTTACAATAACTTTGAATACGAGCGACATTAATAAAAATTAGGTATACGTGCATCTTTTTAAGCGTGTAAAATATTACTTTATGATGATGATTGTAATATACATGTATATATATATATAATACAGAGAAAACTTCATCAAAAGTACAAGCATTATAAATAATAATAATAAATCATGATTATCATCAAAATAATAATAATAATAATAATAATAATAATAATTTATTGAGAAAACACATGCGTGCGCACACAAATGTCAAAATTTACGTTTAAGATGATTATTCCTTACAATGAATTATGGGCATTTTAAAAAACGCAAGTTCGCGCGTCGCGACGAGCCTCGCGAGTATATAAACTTCGCGCAAAACGATCGATCCCCGATTAGGCGCATTGATTCTCGATGCGGGAGGAGTAAAGTTCGTCCGATCCTCGCCCCCCCCGCCCCCGCCGCCGAAAGGGACTCCCTCGCGCCGACTACGCAGCCCGAGCACCCGATTATAATTATACGAGGAAGCGGCTACGGAGCCTCGACGCGACAGCGTCAACGAAGCGGGCAAACAATACACATACGCATTATTTAAGAATCGGCGGAGGCGATCTAGTCGGCGAGGGACTCTTAATTTCGTTGGTGCCGCCCCCCGCTCGTCGGGCGATCGGTGAAAATTGCCCGGGCCCAGCGGGACGAGGCCCGGCGGGCAGGAGGGAGGGAGGGAGGGAGGGAGCCGCGCGAGCGCAACAACAAAGCCGCGCTAAAGTGAATACGGAGCACGCGATTTATTTACCTTTTTGGAATGCATGTGACCGCGATTTGTAATGAAACCTGTTCCGCCTCTCCGGCTCGTGATATTAATCCAGAACGCCGCCGACTGCGGGAGTAAGAAAAATAGATGACGGAAACGGCGCGCCGAATCGAGGGCAAATTCTATGCCGCGAATATTCGTCGCGTGAAAGTGGGTCCGGTGTGTAGCTATATCTCTGCCGGGGCGGGGCGGGGCGGGGCGGGGGGAGCGGCGCAAAACACTAATAAAACACTAATATCTGCAATTGGAGAAAACTCTGGCGTTGAATTCACTCCCCGTGCATTGTGCCGATCGATCGATGAGCACTGATTTGCGATATAATTCTTTTGACGAGGCATTAATTTACGTATGCTCTTTCTCTATCCGCGACATACTTCAATGAGCTGGCTGGCTGGCTTTTCTTTCCTTTCCTTTTTTTTTTTTTTTTTTTTTCTCTCTTTTAATAATCTCGTGCAATAAAGAAATTATTCTTTATTATTAAAGTAACATTAATGGAATATTCCGTGGCATTTAAACTGCGGTTTAATGGACAAGAGAGTACCAATACACATACGTACAAGTATATACTTATACTACACACTATATATATATATATATACAACAATACCAGTATACGCGATAAAATTAAAAACAATGCATCCTTCCGTTCACTTTTCTTTCCGACGAACTAGTTTATTTTTTCGGCCTCCTCTGCGTGCGTTGAAACTTGAAATCTAGAATAATACTTCAATAGCCCTTGCCCTAGTCAATAAAGAATACGGGCTGGCGCTATTTACGCAATTTCAAATAATACGTGTGTAATTGCCGTTTTAAATATTCCCGTGAGAAAAGAAAAAAATAATTTCCTCCTCGAGCCTTCCCTCGGCTCATCCGAATAAAACTAAAGCGCAATTTAAGGCCGAGCAAAAATACTTTATAAGCCTTATAATATTACGGAGGCATGTTTACCGATGTGAGTCGCTTAATATTATGTTTCAACTTATATTGAATTAACCGAAGGAAAGTTGCCTTTTTTACATGTCGCTATTTATACAGCGCTAGAAGCTGTAAGGAAGATACGCGTAGGAAAAAATAAAAAAAAAAAAAAATAAAAATACCGCTCTGGAATTTGTTTAATACCAATGTTGTACTAAATGCAGGTGTGGGCCTCCTGCTCGTATCTACATGGCCAAAGGTCTATATTATTTCATCATTGCAGTTATTACATTTTTATAAACCGAGGAGGGCATTGATATTTTATCAGAGCTCGACGCGAAGCGTAGAAATCCAGGATTCGAGCAACCTAGTTTACAAAACTACCACTTGTTTGCATTTAGAAAATCCCGGTGGCTTATTAACAAATCGAGTGTCCTTTGTTTAACAAAGCTACCGATCGCGCTCAGCTAGAAAGCTGAAAGGCATTTTTCCTTGGGTTTATTGTACGTGACGTTGTTGCGAGCAAACAATAAATTTATTATCGCAAGCTTTAAGGCGTACGCGACTCTCTCCTTCGGCGCACAGCCGATACCACGGGCCCGGCCACGAATCCTGAATATCGGGCCCCGCCCCCGCGGTCAAAGTCAGGGCCAGGGAGTCGACACTCGATCCGTTCGAAAATCCGCGTCGTAGCCGCGGAGAAAAAAGGCACGCGCCGCTCTTTTAACGCTAGGCACTGCGCCAAGGGCCGGAGGGAGCGAGAGAAGTCCCTACCAATAGCCAAGATAATTTTAACCCGATAAGCAACTGCTATTCCAGCTCTTGCAGCGGTCCTTAATAACAAAGCCAATGGCGCTCTACGAGGGAAAATATATATCGGGTGGATTTTGTATTTTCGAATCCGGCCGTTATTATCGCTTTGCCGATGGCGAGGCTCCGTTAGGATCGATACAATATTGAAATCGATGAAATTTTAATCCGATGGCTCTGTCGCCGATCGCAGATACCCCGAGCCAGACCGGAGAGATTCGAATTCTTCTCCCCGGCAACGATTTGCCTCGATCTTGCCGGTATTCGTCCATTAAACGCCCAACTAAGCCACGCCGTGCGCAGCAGCAGCTAAAGCCGCGCATCGAGATCCTGGACTCCTCGACATCCGGCTTATTTAGCATGCGGCTAAGAAATCTCGCAACTTTCACCCGCGTCCGCTGACGCGGAGAGGCTACTCGCAAAAATGTTCGTCGAAAAAAAAGTCCAGATATACTTTTATCGCTCGCGGGTATGCGAGCGGCGCCGACCGACTCGAGCCGGTAACGTTGCAAGGAGGCCGGCGGCGGGGGGCGGCGGGGGCCAGGCTCGCGCTCGAGGCCCGAGCTAAGTAAATCCCGGGATTGGCCGAGGAAACGAGGCGCGCGCGCCTCGTGGGAACGACGAGGAGTCGCCGGCTCGGGCGGCCGCGGGCTAACGGGCGGGGGAGGAGCAGGAGGTGGCGGAGCGGCTTCGGCCCAGCCAGGCACGGGCGTCGTATCCTTCGGACAAAGGAAAGGGAAATCGGGCCGACGACGGGAAGGTCAAGAGCGAGCCACCGCGGAGCCTCGGCGGGGAGGTCCGGCCGCGCCTAAGCGCCCGCCGGGCCCTACTGCTCTCGAAAAGGAAAACGAAGGAGTACCGACTCGCGGTCGGCCGAAGGCCGCTCCAATGGGCCCGACCGCGAGGGGCTCCTCGAGCTCCCCGCTCGAGGTTGCCTTGCCCCCGCGCGGACCCCCGTACGGACCTCCTCCCCGGGGATGCCCTGGACCCTTCGCCGCGCACTTGCCGATACGGTTTGATCGCGAGGCTGGGATTTTCCACTGGCGGCCCTGGCGTTCTTACCAGCCAGCCCCCCCCCACCGCCGCCGCCGCGACAACGCGCAGAGGAAGCCTTTGTCTTCGATGCGTCGAGGATGGAGCTCTACCCGTGCCATTGTCAAGGATACGTCGCTCGCCCGACACCGTGACACTTTTCAATCGTAGCCCAATATATATATATATATATGTGCATGTAAAACGTATAGCGTGTATGGCTTTTGTATTTGAGATGCAGTACGTGAACGCTACATAAATTGGTAAATGTTCTCATTCGCTTCTAATTATTTTACGTAAACTCAATGCGTATGATATTTTATGGAATTTACCAGAATTAAAAAACCTGCCTTGCCGTGAATTAAAAAGTCGCGTTTATAATTTTCATACTTAAACTGTTTTGCACGGATTTTTAGGTAATAATTACGCTGGACTCGGTGCATTTAATACTAATTATTAACTTAATTAAGATTAATATCCCAATACTCTTACATTTGCTCAGCGAATTATCAAATCGTAATGATTAAACATTTTTACAATAAATTTTGTTTTTAATATTGAAAAGGCTACTTAGCCGATATCGTAGCTCTCGTACTGTTTGACCGACCGAATCAAATAATATAAACACATTTATTAATATTTACCGGATATTTTGCTTCTTAAAAACTGCACGAGCACAACAGCTGGCACCGTAAAAATAATAATATAATCGTTATAAAATTCTACCAAATCTATGGGCGTTCTACCAAAATTTATAACATTTTATTAACGTACAGCGTTAAGGATAACTTTTAATATTTCTATTGCATTATAATAATCGAACTGAAATGGTTTTACCTTTTTCGATTACATTTTTCTAAAGCATATTTTTAATAATACGAAAAAAGTTGCACTTCTTAAACGTGAAAATACTTACATTTATTTATAATATATATATATATATATATATATATATATATATATATATATATATATATTGTAAAATAAAATAACGAATTATTGGCGACGAGTTGTTTAAAGAACAAAAACAATAAAAACGCAATAAATGTGTGGTGTAAAAAAAATTAGGTACATATTCAAATTAAGATATTTAGATCAAAATCAATTTATTAACAATTAAAAAAAAAAATTAAAGCTATACTTTAAAGATGTTCCTACGAAGTATTAGAATGAATCATTTGCGTGACAAAAAACATCATTTTTCCTTATTAATTTCTTATTTCATTCGAACATTGTTTAATCTATATAATTTATTATTAGCAATTGCTTTTACGCGATTCGACGAATGAAAAAAAAATTCCGATCGCAAGAAAATAATGAAAGAATGGAAAAAGAAGATGAAAGTCGTTTTCAATGATCATCATAATTTCATTATTTTAATTATCTAATTGTCGAAGCATAGGATCAAAATTATCATAGAGATCGAATTATCGATACTGAAATAATCGATTGTTCCGCGTTGACCTGTAAACATCCTTCTGGTGATCGAATGGATATCCAACTCCACTGGGCAAGTATACCGGTGGCGTGTAAGTTTGCCCTACTGGGTTGTACAATTTTAATAAGCCGATAATACTCGGTATTACAATAACGACGAATCCAAGGAACTTCTTAAAAGAAACTAGACCGAAAATAATTGGTAGCAGCATCAGCAGTTTCAGTTTGAAGAGCTTGAGAACTATCAGCATTGGAATCAATATTCTCTTGAAGCGAATTCGGGCTGAAAAAAAAACACAATAAAGCGGCTTAGAGAGTTTTTTTTTAATAATTTTTTAATGCTGCTCGTGGGTAATCAAAAGTTTTTAAATTATAAAATTACGTAAGCTTGAGTTTTCCATAAAGATAGTCATTAAAAAAAAAAAAATAGTAGGAATGCACTGTGCCTTCCTAATTTTATGACGGCAGAAAAATCAAACGACATTTTTACATTAATTGTAATTAATTATGTTTTACATTACGTAAATTCAAAAGCACCATTATAAATACATAATGGAAAACAAAATCTTTTAACGAAATCAATCCAATTCTAAACTGTCTTTTCAACGCATCATTACCATAATCTCTTTACCATAACCATCGTATATAAAATATCATATATAAAATAAATGCCTATCCAATGATATATGGTTGAGATTTTTTCTCATGCTTACGCGTAAATTTCCTAGCCCTCGTATCAGGTATTATTCTTTAATGAGCCCAACAGGTATGTGTTCGCTTTTCAAGCATTGCATTAATTTCACACCTAGTTAAAGCTTCATTCGCGGTGCTCGAGACATACAGAACGTGTTGACGACCATAGAGAGTAGATTTCTGATCCAAGTAAATGCATACTACGCTATTGTGTTTTTGTACATTATTATCTTTAGTATTTCATTAAAATGCCAGTTTTATTACGATTGTCCCTTCTTTGTACACCTTCTAGTTAGATCTTTGCATTTTTTAAAGAAATTCCATTTGTAAAGGTTTCAATGCGATATAATTCACAGCGTAATCGAAGCTTCAAAAATCTATATTTGATATTGGCAAATGAAATTACATTAAAAAAACATTCAATACATGAGTAATCATTTCTATCCTTTCCCGAAAAACATCGCGGCGGCTTTCCATTACAACGAATTGAAATTAGCGTAAGAATAAATTAGCGAAACAAGGAATTCATATGTAGTATTAGTAATGTATTTGGGCTTGACTTCCTGTCAATATTCGTAGAAATTTACTCTCGTCTAAAAACAAAGCGAGGATCGATGGTCCCACTACTTTCCTCTTTGTCTCCCTCTCACATTTACCCACTTTGTTTCCTTGCTTTTATCTCCTTTTCCTTTTATTGTCTTTCCTCTCATATCCATAACGCGTTTCACCTCGACTTGGCGTCCTTCCATTTTTCCCAATTTCTCGTTTAAACTCTCTAAGCAAACATTTCCATTTTACGCGGTGAAGACTTTCAACTTTGCTCATACGTCATTACCATCATACGTGCAAGTATTGACCTCTTTATCTGCTCAACTCGAACGCCAAGTGTCTTTCATATTTCATTAGCTTATCCTTTCCTAATGTCCGCGTCACGTCGGAGCCAATCAAGCCAATTTTACCCCGAGTTTTCTTCGCTTCCGACAAAAAGGAGCCGCTCCTTCGAACTCGGCCCGACGCATTATTCCCAGTATGTTAATAATATTACTGCTGAGTAAGTTACGCTAATGCTTCATATTAACGTTGCATCTCAAGCATATTAATAAATTAACGAGATTATAATACAATAAGATATAATAAAAAATTATAATTACAAAATAATGTATCTTTTTTATTTTCAAGAATATCAATTTCATCCGCGATTTCATCCAAAAATCGCGGAATGGATATTCCTTCTTCTTCTTCTTCTTCTTCTTCTTCTTCTTCCCTCGACCAAAAAGGAACGCATACTTCACGGAAAATAGATTTGACAAGCTTTTCAATTTTTATCGGCGGCTGTTTCAAAAAATTGTCCCAGTCCAATTCATTAGACCTGTAAATAAAAAAGAAAAACAATAAAATGTTTACAGTGAGCATTGATTTGCAAAAAAAAAAAAATATATAAATAAATAATAATAAGTCATCTATTTGTCTCATTCGCTTCTAACGTATCGTGCGTTTGAGCAATATTGAAAAATATTATCTATACTATACGTCTGGAAATTTAAGTGAAACTAATATTGTACATTTGGAATTGTTTTAAAAATTCTTCCGTGTTCGCTTCCTATAATATACCAAGTATAATAATGCACAAGGATATTTATTTTGAGTTGTTTTCTTAATTTCTTTTAATTATTATTTGATTTCATGATTATATAAATTCAAAGTTTCTTGAGATTAATTATAATAATTCTGGCATTCAAATAATTCAAATTTACATGTACATAACGTTATAAGGTACTCAAAAAAAATTTCTTTTATCAATGCTGCATTCGAATAGTTATCTATTTTTAGTTGGCTAATTCATTATTAAAAAAAAAAAAAAAAAAAACAAACAAAAACAAAATAAGAAAATGATTAAAACAAACACCTTTGTTTTGCGTATATTGAACGAATTACCTATTAAGTTTATAATATCGACATGTGTCCGTATTCATATTATACACAGTCCTCTTCGTTTTTTTAATAACGCTGATCTTATCGTTTATATTTTCATTAACATTGTATTGTTTTTGACTAAAAAATGACGGCAATTCATTCGAAAATTGATATTTAAAACGCTTTAACAAATCTATACATAAGCATCTTTTATTGGGTTCGGACGTATATACGTCAATTTGTTGTCTTATCTCTGGGCCAATCCAATTCTCGAAGTCTCTACTCCGCTGCGCTTCATTGGATCTATTTTCAACTTCCGATTCTGATATCTTTTCGAAAATAACTGAATATGAAAGATATTGAAAAATATTATGTAGTTAAATTGATTTTTCAACTCATCGATGTAATAATAATAATAATCTACAGGTTCAAGCTCTCTTTCCGAGAAATAATAGTTAGGAGGAACGAAAGAAAGAAAACGAATGACAAAAAAAAAAGAAAAAGACAAAGAAAAGAAATGAAAAGAAAAACAGAACCCACTCTATTTACTCAATAGCAAATTTAATACTTTTGTATTTCTACCGTTAATTTTTACAAAAAAAAATGTTCCTTTACCAGATGCAGTTTGGCGCCTTTCACGGGTGTCGTGCAACTGATCGAACTCATCGGCCGCGACACATCCGCATACGATTGTACACGCAAGAATCCAGGCTATTAATATGCAATCGGGTCTCATCGTACCTTTCGCACGCACCTCGGCACGTACTTTCGCACTCTAAAAAATAAATAAATTCACAAGGTAACCTTACGAGCCGGGCCTGTGCTCGCGACTATACACAATTTATACGGGACTCCTTGCGAGAGCGAACAACTGTACCTTAAAAGCGTTCGCAAGCGCAACGACTCGAGTTAAAAGGCCGTGGCGGCTCCCTTCTCGGCCCATTTGAAACGCAAAGGGCTTCCTTGGGGCTTTATCTCGGCCCTTGGCTCGATCTCGACTCGGCAGCAACGATAGCAAACGGCGAAGACTTACTTTATCCGGTAAAACGCGGGGCCACATTGGGAGTAGGGTCGCGCGCGACGAGGCGGTCGAGCCGAGGGAAGGGTTTAGCCGTACCTTGTGGCGGCGGTGGTCGGGCCTCGCCTGGAGAGGGTGGAGAAAATCGAAAAGAAGAGTCCGTTCCCCTCTTCAGCCGCGGCGGGGCACGATCTCGCTCGAGGTAGAAGGCGTCCAGCGACCGGCAATATTGAAGAGGATCTCCGGCATCGCCGGGCGCGGGCGTAACAATCGCAGAGCTTCCTGTCTCTTATCGCCCCTTTTCTCTCTCTCTCTCTCCTTCTTTTCAACCGTATCGCCGAACAATATCACCGAGCGCGGAGCCTCGGCGTCGAGTGAAAATCCCCGTTGGCCGACCCTCTGCGCCAGCAGCAGTGGCTTATCCACCAAGCGTTACCTGGACTCTGACTGCCGGCGGCCGAGCTCGGCTGCCTCGGCTCCCGGCGGTTACCGTTAGGAAGAGACCGGGGGGAGGGGGGCGGCACCGGACAAGAGCCGCTCGCTCGGTGCATTCCACCCGATGCTCCTCTCCACCCCGCCCCCCGCCGCCGCCCGGCCCTCTGTCCACTGCCCCGACGCCAGATTGGCGAGGTTCCGCGAGAGCGGGCCCCGCCGACTCCCAATTCGGCATTGGGCTAAGGCGAAGCCCCGGGCCCCTCTGGCCGAGGGACCTTCCTTCCCCCGTCGACGCTCTCTCTCTCTCTCTCTATCTCTCTATCTCGCGCTTGACGCGAGTCCTCGGACTTACCCACCGGATTGTCTTGCGGCCGAGGATTTTGTTCGGCGCGCGCGCGCGCGAATCACTTACCGGCAAAGTTGTTAAAAATTTAGCGCTCTTGTCGATATTCCATTACGGATCTGGCCGAAGGATCAATGGGATTTCTTAACCCGGTCGAAGTCGAAGCGCTCGCTATTCGAGAATTCGAAAAGTCATAATTTTCAATTTTAAAAAGGTCCCCTTGGATGCCTCCGGCATTGAACTCACGGAGCTCCGATTAAAGCATTTTTTCATACCTGCGCGCATAAATGTACATTGTTAATTGCGATAATTTTAATCCCGCCGTATTGGAAATTTAAATACAACTTAGCTATTAGAAATCGGTTTTAATATTGTTTCTTGTTTGTTGTTTACGATAATAGTATAATAATTACAATGCCTAAAGATACAAAGGATAAAATGAATAAGTACGCAGCTCCGTACACTATTGTTTATCCCATATTGTGGAAACAAACTTATTTACCCCTGAGAGCATATCATTATATTCCTATTTAGTACCGTACCGAATGAGTTGAAAATAATAATGTTATTTATTATCGGTTTCTTTAATTTATGAATCTGAGATAAAAAATAATACTACATATGCGAGGTGATATATTTTAAGCTTAATTGGTAAATATAAATTAAATAATAATAGAATGACAAGTTCTTTTAATGATGTTTCACACTTTTTTCAGGTATTATTAATTTTTAATTGTCTCACACGTATTTTAAATGAAATCTTAAGAACTTTATTCATTGTACAAATTATACTGTGTATTTATAGATTAATATAAATGTATATATATTATAACTTTTAATCTAATAATTTGCATTTTGTAAATATGCTATTCTTGTTTGAATAACTTTAAAGTCCATTGTTTATCAGCATTAATGGTTGTTTACGTTATTCAACGTATCACATAATAATCGATATTAAAAAATTCGTAGAATATACATATACATACATATATATATATATACATACATATATATATATATATATTATTTATATTTTTAGTTGCATATTATAATAAGAGCTGGGTTCTGCTACTCTGATAGGATGAGCTTTTAAATTCAAACTGCTCGAACGATCGATGATAGCACAAGTTAATGAATCAAACCGAATATATATTTTATAAACATAATCTTTATTAAATATCGTCATTGCGTACAATAAATGCGGTAGGTTAACAAGTAAAACACTCCCCTAAATGTATCGCACATTTCAAAAAAAAAAGAAAAAAAAACGCAACCTTGTGGCAATTGAAAAAAAGTAGTAATCGGTATTAGAATTTTTTTTTATAAATAAATTTAGGAAATAAATAAGTGTTAATAACGTGGCGATGCTCGATCGGAGCTCTCGATCCGATTCTCGGGATTAGTACTCGCATAAATAAGACTGATTATAAATAAGAGGGCCAATGATTCTTTAGACGTGCTTTTGGCATAGGCGGGGCGGGGGAAAAAAACAAAGGATCCTCAAAGTCGAGAGAGGCCAGGAGGAGAGAGCGGCAGCGGGGTCAAGGGTAAGGAGTCGTCGAAGGGGCCGGTAGAAGCCGAGGGGGAGGCGCGGGGGCTCAACGGGGATGGCGACGGGGCGTCGGACGGACGAGCCGGTGGGAGGGCGAGGGCGAGGGGGCGCGGGGAGCCTAGGCCTTCCGGGCGTGGACGAGCTTGTCGATGTCCTGGTAAGTGGCGAGCATGGCCTTGTTCTGCTCGGAGCCTTGGTCCCCGGCCCCGAGGTCCTCGCACCGCTGGTAGATCTCCTCGCAGCGCAGGCCGTCCTGGCCGTCCTTGGCGGCCTTCATGTAGCGGAAGAAGCGCAGGACGTCCGTGTTGTCGGAGCTCGGCTTCCTCAGCTCGTTGAGCTCGCGCGACAGCTGGGCCGAGACCAGGTTGGAGTAGGGGGCGTAGCGCGCGGGGCTCCTGTACATGGCGCAGACCGCGTACTCCCGGCAGTCCTCGCTGTGGTGGCCCAGCCGGGAGAAGACCGTGTCCAGCCTCGAGAGGAGCGGCGAGTAGAAGGGGTCGTACTTGGTCAGGAGCAGGGAGCTCGTCGGGATCTCTTGGAAGACCTGCAAGAGCCGGGCAAAGGGGAGGCGTCAGTGCCTGGCCGCTCAATGGGCCGGCTTAAGGGCCGCTCACCTTGAAGTCCTGGCGCTTGGTCTGGGGATTGATCACGTTCCTCAGGTAGTAGCGGTCCGAGAGCTCGCCCAGGCCCGTCAGCCGCGTGTCGGCGAAGGAGTAGCGCGAGGACATGTCCGGCCCCTTGGTCTGCGGCACGCTCTCGTTGTACATGGCCGAGGCCGGTAGGGTGCCCAGGGGCTGGCGCAGCATGTAGTCCTCGTTGTAGAGGTCCTGGTTCTCCTTGAACTCGTAGGCCTCCTCCATCATTTGCTCGGGATTCTGGGAGAACTGGGCGAAGGAGGTCACCCCTGGAACAGCGCCAAGCAGTCGCGATTTCATTTTCAACGGGCCCTCGGTCGCTGCCTACCTCCTCCCCCGACCCCTCCCGACCCCTCCCGACCGAGCCTCGCGATTATCGAACCTCCGGCCATCGAAAGGAGGCCTGCCGCCTCCCGATCCGGAAAATCGCTTTACAACCGAGATTGATAATAACATCGTTGCGTTACGATCGAAGCTTATGACTTATATTCTCGTGGCAGACGGATTTTCCCTTTTTAGCGTGGCTTTAAATTTGCCAGACCCCTCCGATCCGTATCCGATTATCTTTATTCTCTCTCCGCCACTTTGCCAAAATCTATATCTATATATATATAACATATATTCACTTATGTATTATGTATTATGTATACTTGCTTCGTCTGACCTTTTCCAACAATCTTGCCGATACTGCCTATGATGCTGGGCAGGAACAAGGCTATGAGGATGCTCTTAATTATTTGTGCACCGATAAAAAGTGGCAACAGCAGCTTCTTTAATCCGAATGCTAAAAAACCAAGTCCAAAGCCTGTTAAAAATTAACCTCTTACCATGGGAAAAAATGCCGAATGCACAGGATACCGACCGATTAAAGCACTGCTGTTAGTTTTTTTCCGAAACCCGTGCACCGGCCCTGA
The DNA here is from genome assembly GCA_018907135.1 of Kradibia gibbosae. Classification (NCBI taxonomy): domain Eukaryota; kingdom Metazoa; phylum Arthropoda; class Insecta; order Hymenoptera; family Agaonidae; genus Kradibia; species Kradibia gibbosae. The sequence goes on along the minus strand of JACCHX010000001.1, from coordinate 3,279,043 downwards.
TCTACCACCGATGAATTATTATGTCCTTAATTCGATCCTTAAATATTCGCCAACTAGTTGCTGGACGCTTTACCGATAAATAAGATGGCTTTTTTTTACCAATTAACCGTACTGTAATAGCGATATTCTAACGTTTATTATAATTGATGCAATTTGCCTAAGTTTATACACTCGTTATTAAAGGAGTATTACACTTTACAAATAATAAATATTGCATAAACAGAAATTTTGATATTTTCACATATAAAATACTTTCAAAATATCATTATCCAAACATCGTTTATTCCTGTATTGATATGCAATTTAAAAATTGTGTATTTCAACTATTACGTAATAGAATAATTAAATCGCATGCCATAACACATGGTAAAAACGATTATAAGCTAATAAACGTGATTTGCATAAAAAAGCAATCAATGTTTTGTATAAAAATTAATTTCAAGCCACATAAAACTATAAAATCTAATTCATTTGTAATTGCAATGTATTAGTAGTGTACACAAGTTTATTCATCGGCTTAAAAATAATTTTTCACGTTTCGTATTTGTTTCTAATCGACAACATTAAATACTACAATTAATTCACGATTAATTTAAAAATTAAGAACGTGCCATATTCCAAAGCAATATTTCATTTGGCTTTCGTCGAAGGAAATTATAAAATTATTTTTTTTGATTCTGAACAAATTTCAAGCTTGGCTCAATCTTTTATAAAAGCTGTTGATCACTTTGATCAAAGCTTCATACCAATATTTATGCTGTTTAGTCTTAAAGCAAATTTTTACAGTAAAAGCCAATCAAAGTAATTACGTTTATTTTTTAAAGCCGATAAATTTTAACAGTTACAGTATACGAGAATTACTGATAATAGCGTTACCGATAATAGATTTAATATAAGCAAAAGCAGCATTTGGCGATAGAAACTTGTTTCGGTATTTTGAAAACATTTATTCGAGTACTCGTTAACTCGTTTGAACAAAAAAACAAAAGTTTTCATAAGCCATACTTTTCGTTAAGCAATTATCTAATAAAGCAATTGTTATGAAGCACAACTTACCACTTTAATTAAAGAAAATTATGATTACTTATAATAAAAGCTTTTTTACATGCTGAGCATAATGTAAGTCTGTAAGCATGATAAATTCGACTGATGGCAAACACAATTTGATTTGATTTGATTTACTCTGCTTAACGCTTAAGCCCAATTTTAAAAAAATTACAAGACATCGTATTTACTTTTGACCTCATTTTAAATACGAGTCTACGCTTCAAATTCAATTTTACAAGAAAGATGTTTTTCCGTATCTATTTTTATTCAATATTTATTTTAAATGGTTTTGAAAACACACATTTTTCAATTAAGTGAATCAATTGAGAAACGATTTCTTTTTATCAAAAGTAGACCTTTTATCAATATTTAAAAATGTTTGTTCGCAAGAATTTGTTTAAACGTTCGTTTGAGTTAAATTTTGTTCGCCAAAATGTTTTTTGTTTTATTTCTATAACAGGGTGCTTTTATCCTTAAGCTTGATCAATGTGTTTTCTACCAGTCGAATTTAAGAAAAGTGAATGTACTTACTGCCGAAAAACGTTCTCGACTCCGTCGATAAAAGTAAATCATTCCAGAGCTTTATTTTTACTACATAACTACGTGCAAGTCTATAAACTTTATCTATTAAAGATATATTTTTTATATTTTGTACATTTTTTAGTTCATCTTGGAAATTCAAGCTCTTCTTTTTCACGATTTGCACAGATTCGCTTGCTTTTAACGGATATACCGATGAAACTGTCCTTAAATAACTACTAATTCTTTCCAAGCACTTCACTGAAATCGTTAAACGCGAACAGTTGGACACCTTCGTTAGTTGGCCATTATTTTCTTCAAACGCTTTCGTTGCAACTGTCGTAATTTGTTTGTCCTTGCAAAATGCAAAAGAAGTTTTTTTACAACAAAATCTTTTATTTCTTAATCTATTTGAAAAAAAGAAAAAAGAAGGGAAAAAAAAAAAAAAAAGAAAATGCCGTTCATCGAAGAAAATCATTGTGTCTACAATTGCGATTCAATGATTAAAACTTAATTTAAAAATCAGTTACTTGATAGTTAATTAAAAAGTAAGAATACTTTTTGTAATTCTTATATTGCAATATTAAAATGTAATGCGTATCAACGATATAAATAACGATTATAACTACGTCAATAATGCCATTCTCTTATATTATTAAATAAAAGAAAATAAATAATTGTATAGGCATATAAGTAATTAATAATGCTTTTATCTAATGATCCATGGCTAAGTTAATGTAATTTAGCGTTAAACGTTAAACGGGAAAAGAAAGTTTTGTAAAAACGATAAGGAAACTTTGCCCTCCCAACTGTAGGAAGAAAATTTATGCACCTTAATTGCATCGTTTTTAAAATGCGGTCCTTCCGGTACGGCCGGGCTCTCGTCGTCCGCTTCCGTGTACGGTCCGGCATTGAGATCGAACTTGCTCGGCTTGCCCAAAGCTTCGTGAGGGTGAAACTGAGAGGCCTCCTGATGCTGAATAGTATTGCCGAGACTGTTACCCGTTAAATCGATGGACCTTTCTATAGCTTTGACGCGCGAAACAGCAGAGCCCATCGGCGACCTCCACAAAAGGCACAAGGTTATGATCAGGACCACGCCAAACCGATATGTCGGTTCCGGCATCCTCCTTGCTATCCTTCGAAATTTCAATGCCTTCTTTTAGACTCGCCGAAAAATCATTCGCCTCCTGCTTGTATAGAAGTCACGCCCAAGCGTTTTTACCGGCGTTTCGAGAATACCAATGCACGTAACGCCCATTCGTATTGAATACTTACTTGTTCGTTTCGTGTTGATCTCTTTAAACAAAATTCGATTCTTAAGCCTCCTTCTTGGTTTTATCGATTTCAAATTCGATGATCTTCCAAGCTTATATCAATATTGATTGCTATTTGATAACATTGCAATTGCGTTGTACTCGAGATTCTCTGACGAAAAATTCGATCTGTTAAAAAATGATATGATTCTTTTATTCGTTTTTGTATAATAATGAAATGAGCAGTATTTGGCATGGCAGAGAGATAGAGAGAGAGAGAGAGAGAGAGAGAGATTCATTGAAATTATAACATAAGCCTTGATTCTCTAGCTTTATAATGTATCAGTATTTCAGTAAATTATTACCAATTACAATTAAAGCCGTAAAATATTCATTGTAAACTATTATTGGTTTTTAACGAGCATTTCAAAGGTAATGATATAAAAAAAAATTAAAAATTAATGAAATTATAAAACTATCAGTCAATGTATGTAAAATCAAATTTTATTAAATAGTCTCTAATTGAATCCAATTTAAATAAAAAAAAAGGGGGATAAATAAATATTATTTTAATCGTTAATCTTTAATGATAATTATATTTTTTTAAGATAAAAGAAACAAATAACGTAATTTAAATAATTGAATAACTTAAAAATATATTACCGAACAAAACAAATTAAATTTCTGTACATATGAATAATTTTTTGGCAGTTGTTTACGATATTTATGAAATACATCGTTATCACGTATAAATGATTAAAAATACTTTAAAACATTTATATATATATATATATATATATATATCAACCTAAATATATTATTCATAATAAATTATTCATTAAGTAATTTTAATCTAATAAGTTGAAAATTTTAAGCATAAATAAATTTTCATTATTTATGAAGTAATTCTTCTAGACTTATTCGAATGTAATGTTATTTCTGTTATTAAATAACATTAATTAAACAAAAAAAATCATAATTTGTAAAGAAAGTCCAAAAATTACAGTATCTTAATCAGCAGAAATATAACGACTATAATTCTAAATACATAAATATACATTGAAAATATGCCGATACAATTATGTGATATTGCCGATCTAACGTATTTTTAATAATTTTATAGAGCTTAAGCTTGAGTAACTATGCCTTTCACATCTCAATCAAATTTTTTATTCGCGTTTGAATGTTAGGATTTATTTAATAAAAACAATGGCTTTACTTGATTATCAAAACTAGTATTACAAAAGTGTTGACTGAAATTTATACCAATTATAGCATTTTATCAATTAAAGAGAGAATTTAAGCCTTTAAAATATAAAAATAAAAAGTCCAAAACTAAGCTTTGAAAGATTATATGAAAAACATGAATATACAGTTACTTTTGTAAAACATACTTAATCGATAATAAAATTTGATATTTTTTTTACTCCGTATCGAATATAATTTACATATTTTCATTACAAAAATTTAACTCATTTTAAGAAACATAAGTAAAAATGTTCAATAAATTTACATAATTAGGAATCAATGACCTATTAAATATATAATTAATTAATAAATTACCAAAAATAATTTATTACGAAAGCAGTGCAGCTCAATCGATTCGCCTTAAAAACTTAAGAAAAAAATAATCAATTAGTGAATAGTAAGAGAGCAAATATAATTGATTATTTATAATAACATGTATAATTTGAAATAAACTCAATTAAATTTGCTCATACATAGATAAATTTTGTTAACGAATTTAATGTCCGTTGCCACTAATAATTTCAGAAAATGTTTTATAAATTATATCTGCATATCTGGGAATTTAGGAGTAAAAAATATTATTTATGCAAGGAGACGATAATAAATTGCCTTAATTAATAACAAACACGATGGATAATTAGTATTTTGCATTTTTTTTTTCTAACTAAAAATGGCATCCAGCCATCGTATAATTAGTTTCTCGGATAATTTTTAATTATTTAGTTGTAAATGTATAATTTAACGTTACTCCGGTCGTACAAAATTCTATAATATATTGCAGAACGTGATTTTTTCCGTTACTCGTGCATTTTAATAATAATTTTCATGAAAATACAAACAACCATATTATCGGCACTGGTACGATTCGCGATATTTGCTTATTTATGAATGCAGCACAGTTCAACGAGTAATACCCCAACGTATGAAAAATTGCATAAATAGCGAATGTATTAGCGCGAAACTTGTTCTTTTCTTCCTTCTTCCTCTTGTTGTAATTTTTTCACGCCTCCCCCCCTCAACATACCGAAGGTTCGAAGTTAAAGCGCGCGCACGGAAGAGGAGGATTTAGGACAAGAGTAGAATTTTGGAAACTCCAAACGAGCGATGACTAGTTTTCAGACAGTTATTCGTGGAACATTGCCACCGAACTCTCACTCGCTTATTATTCCACAACCACAAGGAATCCTAATGGCGAACAATCGGCGATTGCCGACTGCGATTAATAACCCCAAGTACAACAATAATAATGATATACAATTTGCCAAAAGCCAGTAGGCCTATTTATCGCTCGAGGCCGTAAATTCCAATGTCGGCAGAGGCCAGCGGAGCTTAATTAGGAGGGAAACAAGGGCGCGCGCAACCGAGCCCAATTTTACCGTAGCGCGGCACATTTCGACGATTAAGGTTGAGGGGGAGTCACCCGAGCCGAGGGGCCCCGGTCGATGGGGAAGGCCCCCGACGACCAACCGGAAGGCCCAAAAGACGCGTACGAGCGAGCGCAGAGGGAAATCAGTCGCTGGCGGATATCGGTCGGCTTCTTTTTTTTCTCTCTCTCTGGATGAGAGGCGCGACCGAGCTCGCTCGCACATGGGAAGGAGGATCGCGAGATAGAGCGGCGCAGGGCGGGGACCGGATAGAGAGACAGAGAGAGAGAGAGAGATAGATAGAGGCGAGAGAGCAGGAGTACCTCGTTGGTGGAAAAGGGCCCGCGAGCCAGAGGGAGACAACAAGCCTGAGGGATGAGCCGCCGGTGGAGCGCGCACTGGCCGACAAGGGCTGGCGATGCCTCCGGCATAAGCTCGCACCTCCTCCGCACGGGGGGACCTGCCGATGCCGCTCCCGATGCCGCTTCCGATGCCGCTAACCGATGCCGCTTCCGATGCCGATGCTTTAAGCTGCTGCCAGGTAGTAGTCGCCGCTCCGGCTGCGGCCTCTTGCGGGTCTGGCGGTCGGTCGGCCGGGGCCGGGGGCGGGGCAGGCAAGCGGCGGCGGCGGCGGCGGCGGCGGCGGCGGCGGCGGGCAGGAGGACGCGCAGCGCGAGGAAGATCGAGACGAGAAATCGTCGAAACGACGGATGGCACGGGACTGTAGCGTAATACCGAGATCGGCGCTACGCCGACGGCCGCTCACTATCTGGGTTACCCGGCCATCCGTCCCGACGTTTCACGCCGCCATGACCAACGCCGCCGCCGCCGCCTTACCTGGCCGCCGCCGCCGCCGCCGCCACCGCCGCCGCCGCCGCCTTACCTGGCCGCCGCCGCCTTGCCGCCCGTCGGGCGACTCGCGATCGCGCCGCTGCACTAAGCCCCGGCGGTCGGGCCCTCGCTCCGGCCGAAACCAACGAGAGGCCCAAGGAGGAAAGGAGGAGGCGAGGCCTAAGGAGGAGAGCGGGCTGCTCCTCCACCCGGTCGGAGGATTTTAGGAATGCAATTACACTCGGCTGGCGCCCACCGCGCTCGACGATCTTTCGAGCCTGGATGCGCGCGATCCTGCGGCTCTCGGCGCCCGCCGTCCTTTATCCCGTATTATTCTCGGGCGATCGTTAACTAACCCGCCCCCCCGCCCGCCCGCTCGGCTCGTATTAATGACGCAGATGCACGCGCGCGGAGGCACGATTTTTCCGAATCCGCAATTTTATGTTATCTTCAACGGTAAATCGCCGAGTCTGCTCTAAATACTTTATCAAAATACAATATTGGGGACAACCGAATTTTCGCCCTCGACGCCGCTCATTATTCCCCCGCAGTATCGGGAAAAGTATTACAGATCGGCTCCTTTCGATAGCTGCCGCTCCCGTGCCCGGCCTTGCTGCATTTTTTTTTTTTTTTTTTTTTCCCCCTTCAACTTATCCTGCCGTCGATCGAAAAGCTATTCTACGGCGCCTAATTGCGAACCCGTGGCTCCGTCGAGTAAGGGGGGGGGGAATACTTCTCAATGATAATCGAGCTGCTTTTTCGTAAGAAGCGACGAACTTTACTTCAGCTTGGCAAAGAGTATTATTGGCTTCTTGTAGAGCCGTTCTACTGTTGAGAAGCACTTTTCATTCGTAATTAGCATTTTTTTTTTAATTTCGAAAAATATTTTTTGGTATTTGTTTGCGATACGATAAAATATTAAAAAGCTCCCCCCTCATTTCAAGTTCCTAGACGTTATTTATAATAATTTCCCTTTTAGGCATATCATTATTGTGGAAATTTTTAGCACAGCATACGAAAACTTTTGCTTGTCTGGAGAATTTGTCGGTGACCGTTTTTTGATAAATTTAAACAATTTTTCAATAAATAATTCCTGCATGCTCGTCTAAACGATTATTATGCTCGGGCAAAGATTTTTAATAAAAAATTTGAAAGCGAGCGAATGCGAATTGTTATGAAAGATTCTTATTGAATACTGATAATGTAATTGTAATTTAATTTTTTGATAAATGGAACAGTCTTTGATTGACTCTGTTTGTAAATACTACTCGATTGTATCAACGATTGCATCGTTGGCATAATTATTCTAAGGTGTAGGATAAAAAAGCCGAGTATTACTTTGGGCAAAAAAAGAAAAAGAAAAGAAAAAGAAAAGAAAAGCAAAATAAAAAAAGTACAAGGTAAAAATATCGGTGCCACCTCTCGAGCTCGTCAAAAATCATGGGACGAGCTATGAATTCCACGCGAGCTCGTATCGCGGCTCGCGCACGCCTCGGCTTTAGGCAAATGATTAAAATCGATGTCAATGCCCGAGGGGACTCGTCAATGGCTCGGCGCATAAATTAAGCGATCTGTAAAGAACAATGTAAAACGTACGCACCAGATGTTAATCAAACATATGCGCGCAAACGTAAGGCCGCCGCCGCCGCCGCCGTCGCCGTCGATACAGAAACGCTCGGGCAAGATTGAAAAGCAAGGCACACATTGGTACATAAGCAACATAAAAGAACTCCGTTACTTTAATGCAGGTTTTTCGATTACTGGCGAGTGTATATGCGCGTAACGGTTGACTCACTGTCACAAGTTCACGGAGGCGAAACATCAATTTCATATTTCCGTCGATCTAATTTTTCCCTACTTTGACCCTTTTCCAGTCGCGATATTATTGCTTTTATTTAGAAACTGCCATTAGCCGACGAGCGACGAGGAGGAGGCATTTTAGGGATTACGCACCGAGGCTGCGATCGGCACTGCTCGGGCTCCAAGGCAATGGAGATCTTTCGAACGCAACGTTTTGAGGAAGGAGCCCACCACCTCCTTTTTATTTCTCTCTCTCTCTCTCTCTCTCTCTCTCTCTCTCTCTCTCTCTCGCCGACTCGATAAAGCATAATAAGCGAAACGCTCCGAGCAATCGTCTTCCTCGAATTATGATTTTCGTTGCTAATAAATGCCCATTACGACTACATTCTACTCGGCCATTTACTCGAGCGTGCAATTTAGATAATGCATAATATATATATATATATATATATACGCTACCCTTTTAAAAGTCGGAGTTCAGTGCGGCGATATTTTTTATCGCGTAACGCACAATTGCCTGTATTCCATTCTAAGAATATGCATATTACAGGATCTCGGCAGCGGTTCCGAGGGAAGCCAATAATAAATGACAAAATATCGTTTCGGTAAAAGTACCTTTTTGCTTATTGCTCCGTGCAAGAAGCCAAAGCAGCCACGACCTCGGGCTCGCGGCGCGTCTTCCCGACTGATATTCATTGGGAAGACAAATTATAAGGACGCCTCGTTCCAATCGGGAAAGCGGGATAATTAAGAGGCCTGCGTAACGAGGGATAATCATCGGACTCTCTCTCTCTCTCTCTCTCTATTCACCCGGGCGGACGCGAAGAATCGAGGGCTCGACCTCGCGAGCCGAGGAGGGGAAAAAAATCGCCAAGGATAATTGGCCGCGGAAGCGAGGACCGAGGGGAGAGGCGAAAGTTCGCGAGGGATCGCTCACCCGAGGCCCGGCGATGACGCCGGTAGGGAACCGGCCCCCTTGGCTACGGCGAGCCCACGCCGTCCCCATGGCGACGGGGCCCCCCACCCCCCCCCACGCAGTGGAGGGCGTCCGCGCTGTCGTCCGGCGCCCCGAGAGGCCGGTGCCACGCCGGCCGCTACTACTGGCCTACGAGCCGCGCTGCCCGCTTTACCGACCGGACCGAGCGCTCCCGACCTTACCGAGCCACGCCACCGCCTCTGCTCTTTTTACCTACTGCCCGACCGGCTGCTCGGAGCGGAAGAACTTTTTCCATTCCTTGCTTACCCTAATAGTTGGGCCTAACGTAACGCGCGCGCGCGTGTCTGTATATATGCATAGATAATTCGGGCCGCTCGACCCTTGACCCCGTCCTCGGATGCGTAACTTTAATGCTCCGCGCGTCGTTGGATCGCTGGATTTGTCGGAATCGCCGGCGGGCAGAGCCTCCCCCGAATCGACGATATTAGAAAAAGGCTTCTCTTCGCCCGCGACGAGGCGCGCGCGCGCGCGATTTCGATTTCACGGCCGCGCGTTATCCTCCTCTCAACGAGGAATGCCCCTTTTATCGGAAATTCAAATATTGGCAAACGCTGTCGCCGGCGCGGATCGAAAATAGTGAGCGACCTTGCGCATGAAAATACTCGTCGCTATGAAATCGCACGGTATTGGAAATAAAATTTGACATTAATTTACGATGCGACACTCGTTCGTCTAAACATGCATCTAATACGCATATTTAGTTTACAATTTTTTTTTAACCTATGAACTCAAACGCAATAACGCGCTCGTACTACTTTTTATAGACGTCGGTAAACAATTTCGAATTATTAATAAAGCACTTCCTCGTTGATTAAGTACTTGATCAAAATAAAATTAATGTTAACGCGTGTAACGATAAAAAATATGAATCGGCTATTTTTAGCCGATGCTAGTGCTTTCGGTGTAATTTGCATTTTTCAATCGGTGCACATTTGGCTTTAAATACGCATTTGAAAAATTATCACCCAGGAATCTGAAATTTTCTAAATTTGATACTTAATGGTCCCGGTATATTTTATTTGAGGTTATATCCGATAGATTCCTTGTTAAAATCTCGCGAATTGTTTGTAATTTTTAATCATTGAATTATAATTTTACCTTAAGAATACAAAGAATTGCACACTTTCAATTTGACAGAGTGCGGAAGCTCTATTAAACTGTTTTCGATAGAGAAATCGCGTTCGCAAAGTAATCTCTCGGCTTGCATTAAAAACTTCCCACTCGTTCATATCTTTATGTAAATTTCAATGAGTCTTTCATCATCAATGCATTGATTAATTTGCTTAATACGATTTGTTTATTAATTTATTTTGTAATTATTTTTATACTGCATTATATTAAGTTTTTAGGAAATATTTACGAAACATTCCATAAATATTGTAACATAAATATATTTGCGGTTAACTCCGTATTATAAATTACACGATAAGCATTCGTTATCAGCAATTTCTTATCAAGCTTAATAATCGATAAATTTAGATGTTTTTTTTTTTTTTTTATCTGAAATGCGAACGATGGTGTCCGCGAATGTTACGCACGTGTGTATTATGCGCGCGCGTCAGGGCGCAAGAGCTTAATTGATTCGAAGTGCGTTCTTATACATCGATGGCTCTTAGTATTGAAATGTAAAAAGAAAGCATTTCGAAAAATTATATCTTCAAAGGGACACGATTTAATAAAGAATCTCCTGCCAGGAAAACTGTGTCGGCGCCCGAATCCCCAATCGCCGGAAACTCAATGTACGCGTGGCCGCCTAAGGGGCTGGTGAATTTTGCTTCTGCAAACGAAGCCCGAACGCCGCTCATTTGAAATAACGATGTAGAGTAATCTTAATTTCTCGATTATGACTACTCGTCGTAGAGTTAGTTATCTCTCGCTGGTAATTGTACAGCTTTTAATAATAATAATAATAATAATAATAATAATAATAATCATCAAATTATAAAGCAACAATCGTACGAGTAGCGTAGAGTATATTATTATTCGATCGCTTGGCTTGCACCCATACGAATCGCTTGCAATTAATCAATTTTACTCGCAGATTGTATGTTAATTTATCGCTTACTTGCATTATTAGCCCTACGGGCAATTAAAATATCATTGCTTTGTCGCGGGGGCCTCGTTCAGTGGTCTCCTGCAATTCTGCCCACAGCGGGCAGGAGCTCCTTACGAGTCTGGCCAAATTTTTTTTTTTTTTCTTTTAATTCCCCCCCCCCCCACCCTTTATATTCATTCAACCATTTGCATACACGCGCTCACATTGGTAAGTAAGCAAACATGCGCTCGTGCAAAGCAAAGGCCTCGCTCGGATCGCTTTAGCGCAGCGGCTGAATATTAATGGCAGCGCTTCTGCAAACAATGAAAATAATCGTTGGTTAGAGTACGGGAAGGCATTTCCAAAGGTCATCTTTACCAATGAAAACAACGCGTCCAGCCGATAGTGTAATCTTTAAATTCCGTATATTATTCGTGAGGCAGACACTGGGGCGAGAAAATACACGAGCGATCAAAGAATCGCGTCGCCCGGGCGAGGTTGACGGGAGCAGAGGGAGAGAGAGAGAGAGAGAGAGAGAGAGAGAGCGAGCCTAAGCTAAAGGGAGAAGGGGGGGCGAGAGAGGGGGAGGGGGAGAGCGCAGGAGCGCGATAGCGAGTGCGAGCGAGACGGACGGGGTTTTCGACAGTTTTGATTTGAAACGTCTCGCGTATTGTGTTATTAGACTTAGCGTAATAACCACACATTTCGTTTCGGGTCTCTTCGGATCTCGAGTGCTGACACATTTAAGGTTATTCTTCAAAGTATTTTTCTAATTTCAATAAAGGTGAGATCGATGCTGATTGGCTAGATGGGCCTGCAATGGTAATAGCGTTAAAACTGATCTTTTTCTTCTTTTAATAATCAATTGCAGGATTTCTGAAATAAAAATGCTGCCTTGCTCGCCAGCTTAATTGCGAGCCTGTAATTTTTACCTTTACTGGCTGGACATTAAAATAGGGCACGTACGTTTAAAAAGCGTAACGTCGATGAAACGTCAAAATCTTTATTTTTACGACATAATCAATAATCTGTCGGTGAATCTATTTTATAATGTAGCAATCTTGCCCTCTTGTTCTTTGTAAACATTCCAATTATATTAATAATAAATGCATTGATCTTTAATCTCTTATCTTTAAATTATACGTTATTAGATAAAATAATGCATTGCTTGTAAAGTAAAAGTATGCCCATTTTATAAAGTGTCAGTCGTACAAAATTATTTCAAAGGCAATTTAATCCTCAACTTATTTTTTACAAATTAAATCCATAAAAAAATTGTGACTAATAATGTAAATATTTTTTTTACTCGATTAGAGAAGAGACTCTTGAAAATGTCCAGTGAGGTGATTGATATCGAAAAGCCAAGATGGGATCAAAACAGTTATGCAGGCAGAGCACGACATTTTCTATCTCTGACAAATCCATTAAATGCGTTTGCTTCGAATAAAGAATTGGAAAAAGCATCGTTAATTGTGACCAAATACAGGTATGCCACGTTATATTTATTTACTTACTTTTTATGCTAAACTGTATGCTCAATGTATATACAATGAGCTAAGAATTTAAAACTATTTTACGTAATCATTTTATTAATGGATCTCTATTATATTGTTACATAACTGTAAAATATTGAATGGTTACCCAAATTTATGTTTCTTAAAAAAATATATTGAAGCGATGTACTTCAGGCTTGAAAAGAATTTAATAATCATAATTTGGACAGATTCAAAGAAACTTAAATAGTAATAATTAGTGCTGTAAAAATGATTAAATAACTTGATTATAAAATAATTAATAGATAAATATTTTGCATCCAAAGCGACAAGATTTTATCTTGCAGAAAAGAATTCTAATCTTAATGTAAACTAACATTAAAATATTCTTATAAGATAAGTAATTTTAATTACACAGCATTATATTTATTTTTTAAAAAAATATCCTAATCAGGAATAAATGAGATGAATTTTAATAGTATATCCATAAGACTGTCTTACATAAAATATTGCTCGATTATAACTTAGCAAACGTAGATTCATAAAATTACACAGATTAAAAAATATTTCCTATTGAACCGAGAAACTGCGAATACTTTTAAGTAATGGGAGAAAGTTACAGTAAAGAAAAAATCTACAAATTGATAACGAAGTTTACGACGTTCAATAGTAACTTGTATTATTTTAATTATCATCCGTAGATTGATATTATTAATACCTGTGAAATGAGAAACTAAAGTTTCATATTTTAGCAACGCTGTCATAAAAAAGGAGCTGTTTTTAACAATTATCTGTGGTACTCTTTATAATTAAAAATGTTTTCATTAAAAATGAAGGTGTACATTTGAAATATCGACTGGCAATATTAATGTAAAACTAAAATAAGAGACCATAACTTCAATTCAACGATGATATTTATCAAAAGAAAAATCAAATGAAAAAATATTCTGAAAAGGATTCAAATTCAAAGCACAACGATTCTTTATAAATTCTTAAAAATAAAAAAAAACACACACACACACACACACAACTGTACAGCTTCCTAAACAATGTATTTAAATACATGCAAGAAAAAAAGTTTTTTTTTCACCACCCGTACAATACAGCCACTTAATGCCAGAATAATAAATACAATTATAGCAATGGACAACGTAACGAAAATACGAATGATTAATTTATGAACTCTTAGGAAAGGTGCATCGCTAAGCCAATTGGGCGTAACCGAGGACGAGCTATGGAAGAGCAAATACTTATACGACAGTGCCTATCATCCTGACACCGGCGAAAAAATGATCCTCATCGGCCGCATGAGCGCTCAAGTTCCCATGAATATGATAATTACCGGCTGTATGCTGACCTTTTACCAGTACGGTGATATATTATTTTGCTTTCGAATGACCGCTGCCGTTTAGTTTAAGATTCTAATGAAAAGGAAGGATGCAAAAGAGAACGAAGATAAAGAAAGAAAAAGAAGAAGACAATCGATTCATTGTAGCTGTAGCATCGGCAAGAAATGCCACTCGCGCAGTATCCTTACGTTGAAGGGCCATTGTACGTTTTCAATTGCAGCGAGCTCTCAACAACCCTTCGTACTTTTCGTTCGATTTCTCGCCACGCGTACCCAACGAATAAGTATATCATATCCAAGAATCAAATGCAAACGCCCGCGCGCGCAATTCAATCTCCACTTACGCACATAGGTATTATATTAATAATAAGTGTTTCACGAGTTTTCAGCGTTTGGCTTAGAATTATGATTTTGATACCGAGGACGAATCGAATTAAAAAATGGACACAGCCACGCCGATAAGCATTGGTCGCGATAACGGACGGTCCCCCATGGTTCATTTGTCAACCGATATTAAAAGCGAGTGCCTTATTTATCAAACTCTCTTCCACTATGAAAACTTTTACTCCTTGCATTGCGATCGATCGTATGTTTCGCCTAGATATATATAAAAGAGAAAGAAAAGAAAGAAAAAAATTTTTACGACAACTTCCTCGATCCGCGCTACGATCGCTTTGTATTTATCTTTCTTTTTTCTCTCTCTCTCTCTCTCGTTGCTTGGATTCGAAGAGAGAGAGAGAGAGAGAGAGAGAGAGAGAGAGAAAAAAGAAGCCCAATAGAGCGAAAATACACCCGCAGATCGACGTCGGCGGTGATATTCTGGCAGTGGATAAACCAGTCGTTCAACGCCGTGGTCAATTACACGAACCGGAGCGGCTCGGCGCCGATACCCACGACGACCCTGGCGACGAGCTACGTGGGCGCGACCGCGGCGGGCGCGGTCGTGACGGCCCTGAGCCTCAACAAGCTGGCGAGACGCGGGCCGCCCCTGGCCGGGAAGCTGGTGCCGCTCGCGGCCGTGGCCGCGGCCAACTGCGTCAACATCCCGATGATGCGCTACACCGAGCTGAGCAAGGGCACCGAGCTCCAGGACGAGAGGGGCCAGAGGCTGGGCAGCAGCAGGAAGGCCGCGAGGCAGGCCATAGTCTCCGTGGCCGTCTCGAGGATACTCATGGCCGCGCCGAGCATGAGTAAGAGAGCCTGTTATATCGTCCTCCACCCTCCTCCCTGGATACAACAACGTCTCCCCCCCCCAACCCGTTAGCTAAAGCTCTGCCTGCTCTTCTCCGTCCGCAGTACTGGCGCCGATAGTGATGAACGGCCTCGAGCGCCGCAGGAGCCTGGCCCGGGCGCCCTGGGCCGCTGGCCCCATACAAATGGTCATATGCGGCTTCTGCCTGACCTTCGCGACCCCCCTCTGCTGCGCCCTCTTCGCCCAGAGGGTCGCCCTGCCGGTCGAGGACCTGGAGCAGGAGGCGCGCGACGAGGTGCTCGCCAAGGCTCCGAGCACCGGCACCGTCTACTACAACAAGGGCCTGTGAATTCGGCTCCTATGCCGCGCCGCCGCCGCCCTTCGCTCCTCTACGCCCTACTAGAATAGATCGCGCCTCTTTCTTTTCTTTTTTCTTTGTCGAGCCAACTCCTCCTCCTCCTCCTCCTCCTACCACCGCCGCCGCCGATAGCGTTGTGTACATAGGAGAATCGCGAGCCGCCTTGTCCGGTTGAGGGAGACAAGACTCCAGGGGATGCCAAGAGGCGACGCGGTGGCCAGCGTGCAGGAGGATCCAGGATTTGGTAACTTTGGTAAAGGCTATTGTCGAGCTTGTGAAGACGAGGAGGAGGAGGAGGAGCAGGAGGCAGAGCTGCATTGTAAAAGCCAATCGACGAGCGCAAGGCGTCGCGAGCGTAGAACGAAGTCGGTAACGTTATTGCGTCTCGGCTTTTCTTTTTTACAAGCACAAGGAAAACCATCGATGATAGGAGAGCTCCTTCGTCTCATTCTTTGGCCGCTGCAATATCGAGCTGAAATTAATATCCAGTATACTGTAAGCCGAGTATGTTCTCGCTTAATAATTACGCGATACGTTGGGGTATAAAAGAGTTGTTAAAGGCAAAAGGACGAGGGGGATAATTTCTCGATGCGATAATCAGAGTCAGCTGCAATGAGGATAGTTAAATTTTATCGGAATTAGCAAGGCGGTAGGCCGTAAACTCGTTTTAGTAAAATGAGTTGCGGGTTAATCAATTATCGAACCAGCTCTCAGTGCTCGATCGATGAAAAATGTTTTAAATTGGAATTATTATTATTATTATTATTATCATTATTATTATTATTATTATTATTATTACTGCATGTAAATTATGCATACGATTAAACTATAGAAGCTAAAGAGTTTGGTAACAGTTTTAAAGGAATCTCGTTCGAGGTTAATCAAACTTATGCTTACGAGAGAAAACTATTATAGGCAACGTCATTTTTATCCGATTTGTTGAATAATGTTAAAACATTTATAAACTGTTTTCGTGCTGATTTTAAACTTTTATAAAAACATTTACTATGTTTACTGTTGCAAATTCATAAATGTAAAATAATTTTTTGTTGTTTATTATGTTATAATTTTATTTATAAAACTTGTAAATTTTATATAATACTTCTTTAATAAACATTTATTTTTAATAAAAATTTATATACGCTCAAGCTCAATTTTGTTAATGACTTTGTGAATGGTAAAGATTTATGTAAAAAATGCTACATGAACCAAAGTTAATTATTATACACACATATTTATATATATATATATATATTTATGTTTTTAAATATAATTTCAGTCGTTTTATTTTTAATGTGTATTATTTTATAAATTTCGTTTTGATACGACTGCGGTACTGATATATCAACGTATACGAATTTACATTAAACGCGTTACGTTAAGATGAATAAAAAAAAATTTGACTTATCTATGAAATATTATTATTCAATTATATAATAAGATGTTAACTGAAAAAACAAATAATCAAACATTGACAATAATTTGTATACATGCTGTCACGTGTGCAAAATGTATAACTAATATTCAATTTTCTGCAAATATGCGATATGCAGACGATTGGAAACAAACAACTGCGTAGGCGTAATAGCTTATTTTTAAAATATTTTAATCGCGAAAATAGAAGTTCCTTGAGTTGAAATATTAGTCGATTAAAAATTTGCTTCCTCCCTTAATTCAAGTTATTGTCGGTGTCTTTAAAACCTATTTATTGTAAGCCAAAAAATAAAAACCACGATGATGAGGCATCGACTTATAAAATACTTAGCGCACAATAAATAAGCTAATAATTTAACATTTTATATAATTTTATCATGTATCAACATTACGCGTGTGAAATATAAGTGTTAATTTAATTATATTTAATCAATAAAGTACTATTACTATTATTGTGTATAAAATGTTTAACCAAACCTAAGTACATTCATTTAAATAATAACTAATTTAATATAAATTTGATATAAATATTTTTGCGATGCGTATAATTTTATAAAAACTTTTAATAGCTTTTTACACATTTATTTATAAATCATTAGGACTTCTTTTATTTTTATAGTAGCCTCGTATTGTAAAATAAATTATATTTAAGCTTGCAACTACTCGTTAATGTTTTATAATAATCCAACAACATTATCTTAAACCGATATGTACATTTTTTGTATCATTTAAAGCTCCTCTCACTGTAGAGATTTTGCACCTCGTATTTAGATCAGCTTGAAAGCTTGTAATTATATATCAAAAACTACACGATGTCGTAGTATAATAGCATTTAAGTGTATGGTTCAACTATTGATTTTTTTTATTTAAAAAAATCTTTTATTTTACATTTACTTAAAATTATAAAATTGAATAACATAAACATTATAAACCATTCAACGTTAATTGTATGGTATCTTTTGTGTCCAATTTACCAAGATTAAACTTTCTGACAGGAGGTAAGGGTTTAATTTTACGACCATGCCTACCGTCTTTTCTATGCCATAAGCCACTACGCGGTCTATTACCCAATTCTCTATTTTTCTGCGCACTTCCAACTGGTGTACTAGAGTGTTCTTCGTTTGACAGCCTACCAACTACTGCCATACAATACTGATTTAAATTAAATTCTCTTTTACTAGGAACTTTTACAATAACTCTATCGTCTATTTTCTTCGTAACAGTGCCAAAAGTTCCCGCGGCATGAATCAAAAATCCACCGAGCCCGACGTATTTCTCAACACAATGAACCACTGTTCCTATCTGAAGGGCTCCAAGCGGATATGCGTCTCCTTCATTGGCAAAAACAGGTATTCTAGGAATGCCTTTGTGCGTCCTTATAATATCTCCTTCCTTCATATTAATAGTAGCCAGTATATATTTAAGCTCCTTATCGGAACCAACTAAAGCTACGTGACTAGTTCTGCAGCCATCTTTAAATACTTTCAAGACTTTTTCTTCTTTCGGTGGTACGCTTAAATCGGATGGCCCGTCCCTATGCCAATTGATCCAGTGATACTTGTGCTTTATCCCGCCACCGATTCCTTGGCAAACCACTCGTCCTGTAATTAAAGTTAAAAGTTAAATTCTCTTTTTCAAAATCGATGTTTGGCTTAGGTTTTTTTTTTTTTTTTTTTTTTTTTTTTTTATCATATATCTTAGAATACTGTTGGAGTAAATTTTATAAATAGTATTTTAAGAAATGAAAAGAAAAATTTTAACGAGCTTCAAAGGAATATTTGTATAAACCTAAAGCTTCGATCAGTAAGCATTATGTAAGAAAACGTCGATAAAAATGTTACGAATCAGGCTAGTAATCGTTTTCAAAAGTCGGTTCAAGAAGAAAAATCGAAACGTCATTAATCCACCGATTAAAGCAATCCTTTTCAAACGAGCTCCTACGAATGTATTATTGGGGAAAAACAATCGAGATGAGTCAAGATATTACCGGTGACCGGATCCCTGCCAGCAAGATTGGTAACCTCCAAGGGTTCAATGGTGTATTTATCTTTAAAGTGAACGATTCTGCGGTAGCTTTTTCCCTTGATGCCAGGCTTCGGGACATTAGCCGGCCTCCAATATTTACGGCTTTGCTTGAGCTGAGAAGAAACGAGAGTGTTCAGCAGGAAAAAACTGTCCGCCTTCTGTTTGAACAAATTGTAAAATATACCGGAGAAGGCCATTTTTTTCTCTCACTGGGTATCGAATTATCGACTGTGGCGGATCTGAATTTTCGCGTCTGCGCAATGAGCGGCTCGCGTTAATTGGCTTTAGCTTTTGCGCTTTTTTCCAAAATTCCCCATCGAGGAAGGGGAAATCTCAAAAATCGGATTATCCCAATACACCGGTAGTATCGAATAGTGCGGTAGCGTGGAAGAAACTTCCACCACCCCCCCCCGCCTCGCAAAAAAAAAAAAAAAAAAACAAATAAGCGGGCTTTCATTCTTCAACTGTGCGCGCGAACGTCCGAATGGAATAAAGGGTTTGCAACGTGTGTGTGTGTTGTTGTATAACAAATCGTCCGTAGCGACTGCGGATATCGGTGATCCTTAATTATCCCCAGGGCTAGAGAAAATTTCAATTTACATTCGAGTAATGCGCAAGCCACAGGGTACGATCAATTTTAACTCGTCGCGATTCCAATGGGCTATGCGATTAAATTCTAGTGGGCACTGTCGGAAAGTCCGACTCGTCTTGTAAATAATAGAGGAAGCAGAAGAGCCGACACTCCGGAGTAAACAAAATCGAACGGGCGAAGGCTTGCACCGATAGCGGGAGAAATCGAAGGGGCGATTGTCCCCTCGAGACAGTCGGCTCGTTATAAAGCAGGCGACAGACAGTGGCGGCAAATGATGGAGAAGTTGTTTTACTGGACGATCGGGCCGGCAAGTGGACGGCCGTCGTCCCCTCGGGTCGCCTCCCAGCCGAGATTCGCCCGCTCCTCTCGAATCCATCGGATGGCTTGGGCCGTCTCCGAGCACACCGAGTAAGACCTACTGGGTAAGAGTCGACGGCTTTGTCGGGCCTCGGGCAGGAGCTAAATGATAAAGAGGACGAGGGAGGCCGAGGGATCTCGCGAGACCTCGCGTCGCGTGGAATTGGCATTGGCGAGGACGAGAGGAGGACGAGAGGAGGAAAACGAGGAGGCGTTTTTAACGAAGATTCTAGGGCAAAGGGAGGCAGGCGAGAGCAGCTCGCGAAGGCGGGAGGCGAGGCGTTTACGAGTCGTTCGGTAAAAAAAAAGCAAAAAAAAACAAAAAAATTACCGCAGTCGAGCATTGGACTCGATGCAAAAAAATATTTACTCGCTTGACTTGCGGGCTTGCGATTCCACGCTTCGGTAATAAAGAACGAGACGCGAGAAAGTGATCCGAGACCCAATAATTTTCCACGACTGCGCAGAGAAAATAATTTACGAAGTTTTAAGTGAATCCGTGAGAGCGCGAGGAGTCATCGACAGGGGTCGAAGAGACAGAGATAAAGTAATCTTACTAGATTTTTTTCCCATTGTAACGACACTACTTTATGGAAGTAATCGCCTCATCGCGCATTCTTTGATGTAGAAAGAGCATTGAAAAGCGAAATATTGGGGTTGCCGAATAACGTGTTATTCCTCCCCGAGGATAAGATTGTTTCGTCGCTAGGATTCTAAAAGGTCCGCCTCCTAATAAACCGAGCGTATTTATTATTCGGCTTATTGACTCCTTATTTACAGGAAGGCGGAACCGGTAAAATGCATTCATATTCATGAGTGCGCGGCATCTACAAAATTTGTCCTAACAAAGTGGAAGCACGCGCCTATTGCACTTCTTTCAATTGTTCGTATCGCGCGTAAACGATAGCGGTATTGCTTAAGAATAAGGGGCCGAGCCGTTAACGAGTAATTTAAGAAATATGTTACAATAAAAAATACAAAAGCAAAAAAAAAATAGCTTCGCAATTTTTATTTCTCGTTACATAACTAATGCGCGCGGACATTTACCGGAGTGCGCGTATTTGCACTATGGATCAAAATGAATGAATTATCCGCGATTAAAGAAAGCATCGACTGGGCAAAATAATACAGAGGAGAGGCAAAAAAAGCAGAGGCCATCCGAGCAGCGGAAATGAATTCCAGCGCTGAGGAGGAGAAAAAAATAAGGCGCACGGAGAACGATTTTAAAAGCAAAAGGATGAAGTATCGAGCGACCGATGTCTCTAAAAAAAAAGGAGATAGAGAGAGAGAAAGATAGGGAGATAGAAAGTAGGAGAGGAAAGAAAGGAGACGAAGTCAACGAGAGGAATCTCAGAGAGGGTGAGAAAAATCACAGGATGTTTCTATACAGTAGCTAAGGGATGAATGAAAGGTGCGGGATAGAATAGTAAGGAAGCACTTAAAGAATTATCCGTTTACGAAGCGGGAAAGGGGAGATTACAGTCCCATGCACACCTCCACATCGCCACTCCAACAGTCGAGCACGTGCACTCGTTCCCAGGCTAACACCTAACACCTACTAATGCCTTACCGTATCCTATACTTGTGCACACACACCCGTATACACACTTACACATATATATATATATATTTGTATGTACATTTGTATACACGTATATATATATTCTTTTAGCATCCATCGCAAGTTGTACGAGGGCTCGGCGCTGCGACGGCAAAGAGTAGGGGGGGGGGCGGCGGGCCAGGCCAGGCCAGATTATGAGCTGCTGATGGACCGACGGATACTAAATCTGAGCGCGTTAACGGACTAGCCGGCAATACGGCCGAGGGATAAATAAATTTGCTCGCAGGCGCAAACCGGCGACGGAGGCCCTAGGAGCCGGACAATTTTTATTTACGATTTTTAGCCAGCTCAGTCGCGGATAACTAGCTGCCGACTGTACAATTAATGGACGGACCGCTCGATGCCTCGTTAAACTCGGCGTCGAGTGTAACGATCTACAGGACAAAACGCCTTCTCCATTAGCCATTCTCTCGTTTAATCCCGAGCAGCCAAGGGCATTGATGATTATTAACAGCGGCCAGTTGACTTTTGATTATTTCTCCGCATTGATTTTGCAGGGCGATGTTTCTTTTTTCTTTTTCTTTTTCTTTTTTTCTTTTTTTTGGTTTTTTTGTTTTTCTTTGCTGCGAAATCTCGCACGAGCAATACAATGCGCTACTCGGCTTAAAGCCATTGAACGCTAATGCGACTATTGTCGTATAATATTCCAAGAGAGCCTGTATTCCAGCGAGGCTCGAGGGGTAATTTTTGAAAAGACGCGTGCGATCTGTAGGATAATTTTAATTTTACGAGCGGGAGCATTTTTTTTTTTCGTCCAAGGACATCGTCTGTTTAACGGACGATTTGGAAGGCTTTCAGAAAAAAGTAATTACCCGTCCGAATGAATATTTCTCACTGAGACTTTCGATGCTCGAGCGTACGAAGACTCATGACGCA
Source organism: Kradibia gibbosae (assembly GCA_018907135.1). Lineage (NCBI taxonomy): Eukaryota > Metazoa > Arthropoda > Insecta > Hymenoptera > Agaonidae > Kradibia > Kradibia gibbosae. Next base: position 3,256,650 of record JACCHX010000001.1, on the reverse strand, counting down.
GGGAAGAAAGGCACGCACGCGCCTCTCAAATTGTACTCGCGGGTTTCTTTTTTCTCATTCGCTTGCTCAAGCTCGGCAAAAGCTCGGGGCAGCGGCGCAATCGCTATCATCCGCTCGATAATCTTATCGACGCGATCGGGGGCGCCTGGGCAATTCACTGTATCGCCTGATTTTGAATTGCTCGTCGTCGTCGTCGTCGTCTACGGCTTGAGGAGCGCTCGACGATCTCCCCGGGCGTGGAGCCGGCTCGGCCACCGGTGTTTTCCAGGTGCCGCCCTCCTCCTCCGAAGCGCCGGTAGGAAAACCCGGTGGCCTGCCGCCGCTCTTTGGGACGAGTGCGTGTGCCGAGGATTTGCACTCGATACTCGGGAGGGACGAGAGCTCGTCGGCCGACAATTCCCTTTCATTTAGCGCGGGGCCGGGGAGAGCAAAGCTCCCAGCCGAGTGCGAGCTCGGCATCCTGTGTGAATAATTGATGTTTCGTTGGCAAAACGCGCGAGCGAACGGATACCGAGCCCGTTTGACAAAATCCGCAGCCCACCTTAGGTAACCCCCGTCTCAAAGCAAACTTTCTTCGTTTACCCGTTCGTGGTCTTCTTCTTCTTCTTCTCTTCTATTCTCCTTCTTCTTCTTCTTCTTCTTCTTCAAGCTCCTGGCTCCTCGAGCTTGGCCAGCGATCAAAGCGAAACCGTTCGCTCCACCCGAGAAGCTCGACAATTTTCATATAACAATCGTCCGAGAAAGTGCGCGCGCGCGCGCGCGTATGGCATCGTTGCAATTTCTTATTGAAATTTGGCCCTTGAATGCCGAATGAAAGACAAAGAGCGAAGAAATTTACCCGAGTGCTGGGAAGTTTTTGAAATTTTCAACCCAAGCGGCTCGCTCCAGCGGCATTACGTAACTTTGGCAATTAGAATTTCAAGCTTGTAATTTTGCGTGTTTTTTTTTTTTTTTAATTATCCGTATTAAGCATTGCTCGCGATAAAATAATCACAAGGTTGATGAATGCTAAATGAACCAGTTACAAAGCTGGCGATCGCGAAGTTCGTTTTTAATGGAGTACGTAATTTATCGTGCGCGGTCTTTGCAAAAAATGTATCATAAATCTGCCGAAAAACGATGTTTTTAAATTCAAATTTATTGCGCGAGCCGCGGTTTACGCAGCATTCGGTATATCACGTATAATATTTGCATTATAAGCCGAGTAGATTAGAAAGCGGAGGCAAAGCTATTTAATCCGAGGCTCGCCCTCGTCCTTTGTGGGTGTAATTTAATAATTATCATATTGCGCGCTGTGCTTTTCCCCGCCCTGAACAATACCAACAAGCCCGACGTAAAATAAAGAATACGAATGTATAATGCATAAAGCGGCGGAGCCGACTTATAAAAGTTAAAGAGAATCGAGAAATGGTAAAAGGCACATGTGTTCTTAGCACATTCCCCGACAAATTGACTTCAGCCCTCGACTGATCCTCTCCTTTTATTATCTCTTTTCCGGCTTTGCACGGATCCCTCGTGCGTGGCACTCGCATTTTTCTCATTGCTAAAAATTTCGGCCCTCCTTATTCGTCGCGTTCCGTCGCCCCCGCGTGAATATGTAAATCAAGAGAGCGATGACGCCTTTATTATTAGCCGGCTGCTCGCTTGTTAACCCAGTTTGTTATTCGCTCGGTCGGTTATTAACAAATATTATCTACTCTCGTCCACATCGGTCCATCGTCGACTCGTAATTCTTGATATTTTTTCTCTCGAGCTTAGGCTTCTCGTCAATTAGGCGAGCGATGCCTAAGGAGAGGCCACGGGTCCGCCTCCCGTATGGCCGGAAAGCTCCATTATTTCTTCGCTGCCGGGAAATGTAAATCGTTGACTGAACGTCGGGCGGAAGAAAAATAATTTGCCACGCTCTGCGCTTCTGTCCACTTTTAATATTTACCTTTGCGTAAATAAACAAATTTCATACCTTGGACGCCTCGTTTGCCTCCCCGTTATTTATTGCTTGCTCTCTTAGTATTGCTCGCAGCTGCGAGTTACATTATATTGAACAAAACAAATTGCTCGGCATTTTTTCTAATGATTTCTGCGGGTAAATTTTTCAACGATAGCTCGCGCTGTTTTTTCATACTTATCCAGTACGAGTGTCGTTTATAATTCAAAACCTTTCGCATTAAAGTACACTCGGCTTTGAAAAAAAGTGCCGCCATTAATTTATATACGTGTAGATATAATATAAACATCGATCGTCGAAGAAATTAATCGTGCTTATTAATATTGAATTGATAGTGGTGAATATAAATATTGAAAATGAAACAGCAGAGATAGTTTTAAATTCAAGAGAGAGAGAGAGAGAGAGAGAGAGAGATTAAAGTAAAGGAGCAAAAAAAAATAATTCATACAACTTTCGCGGGTACTCTTTATTGCGTTCCAGATGATAAAAAAATATTGATAAACGGTTTAATTTACTCGTTCGTGGGTAATTTTCGCGCAGTAATTTCCTCTCTTCATTAGTATTAAATAAGTATATATTGCCTCGAATCGAAGGACAGTTCAAATACTTAATATAATTGAGTCAACATGGCTATCTTTTCTTTCACACTCGTGATTATCTTATTTCTCCAGGAGGATTGAAATGTTGAGCAGTTAGCGAGTTTTGCACGGCTCAAAGAGCTTCATTTAGCTCGTATCGTCAGTCCTTTGCTTAACATCTATGCGCATTTACTACACGCTTTTAGACGCGAATTGTTATTTTTTGCATTATTCAGCGTAAGCTGCGTGTGCCGGTTTAAGCTCAGCTAAAGTAAATATTTTCGTCATTAATACGAGAACTAACATAATAATGGAGTATCTTTCAAATGCTCACTAAGTTAAAAATTATTTCTACCCTTTTCAGTTGATAAAATTACGGCATTATTTGCAGTTTATTCGTAAATAAAAGTAATTTCAATAATTGTTACGGCTTTATTTCTGTACGCTTGAGATGCCTATTTATGCCGTTGAATCTAAATAACTCGCGATGCTTTTGCTAATATATATTTCAATATTCATCTAATAAATGAGGTCTCCATAATTTTACTGGATATTTCTAAATGTCTCGTTTAGCCAACGCCAAACGTTATCAAAATGAAATACTACTTATAAAAAATGTACTTATTTTTATTACACCAGAAGCAAAAGTATTTAAGAGTGTGATTTTCCAACTGTAAGTATCTTAATTAAGGAAAACATTGTCGAAATATAAATGCGATTATGTTCTGAACATATAATTCGCAAATAGACGTGAAATTCTTGCTTTGGAAGATAAAGATCTACAAATTTGTTACTTGGTAAAAAGCGGCCATATGAGAGTAATTTTTTTGTAAACTTCAATAGCAAGCATACCAATTAAATTTAACAATATACTGCATTTGCAAATTAATTATCAATTCATTCAATTGAACGGTTTACAGTTAAATAAAATAACAGGGACGTTACATTTCAGCGAGACTTTATATTTTATTTATTTCAAATCTTATCAGGGCAAAATAAAGAATTCTGTGAAACTCCAAGAAGGAAGACCACTTTTTAAGCTCTTCTTCTTTCTGCCTACGTTACTCGTAACGATTACATCCTCAACTTATGCACAGCTTCCCTAAAATATCAAACCGAAAAGCTCTCTGGCAACGGTGCAAAGCTTTGCTTTCTTTTGCATAAATGTTTATTTTATTTCACTTTCTTAATGTTTAAGTATCACGAATACTTTATAATACAGACTTACATACACACACGGATCCACAACCATACCCACACCCACTCCCACGTGCACACACACGTGTGTGTGTGTGTGTGTGTGTATGTATTAATTTGTTTAAAATTTACGTGTAAAGGGATCGGAAACCATAATATTTCTATGGTAAGCACTTCTAATAGTTATAAAATTTATAATAGCTTTAATTACTTAATCGGTGTAAGTTTTATTGTGAAAATGTAAATCATAAAATAATCGTATATACTCTTGTTATACTTGGCTAAAAAATTACAAATATTTCACGCGTACGTAGAGATGCAGAAAAAACAGAGATGAAAACTGATAATTTTCTTTCGAGCTTTTAATAAAAACAAACTTTATTAAATCATAAACGCACCTCATTCTTATCGCTTTAAATAAAACATTTTTGTCGCTTTTTTCAGTTTTATCAATTTACGCTTTTCAATTTTTCAATTTGCTTTACGAATCTCAACTTTTTTTATTTATCATCAGTCCTCGTCCGTTTTATTCACATTCCGACGGTTTAGCAGAGAAGCAAAAATTTCGAGCCACGATCGTTTTAACGTAAATTATCATTTGCGGCTCCTTTAATTAATTAAATTTACGCAAAATATTTTTCCCACATTTAATCGATCGACGCGAATGAAAAATTATTTATCCTAGACGATCCCTTTCCGATTTGACTCAGTCTTAAAATCGAAAGATACTTTTAAGCACTTGTATTAATAAAACATTGCCAATATATAAAAAAAAAAAAAAAAAAAGTGTATTTACAATGCGTACAAAAGCCGATAATTTTTCTCATTATTTTACAAATAAAGCATTATTATTATTTTAAATATTACGTTAACAATACACCGAATAATCGTATTTGTCCAATTGTATTCGCACCAGTTGTTACAAAATTGTTTGTTCCTCACCGGTGTAAAGCAACTTTTAGGGTGCAGGGGCATAATAAAACTGATTCTACTTCAGGGAGTTATAAAATACAATAAACTATTAATGCGCCAAAAGTATAAGTGTAAAGTTTTAATATTTAATGAAACTACACAATAAATATTAAGGCTATATATACTCCGCGCGCAGATGAAGGGCATTAAAAATTTATTTCGACTTGATAATGACGGTTGATCTATCGTTGCGACGGCCAGACTTTTCTACGTTATCCTTTTAGCTGCTGGCATGATCTTAGGTCACGGTCGTCGTTTAGTATTATGATTTCATGGCTCAGCCTCCTATTGGGCATCAATTTTCATCGATAACAGTTTAATATAATTCCTAAGCCATCGAGGGATTTATTTAACATAATGATCAAATTTGTTTTTATCGCGCAAGGATAGCCGATGCCAAATATTTATAAGCAGACGCTCGAGCTAATGTTGTATTTTGTGCGGTCCGATTATGGTCGGCACTCCCTAAAATACCATTTGTCAAGAGCGAAGTTTTTACCCGAGCGCCTGGCAATCGTGCAAAGTTTCCTCGCTTATAGCTCTTAGATGTCGATACTTTATGTAAGTGGCCTTAAAAACCAAAAACATAGATTGGGTGTATCGGAGATCGAAACCATTTACTCGTCCGGATAGGAGGAGTTAAGAGCCTGTCAAATCACAATAACTCCGAAAGGAGGAAAAGTCCTTTGAATTGTGACCAATCCTCAGAGAGATCGGAAGGAAGAGGGAGGAGAAGAGTCGGCGAGCGCTTGAAAATCCAAACGCTCGCTTCTCATTCCTGTTGAAGTGGCCGAAGGAGGATTTTTATCTCCGGCCCTGCGAGTCCTCAAGAGCCAAAGGCCGAACTTATGATTGATCCTGCCTACTTTCGCGTGCATTTTTATTTTATATTTCAGGCGCCTTTAGGAGCCGCGCGGTACGATTCTCATTTACGATAACGCCCTGGTTAACTAACCTATTCCGTTTACCAATGGTGGACTCAGGCCTGCGTTACCAAGCGAACCCCGAGTCCTCGTATTATTTTCTCGAACAATAGCCTTTGCGCGTTGATCCTTCGTCGCTTGCCTCGATGCTCCATCGATGAGAAAGCGGAACTCTCGATACGAAAGGGACTTGGTCGAGCTGAAATTTGAATTGTAACCCCTGTCCTGGCCACCGCCGTTATATCACCTGACTCTAGGACTTGGGCGCACGCGTATTCCCGTCGATTTGCTTATTCCGCGTGCTCGTTAAATGTGAAATAAGAGCTTTCGTTGAGGAGAGGAGCGATGCTCGCTTAAAATAAGCGCTTATATTATTAATGGTGTTGTCAAGAGAGAGATAGAGAGAGTAAAAAAGAGCGGTCTCGCTACACTTCACGGGGCGAAAGAGAGAAGCGCGAGCCCAAGGAAGTGGGGGGGGGGGCGCGCGCGTAAAGATTAACGAGAAAAAATTAGGATTTTTTGGGCGTCGGAGGAGGGGAAAGGGAATTGGGGCGGAGGGGCGTAGGGATAAGGCAAAAGGAAAGAGGAGGAAAAAGGCAAGGGCAAATGCAAACTGGCGAGTGCGCGGCGGTCGTGTTTTGCAAAGAATACCTCATTTTTTCCGAATTACGGCGCTGAGAAATGAGCCTAGGAGTAGGGCGGCGGCGTTGGGAGGGGGAGGGAGGTCAGAGGTCGGGAGGAGACAAAGGGCCGAAGGGGAGGTAAAAGTAAGGACGCGGGAAGAAAAAATAGCGGAGGAGGAGGAGGAGGAGGAGGAAGCGGGGGCAGAGGACGGCAGCAGAACACGACAGAAGCTCGGAAACGTAAAAAGCGGATGGCCAAAGTGCTCGGTGGACAGCAAAACTCATATCGTATTAATAGGCAATCCAAGCAGTCGAGGGGTGTCATAAACTCAAACCCTTAATACTCGCCTAAACTACCTCGGTTAAATAATGGAAATCGCGCGTGCAACCGCCGCCCTTCCAATCCGCTTTCGCCCCCCGCCCCAACCTCCCACGCGTGTGGCGCCCAACGCGCAGGCGTTTTCTGCGTTTCCTCGCATGGAAATCCTCCCATTTCTGGGCCGCCGGCGAGCAAAGTAGGCGTGTTTACGTTTACGGGCAAACGAGAGAGTGCTCAACTAATTAAAAGTAATTTTTCCCGGGGCGCGGGGCGCGGGGCGCGCCCTGTAATAATTGTAAGCCGGAGCGCTTACTTTGATTGCGTCTTCATAATTCAGCCGGGCTTAAACAAAAAAAAAAAAAAAAAAACAAAATTGGGATGCGGCGAGTCGTCGTTGTTTCTCGAACCGCGGGCAGAGCCGTTAGATTAGTCTCTCTCTCTCTCTCTCTCTTTCGCCAACCCTCCCCCACCCCCCCACCCACCCCCGCCTTATCCACCCACCCCTCCTCGTTCTGCTCGCCTTTTATTTATACCTTATTATTACGCTTGAGCTGAACCCGAGCACCGGTGCTCGCCTGCGGCTTCTTTCACTCGAGGCCTCGCGGACCTTTGCCCTTTCTGCCTTTTAGGCCTAGGGACGAGCAAAGTCGGGCCCTCGTTTTCTACCCGTAAAGCCGCGCTTGATCGAAGCCCAAAAAGCCGCCTATCGATGCTTCGAGCGAGAGCAGAACTTTGTTTGGCACTTTGGTGGGCTGTTTAAAAAGGTAAATTTCGGAAGATAAAAATCCATTTTTCGCCAATCGAAATTGAACAATGTCATTTATATATATATATATATATACACACACACGCGCGCATATGTATATATTTTATAAAGTTATTATTATATTACAATAAGCAATAGGGATAAATATACAACGATTGCAATCGAATATTAACACTTTTCGTAGGGTCTTATCGCTTAAATTGGATAATAGTTTAAAATAAAAAATGCATATTACCTTTTTATGAGCCCTATTGTTTCTTTGATTCTTCGATTAATTGCTTAATCACTGCACCGTTCGTTAGCAGCAGTGTAACTTTGATTAATATTGACTTCTCCACTAATTATGTAATAGGATGAATATTACTTAAACTATCAAACATGCCTAGTTTTAATTACGCTATTTTACACTCAATACTTTACCAGCGTCGTTATCTTCGCTTACAACTTTACGATGCCTTTTACATTTAGCAATGGACTTTGAATTTTTAATTTTACGATTATTCTCGAGTGAAGGTGGTTTTGATAAGCGATTTGAAACGAGTAGTGTGTTTATACAGTATATTGTTTTACTTATAATTAATTATTTTTAAAATGTGTGTATATATATATTATAATCTAATAAAAACCTTAACTTTTTATCTGTAAATCAATCTACAAATTATTCACTTCCAAGTACAAGATAGAAAATTGTTAAATTGCTTCTAGAGAAACAATATTTTTTCTTTTCATTTTATATTTTATTCACATTACAGAAGAAGTTAGTACGAAATTTTAGCTACAATTTATTCTTAATACAATTAATTAATCGTGTTAATAATATATTAAAGAATTGGTATTAAATTTTATATCATAAATATATATCGTAAAAATGACTAAAATCCTAATAAAGTTTTACCAAAATTTGTGCTTTTATACGATTGAAATTTTAATCTATAAATAACCTTATTTATTAAACATTATTTCTCATCTTGTATTTATAAGCAAAATTCATATCTATGTATTCGTTTTATTTTCCGCAAGTTATAATAATACCATAATACGTTTCCGTTCTAACATTAATTGGCACAAGTAATGCCGTAGAATTCTATATTTATTACGTTAACAACCGTTTGTTCAAATGAGTATTCTACCGTTCGGATTAAATAATTTTTATCTGAATAAAAAAAAAAAAAAAAATTCTCAAATGTATTTTAACCGGGTCTGTAAATTATGACAGTATCAAGCGTATTTAGACTTAGGTGAAATCGAAATAAGCCTCCTGAGTTATACTTAGATTTTTTCCTAAGATTCCATTTACTTCCATCTCTTACAATGTAAGCAGTTTCATATTTAAATTTCCATGAGTGAGATACCAAATCAGTTCGCAGTGAAGTTCTAGAGTAATTCTGACTATCTACTTTCTTTGTACCTTTATTATCTCCAAATTTCATTGTCTCTTTATTATATGATCTTCATATTATAACGAGTTTTATTGGCTTAGACGTTTGTAATCGAATAGGATTTTAATATTTAGATTAAAAGGAATATTTTTGAAAACAATTCGGTTCGACCGCCATATTTTACATTTAACTGAAATTAAAAAAAAAAACAAAGTTCAATGTTACATTGAAATGTTGGGTTGAAAAAATTTGCTGCCTTATTTTTTTAATATAAATTATGATTATTCTTTAAAAAAACTATCTACTTGTCCAATTTTACGCATTTTTATTTAATTCCATTTTGGTTAACAATCGACACTTTTTTCTGCAAATTGTATCTTTTTAATGCGCGCGTTTATGTACCGTAAGTAATTCTAAATAAAAGGCATCGAATTAAATAAATACAAAAAAATATGGCACTGAAACAGGCTGTGTAAGAATAAATGTTTATAAGTTTATTAATCGAATTGCTCAGATTAACATTATTAATCTGCTTTTTAATATAGCACATTCGTGTGGCCAATCGTGACTAATAATATTTAATAATTATTTAATTGTTATTTACATTAACATGATAACATATGAATTGAATTAATTAGCGACAAATTCAAACAAGGGTATTATTACATAATGAGAACATACGCCGATGAGAAAATATATTTATTTGAATCCTGCATTAATTCGGATACTCTTGTTGGAATAGTTCTTTTTTTAATAATTTGACAAATTAAAATGGCAATGCATTTCAATGGGTTTATTGATTAGTTGCAGTTTTTTTTTTAAAAAAAATGAAGTGTCGAAAGGATCAATTACAAAATAATCGACAAAGGCGAAAATGTAATGCAGAGTAAATAGCAATTACAAAAACAAGGTAAGATTTAGGTAAGAAAATAGGGCATTATAAAAACGGTAAAAGCAAACTCAAGATAGTTAATGAATAATTAGGTCTGCCGTTTGTGGTAAATTGGAGTTAATGTTTTTGAATAACTGACACTGGCTATAAGCAAATATTAACTTATTATAACTCGGCAAGTATACGAGCAATGAATATATAGTGAAATATGAAAAACAAGATATTTACAAAGAAGTTAAGAAATAATAGGAATGAAATTGATCTTTACAAGTATAACGACCCGATAAGAACGTACTAGACTCGTGAAAATAACGATAGACGTTGAGAGAGAGTTAGATAGAGAGAGAGAGAGAGAGAGAGAAATAGATAGACAGACAGTTATAGAGAAAGAGAAAGAGAAAGAGAAAGAGAGAGAGAGAGAGAGAGACGTATATAGAGACTTTATTAGAATGTAACAAGGGTAGAATATCACAACTGAATAAGGGGAATAGGTAGTAGGTACGCTGCTGTTAGTATCGCCCAAGTGCACGCGAGGAACAGAAGGTAGATCTTTCCCGGGAGACTCTCCGGTTGTTTGCACTGCTTATCATCAGTCCCCATTAATATTAAACCGCATTCAACGAGAAAGCCACCCAAGAGCAGCGCCACGCAGATGACAACCGTGTCTCGATTTTCCACCCTCCTAACTGCCCTTTTCCCTCATGTTATACCCACACACTGTCGGCGCTTCTGCTCGCGCTACCTTCATTGACTCTCCTCTCATTATCTCTGTGTTGTATAATTTATTTAATTCTTCTTCTTTTTCTCTATCTCTATATCTATCCCCTTTGTTTCCTCCTCCTGATTTTAATCCTTAATCAATTCTAATCGCGCGCTCATCTCTAAGTTCTCTCTTCGTTAAAATTTCTATTCCGAGCTATTGTTGCGACAAAACCATTTTTTCTACATTTTTAACCTTTTTTTCTTTCCATCGTTATCCTCGGTTCGATTGTGATTTATCGCTTCGGTTCTTCGCAAGGGGATAATAATCTCGCGGACAATTTCCAATAATTACATACATGGATTTCTACCTTTATTTCCCGTGTTCAATTCCTATGTTGATTTAGCCCAAAGTAGCCTCGGCTCTAACTCAGCCGACAAATCGAAATAAAACTTTTCGCAGCAATTTATTGCGTTTCCAATAGCGCAATATATTAAATGTTAAATTTGATAAAAAAAAAAAAAAAACTTCCATTGAAACAAGTGTATTCTATTATTCCTCAATATTGATAATAATGGGTTATTGTATTATAATACAACAATGTTGCGCATTTAAAAATATACAATTTAAAGCAAATATTATACATTATTTCATTATTTAAATACATAAATGAATGACTCCCCCTATCAGCAGATTATAGAATTTATTGAGACACTATATTCAGTAATATTTAATATATATATATTAGGTACATTATTGGCAACGTGCTATAATTATGAATCGATTATATCTTTTAATACATCAAAAACAGTAAACACGTGCATTTTTTAAATCTTTTAACTCTTTTGATACTTTTGAAGTGTTAGCCTAATGTTTTTTCTTTCATTATAAATTAAATGTCGGAAATCAAAACTTTTTACAAAATAAAAAACCTTTTCATTTTTATTGTATAAATTTTGCCCAACTTTATCAATAATTTGCAACGTGTTAATATTAAATTATTTCTTTTATCTTCTTATAATTTTTAATAAATGCAGCAACCCTTACTCATCTTATGCGAATATCTCCTTTGGATATTCGAAAATTCATCATCCATACTGATTTGCAATATGAAAAATATAAATATAAAAGCAGAAAATATCGATACGAAATTTTAATTGTTAACGCGATTCAATTGAACATAAATGATGCACTGTTTAGATCAGTTTACTGATTTAATTTATTTATAAAAACTACTTAAATAATCTTATGTAAATAATTGTGCATTTCTAACACGAGTGAAAATCCTTTCGAGCGTTAATGAATAAAAACTTAGTCGACTGATTTGTTAAAAATATTTATGGTAAAAATGCAAATGTGCTCACGCAGTCGGAAAAAACGTAAACTATTAATTAGTAAGTTTTATTTTAAAACAATTTTCCGACTGAAGATACACTTACTGCAAATGTTTTGTAAGAGAAATTTTTTAAATTGACAAAAATTATGCCAATAAAATTTGAGACTTTTAAGCATATTCAAAGTAACGAGCTTAAGTTTGAACAAAATTGAAGCGTACCAACGATCAAAATATCCTGCCAATTCAAAAATGAATAGAGCAAATAATTTCTCGCCCGTCTATATCGATGAATAATCATTTGATTATTTATTAATTATTTATTAATTATTCACTGATGAAGAGGAAATAGTGAGAGGGACAGAGAGTAGAAAAGAAAAGAAAAGAAAGATGCCTGTAACACTGATTAATTGACGAGCTGATAAATGGTAAATGTTGACACCTGCCTCGATATACGCGCAATCGAATTTCCCCTCCATGAAATCCCTCCCTGTCATGATATAAAAAGCAATAAAGGGTGCAGTCTCTAGATTTTCGCCCTTTATTTAATCATCGGTTACGATCCAGAATCAGCCATTGATACGTTACATCAACGCTACTCCCTCCGGGCGTCTTAACATTTTAACTACACATAGGTCCTAATTTTTTTTTCCGCTTATTAAGGGCACGAGCTATAAAGGAGCCGATGACTCAAATTCAATGCGATGCCGAATTATATTAACGCCGAATGGGTTCCTGATGGCTAAGCAAACATTGTCATAAGTATACGGGTGTATAATGTAAATCGAAAAAAGTTGAGCATTGATTTAGACGGCCACTGTTTTAATGTTTACAATTACACTCGATTCACTTCGAGCGGCCTTTGCGTTCGGGATAATTTAAAATTTATATTCTAACCAGGGAATTAGAACTTAATTGGAGTACACTTTAAATTGAATTGATTACAAATATCCGCGCGCCGTATTTATATTTACATAGCGATAAATATAAAATTAAATGCTCGAAAAGCACAACTGTTCGTTGAAAAATTCAGCCCTCCTCTATTTTATAAAAGGCCTCCTAGACAATAAATTATTAGCACAAAGACATTTTGCCGTTCCGGTCACTTCATTCAAAGAGTTAAGTAATTATGTTTTTTTTTTTCTTTTTTTCTTCTTAAATTTATTTTAAAGCAGCACTTGAAAACCATGAAAAGTTAATCCAACTGTATTATCGATTAATAACAAATCCAGATCGAACGTGGAACGATATATTTTTGTATGAGTTTACGAAATAATAATATATGACATTGGTATGTTGAGGTAGTTAAAAGAAAAAAATAATTAATCGAATGCTATCGACATGGAAGAAAAAAGTACAGATGATTAGCTAAAAGCGTACCACGCTATACTTTATCAATTGGCAGTATTGCGCAAAGTACTTAAAAAAAAACTAGACCAGTCGCATTTTTAACAATACAATTACAATAAATAAATAAATATATATATATATATATATATATGGGCTACGGTGAAAGTCTAACCTCGTATAAACCCAATTGAGAAAGAATTAATTATCCGTTCCCTGTTTTTTACCCTTTCGTATCGTAAAAAGGCTTTGAAATATATACGAAATTCGTGAAATAAAAGATCCTTAATTTTTCAGCTAAAGCTAAATAATTTAAATGCACATTATCATTAGAAACTTTACTTATCTTGCAAAAAAGAACTTTCTCGAATAATATAGCAATATTACTCGAAGAATGATATTTCGGGGGAAAAAAAGAGTTGCAGTTAGAGCAAAGGGCGGCAATATTTTCGCAATGCTACTCGTCTCCGTTCTCTGCAAGTGAGAGAGAGAGAGAGAGAGAGAGAGAGATAGAGCGAGAGATAGTGAGGGGTTTGGAGGGGGCGAGAGAAAAACGAGAGAAGTTACAAATTTTCAAAAAGGTACATCGATTTAGGTATCGATCGCCGCAGGTGCAGAGGTAAGAGAAGCCCTTTAATTGCAGATCAGGCCAAAATAACGAGTAGAGCAAGATTAGTCGGAGTGGGGGAATATTATTTCTATAGGATGGAAATTGAATAAGCCTTTGCTCTCAGGCGATTGTTTGCGCCATTCGCTTTTCCCTCTTACCTTTGGCTGGCCTTTTGTCCGCCCGGCGGATCGCAGCTCACCTAGGAATGCTTTCTGCATTTTCTCCCGCTCTCCTTCGTTATACCCGCCGCCCCTCCTGACCCGCCCCCGCCCCTTCGGTTACTTCTACTCGAAATTGTCATTACCCAATACCCCAAGAGGCACACTTTGGGCTTCGGAACGGAAGGAAATGAACATCGTGACAAGTTCAATTAAAGGCTTCGGCTGATTCATTACCTTTTCTCAAATGGCTGAGCACACTTTTATAAGGTGCTCCTAGCTGCGAGCTTTGCTTTGATTAATCGATAAGTGCTTGATGGATTATTCAGCGAGACATACCGAAAAAACTTCCTCGGCATTATGTACTTTACGGGGCGCGCGGAAGATTTTCAAGGACCTCATCGATCGGTACACCTTTTATTATCGACCTCCTAATGCCGGTAATTTAAAATTCCATAACAATAAATTTTGGGGAGAAATTTATCGTCAAAAGTTTATGGCGCGCGGGCGCAGTAAGGATTATTACATTGCATTCTAGGATTGGTAAGATGACGATAAAGTAGCGACGACGCGGCGAGGTGGCGCACCTTCGTTAATTTATAAGCTCGCGCTCGGCGGCTAAATTATTTATCACTTGTAATAGCGACTGCAAATGGCGTAACCTCCGATTGCGAGCTAATAAAAGCGCCCGCGCGGCGATTGAGCGAGCCAAGAGCAATGTTGAATTATCTTAATCGTGGAAGGGAAAGCAAAAAAAAAAAAAAAAAAAAAAAAAAAAATTCAAATACAATCGGACGCCGAACGAAAGAACCGAACGCGTCTACCTCTTTTACTTTTTTTTGTTCACGCGAAGAGTAATCGAACTACTTTAATCGAGCGCTCTTTTGTTGGGAACATTTTTTTTTTACCCCCGCCGGCAACTGCGATAAGTGACTACACCAATGACCGAACAAAAAAGCCTGTAAAATGTAATTCTGTTTATTGAAAATTTTTTAGAAAAGTAATAAAATTACCTCGGTTGGATTAATAACGGCTCAATGTGCTGAAATTTCACTCGTTTGGCGTAAAAATGCAATTTTTGCCGTAGCAAGATTTACGCTAAACAATTTTAAAATAATTCTACGCACTTAGCTGTAAAGCTTCGTACACTTATCTTTGTAAAAGCTTTTTTTTCAAATGGACTACAATTTTCATTGCGATTATTATTTTAATTGTCAATAACGCTCCATAAAAACGAAAGCATCCAAAAATGCTTGTTTAAATATTTCGCGAGCTTTGTACTACTGCCCATAATTGTATGCTTAAATTACTAAAATTAAAAAAATATGTGCATGTTTATCTGTCATACCGATGTGAATTTAAGCATATTCATTTAATTTTTGTGTTTACGTTGTTAATAATTACTGCCTTATCGAAATAAATGGTTTTGAAAAGGAAAGAAAGAAAAATTAAAAAAAAAAATAAAAAAAAAAAAAAAATTAGTACTATTGAACCGTCCAAAAAAATAATTTAACTGCGCAACAATAGTATGAGAAAAATTTTCAAAACTATTCATTTCAAATATAAATATAAATTTTTCAGATCCGAGGCTCGTACCAAATAGTTATGAAATATAATGGGAAAAAAAAACTATTGCCTCAGTTGTGAATATAAATACAATTTATTATTTAAACCAGATTAATAAAAAATGATTTTTCTCGTATATTGCAATTATCAAATGTTTGCGCGAGTTAACATGTCGAATGGAGGGGTTTGAGTATAATAAATTAGGTAGTTATATGTAATGTATATTTAACGTAGAATTTGCACACCAAACAGTTCAGGTTGCCATTTTGGAACAATTACATATTTATTCAATTTACTAGATGGCTAATTGTAATGAGTGCCTCTTATTACAAACAGCAGTTATTATTTATTATTTATTATTTATTATTTATTATTTATCATCATCGTCATCATCATCATCATCATCATTGTTATTATTATTTTATTAAGTATACACGTGCGCGTGCACGTAATGCAAATTTACGCTTTGAATAAACTCGTTTCGAAAAGAAAAAAGCAAACAACTAAATCGCTACTTTCCACAGTCAACAATTGCGTGTATAATAAACGATTTAAGAGTAGCGAATATCCAGAATAAATAATAATGCCAGTAGGGTTAAAATTAAATCCGAGCACGGAAAGGGAAAACACGCAACGAAAGCACCAATTAATTACATTAACACGATGTAATCGAGTACGCACCGATAAAAAATAGATAAGTTACAATGGAATTGAAAAGAAACGAGGCGGCGACAAAAAGAGAATTGACACAAAAGAAAATAGAGAGAGAGAGAGATCGGACGCATAGGCTTTACTTTACGCATACTTTACGAGCGAATAGAATGACATCTCATTAAGGAGACAAATTGCTTTACCTCCGTGCTTGGGGATTCAACCATAGACTGTTTTTGCAAGCTCGGAATAGATTGGTATACATGAAGTGATATCACCATTTTTTTCTCCCCCCTTTACCACGTCCTCCTATTCCGCCGCCACTTCTTCTGCCGCCGCCGCCGCCGCTTATCTTCGCTCCAGCGGCAGAAACATCATTTTAATAAATCCATATCTCATGAATTCGTCATTATATTCCTCGTTTACATTTTTGTTCTAAAAGCGTGGCCCTTCCCCCTCCCCCTTTATTTAGGCCTTTCCCCCTCCCCTCACTTTCTGCTTGCGCCCGCATCCAATGGCCCGCAAGAATACAAAAATATGCGATATTTCACATTTGTTGAATGATTCATGCAACCAATGTTTATCGCACTTGTTTAAGGAAAGTGGCTTTCGTAGAATTTCCGAAATTTTTATCCGACGAAAGAAATACTGGCGAACCGCTGCTGCTGAATTAAATTAAGACTCAACTTGCAATATAGATTACACGGACGCGCTTATTTATAAACGTTCGAAAAATTAATCCCCGTCATTATTTTCTATGCGCGCGCGCGCGCGTTGATATATTTGCTCTCGAATACCGACCGCTGATCCTTAAGATGTACGAATGAAACATTTTATGTTTCGCGCATACCCACGCACGCGCGCACACACACACGCATATATACACATATATATTTGTTTGTTTGTTTGCGCGTGTAGCTGTAACACGATTTGCACGTATCGCTCGAAGGTGCTCGGGAGGCTTCTTCCGCGCCGATGCACCGCTAAAAAAAATTAGAAATGCTTTTGACAAAAGCGCGTGGGCCCTCCCCCCCCCGCAACCGAAGAAGCGCGACTCCAGGCATACTCAACGATGAGGCTCGGATTGGCCTCCGAGGGGGCGGCAAAAGTAATTCCATCGCAACGCGCCATCACCGGACCGGGCCAACTAACGAACGTCGGCTGGGGCCTTTTTTAAAATTCGAATTGGAAACGAGGAGGGGGGGTGGGGAGAGGTGAGACATTCGCTCATCGCCCGGAGAATCGCCCTCCGAGCGCGCAGGGCCTCGTTACCGTTGGGACGGATCACCCACCGTACGCCCACCGAGCGGAGGCATTATCGCCTCGTGGGCCGCACCGGCGGGCCTAGACAAAGGAGCGGGAAAAATTAAATATAGGTAAGTTCGGCCTGCATTTGTAATGATCCGGGCGCTCCAGCCCCTCCCGCTCCCTCACTCGTCGCCCGGTGTAATGGAGTTTCAGCTCCGGCCGCGTCTCGCCCTAATGTCGCGCGCACGTGCACGAGAACCTGGCGTTGAAAATGTACCGAGGGTTCGCATAACTAGACTAATTGGTTAAATCTGTTGGTCCGCATAACTGGGAGGCTAATTGGGTGATTTCCTGACAAATTAGATCCTGCTTTACTGCGGCGGCGACGGTAACGGTGCGACTACGAGGACCGTGGCTACGCTCCTGCAGGCAAATGCGCTCGTCATTTGACACCGGGAGAGGCGCGGGCTCTCTGCTCCCGAGGCAAAATAGATAAATTCGGGCTTGCCGCGGGGTTGCCGGGGGCGGGGTGGCGGCCGCCGCCGTAGAGGGGAGGCCGTCCGCATCTGCCTCTCTGGCTGTGTGCACGGCTCGCGGCCACTGGTGGAAATTTATTTGGAATCTTGGTATTTTAATAATTTTTCCTACGCCCGGCACCAGTGATTTATGACGAATGCGATAATCAGACGGATTTTTACCATCGTATATAACCTTAATGGACTGGATTGTAAATCATGCTGCGAGTCATTTTTTTTTCTCTCCTCTGCCTCTTCCTTTCCTTCTCTGCCCCTCCGCATACCTAATAAACGTAACATTATTATAAATACTTTTTACCCAATTACTCGGGCACCGGTTGGCCTCGTGGCCATGATTAACGCGTTTAGCGTGATTAACGAGATTAACGCAAACTTGAAAAGTGCGCGCGACGAAAAGCCCTTCGCTCTATTCAATTGTTATTGCGGATAAACGAAAGCCTACGGGTATTTGTATTTTTGCGGTTGTTCATTATTTATTTGCTTGCTTTCTTATTTATTTATTTATTTTTTCCTTTTGCTAATAAAAGTTACTTGTATAGTACCGCGGTCCAAAAATACACCACGCAATATTTGTATTTCACGCCTTACTCGAATGGCTCGGCGGCTTATGAATGGCTTAGGCTATTCCGCCGCATTCAAAAATAATTCCACGCACAGCAGACACAGTATGGACTTACGTGGTGGCCTCTATCGTATTTTAATTCTCCTTCTAATTATAAAAACCCATTACGATGCACGTCCCATCGCAGTGGCTGCGAATCCATCGATATATATATATATATATATTCGAAGAGCTTGTAATTTGGAATTTATAAAGCGGAAGCTTTGTAAGGATGAAAGTTTCCACTTTCATCCCCGAGTCTTTGGAATCCAGGATCTAATGATGCGTCGCTAAAGCGGCAGGCAATAACTCGAGTCCAAAGTGAGCAATTATTATTAATCGTACACCGCCAGGGAGTGGGATCAAAGATGAAGGATAAAAACAAAAATAAATACGCAAACATTGTTGCGTCATTGCGCATGAAAATTTTAACAATTATTTTCAAAGGCGCATAACAGATTTGGGAGCAACCGTTAAGTTGCTCTGCTCATTACGAAAGCTCGGTACGCGGTCGCGGCGTAATAATTAGTTTATTTAAAACATCGCTTATTAATCAAAGCAGAAGCGTCGGCTATATTTGTATCATCGTTAATTATCAAGCCAAGAGCCGAGTATAATATCATTAGGCGGAAAATTAAATGTGCACGCCTCGCGAGCCAGGCTAATCGCCGATTGACGCGAGGAGAAGAGCCGCGCGCCGATCCATTTGGAAGCTCGAGCGTCGGACGCTTTTGCGGCGCTTAGAGGGGGGGGGAAAAAAAAAAAAAAAAAAAAAACAAAATAATACCTCCGCCGTGAAAAATTCAAGGGCGCTTTTGTCGCCCTTTAAACAAAAAGAAAACAATCCCCCTGCCCCCCTGCCACCCCCCCCCCCGAAGAAATCGCACCAATGGAATAACACCGATCAAACGACAATCGCGCGGATCCTCGGGCGTTGCCCGTATTTGCAAGGAGAAGAGGTCCAACGGCCGGCCGCGAGTACCGCGACATCGTTATTTATGAGGAGGCACGCGTGGACGCCCAAGCGCGGGATACGCAGGCGCCCGGCGGTTGAGCTCCGAGCGCACTTTATCGGGATCGATTGCGGGGGTCGGAGAGAGCGGAGATAAGCAGCGCGGGAGATGCGCGTAGCCGATGGCTCTCCGAACATCTCGGAGAACTCCCAAAGCGATCAAAGCTCGTTTAGTGCACCGGTCGCATACGACTCCCCAAAGACCAACGAAACTAAAATTGACATCTGCGAAGACACAGCACCATTATAAACGTGTCATTAGGCGCGAATTATCCCTAAATCTCGTATTATCTCTCTCTCTCTCTCAATCTATCTCCATCCCTATCCCAATGTCTCCATCTCAATCTCTGTCCCTCTGCCATCTCTATCTCTCGGTAAATCGAAGCCAGCCTGATGATCTCGCTCGTGCCCGAGCGCCAGTAGTCCTGCCGCTGTCCTCGAGGAAAGAAGCCACGTCCAATTATCAGAATTCACGACGCAATGACGCAACGCGTGGAATGGAAGGTCTTGGGGGCAGGGTGGGTGGGTGGGGGGGGGCACTTTTACTCGACGCAGCCGATGAGCGGAAAAGGACAGGGAGGAAGAGGATGGGGCAGAATTAAAAAGTCTCTCGCGAGTCTCCAAACGCTATTTCGAATTAGCGGAGGCAGGACACTCCCGTATTTGCCTCCGAATATTCCATTGTCCGTGGTGCGACACATGGGCAAACACCATAATAAAGAGAGCATAAACACCGAGGAACAATGTCCGGTATCGCAAACAGCGAGCACCGCAGCCGCTGCGGAGCAATGAAGAGGCAGATAAACAGATTTTAAAGCCTACGGCCGTACTCGTGGCTGCGGCCGGCCGCGCGCGTGCGAAGAAGGATCGAGAGACGTAGGGAGAGAGAGAGAGAGAGAGAGAGAGAGAGAATGAGTTAGGGCGAAGGGTGGCGCGGGCCGGGCCGGGGCGGAGGGGGACAAAGGTAGAATGAGAAGACGACTGGTAGATCGGATCGCAGTTAACCGAAGGGTCGAGCGGATGGCGCTCGTACGCCAGAAGTTCTGGGCTAGAAAGAGGGTATCGTTTAATTTGACGGATCATAAAGCACGCCTAGCCACTTTCCACGGTCTCCGTTGCAATTTATTGCGTTTCAGCAATAAGCCAGACGGATAATATTATACCGAGCCGGGCCGAGTGTGGAAAACCTTTGGCGCACGGCCGATGAAAAATTTTCACTCCTCGGCCCCGGCGAGGACTCGGTCAACGATTAAAAGGGCCCCCGCACCCTTCGTTTATACATTTTGCCCATTGTTATTCCGAGTCCATTCGGTGGGCTCGGAGCCGAGGGCCGATATCGATTCGCGAAGAATTTCCTCCTCGCCTCGGAGGCCGAGGCGCGGCTAGGGGTGGGTTCGGGGGGCGGCGAGCTCCCGTTCGCTCGATTATCACCAGCCGCTCAAACGACTCGCGCCGCCGGGACGAGAGTCGCGACTGCCACCGACGACGAGGCCGACAATCGCAAATAACAAAGCCCACTCCAGCAGCTCTGGATCGATCATAGCCATCGATAAAGTCACGAGTCGAATTCCGAGGTCCGCCTTAACCGGCCGACGACGATCGCGACCCGCGATCGCGGCGAGGGAGTCCCGCGTCCCACGGAGCCCGATCGAGCCTCGCGCTCGAGCTGGTGCGTGGCCGACGGCGCCGTGTAACGACACCATTATAAGCGACGGAGCCCCGCGCCGCCCGCCTATGCCCCGGCGTCGTCAATCTTCCTTTACGAGAATTAGAGTGCGCCGGGATAAAGGGGGGGTGGGGGTGGAAGAGAGGCTCCGGGCGTCGCAGGAGCGCTTACGGGTACAATGGACGGGGTCCGGCTCCGGCGCGTCTAAGCTACAAACGACGAGGACGATTCACCGGTCGTCGCCGTTGTTGCAGTAGCGGCCGAGTCCTCCGCGCATTTTGGCACTTCGTTTTCGAGCGGATTGGGGTGGCGGCGGCGGCGGGGGGACTGCGCGCGTCGGCGTCCCTGCCCATGTCGGTCCACAATTGTCGGTCGACTAAATGACGCGCCGCGCCTCGGTAACTCCCGTTGTTCCGTTGTCTCTCTCCTTCCCTTGTCATCCTTCAAGAGCGTTCGAACATATGGCACAATGCGTCGGAGCCCAAGGAAGAGTCGCAGCTTCGTGGATTGCTTCAAATGATCCCGCGAGACTCTTTATTTGTGTTTGCCCGGTGCGTAAATATTGCCGCTTATCCACTCGGTAAAATTGGAAAATGATAAGTTTAATATTAAGTTCATCGAGGTCTTCTTGCCACTTGTATCGGGTTGCCGTTCGCAAAATTATTCTCCCACCCGAGTGTACGTATGTGCGCGGAATATCGTTGCTGTACACTATGGCTGCGGTACGGTAATAACCGAGTTTGGACAATTAGTCGAACAGAGCAAAGGCATAAAATTTTTATACGCGAATGCACATTAATCGGGATGGTTAATTTAAATTTCAAGTCGACCACTAAAACCCAATTGTACAATATATTCATTCGATCGGAGCGTTTGTATTTGAAATTTCGTACGAAATGAATTTTTTTATCCCTTCCATCGATTATTTAATTTTCGTTGCTCTAATCTATTGTATCAATCATAATAATCTCCGACTTTCATTTCTGCACAAAAATGGATTTACGTTAAATATTTCAATTACTTTTTAGCTCTAAAGTAAATCGTTAAGTTTTATATACCGGAATGTTAAAACACTGGACTTTTGTTCGAATGAGAAGAGAATACGATAAAAAAATGTTTAATACTTCTTCTTAATTTTATAGTAATCGTTGGCTTTCTCTGCCTCACTCACAGAAGCCTAAGAAATTTGTCCATTTACTATAATACCGATATGTGTATGATTTTGTTGGTTGAAAAATAGAGGAAAGTAATATAATTGCTCGATTAAACATACAATTAATTACAAAATGATTGCTCGCTTTTACCGAAAGCACTTGCATTGGTGTAATCTTATGGCAACGCTATTAACAAATCTTCCCGAGGGAGAAGTCAACAAATTTTGACGAAAACTAGCAATGATCTCGGCAATTTACGTAGGCCGCGAGCGAAAGACATCGCTGGACAGCCGGTAGAGAAATAAAAACGAGGCTCTTATTTTTATACCACGTAGATTGGGAGCTCGCATCGGAGGGAGTTTCCCCGGTAATTGCCGGCGTACGAATCGACCCGAGGCGCAGACTTGTGAAATCCGAGAAAGCATTTGAGATATAACGACCGAGGATTGCCGCTATCAATGTCAACGGCTGCCCCAATTGAGCGCGTTGAAGTATCAGAAGACGAGACTCGCAGTCCGCGAGAGACTCGGAGGACCGAAAGGTGGCTCGGGCCTCCCCGGGGCTCCTAATCAAGCGCGACAAATGGAGCAGCCCGTTGCGATCCAATAAAAATTAATGGGCTAGGGCATAGGCGGCTGTCCACGGCCGGCACAAGTGCTCGGGCGAGAGAGAGAGAGAGAGAGAGAGCGAGTCCCCGGACTCCGGGATCGAGGGAGCCCCGTAAAGCGGGATAAGGAGGTTGCGCCGCGAGCTTTTGAATATCCGGGGCGTGCTCGGGGGCGTCATTGAATCCAACGACGGATCGCCGTTGAGGGAAGCAGCAGCAGCAGCAGGCCACCCGAGGTCGGCCGGCAAAGGAGACTCCGGAGCAAGGGGATCAATTAGAGCCCGGTGCCCGGCCGTCACGGTCCCGTCGCTCCGTGATACCGGTGTCGGAAGCTGATAAGGCGCGAAAGATTCCGGTTACGCGTCGGGCCAATTTGGCACCGGTTACTTTGGGGGGGGGGCCTGGCGCGGGCAAGGCTCTTGGCCCCCTCGACGGGCCCGCTTACAACCGAGCCACCGAGCGAGGCCAATCGAGGATTAGATAAAAATGGATATCGATCGATGATATCCCTAATGTCTCGCTCGTGCGTCTTCGGCGTACAATGGCAAAGTACCTCCTATCGCCTCGTTCGCTTGAGCTCAATGGCATCGTTCGCCAAACGAGCCAGGGATAAGGTTTTCCCTTCGTCGTGTTACGATTAAGGATGCTTTACCTTACCTTTGCGCGCGCTTTTTAAGACATTTCCGTAATTTAATGGATGTATATTATTTGTTTGTTTTTTTTTTTATATTTTTTTTTTAGGTAAATCCCTATTGAACTTGATATTGGAGTGATTGCTTGCTTTTTTTAATTTTAGCTTTCGATGAACGCTTTAAATGAAAATTTTCTATATGTTTATACGACATTATGACTTCGAGGGAGTACCAATCATAATTAACGACTAATAAAAGACGCGAGATATATATATATATTCTATTGGCGGAATATTAGGAATTAGGAATATCTATTGCTTTAGCGTTAAGCTTTACACACGGAATGCGTAAGCTATAATATCGAGGCTTTTTTAATCCACTGAACAATCGAACAATCTTGCCCACAGTGGATGACAAGTAATGAAATGAGTCTTCCTCTTACTTCTTACACCTCGTGTATTGTTCTTCCCTCAATTATACGCCTGGTGCCAGCGTTTGGAAATGTGATCTACCCAACGACATTTTTTGATTGTCGGACAATAAGCAATTTAAGGGATTATCGAGAGAGAAAAATGTAGGCGGAGTATTATTACAGGTGCATCTTTCGATCGAACAATTATCTTAATTCGCGCAGGGAAAACAATATATTTTCTCCAAGGCGGGGGCAATTTTGGAAAGACTCGTCTTACCGAGTACAAAAATGAAATCGCTTTTTTACCATAGCACTTTCTTCTATGCGCGATGGAAAATTTAATACACATCCAGTATTAACAATATGCTCTAGAATCTAATATTGCAAACATATCTATTACCGATCCTTCAATTTACTTTTTATTTGCGGTAAATTTATTTTCACATCCGATTGTTTCTAGGCGCAGGAAATATGTTTTACAAGCTGCTCGTTGTCCTCGTAAGCTACGAAAAAATATGATTTCAGTCACGCGTCTAAATTACTATAAATGAATTTTATCTCCAGAAAAGAATGCGTCGGTTCGTTAATAATATTTTAAATAAACCCTCGCGAACGGATGTAATTTTTAATTTAAAGACAATTTCTGACGAATGCGAATGCTAATGTTTAATCAAGTTGCGAAAAGTTGTATCGCCGTTTCTAAAAATACGCTTCTTGGTTATTGGGAAGGTCAATGAAAAGCAAGGGAGTATAATAAAATACGAAAAGTACATTGATTTAAAAATCCGACTGTTCGATACAATATTTTAAAAAAGCGTTAAGACTATCCTATTTCAATGATAAAAGTGAATTGTGAACGTTTGTTTGAATACCGCGTGCATATTGAGAGCAAATTTTATTGGTAAAAGGCAGCTGGGAATATTTTTTTTCAAAACGAGAGTCGAAGTACGTAATGGTCGCAATGTTAATTCGTAAAGGGATCGTCTCGACGAAAATTTGAAAGTGCGTAATGCAGTAACCGGCATATATTGAAATCCTATTTAACAATCACATAAATCTCAGATTTCGCATAATCAGCAAAAAGTCTCGGCCACGAAGTCCAAATTGAACATCGATAAAGCAAAGAAGGGCTCATCTAGCGCAAATTAGTGTAATTAATATGTTCACTAAATAGTATGAGAATCCCCTACTCTGTCACTTTTCATTCGATATGCTTATGCAAGCCTTTTAACTTTGGAAGTTCGTAGCTTAGCGTCATCAAATGGATAATCGACTTGGCACGTATTTCATTATCCCACTTTAATTGACAGGGACATCATTGCATACAAATAGTATTTCATTTGAATCCGAACGAACGGAAGGCAATCTATTACTTAATTTTAATTGAATCGACAAAATAGATATCAAAATAGACATCAAAAAGTGGCTTCCCACACACACACACACACACACATATATATATATATGTGTGTGTGTGTACGTACATACACATATACATACACATGTACACGTACGATCAAAGTGGCCGTACACTTTTGTTCACTGTATCAATTAAATGCGAGCCACGGCGAAGTAAGAGCTGATCAATTACGAGAGAAAGATACTTGAAGTATCACAGCCTCCTGTGCATTATTTGCAGCATTGGATTGAAAAAAGAGATTCATTCCACTGGGACACACATCACTGATCGCAATATAACAACGGTACCTATATTATTTACTCGGACAACTCGAGTCTTATAACTGAACAAGATGCGCGGAAAAAGTAAACGATCCTCCGAGCAAAATTTTAATGCGGTAATAGGCGAGACGGAAGATCGTATCTTCTTTGAAACGAATGACTAACCGCGTACAATTTATATAAATAATAATTATCCGCTGCTTTTAACAATGTCGCTCGTTTATGAATTTCAATACCGCGATTATTAAAAAAAAAACTGACATTACCGATAAATCATAAATCCTCACAGGACCTCGTTCAATACGATTCAGTCGAATGAGCAAATAAAAGGAATATGCTACGATTGTCCGGGTGTATAAATAAAAACCGAAATTTCTGAGCTTGTTACACGATAATTTTCAATAGCACTCGGTGGGCTCGTATCTACATACTTAAGCATGATAAGAGTAATTCAATTTCTTAGGAATCTTCATAATATATATATATATATATATATATATATATATATATATATACATATGTATATCTTTAAAACCGTTGTAATAGAACGAGTTATAAGCGCGCGATTGAAAGAGAATGTTAGCTGAAAAAAAAATAAAGCCATGTTTCCAGGGATAATTCTCAGGGAGATTTCCGGTAAAAGGCCAGAAATGCTAAATTATACTACTTCGTTCCCGGTTGTTTCTCAGTCGTGATATTTAAATCATAGCCTGCGACCGCGATCCCGACGAATCTCGGCGGCAGATTTCATTCTGATTTGAAAATTCTTTATGCAGCACCGTAATACGAAGTACACGCCGCCACATGCTTTTGAATTTCCATTATGCTGCATTGTATCGGGGAGCCCGTAATTTTTTATTCGTTTTAGAGTAGGCGACAGATGTTCCTTTTATCGCATTTATCGGGCTCGATCCTATATTTGATATTTCTCGTGGCTAACGCGTGAGATACACTAATCTGTCTTCTTAATTTGCATTCGATCAATTTTCCACAATGTCAATTCGATAATTAACGATGTAATTCTTAATGGCTCAATCATGTCCCTGCGATCCTTATTATTTTATACAACATACTGGTACGTAATACATTTACTATACATGTGTGTATATATATATATGTATGTGTGTGCTTGTGTGTGTGCTTGTGTGTGCGTGCGTGTGTATATTAGAAGGCATTTACTACATACATTACAGTTTCAGTACCTTGCTTCGTAATTTTTGCTTGCGCAGCCACAAACAAAGTCTAATAATGAAGGCATTTTATACGCTACCTCCGATCTCCGCTAATTATTTCATTTTGGATATCGCGCTTACATTTTGGCGCTCGCAAACATTGTACGTCGAGAGCGGGTTTTAATACAATTTTTCCTTTTTTTTTTTTTTTTTTTATTTTTTAAATAATTGTTATTTAAAAAAAAAGAATGGCAAATTATTAACCGTCAATTATTTAGCGGATCGCTTTCCGCAAATTATCTTGGATTCCGATGCACGCAGTCATTAGCAATTATGCTGATTGTTCATTCATTCGCATTTTTTTATTCATTTGAGAATGACTCGTCATATTTCACTTGTTCCTGTGATACGTTTAATATTGTTTATTTTTATTCGATGAGATTAATAATTACAGGCGCGCAAGTACATCGATGAGGAATTTTCCATCCCGACAACTCAGTCTACGATGTAATAATTTACAATGACCGCGAAACGTCGACTAAACGAATTATAAATGCAAAATATCGAACAAATAAAAATTAATTCATTTGCCATTGCCTATTGTTATTATTATTATTATTATTATTATTATTATTATTATTATTATTATTTGCCGTGGTCGTTATTGTTAAATACAGTAATATTTGGCTCAAATACTAAATAATTCGTCAACGTGTAACCGAAGTCGTTCAATTGATTGATGGAGTCGGGGGAGCCGACGGTAGGTCGGCAATTACCTAAATGGTTAAGCAAACAATATTCAATCCGCTGTTGAGAGTTAAGAGCACAAGGCACAGTTGAAGATGACTCTGTGCCCGAGCAAACATCCACAATAACGTCTTGTCGAATAACCGAGTTTGGTTTCTTGTATACATACACGCGTTATATATACATATACATATACACACGTACATAAACATATATATATATATTCTTCTTTCCTACGTCCCTCTATCCATCCATCCATCCATCCATCTATCTATTTGCTTATCTATCTACCCATCTCCCTATCAATCTATTCATCTAAACATCTTCATTTGCTTCTCTCTCTCTCTCCCTTAACGCTTTTGTTTCGCCGTAGTATTGAACTGAAATGCGCCAGTAATTATTCGTTAAATCGTTAAAAATTATAGTTACCGATTAGATCTCACTCATTTGATCTAACAGGTTGCCTTTGAAATTTACCCACGATTATTTACAGATTAAATTGTTGTTTAAAATTAATCAATTTATAAATTTTCGATTTCGATCATACGCAATTTTCACCTTCTATTCTGATAACATTATGGAATAACCAGTAGCATTTCTATTCCGTCGCTTCAAAGTAATTTCATGAACCACATACTTTCCGTATCTCTTGATATTTTGTAACTTTGTTTGCGAAAATGCGAAAAAATACCAACGCGATATAAAACTTTGAACGCGCAAGGATAATTTCATACGCGAGAAGTATAAGATAATTTAAATAAAGAAATAAAATCTGCTCGTGAGGTAAGTAAACACAAAGCCATTCATAATATAATAAATAATATATATATATTTATCTGGTTTGTCGATGATAAAAAAAAGAGCGAATAAAATGATTTGAATGCGTCCCAGGATCTCGATAGCAAGTTGACCATTAAAACCGATGAAAGAGTAGGGAAACTCTCACCTTTCTGTTCGTTGCGTTTCAAAAAAGCTCCTCGTTATTCAGCGCAACTTTCTATAGAATTCGCATTTCCATTTCAAAGCAATGAACACGCAAAGAAACGTATTTTTCCCCCCAAAATCTTCATTCTTAGCGGTTTCAATGTCTATTTTATTCAATCTCCCATTTTCTTTGCATTGCTCATATTACTCGCAAGCTTTAAAAAACTATTCGTACGCGCTTAGAATGAAAAACAAAAGCCATTAACTTCCTGCATAATACACATATATATATATATATATATTTTTATTCATTTATTTATTTATTTATTGAGAATAAAAATGGTTCGAAGCCGAAGCTGTACAAGAGTGGCTCGAGCGTACAAAGCCAAGGTTAAATATCTAATAAGGGAAGAATAATTATAATCTTTGGGTGCGATATCAATGCAGTTTGTAAAAGTGTTTTTGAAAAAAAAAAAATGTCCTCGAGCGATGAAGAACACCTCGATCCCATTGGACCCAACATACCGAGAATGCAACGGCATCGACGGTCTCCTTTTGCTCTCGCAAGGAAAGATTCTTTGAGAAAGTAAATACGCTTGGGGCAAAGGACGAGCAATGCAATTGCAAGGTGAGCCAAGGCACGAGGAGGAGAGTAAAAGTCGGAGAGAGAAAGGAGGAGAGGTAAAGCCAGGCAATAATGATAATTGCCTTGGGCGTATAAGTAATCGTAGGGGCCCGAAATACGCGAGCGTGACAAATTTAGTTTACGAGCAGTAATAGTCCGTGACGCGAGCGCGCACTTATTAATATTCGGGCGGGATTCGGTAATTGAATAGTCGGTCGGTTATATATTGATTTTACTCGGCGCAGTTAAGTCGATTAACGCAGCCGGCCACAGAACTTGTCGGAAATTTAAAACAGCTCCCGACTCGTTTAGCGCACAAGCTGAGGTATCACTGCTCTTTGGCTCCATAATCTATTTAACGAAATTTAAATGGCCTTTACATTCTTTAGTCGCACTTAGCCGCGGCTCGTACAGCTAATATATACGCCGCTACTAGACGCGGCGCGGAGAATCTCGAAACGCATGCGTGGCTTAAAATACGACGAGGCGATAAGGAGCGCGGGGAGCGAGAGTTGGAGTGCGAGTGCGAGG
This sequence comes from Kradibia gibbosae, assembly GCA_018907135.1. Lineage (NCBI taxonomy): Eukaryota > Metazoa > Arthropoda > Insecta > Hymenoptera > Agaonidae > Kradibia > Kradibia gibbosae. The sequence continues at coordinate 3,227,144 of JACCHX010000001.1, read as the reverse complement.
GAGAGAGAGGGAGGTAGGGAGGTAGGGAGGGAGACTGGCATGGAGGTAGCGGGTGGGTGGGTGGGTGGAAATAAAAGGAGCGAGATCAGACGGGAGCAAAAGACGAGAGGGAGAGCAAAGCGGCAAAGGAAAGTTCACCAAGCCAGCAATAACGACACGTCGTCGGATGCGGTCTCGTGCCTCCTTCTTCCACCACCACAGCGTTTAACGCGATTGGTGCTCGGTTAAGCCGCTGCTGGAGCGCGAGGCCACGCCCCCGCTAGGCGTACACGTTCAGCCCGTTGGCTGGTCCCGGTCGCGGCGCCGGAGCCCGGAGTGCACGCGACCTCCCCTCTCCCGGCCTCCTCCTCCAACGCCGCCGCCGAGGCAGCGGGCGACGGCAGCCACGCGGGCGAGGAGGCAGACGCAGGCGGCGACCCCCGCGCGCGCGTCGCTCCGCGGTCGGCGGCGGAGAGGAAGGCGCCGGGGAATCCACGGCGGGCGTCAACGGCAGCCAACGCCATCGGCCGGCGGGCTTACGCGCGGAGGCATCCGAGGGGACAGGATCGGCGCAGCACTCGGCCTCTCGCTCGCGAGTCGCAGCCCCAATCGTCCCAGGGCCGCTCGTCTCCGTCCTAGTCACCACTTGTCCGCGCCGAGGATGGGGCTCCGGGGCGGCACGCTCCGCCGCCAGCTGCCGCTGTTTCGTGAAGGGCTCGCGCGGCCCGACGGCCAACCCCTGCGCCTCTCCCGGTAGGCCCGGGCGCGCGCCCGACGCTCCTCGCCGATGGCTCCTCGTTGCCCGAGGCGCCTCCCGAGCCTCGCTCTATAATATATATATATATATATATATACCCGGGACTCGCGCCGCGGCCGAGGAGTGCCAGTCGTCGGCCCTTCGAGGACGACCCCCTTCCCCCCCTGCCCCAACTGTGTGATTCGTTTGGAGTGCTCGTTCCCAGGAGCTTGGCTGCACACCGCAGCAGCAGCAGCAGCAGGAGCAGCAGGAGGCGGAGGAGGCTCCGGGCGATCGAGGAGCGGCCACACCAATGACGCGATGTCGGCCTCCTCGTCGCCGGTGGCTCGACGCCAATCGCTCGCGAGGACGGCGATGCCAATCACGTGGCCAATAATAATAAGGGCCGGCGCCGCCGTGTTCCGGTCGTAACACAGGGTCGACGTAATGCCACGCGAAGAATGCAAAAGGCCCGAGCTACAGCAGTGAGGATGGCGCCCATCGGTGCGGTCGGGGCCGCGAGCGAGGAGGCCGAGAGCGCGGCCCTGAGGCCGCGGCAGGGCCCGAGGCGAGCCCAGGGCCAGCAGCAGGCCCTGCTCCAGCTGAGGCCCGGCGAGCCCCCCTTCTCCCGGTACGAGCACCTGCAGAGGCACAGGCCGAGCGCCGGCCTAGAGTCGGCCCAGGGGGGCAGGCCGAGCAACGGCCAGCTCGGCGGCCCCCGGGAGAGGCTCGTCCAGAGGCGGCCCAGGACGAGCGACGAGGAGAGCGCCGAGGAGGAGGCCCAGTTGCCGAGGCCCGGCCCCGAGCCCCGGGAGCAGCCGCATGCCGAGGAGGAGGAGGAGGAGGAGGAGGAGGAGGAGGACCCGGCCGAGCCGAAGCGGCGCCCCGAGTACCCCGGCGACGGGAGGGAGCTCGAGCTCGAGGTCGACGTCGAGGTCGACGTGTGCCGGCCCGACGACGAGAGCAACCTCAGCAGTCCCGTGGACCTGACCGCCTCCTCGCGATACCTCTCCGGGCAGAGGCAGTTCTTCGGGCCGGTGGCCGGCCAGCAGGGCCTACTCCGGCCCTACTCGAGCTGCGCGTCCAACGGCCTCACGGGCCCGGCCAGCGCCGCCCCGGCCAGCGACTCCTCCTTCCCCGGCAAAAGCAGTTGAGAGCCCTTTTTTACCCGCGATAGCCCCTGCCCACCCCCCCCTGCCCCGAAGGCTCGGCCCGACTAATGAGCCCCTCTCCGCCCTGCGGCTTGCCTTGCAGTTTGCAACAGCGGCCCGAGGAACTCCTCGATGCACCCGATGGGAGGCATGACGACGCGGACGAGCCCGACCTCGGCCACGGTCCAGCCCGGCAAGCGCGGACTGGCCTTCTCCGTCGAGAATATCCTCGACCCGAACAAGTTCACCGGCGGCAGGATCATCCGCCGAGCGTCGCACCACCGGAGGCGGCGCACCGGCAGCGTCCACGAAGGTAAGCCTCCGCCGCCGCCGGATGAGCTCGCGTCCGATCGATCGGGAGATGCCCCGAGGCTCGGGGGCCCGCTCCTCCGATCTCTCGCCCTGCTCTCGCCGCCCCTCGAGTAGCCCTCGGGAAGCTTCCCCTCTCGATTCTCCCCTCGATTCCTCCGACCGCGTGCTTCTGGTCCACTGCGACTTCTCCGCTCCTCCGATGCACCTACGCGTTCTTACGAGCTTAATGTGACGAGCCTCGCGCGAACTTTGCGTCAGCCCCGAAGTTCTTGATCGAATAACACGGAGCTCATGCCGACTTCGAAACCCGTCGAAACTTTACCAGTACGGTGTATATTATCGCGCGGGAAATCAATCGCTCTGCATTAGTCGTTCTAAATTTAGCGCGAGCATCGAACGCGCGTTTGAGAAAGCAGCTGCATTTTTTTTTTTGCGATAACTCGCCCTTGTTCACAATCTGTGGCGGCGCAATCTTTTCGAATCGACGGCGAAATGCTTTTAATTTTATAATAAATATGCGATCGTCTGCAGCGGCTAATGGCTTTATGTACGATAACGAAATCTTGAATAGCATTGGAAGTATCGTTGAATTCCTAAAACAAAAACAAAAGTGACGTGGTGAAATAAAGTTAATTTATATTAACTCGTTACAGAATCTCTCTACTCGGTGTTCAATGAAACATCATTTGTACGATTGGAACTTCTATTGTATTAATATTTCTATTAAATTAATATTTGGTTTTTACACACACACACACACACACACACACACACACACACGCGCGTTTTATTTACAATGAGCTCGATCCTTCGTGCAATTCCGTTATTTATGTCGACTAACGATTTAACGTACGTAAGAAAATATATCAGATCATAGTTTAGTTTTGTTTATCACTTTTACTTTAATTTTCTTTATAAAAATATATATACGCTTAATTGGTTCGATATTAATTTATAATAATATTGCTTGATATTATTGTGTTATACTTAATAAATGAATTATTGTACAATTTTTTGATTAATTTCTTATTACAAGAAATTGTATTATTGATAAAAATAATTTTGTATACAAGTTTATTGTCGGCTACAGCGAATACGTAGTAAGCATACACACGTAATTTATAAGTTGTTCTAAATTGCCCGCTCCATTTTTATAAACGCATAGTTTTTTTAAATCGATAAATAATTTCCTCGCGCATATGCATTTTGTCCGAATAAATACGCATTAATTATTGTACAAACAAAATTTGTCGTTAGTAATTAATTACATTTTATATTTACTCTAATGCATATGATCTATATATATATATGTATGTATATTTAATATTTAGTATCCAATGTAATTCATAAATTTAATATAATAAGATTTTCGTGTGCTTTGAAGTTGTAAAATACATATTCCGCACGAGAGCGCAATAAGAGCTTAGCTCATTATTAACGATACATAACATTTTTAGAGATCCAAACGGACGCTATAAAATCTGCCAATACTCGCAGAGTCATAAAAATAACCGTGGGCAGGTCGTTGCCATTATTATCCAAAGGTAATTTAAAACATCAGCTTGCCGGCGAAACGATTAATCGAATCGGCTTGAGGAAAAATTTGCCATCTTTATTAAGAATATAAGATAAATACGCACGAAGTTAGAAAGATTCGGCTTTCCGCCCCTCGACTCGAGTCGGCGATTCGGGTTCGGGTTTAAATATCCTTGTTTCGAAAATTAGTCTCCGTCTTCTTACTGCCGGGCAGATAAAATGGCTTTGCAATTGTCGCCGCGTGGCCGTTTATCGTGGGCCATTATTTAACAACGGTTGCTTGGTTACTATCCGAGGGCTATCAGAAACCAAAACAGAGTCGCTGATTTTTTAAGCCCGGCCGTTCTGAGCTTCACTTTCACGCTAGAGTTGCCCTGCCGAGCCGCGTAAAACCTATTATAAATCACGTAAAAACTGTACGCATCTTCATCAGGAGCCTTCTTGCGCCGCTTTTGGGGAGCCTTTGTTCGTTCCCTTTCTTCTCTTATCTTCCTTTTTTTTTCTTTTTTCTTTTTTGCTTTTTTCCTCTTCCTCTCCCGCTCACCGGTAAATAAATAAACAAATTATTTTTGCTTCCGATCGATAAGCAGTGTGATCATGAGACTGTTCAATTCCGTACACGTGGACAATTTATTTGTACAATTGATTGTCATGTTGCGCGTAAATTTGTTGTGTCAATAGGAATTCGCCAAAGAGCGTCATTTTTTAATTGTGCAACGCGTTACTCGTCGTCCATGTATTACACCCCTGGGCAAAAATCACATCCATCCGGATTTAGAACTTCGAGGGAACATTAATGCGAGACTGCATTTAAATGATTCTAATGCCGGCAATAAACGAGTATAACAAAAAAAAAAAAAAAAAAAAAAAAAATACCCAACGAAACAGAACGAAAATCGAGTAAGAATGGATCGATCTTTCTTCTAGGTTCCTTTTTATTATCGGCGATAAAGTAACAACTGATTCTAAAATGGCTTCTTGTTTTGTTGTTTTATAAACCCGAAGGCACATAATTTATGCAAAATATCGCGTTACGGAAACATAATTCAAGAGCTTCTCTAATGAAAATTTATGCGTAATTGTATAATAAACTGAAATTGTAAATTTTACAACTAACGATAAATGGCTACTTTTACAAAATATAGTAATACGAGTATAAGTTTGTCCGTGTCAATTGCAAATGGCGTTTAAAATTCTTTCCGTATAACTTCTTCTAAATAATGCAAATTTTTATGATAAATTATAGATAACTCAACTTACGCATCAATGATATGCCATTATATTTTTTATCAGGATATGCGTATCCTTCTTGATTATGTCGTCTAATTTCCATTCCCTAGCCTTTCCGTTTTTAACTTAATTTTAATCGTAATAAGTCAAGAATTTCTGGAGAACAAATTTGCCTTTTTTACCATCCGATATGAAATTGAATTGAAATGATTGTTTTTACTTGTACTGCATAACTTTAAGTACTTTGATGATTAATGCCGTTAGGTAATGCAATTGTTGGATCAGATAATAGAATTTCTTAGCTCAGGTCGTATCGCGCGAGTATTTATTCTACGGCGCTCGATACTTTTTTTGTCATTTCTTTCTCAAAGCAATATTCCGAATAAGAATATCGTTTTTAATTACAGCTTCTCGATAAAGGTCTTCAACGACAGGTGACAATTAGACAGCTGACGAACATGAAAATTCGTGTCCCGTGCCACGATATTAGAACAAAGTAACGGATTAAACGAGACGGTGATGCAATGATTTATCAATTAATTGATAATGGGGGAGAAAAATTAGATATAATTAGAGTGTAAAGTAAGTTATTATTATAGGTCTTGAGATGGCCAGAACGAAGCAATTATTCGTTTGCTCGAACTGAAAAAAGGTAAAAATAATTGGAGTATAATTACTCGAATTATTCTTCGGGAGGATTAGCTAATTTTAATAATGAAGGGAGTCGGTTTTATTTTTGGATTTCAATTAGGCAATCAGAGGCAAAGTGCCGAGGTCCTCTTTAACCCTGTATTGATTTAAGTCTAGCAATGTTGGCGTGTTAGCCAAATATCTTAAGTTATACGACTCGCCGGCTAAGCTTCTATTAACCAATTCTTGCCAGACATTGTTTTGAAAAGAAATATAATATGCAAATTTAATACTTGTCCCCGCTTGCGCAAGGGTTAAGCGTCATCGCGTTCGGCAAAACTTGAGTATTCCATTGTTATTTATGAAACGCATTTAATTATAACTATTAACGAAGAAATTACGCCAGCCAGTGGGATTATTATAAAAACCCAAATTGGTCGAATAGATAATCCTCAATGGGTTGCATTAGATCTTCAATTATTTAATTACCTCTTATACGAATAATTATTGATTATTTCAACGTCTGCAGATTCGAAGCAGTGGCTCGTGCGTAGCCGCAAGTCGTGATAAATTATTTGATTTATCGCAAAAAAATATTCGGCTCGCGGTAAAAAAATAAAGGGCGGATCTTTAATCGAGGATTACAATTTGGTCGGGTTCGCCTTGTGATTCCGATGCTATTGAAAAGAAGTTAAATTTTTCATTCGGCACTTTTTTTAAGCAGCATTTGTAAGGATAATCGACGCCATACCCGATATTTACCAATTGAAACACGCGTCGTTACCAATTTCGAAGAAATCAATAAGATTTTACGCATCCTACAGAGGCATAAGCGAATATAAGGGGTTTTTTTTTTTTTTTTTTAAAAAGAAAAAGGAGGCCGGACTCATGGAGAAAGCATTAAAAACAGTCCTAGTGTACCCGGCTAATTCGGCCAAATGTGCCTCCCTCGGGGAGGTTTTTCTCTTCAACAAAAACAGAGCTCGTTTACCAAAGAGAACTGCAAGTCTCGCGAAGGAAGCACGAGCCGGTCGTCGGTCCGGGCTCAATCGTCGTCGGCCTCTTCTCCGTGAAAAAGCTTGCGCGGGGTCCCGTGGACCAAAGCAAGAGCACAAAGGAAACAGAAGAGCGACAAGGAGCGAGGACGAATGGCCGGATTAGTCGCGGCGTCTCCAGGCTCCTCCCGAGCGGCCCCGACCGACTCGCTCGACTCCGATTTCGAGCTCCGATCGCCGGGACTTCTTCAGCGGCTTCTCCGGCCCCGAGCCCAGGAGGGCCTCCGGCGAAGGCCTCGGCTGGAGCTGAGGGCCCTCCTCGCGGCGAGGGTGGGCCGATAATGTCCACCCCCCCCCCCCGGCCAGAAAGAGGGCGAGGCCGGCGGGACAAAAAGCGCGGGACGGCAGGACTCGTTCCCGGCGGGACACTCGGCTCGGCCGATCTTCCGAGGCCCCTCCGGGACCGTCCGGGAGCCGGTCCAGAAGAAGGGACGCTTCGTCCGAGGCTCGGCCCGGTAAAGCCCCGACCGGCGGGGCTCGGAGTACAAATATACGAGATCTCGACTCGTCGTTTGAGCTTCGTTGCGCCAGGAGGAAGGACTGAGCCCCCGTCCACCGACGGGCCGCCGAGGTCGGAGCGCCCTCGGCCTCGCCTGTAGCGGCTCCTTGCCAAAGGAGGCCCTCGAAGAGTCAAAAAACCGGGGGGGGGGGTGAGGGGTGGAATCGCGGGAGCGATCGATCCAGCTCCGGCCGATTGCGGAAAAATCTATATGGAATTATGAGCGGCGGCGAGGTGCGCTCGGGCCAAGGCAAACTTCCTCGGCGCCCCGGAATAATACCAAGCGGTTGTTATGATAATCGTATGGCACTACATCGTATCGTATTAAGCCGCGCAGAAAATTGGCTCTCTCTGCATTACAATGACTTTCTCTACCCCTTGATATTTCGCTCCCCATCCGCGCTCGCTCTCCCTCTCTCTCTCTCTCTCTCTCTCTCTTCGTTTTCCTCTCCTTCTTCTTCTTCTTCTGCCGTAGCGAGCCTCCGTTATTTTACACTTGCCCGCCTAGAGCCCCGGCATTGGCCCGGTGAATTTGTTTTTATAATATTTTACTAGGAATTATTATTGGTTGGCGCGATTAGAAGCGCGAATCCCCCTGCAACGGGTGTTCGGTTAATCATTTCGTTAGCTTTCTTCTCGACGGGCCGAGTGAGCTTTCGCGTTGCGCGATGCCCTCCGATGGAAATATAAAAGTGCAAATAAAAGGTATTACCAAAATAACAAAAAAAAAAAAAAAAAAATAGGAAAAATTCCTTTTCAATGCTTCCAAAGGATTTTTTTTTTTTTTTTTTTTTTTTTTTTTTTTAGCATCCGCTTTTAAACATTTTTTCTTCCCTTCTTTTACCTTTTATTTTCAATTGCCATTCGTCTGCTGCGCAAATTTACAAACGTTGGAGTGGAAAATTTTTTTTTTTTTTTTTTTTTTTCCCCCTCCATAATTTTTATCAAAAGTTCTTAACGCTCATTGCAAATACTCACTTTCGTATATTATTACTAATATTCGGTATAGATATTTATGCGCGTATTTGTTTTATTCATTAAAGAGGTGCATTTAATAGTTTGTCATTTAGAGAAAGATCATTGGTCTCATACGGTTTGCGCTTTATCGACGATTGTCAAAAATCAACATTTTCAAAAATTGGCTTAAACTATTGCTTCGAAAAGTGTTTTCTTTGTCTATAGATATTAATTTTTATAACTAACAAAGTCGAAACAATACAGTACAACAGAACGGTTCATTACACGCATCGAGTTACAATATGACACTCGCAAAATCCCTTTCTCTTCGCGCGTGAAAAAAAATTTGCCTTCCTATTCTATTTAGTTCCTATTCGCTTAGCTTCATTTTCTCCGGGTAATTCTTTATAAATATACATGTATATATTTGTGTGCGGGGTGTGGGCGCGGGCGTATACATGTGTACACGAGTGCAGGCGTCCAACTCGTGGGCAAAAATTTGTCACATTTGTATTATCGTGCTGCTAAAGTTTTGGTGCGCCTCCCTTTGTATCGAATAAAGCTCCCCCATCACTTAAGTCCAAATAATTCAAAGAATATATAATCACATTAAAAAACGATTGGATAGCTCTAACAGGGAAATTAACTTAGGATCGTGCCAATCGTTTAAGGAACCATCATTGTGTCTGATTTTTTATTACTCAATTTACAGTAGGATATTGCTATACGTTTTTCCCTTTCGTGGCAATTTCTATGCATGGACGTGCAGTATTTGGTGTAAAATAACCCATAATTAATACTGTAGTCCAAAATTCCTCGGCAGTATTTATTATGCCAACGATAATTGAATAGTGCTAAAGCAAATATAATTGCATCGTCATAATTAACAATATTTATGCCTGCTGTAACTCGAAAAATTCAAAAGTAACTTGACCAGTGTCAAAAAGCGAAGAGGCGTTTTTTATATTCCACGAGCTCGTTTTTTACAAACGAAAGGCAAATTATAAATAAACGAAATTAAAAGGCTATTATATAAAATATATATATATATATATTATTTACGCTAATGTGATGTATAAAAAAAAATTATTTCAGTTATAATCTTATGATGACGCGCATTACCCCGGAGAAAGTTAAAATATTTAGAAAAGTGTGTGTAAAATTACTAATGCTAACGAACAATTGCCTCAATAACGTAAGGCTTGTTGGTTCTGTTAAAAAGCTCAGCATTATTATATCCTAATCTAGAAGAGCTTTTCTAAAACGACTTAACTGCCCCCACTGTTAAAGGAACTATTGCTTTTCTATTTTGTAGCTATTACGAGCACGTGTTCATAATTGTTATTATTTCGATTGTTCATCCTGGAAATGTGTAAGACGCGCTTTATCCATGAATCCAAGAAAAAATATCAATAATCAATACTCGTGATAGAATTTAAGGGATAGGGATTTAGCGTTCGTGGAAAGTAGCAAACAATTGTTATGCATATAACGAAGCAAATCAAGGCAATGATTATCAAGGAAGCTTTCGTTATCGAAAGGAACGATACCGAACGAGCTACTGGAAAATTCACTGGCATTCGACAACGAATGAACGGCTCGGGTGAAAGCGATAAAAAAAAAAGTTTGGGTACTCTTATGGGCGTATCGCTTGCTTCGAACGTAAAATTGAACAACGGCGAATGAAAAGCCAATTGATAAATAATTCCTTATGAGAAAAGGACAATAATACGGGAAGCTCATACGATAGGAGATGGCGTCTCGTATGGGAATTATAATGAGAGAGAAATGAAAGTCGTGCAAAAATCGCTAAAATCCAACGCAATCGACCTTAATCAACGAATGGCGTTTCGGTTGAAACGGAAATGCCGAAGCCGAAGATTAACAATAACTACGGAGAAAAAAGCGCAAGCGAAAGGATAATACATACATACATACACATATATATATATAAAAGCAATATATGGGAAACATGCACTGGGCAACGGAAGGCAGAGGAGGCTTTATTTTATCGGAGCATATACAGGGCCTCGGAAGTAGAGTATCGCCCGCGAATGAGATACAAATCCCATTACAGCGTAAAATTTTGTCAATCTACGGGGGCTCCTCTCGATCGTCAATTCCCTCTCGTAGTCAAGTGTGGGGTACGTGAGAAGTGGGCATTGCAATTCAGATAATCTGCATTCTACGCTCCTATCCTTTTTTTTTCGTTTTTTATCATTTGCCTTTCTATCCTCACCGTGCCCCGTCTTGTTTCTCTCCATTGATTCCTCTATCTATCTCTCTCTCTCTCGGTATCTCCGTATCTCCGCATCTCTCTATCCCTATCTCTTGCTCTTTCTGGCCGTGTGTATCACGGTATGCCAGGGCATCGCGTGGGTCTCACCCTCGTCGGCTACGGGCTTAAGCCAGGGAATATCTGTCCCCGGGACATCTGTGCGTTGATTGAATTTACGATATCCTTTAGTTCGCTGAAGGAGTAAAAGGAGCCCCGGCAGGGAAGTGGAATAGACCGCTGCTGAACTTAAGATAGATCGTTTTGCTTTTGTGAGAAATAAATATGGAATAAATAGAATGCACGCGTACGGGCACAAACACAATTTTTATACATATGTGTGTGCGTGTGTGCGTGCGTGCGTGCGTGCGTGCGCGTGCGTTTATATATATAAATTAATTCTTTAGCGAATCACACGTCCATTTGCATTTTAATGTCGGGTCTAGTCGACAAAAGAGTCGTTTCGGCCTTTAAAACTAAGCTAACTGAATTCCTTCGAATTTTTCTTCTTCTTCTTCTTTTCTCTATCTCTCTCTCTCTCTCTCTCTCTCTATCTCTATCTCTCTCTCTATTTGTAAGCTCGCCGCTTTAAAAGAATCTCGTAGCTCGTGCAGAATTCGATCCGTAATTCGGTGGGATTCGTTCCGATGCACAGCCGCATCCGGATAATGGGTACCATTAGCTTTATGATAAGGCCCCCGTCGGCCGAGGAGAGCTTACCCAAGCACGCGCAAGTTGCGTAAAGCTACGGCAGCGACGAGCGGAGTAAGGCCGATCGATATTTGCAAAAGCCAGTCGTTAAAAGCGCCAACGCGGGCCTCGACGATCGCCTCGACAAGAATACGACTACGACTGCTAATGGATGGGCCTTGATTTTTAGATGGGGACTCGCAAGGGGACTTGGCGAGCATCAGCGGCCAAGAGGACGAGGCTGCGACCTCCGACAACGTAGACATTGACATGGAGGACGAGGGCTTGGAGGACGAAGAGGACGACGATGTGGAGGTGCGCACGAGCGCCTCCGAGCAACACGAGAACAACGGCTCGAATATTATTCACGATAGCAACGCCTCGAGCCCGTCCAATTATAGCGGAAACGGAAACAATAGTAACAACGACAATGAGCCCAAGAAACGCCAATCGGGATCCCTGTCTTCCTCCCCATCCGGTAATCAGAACCAAAATTGTCAAACCAGTCAGACCAATAGAATCGAGGGCGGGGGCGGGGGCGGGGGCGTCAACGGGAACAACGGGGGTAGCAAACCGCGCAGGGCCCGGACGGCCTTCACTTACGAGCAGCTCGTGGCCCTCGAGAACAAATTCAAAACGACGAGGTACCTGTCGGTCTGCGAGCGCCTGAACCTCGCCCTGTCCCTCTCCCTGACCGAGACCCAGGTCAAGATCTGGTTCCAGAACCGCAGGACCAAGTGGAAGAAGCAGAACCCCGGCCTGGACGTGAACAGCCCTACGGTGCCGACGAGCTCCTCCCACCCCACCCCCTACGGCTCGGCCTTCATATTCGCGACCCACCCCGCCCGCCACCCCCCCACGCCCACGTGCACCACCCGGCCCCGGCCCACCCCCAGGCCCACCCGCCGCCTGGCTACTACCACCACGCGGTGCCTGGCTACGGCTCGACCGGGCCGGGCTTCTTCGGCCACCACCTCAACCCGGCGACCCCCGTGGCCGTGGGCATGGTCGCGGCCCAGCCGGGCCCGGCCGGGGTCGGCCCGCCCCCGCCCCCGCCGCCGCCGGCCGCCGGCCCCGAGCTCGCCCTCGGCCAGGCCGTCGCCGCGGCCGCCGGCTCCAATCACTCCCACGGCCACCTGCACGCGTAACGAATCCAAGGGCGTCGCTGCGCCTCCTCGCGCCGACCAGTCGACTCCCGCCCCCCACCCTCGCTCCTCCTCCTCCTCCTCCTCCTCCTCCTCCTCCTCCGTTAGCTTCGACTCTAACGAGTCCACTAGACGTAGTAAAAATTCTAAATGACGTATTTTAATCAATATCGATGGTTGATGTTGACGATCGCTGTAAATATAGAGATTAAGAGGAATGGACTGATTAATCAAATTTATTATTCCTCGTTTGATATCTGCGCGGCTCGATTGCCCGATCGGGCTTTAATTTCACCCTCGCGCGTTGTTTTTACTTGGCTTAGAGAGGAATCGATCGATCGCTTGTACAATCTTATCAATGGATCTTTTGTAAATTTTGCGCTCCCGTCAATGGGCCCCGTGTACATCGCGGTGTGCGTTGCCTGCGACCGATCGAGAACACCCGCCCCCCGCCGCCCCGGCGCAGCTCCTCATTTTACACGCAAGGGAGAAACAAAAAAAAAAAGAAAAGAAAAGAACTTTGCTCTTTCGGCGCTGGGCCTTTCCACGCCCCGCTTCCAAGCCCAGGTACAATGCACCCTTCTCGATATCGCCCTTAAAGTGTCGATTGGATATTACGGGCTCCCGTCCGATAAGCCATTTCCGGATCCTGGATTATCCGAATTGGATTATCTTATTATTTTTTTTTTTCTTCTTCTTCTTTTTTTTTTTTCTTTTTCATTAGCTCCGGCAACGGGGCCTCTACGCCGATTGTGCGAGCATCACTCAACGGCGTCCTTCTCGGTCGCGCCCCCGCCCATTAATGCGTTAATTACATTGTAAAGTATCTTACCGTATTCTTTCTTTAATCGCCGCCGCCGGCCCCCGTTGCTTTTTAAATCTTCGCCGTGTCTGTCCGTCTAGCAAAAGGTGTGAGCTTCTACGAGAATTAATTTTCAGAGGTGTGCTTAAAAAAAGTAATTGAATAACGATCGACACAATATTTTGTATTTGTTAATGGTAAGACCAATGGTGCAATATAGTCCGAACATAAATAATTGTGAAATATATTTATAAAAATGTTTCATATTTTTATGCAATTTGTAAAATAGTTTTCATTTCTGAAACGGCGATTTACTTCGTATAAATTGTACCGCTCGCAATTGTATATTTATTATCGTCATTTTTTTGTTCTTTTTATTTAAAAAAAAAAAAAAATAATAATACACTCACGAAATACTTACCCCATGATAATGCGAAAAAATTTGTTAGGCTCAATTGCATATCCTATAAAGAAATCTATTTGAGTAAATGATAAATGAATTGCACAAATGTTTTAGAAAATCGAAACATCATTACGTAATAATTATTATAGTCCCTTTATTAAAGAAAAAAAAAAATATTATTCGGTAAAGTATTTTAACATAACACTTGTATAGTTATTGAAAAAAGAAAAAAAAAAAATTATCCAGCATTTGAAGCTTTAAAATTACTAACGTAATTACATAGTCGATACAAATGTAGTGTGATCGCTTCAGAAAATGGTTCCTGTAAAATACATAAAATTCAGTGTATGGAAATAAATGAATTCTTTATTATTGGACGAAAGGAAGGAATGGACTTTCACCGAGGTACGATTATCCTTGCGCATCCTTATGTTTATGCCGTAGCATTCGGTTGCTCGTTGCGCGAGCGTCGAGTACGTTAGGTGATAATTTTTTTTTTTTTTTTTTTTTTTTTCTCTCTCTTTTGTTTACAATAGAGCCGACGTTACAAAACTTGTATCCCTCCCTGCATCGCTGTGAAAGGTGGCAAAAAAAATCTTCCCCGCCGGACGATTCTATCATCCTAATATTTTCCATAATTATAATTTTATACTATATCAGATGTAAGAGCTACTCGATTCTACAATTATACGGTGTAATCATTTCCAAAATAAAATCTACAAATTATTTATTTAACTTAATAAACTCGTACCCATTATCCGATCACTAGGTTTTTCATAATTTAATTGTGTTTATAATTATTCGCTGATTAATTAATTAATTAAGAATGACATTTCTCATATATCACATATATATATATATATATATATATATATATATATATATTTAATTTAAATTACTTATACTCATAAGTCTTTAGGCATACTTTCATTTTAAATGTCTTGTATTTGTCTCTAATGCCAAATGAAGAGCAACGTTGGTAATTAAAATTTATGTACAATATTTGAAAATTTATTATTACAATTCTGACTTTCAATCGAAAATTAGACAATGTAATTCTTAGTGATTGAAAATTGCGACGTATTATTGTATATATATATATATATATTAGAAACCTGAGAGTTATATTTAATTTATGAGGAAAAAAAGTTTTCGCGATAGATGAAAAAACTCGAAAGTAACTTTTGTTAAACTTACTGATTAGATCAAGTGTTTTAATAACTTATTGCGGTATAAATCATATAAATCAAGACTCTTAGTCTATAAATTTGTATTTCGTCATGGATATAGTGTGATTTATTGATTTTTTAGTATAGAAATGTTTTATAAAAGTATAATTGAATTAAAGAATATGTGAAAACAAAAACAAAATTTATTTATTACTTTTTAACGAGGAAATTCGAAATCAAACGAAGTTAATTATTTTATCCGATGAAATAATTAATTTTGCCCATCGCTTTTTTTCCAAAGTTATCGATGGCTCGCCACTTGAGTATCAGAAAAACAATACTTCTAATTCAATACGCATTTATGTATAAAACAATACTTGGAATCATCGTCTCTAACGTACTCTAATAACATCGAGGCGATATACTTTATTCAAATTTGTTGCTGCTGTTGTTGTTGCTGTTGTTGTTTTAGTTTTTTCTTTTTTTGTCTTTTTCATTCTTTACACTATTACGACTGCTGTGAGCCTTTGAGTTCTGCTGGCAATTCTCATCCATTCTCCTGGCACAGCCAGTACTCGTTGCTTCTGCGTCTAATGCTTTCCTTTTTTTTTTTTTTTGTTTTTGTCTTTAACTCCTTCGCGGCCTAATATTTTTTTTCATATCCCCTCGTCATACGAGCCGAGAACGGCATTTGCTCTTTTGCTTTTTCAAAATTTTCCGCATCCGATAATCCATCTTTCTCGTGCTTCCTCAAACGTCAGTGCAATTCCGACACATATATCTCGCTAATATTATTTTTCATTGCTCTATTTTTTTTTTTTCTCCTTCCTCAAATAATCGGAAAGCTTATCCATAATTTATTCTTATGCAGCTTCGGTCAAACTCGGAATCATTTATCTTGTTTAGTTTCCTCTCTGCAGTGACTTTTTATTATTCCGTCCTTCCGTGGCTCTTCCAATATTATCACTATTTATTTTTCCTTCTATCAGTTCTCAGCCCGATAGAATTTCCATCGAGCTTCTACCTTTCGCCCCTTTCCTCGATCTTTCTCTTCCTGCCTCTTTCTAAAGAGCTTTTTACAAAATTGTAACGACCCCTTCGCGCACGACTATCCTTCCGAACACTTTGCATTCTGATTCCACTATTTCTATTTCTTTCCTTACTCCGTGCACTTCGTTTTCTCGGTTTTCAATACGAAACGTAGCTTCCATCCGAGCTTTATTCATCGTATTCCTACCGAGTCCAAATGCTATCCACCGATCGAAAACTGTCCTTCAATGTTGCGGGAATGTATTTTATTACGTGATAGATGGTTTGATTTACCAACTGCATCTATCGAGTTTTTTATTAATGCAAGATTTGATCTCATACAACTCAGTGCCAATTAGTACATTTTAAGACTTCTAATTTTATTTTCTGGTGTTTCCTTCTCTTATCCGATTCTCAATACTTTGTACGTTATTTTTATCGCTTTTACATCAGTTACATTTCCAATTGAATTACAACTGCAAATTTAATTAGCCATAAGAGAACGCGTGCGAGAAGTAAAATCTTCAACATTATCATTTTTTGTCCATTCAATATGCTCCATTAACTATTTTACATTCGAATGGCCAAAATTGCTCTGCCTTAACGAACGTTCTGTCTTTTAATTGTTTTTTTTTTTTGTTTTTTTTTTCTATATTTCCACCTTTTCCATCATCGGCAAACTCTCCTCTGTCACCTGTCCAAGTATTCTAATACCCTCTTTGTCATGATTATCCCTTTTTCTTTCCCTTCTCAATTTGTTCCGTTATTTTTGTCGGCATTTTATATTTTTGTCTAACTTTTGCTACCGATAAATTATTCTCTTTGCATTACATTCTAATTTATTATTAATACCTTCTTCCTTTAACCCCTTGTCTCACTTCCATCACTGTACCTCCTTCAATTTCCTCCTTCTCTTAACTAAACTTGCATCTTTTTTACACATTTTAATTTTAAATTTTTAATGTGCAAATTATTGTAAAAAAATATAAATTTCCACTGATCCTTATGAGTCAAATTATTTTATACGTACTCTATAAAACATCTATTTTTGTACATTAGTAATACCGTAAACGTCATTTTTTCTTAATTCTCTATTCTCTTTTCAACCTCGTTTTTACACGATATTGCTCACTTCAAAAAATTCTTCCACAGCCATTTTATTTAAAAAAGTAGGCAACAATTTATAATTCTGTTATCCTCTTGTCTCACTCTCCCCTTACATGTTTCATGTTTCTGTTTTTCTCTCTATTTCCATTATCTCGCAATAATACTTGCTTATTTTCTACGTAATTTCCATCAGATTTCACGAATCATTTGAATTGATCGCATTTAAATACTATTAACGTATATTATTTTATACATTAAATGTTACGCTATTTGTCGAACTAAGGTATTAATAATATGATCAATATTGTCCTCGCTATACAAACTACACGCAATGATATATGTATATATATATATATTATATTATATATATAAATTTATGTATATATATATATTTATATATATATAACTATAAATAAATTTATTTATATACGTTAATTCATTTAAATTGCCAACAATTTCAACTCAATCTCATACGAGTAAAATAATAAAATTAAGAATGATTTGTAAATTGTTTATATAAAAAAGAATTGTAAAACAATTTTCACAAATGCCTAATCAAACCACAATTATTAATCATTTCGTTATCAAAAGATCAACGCTGCTCTTATAATTATTTTAAACAAAAATTACTGTATACAATTGAAGAATACTAGAAAATACAACAAAATATATACGGTCCATTAAAATAAAGTTGGTGACTTTTTTTATAAGAGCCATGTAAATAATATTACTGTGGTGTACAATTATAACGCAAATAGCCAAACCCTTTGCAATCGTCATGGAAATTTCATTTTAATGACACGTTAAAATAATTTCGTTATAATGTATCAATTACAGTCTTAGCGACAGGAACCTTTTCTTAACAATAAAGCTATTTCCAACGCAAGGATTCGATTAATGGCATTTAAACTTATATTTTGTTGTGGCTCCTTAAATATTAAGATTCTACAATACGCATGTTATTTATTTAGTTTGTTGTAAGTTTAGGTACAGTTTGTTTATTAAATTGCTGCAAAAAAAAAACCGCTTATAAGTATTGATAATTATTATTATAATATACCGACAATTGATAACAAAATACATTTCGAAAGTGAAAAATAGGTGTGTGAAAGCTCTTTAGATCTCTAGTAGACGAAGATACGAATTCAAAAGCTTCCTTATCAAGTGCGCCAAGTGAATTCGCTTGTCAATAATTTTATTAATTGCGTTGCTCTACGTTGGATTAATAACGTAATTTCTTAATTACACGTTAGCCTTCAAAATGAAAGGATAAACGAAAGCTGCTCCCGATTACCAAGAAACCTTAAATAACGGTGAGTTATAAAGTACTGTATTGTTATTAATCGTGACTGCACTGGTTATTGGATTTTTTTTTTTTTTTTTAAAAAAAAAAAAGCCTAAATTATCTCAAGCCGCAGTAATGAATTGAGAAATCATTAACACCCGATCGATAAAATTAAGCTCAAACGTTGCTCAAACAAAATCTTCTAAAAAAGCTTTACATTTTATTTAGAAAGCCTCAATTTTTCAATGACTTCAACGACACCGTCGGATGGATTTCAGCTCACCGTAGCCGCTGTCGTCTCGACTTAATCTTTAAATTCGTTATGTAAGATTACTCGGATTCCTCGCTCAACGGTTAGCTTTAAGTTTCCGATATTAGTTCGTGTAAACAATCGTCTACGAAGTAGTTGGAGAGTAATTATTCGTACACCTTACATGCGTATGAGTAAGTGCGTGTGCGCGTACAAAGGCTCGCGCGCGCGCGCGCACAGATAACAAATCGCGTAAAATTGCTTCGAATGGCCAAAGGAGGCCGAGTAAATCCAAATGGGTTAAATACAATAAATGGAAGGAGATCGAGCTTATCCGTTTTATTTATTTATTTATTTCTCTCTCTCTCTCTCTCTCTCTCTCTCTCTCTGTTCCTCTTCCACTTATACAATAAGAATTAACAATAACCACCCCCCCCCGATGCGGCAGTACAAACCGATATAGAAATAAATGGATAGCCAGATAAGTATATAGATAGATAATTATGGGGATAAAAGGACAGAGAGAAATAGAGCAGGAGATGGTAGCCAGTGTTCCGTGAAGCACAAAAGCGCGCACGGACACGCGATAAGGGTGCCAAGAGAAGAGACACACTTAATCTCCTTCAAGCCGAAGCAGTTTCCTATTCTTTTATCCCTAAGATATAACCTTGTCTCTCCCGAGAGCGGCTCTCTTGCTATTGCTCAATTTCAAGCTCGTTATTTCTATTAATCCATTTTCCAAGGCAGCGCATCCGAATGCTACGAATTATTCGACACCGTCTATTGCGATATATTCCGCGCTGATCCGCGCGCATCGTATTTATTTGCCCGTTCTTTGCTCTCGCCGCGCTCTCCGACGACTTGTCCCTTGTTTATTTTTTTTTTTTTTTTTTTTTTTTTTTTTTTTTTTTGTCTCTCTTTCCCCGCTTTTGCCAATGACCCGGCCTTTTGTCCAATGACGGCGCGCGCATCTTTATTCAAGGAGACGAGTAACGAGTGGCGGTAGACAAAAGTACAATCGCAGCCCAGGCAGGAATACCGCCATTCGATTTGGTTTGGAGTCGAAGGCCAAGGGATGGTAAATTCGTCGTTATAACCTGGTGTAAATCCATCCGCGGATCCGCAGAATTTTACCGGCCAATAATACGGGCACTCGACAATGGCGATACGATTCGCAGCCGTTGGATAATGGATGGATCGGCCCGAGAATGTACGATAATAATTGTGCATATGCGTAAGGAGGAAAAAATAAAATAAAAATAACAGCCAATGACGAAAACAAAAACGAAAATAAATCAATGAAATTGCCACTCTTCGCTGTATATGTGCATGCGTGTATGCGTAGGTGCGCGCGCGCGCGCGCACACGCATACACGCGCCAATGTACAAACGCCAAACAAATCAAAAACAAGAGTCGTCGCAGGGCTCCTAAGCGCTCGGGATCCGCTCGGTTGTCGGACAATTCTCTCGAATTAATTCTTAGGGGCGGAATTAGGGTAATAATAGGAGGGTGTGAGCGGAGGGAGTCAACCATGAAATAAGCCAAGCGCGGAGGAGAGGAGAGTCGCACCATTCCGGGCGGCGCCGGGGGGGGGGGTGGAGGCTCCTTGCGATGCGCCAGGAGCGTAGCCCGTCTTATCGGGGCCATTGCGGTCGCCAATGTTTACCGTGGCGCTCAAGGCTTCCGTTCCCAATTTTTTCGCATTGTTTCTTTCACCGCCACCCAAATGGCGGGGAGCGAGCGCAAACAATGGAGCAGCGCTCGGGATAAGTGCGTATCGCGCGTCTCTCGCGGCAGAGCCCACCCGAAAGCCAATCGTCGAGGGCTCGCTCGGACGAGGTTCGATCCCTCGTCGTCGTTCCGTCTCCTTTGGCTTTCTATTTTCTTTTTTTTTCTTTTTTCTTTTTTTTTTTTTTCCCCCCCCCCTTTGCCGTATCATCTCCCTCCCGCTCCGCGTCGAGGCATCCACTCGTGGGCGCCTCTCGTCCGAGCGCTCGTAAGTCTCTTGGCTCTCGCGATGCTCCCGCGCGCACGAAGAGCGATAAGAACACTCACAAGGAATCGGAATCGGAGAGCCGGCTAAACGCGGCGAATTACCCGCCGGAGGAAATGGAGGAGTTATTATTTTTAAAGGGGGGGGGGTGGAGGGAGAAGCCGGATAAATACAAGAACAAGGTCGCGTCCCCGCGATAACATCTACGGATTACTCTCTCTCTCTCTCTCTCTCTCTCTCTCTCTCTCTCTCTCTTATTGAAGCCAGAGCTCGAGCTTCTGCGAATCCATTTAAGCGTGTAATAACCCAATAGAGCCCCTCCGTCCCTCTTGATACTTTTAAAAATATAATTTAAAATCCGCCCACGCTTTGCGCGCAACTTGATTTCTCGATTCTCGATTGCACTTGCCTGGTAAAAAAAAAAGTAGTCGATGGCTCCTGCGATCCAGTTGGCAAAAGTGCCCGGGGAAGAGGGCCAAAGTTCCCAGGCTCAATTTATGGACGATGCACCCAATTGATAATTATTTACCGCTACGCCCAGGAGCTCCGATGCATCGTAAATCACTACGTGCTCCGATTATACATTAAAATCAGGACAAGCGTCATGGTTAATAATTTTGCAGGGAAAAAAGCAACTCTGACGTCTTCCTTTCCTATGTCGAACTCTAGCTCGTAAATTAAGATGCAATGTTATTATAATATATATATATATATATATATATATATATGTACGCTGTGTTATTTTTCATATAAATAATTCTATTTATTTCAAGCAATAATAGACTAACCTAAGCTGGCGTCCGAAATGCTTTTCTTCAACGAGAATCATTATTAATTATATTAAGAATTTTGCCAATGGAAGACTCGATATTTTAATATTGATTTATATTTGCGGCCATTTTACAACTATTTATTCACAGCGTTCGGTTGCTTTCAAACGTTTCCAATTCACGGATTGCTCCCGATTGTTTATTATCGTCGTACAAGCGTTACATAAATAGCACGATTAATTGACAATTGTTAATTAATGTATTTGATCGAGGTAATAGCATTATAATCAAGGAACAGTAACGGTAATTGAATTCATTAAATATTGGCAATTATTGGTTGTTCGTTAAATGTAATATAAGTTTTTTTTATTACAATTTCTTTAGAAAAAAATCGAAACAACATTTCTATTAAAAGCTTTCTAGCGGGTAAAGAGCGATTAGAATCGATATTTAATCTCCATAATGCATAATGTTGCTTAAAATATTCTGTACATCATATAATTATTACACGTATTATAAGACACTATTGTAACATCCAACTGATTTTTACGACCTTTTTTTTGCACGCCGACTACTTATATTCTCTTGGTGCAACTTTTCGCTACAACTGAAATCAACTTTTAAGTTGTCCCTATCCAAAATTGCACTATAATATATATATATATATTTATCATTAAACAATAATAAGTACTGTATTGCATATTGTGACTTTTGCATACACTAGCACTTAGTTTCTTTTTCTGGACAATGAGCCAGTAAGATAATTGCCATTTAATACACAAATATATTGGACTCTTACTAACTCGATTAGAATTCATCCCGATTTCCGGAATGTCGGCCTTCCCAAAGATAAGCACGCGAGAGAGCCGACTTTTTCATTGGAGCGAGAGCCTCCGACCTCAACGCATCCTTTAACGAGACACGGCTTACGATAAATAAGCAAACGCATGCCGATCCAGGTAACAATTAGCCGGGGCAGAGGCATCGGGGGCTCACGTGTCGCGCGGGACTCAGGGAGACGATCTCCCAATATCCGAGGAGTCTCCGTGGGCAGCTCCACCGAAGATTATATTTCCGCCCGACGCTTTAGATCCAAGGTCGATCAATCTTCCTCTCCACGGTTATAAATCACGTAATATGAATGCAGTGGCCGTGGAGTCGTTGGAGCGAATATCATTCGGCCCCTCGTTCGCAATCCAACGGCTCGCGCAGGGGGGCTAAATTTTCCTCGCGAGGACACGCCTAAGGTCGCCCTCGGCGTGCCCAGCAGTGCTCGAGCACCGACACCACGCGCATCGGAGGACTTCCTTTGGGCTCGGCGAGGATTCTCATCGCCCGCTTAATTGGCATCCCCGCGAGTCCTCGACGCTCTTGCGACTGTCGCGAGACGCCGAGGCTCCTATGCGCGGGGGGTGGGATTTGGCTTAGTGGGACTTCCGGGAGAGTGTCTCCGCGAGCGTTGGGCACCGCCGACACCGGCTCCGAGCGGGCGATAATCGCTCTCTCGCCACCTCCGTTCAGCCTCGGGTCCCCTGCTCCTAATTATCGCCGACGATAATCGCCCGTTCTCGAGTCACTCGTTGGGGGAGGGCCGTTCCATCGGCACTACTGACGCCCGGTCGGATACAAGCGGAAGAGCAAGGAGATGCCTAAGCGATAAAAACGCGCAGCGGAGCGTGGCTTACGGGGAAAACTCGTCGTCCCCTTGACGCCTCCACGGGCGCGATATCGTAAAGGCTGCGCGTCGGCGACGCGAGAAATCCTGGCTTCGCGACTTTGCCCGCGTGCCACTGCCGCTGCCTTCCTCCTCCTCCTCCTCCGCCTCCTCGTCTTCTTCTGCTTTTAAATCGCGAGGCGGAGGGGCATTGGCGGCTCCTTATCCGCAGGCCCCAGTTTACGCGCCGAATGACCGATCGGCCCCCCTGGAAAAGGGCATCGATAAGAATTCAAAACGAAGGCCGCGGAGGAGGGCCTCGCTTCGCAAGCCGGAGCAGGGCTCGACCATTTACCGGCGGCGAGGGCGAGCTCGAGGGCTCCTTCGCCCTGCGGCTCCAGGGCAAATTAGCCCCGGCGCCTACGACCAATTGGACAACGGCTATCGATCCACCTGCCGGGCCGTCGAGGCACGGAAGCATCAACGCCGTCGGCAAGCGAGCCCCCCTGCACCCTGGCTTTGCCGGATGATACCTTTAGCCGGGAGAGCGCCCGAGAAATCGTCCGCTTCGTTTTGGCGACGCGACTTCGACCTCGCGTCTATTTTTTTATTTTTTTATTTTTTTATCGTTCGGGGCGAGCGACGCCACTCCGACGACTGCCGGAATTGAGAATCCTTACAATGGCTCGTTAACGGCAGCACAAACACAGGCCGGGCTGAATTATCATTGATATCAGCCGAGCGATGCTCGGCGAGCGAAATCATGAGCACTGACGGCCGACTGGGCTTGCCGAGGGTTCGGGCCGCGGGATAAAGGCTAAAGGATAATAAAATAATGAGGTAAGCGTGCTGCGACGTGGAGCAAAAAATATTAGATTCGAATAAAATGGAAGGAGGAGTCGATGGCGGGGGACTCGGCCGCCGGGATACATTCATCGGTATAAATGGCGATTGTACTCGGCTCTAAAATTCGATATGCTTCACACGAATAAGCGATTCGAGCTGCGAATCCACCGAGCTTTCTTTGTCGGGGTGAAAGCGAGGGGAGGTTTATTTTTCATCGCGAGGGCGTCCCTCGCCGCGTAATAATAAATAGGCTGCAGGGGCGGAGGAGGGGGAGGACGACGACGGGGAGGGGGGAGGGGAGGAGGTGAGAAAACAAGAAACAAAAAAAAAAAAAAAAACAAAAAAACAAAAAGGAACGAAAGGAAGAAAATGGTCGCGAGGCAAAAAAGTAACCGAACGTGCATGGCCGAATTTATTTAACGAGGTGTCGCGCCACGGTGTCCGTCCTTTTTTTTCCTTTCTTTCCTTTCCTCCTTTCTTTTTTTTTTTTTTTTTGCCCTCGCTCCTCGTAATCCGCGTGTGGAAATCAAATTGGTCGAAGCTGCTGCGCTGCGAGAGGTGAGAGAGGTGACGCTGAGCTGAAAAACTCTAATTACATAACTTTCCTAGGCTACGGCCCCGTCCTATTGAACGCGAGCCACGAATGCCATAGGGGAATGTTTAAGTGAAAAAACGAGAGAATCGCGAATGGCGAAATTTTAATTTAATTAGCCCGCACTTGCCGCCGATGGCTAATACCTTTGACTTTTTATACACCTGTTTTGATATATATATATATATATCCATGTGCATATTTATCGCCGTTCGATAATTTTAAATTGTGCCACTTTATTCGCCCTTCATTGTTGTTGTTCTTTTTGTTGTCGTCGTCGTCGTCGTTGTCGTCGTCGTTATAATTATCATTATTATTAATAATTGTTATTAATTGTAACATTATTATTATTATTATTATTCGTAACTTATATCGAGTTTCGAGAGCACGGAAATTTAATACACCATGAATCTTATCCGCGACATTTTTCTCACATTGCACGAAACTCGCTCTGGATGTACATCGTGTATATTGTGCTTGATCTTATTTCAGGGGCTTGAAATTACTCTAAGCAAATTTCTTAAAATATAATCAAAGCCTCAGCGCCCTATAGTAATACAATTAGTTGTTAACTTAATTTACCGTGCTTTACTTGGTTATAGATTTATTACGCGATCGCAATGAATATGTTATTTTATTCGATTGCCTAAGGCGGTATTAAAGAAAATGTCATCTTCTCGTTACATAAATAATAAGGGCTCGCGTCGAAAAGGAATTGTTTAAATAAATTTTAGCTGCGTGTCGCAATGGTTGACAATAAATAAAAACCGTATTCTTGTCAAATATATATGTATATATATATATTTTTTTTTTATCACTGCTATTATTTATTCGTATCAATATTGTTTTTGTCATTTTTTACCTCTCGCCAAAAACTGCATCCGAAGGTAGAATATTTTTTTCACGGTCCAGACATTTGAATGCCTGGGGTTTTAATTTTCTTTATTGCCCTGTGGCTGCGAAATTTCCTCTTGCATAAATGTTATGATTATTACCTTAAGTTGCTGACTAGAAGATTTTTATGAAACAAGAAGTAAAAGGTCACGAGCGGGGATTTTCTGAATTTGCGAATTAGGATAACTGCGGTTGGGAAATTTTTCCCAACGGGTCAATACAATGTAGTTAGGCGTTGAAAGAAACAAGTTTTTGAAAAAGTGTCGTACGTTCTTTTTCCCTCTTATTCGTGTTTTTGTTACTCTTTTTTTTTATATATATATATATATAACGTTTAATATTGACAAAAAATTCCCCGACGACCGGTCCCGAGAATCGTGGACAATGAAGCCGAAAGAAAACGAAGATTTGTCCGACGTTTTTATTTTTCCTTTGCAAAAGGCGAGGACACCTCGCCATCCTCCGATCGTTCCTCGAGGCCTAATGATGATTTCGCGCTTATTCGCGATCGATGTGCTCGTAGCTCGCATCGAGAACTCCGTAACAGCGATACGAGAAGCCCCAATGCGATTGGGGAAGATATCTTAAGCAAAGGCAAAACGCCCTTGGTTCGATTAATTCGAATTGGAAAAGAAAGAAAAGAAAGAAGAAGAAGAAGAAGAAGAAAAAGAACAACGCGCCTCGGTCCTTTTATTTTTCATTAAGCTTTTGTAACCACGTGCATAAGTAGCTCTCGGCATTCTAATGCAAAAGTTATAAAAAAAAGTACCCGAAGGTACGAGTTAAGCAACTGAGCAGAAATTTAACGAGATTTGCAACGCGGTTCTTCCGTTAACCGCGTAACGAGAAACATTAATCGTCCTCGACTGTGTGTAAGAAGCGTGTCATTAATTAGCCTCCTTCCTCTATTTCTATCCCGACATAACTACTCTCATTTTCCCTATCTCGCTTTCTAAGCCACCTTTTCGCTTCTCTTCCTCGTCCTCAATCTCTCTCTCTCTCTCTCTCCCCCGCCCTCTAAACGCATACGTATGCTGCCCTCTTCGGCCCTTTCCACCCTGGGAAGTACGACTGTATCTTCAAAGTCGAACCACCATCGAGTTATCCACGTCGGACTTCGCGGTTCGCCTAAATTGACTTCTCTGTTTACAGATGAAAATCATGCAATTAAAGTCTTAATTTACATGTAGCGCGGGCACGGCTTGGGAAATTCTAGCTTATGGTTTCATTTTTTATTTATCGATCGGCCGACAAGGTGCAGTTTGGCTTATTTATTTTTTCCTTTTTTTTTTTTTTTTTTTATCCCGCCCAGGGTATTTGGTTATTTACAATTTAATAAATCAAGTGTTCGCTTCTTTGCATAAGTAACATTTTGTCCTTCAATAATTTATAAGCCATCGCTCGACTATTAAATATAAGCGCAGCCTCCAGTTTAACGTAGTACCGTAAAATCAACTAAAAATAATAATAATGTTAATCCGTTTGCGAATTGGATTATAAATTATCCTATTGCCTTTGTTGGACGAAAGCCCATAACTCCACCATTGTATTTAAAATAACAAGAAAGTAGTCCAAAAATTGTGTCTTACCAAAATTCAACGAATTAATACGCTGCAATGTATTTTTTAACGAGCGCAGGCCGAGCCAAGGAAAGAGAGAGAGAGAGAGATAGAATTTTAACGCTTATAATATAACCCCATTGAATAAATGTTATCGTTGTAACAATTGCACAGTTCGAACAGTGAACGAGTCCCTCGGCAGATCCATACTTTAACGTATGAAAAAGTTTTCTTGTTAGTTTAATCAACCTTGTAAATATAAGTCCACTTTGCGCTGGAAAATTGGAAAAACTTAAGTATATACATAATGGGGTGGCTTCCAGTACTTTGCGAACTCATTTTCCTTTCTTTTTGCTAAAGTATTTCTATAAATCAAAAGGGTTCGTTTCACATCAAGAGCCAAAGGCTCTTAAATAGGGTGTAAAGCCGAGAATCTTCGGCGAGGATCTTCGCCGAGAAATGTCAAGTTTGCTCTGTGTGATTTTCCCTCGTCGTTATCGCTTGTTCGGATTATTAAT
The DNA here is from genome assembly GCA_018907135.1 of Kradibia gibbosae. Lineage (NCBI taxonomy): Eukaryota > Metazoa > Arthropoda > Insecta > Hymenoptera > Agaonidae > Kradibia > Kradibia gibbosae. Next base: position 3,200,077 of record JACCHX010000001.1, on the reverse strand, counting down.
AAATAAAGCGACCGATATGAAATAATTTGGTTTTGATTTTGATTAATTTTAATTTTTTTTTTTTTTTTTTTTTTGCATATATTTCGTTATATAAATTATACACCAGCCTATTATATCAACGAATTTTTCGGCTAATGATTTTTGCGCTATTCGTTATAATTGCTTGGGCGATTCTCAATGTCGCTTATGTGTAACTCTCCTGGTTGATCCGGCATAATTAATCGTAACAATAAATAGTATAAGCTCCAAGAGCTCCAGGAATTGTGTTGCCGTGTATGGATCGCTGTATTTAAATTTATCCTTTAATCGCATAATATTAGCTCTAATTATACCGACAATCTATTATCCTGCTACTTCCTTGGATTCCGTATTATTGTATTGATCAGCAACGCGGTACGGAAGCCGCTGACAAATGAGTCGCTAAGCATTTAAGAAAAATTTCAACGCTCGCCCATTAGAAAGTAGATTCAAAGGCTCGCTCACGTTGTATCAATCGTCAAGGGAAAATAGTATAAATTTCAATACGAGCCAAGGGACCCGAGCAGCCCAAGTAATTTCTCATTATCCGCGTTTGTCTTGCAGTCTCGAGGATGGCGGAATAAACCCACGACTGCGTACAAATACCGAACGACGCTCTGGGTCGGGAGCCCAATTATCCAAATTCAATAGCCTCGCGAAACTGCAGGGCTGCAGGAGCGTACCTTACGGCTAAATAAGCAATCGCTCCGTTCCGGCTCGTGTCCGAAGTGCGAGCCTCGAGGCTCCCGCGCCGACATCTGTGACGCCTCCTCGACGATAAGCCTCGCCCGCGCGAAGGCCACAATATCCCGGATAACGGCGGTGAGATTCGCCTCGGAGCCCGGGCCTCGCCCTTGCGAGGGTAGAGCAGCCGCGGCGCTCTCCGAGGCTCTGCTTACCCGTTGGGAATCGGCCTCGTAGGTAAGGGAGAGGCTCACGCGTCCGACCGCACGGCCGGCTTATCCCCTGTCAGTCGAGGAGGCAGCAGCAGCAGCAGCAGCAGCAGCAGCAGGGAGAGAGAGGGATACCCGGAGTCCGCCGCCGGCCGCGAGCTCCGCCTCGTCCGGGAGATCCAGGGTGCGGCCGACAGATGGCGCCGCGCCCTCCGACCGACCCCCAACCGGCTCGATATCCCAGCGGCTGGAGAGGGAGAGAGCCGAGGGGGGCCCCGAGCAGCAGTCGATACTTCCGGGTGCGATTCGCCGAGGCGGTAAATCTACTCGCCGTGGATCCTTAACGACGGCCGAAACGCGGAGTAAGGCCCCGATCGCGAATAGCGATTGGTGGGCCCTTTGCTGAATTTCGAGAATAAAAAGCCCAATCGCCTTGTACGCAATGCCAAAGAGATGAGCCTGTATCGCCTTTTTTAATTTGCAAAAGTTGTCCTCCAACGTGCTCTGCTGCCCATGGCTCAAAGCCATACGGAAGATCGGAAATTTGAGAGAACCGCTCGCTAGTTGGCGACAAATAATCCAACGGAATGTCGCCATTGGCCCTGACGGCGTAGAGCCTTCCGAGGGGGCGGGGGAGAGAAAAAACAAAAAAAAACACAAAAACCTGCCTCCAGCCGGTTATCGTTCGAGCGATAGAAACTTTTTGGCGCGAGGCCGCCGGGAGGCTGGCACCGGTCTGGAAAAGTTGCACTGATGAAAATGAGCGGAGAAACTTCCTCGCGCCTCGCGAGACGAGTCGTTTTTACCTTTTATTTCCGCCCGTTGGAAGCAGGCGCAGGAAAATGCACGGGAAGAGGAAAATGCCGCCTCGACGTTGGCTCGAAGTTTCCTCGGATTAACTCGGCGGCTTGTACAACGACGGCGCAGGACATTGCGCTGATCGGTAACGGAAGGCATTCATCGGACGATTGGGTTATAATCGAGCATTGGCGAGTAGCCCGTAATTTGTGGGCGTTTTAAAAGTACAGTTTCGCTCGAAGGGGGGGGGCGGTGGGGGAGGAGAAAAGAAAAAAATCAGAATCAGTCCTAAATATTTGAGCGCGCGACTCGTAATGGGATCTCGCGGGGACTCTTTTCGCGCCTGTTGTCGGAAAGCTTTGAGAGCGCTCGTCGGAACTTACCGATGCAAGGCAGGAGAGTTCGAAATCGAGTCGCAGGCAAGCGAGCTCTCTCTCTCTCTCTCTCTCTCTCTCTTTGCTTCGAGCGGTCGACGAAGAGCCCGGGGAGGGCTCGTCCTTTTCCCGTATCGAGGCACGGGCCAAGCGCGCATTCTTTTCAAATCGAGCAAAATTATCCGAACGAAGAAGCCCCGGCTGAGGAGGGAGAGACAGGCGCGCTCGGATTTTGCGCCCGCCTGTGGGGTCCTGTAGGAATGGCGCGCGGGCAGCCAGAGAGGATCCATTACCCTGATGATGCCACCGCTGATAGAGAGAGAGAGAGAGAGAGAGAGAGAGAGGGGCCCGTCCGCGCCGCTCGCTTTCCACTTAAGCTCGAAGCGAACCGAAGCTTTGTTCCGCGCTAAAAGTGACGCGCCAACTGCGAACGAGCCCCGCGGCCTTATGCCTCCCGAGCGGAGACATTTAAAGCCACCGCGACGGGGCCCGAACGGATCTTTGATAAATTAAATGGGAGGTGGAGGAAGCGGGGGGGGGAGCTATCTATCGTTAGGAACAAGGTGGACGAGGCGAGCGAGATCGCGAGACAATTGCATCGCGAAAGGTAAGGAGCCGCTATTTATTTACTTGCCGAAGCTCTGAGCGGTGCAGTACTTTTTTTTACCGCGCAATGCAAAATTATTGCCTCTCCGACTGTCGTTACAAAATCACAGGAATTACTTGCGCATTCGTATATATATATATATATATGCGAGAAGTGTGTGCGCGCGTGTGCGCTTGAGTATTTGTAAATTAATTCATAGTTCGTAGGGGTGACTTTTATACTCGCGTATGCACGGAGAACTGCTTTATCCCCCGTGTAAAAGTATAGGGCACGATAAAATGGCATCTCTTCGATTATTTGAATTGTCCCATTGATTGATTATTGGCCAATTTTTGGACAAAGGCTCGAGTTCGCAACTCAATCATCGATAATGACGCCTAAAGAGATGCAGATCTTTCGAGCACATTTCAATAGGGAAAGAGACAATTTTTCCGCAAGGTATTTTAAAAATGCTCCCGTCACCCGAGAATCGCATTATCTGGAATTCGAAGAGGAGAGATGCTCCAGTTACGAGTCACAATTGGCAATGTTGCCTCCGTGGGAAGAGAGAGAGAGAGAAAGAGAGAGAGGAGATAAGCCAATGGTCAACAGCGGCTACTCTACCGCTGGTCAAGGGCCAGAATCTGATAATCTTGCGTCCCCGCCCGGGTGCGAGCCGAGGATCCGGGGCTTCGGGCCCTCGCCGCTAGATGGCGGCCCAGCGTCCATTCAAAGAGTATCCCTCGCAGGCTTGGATTTGCCAGCTTTGAGCGGCATGGATTTTTGTCTTCCGTCCCTTACAGTCCGGCGGTCGCGCAACTTTCTGCCATCATCCCTCGTCCTCGCTTGGCTTTCCTGCTAATCACTGCTTGAATGTTAATTTTGCCCAGTTCGAACCTCGCTTTAATTAAAATTAGGGTAGAAATTGGATTTTATCCATACATACATACACACATACGGGTACATAAGTACACCAATCTATATATATATGTGTGTGTGTGTGTGTATAAGCCCGCACATCTATATATATATACATACATATATATATATATATATATATATATATATGTACACACATGTATATTGATCTGATAGCGTAACATCGTTCCTATTTGTACAATCACGAATGCTGAAATCCGAAATTCAACGTGAAACACAAACGGGAAATCGTTGATAAGATTTATAACATCGACAAAAGGTTTTTATTACTCGAATGGACGAATGATAATTGTTACTTGGAATTGCGAAACATCGAGGCTTGAAGGAAAGAGGCTATGAGTTTTGACTGTAAAATTGGTATTAAATTTGTATTAATTTATTAAAGATTGTGTACGTGTAAGTTTTTTGCTTCAAATGTAATTAACAATTTTTATTCGAATAATCAGAGCTCAGGATTACGCTTGATAGCCCATTGGGATTATCGTTTCGCTCAAGCCGGTCCATTTTCATTTTAAATAGTGCGAGTATTGAAATGCTTACAGGCGCAAGTTAATACCTTAACCGCGGTTAAGACGAGCCAAAATGTCGGCACTCGTAGGGTTCGGGAATTCGCACAGTTCAGAATCGAAGGAGCGCTTTCTGGCCAAGAACAGCAGTCCCTCTCGTCCTCGTTGCCTCGTGATAAGCGACGCGAACTCTAAATCGGTTGTGCATTTAGCCCGACCCCTTTGTAAATAATAGCGCGAGGAGAGCGAGTTCGTCCATTAGGTTTGAATTTCGATAAGCCGTTACGTTGGGAGTGGTTTTAAATTTCTTGAAAGAGCCAAGGCAGACGGACGGCAGACATTTTGATACCGTTAATAAGCAAAACGAGCTTACGGTAACTGGCGTTACTCGAGATTTCAGCACTCCGCTGCCTTCGGCCCGTAAAATACGAGGAGTCAGCGGCCGACGCAATGGCCAATAAGTACTTGTGCAGTTTGCCGGGTGGAGAACAAATTTAACGTTAAAACTCGACCGACCGTTTGCGACAATTGTCGAAAAACCAAGTGCCGCGTCATTATTGGATCGCTCGAATAATGGTCGATCGTTATTTCCCATGATTTTTCCAATTGCCTCGACATTTCCAATTGTCGTGCTGCGCTGATAATTAATTATTACATCCTGCCGATATAATATTCGGTCGGTAGTTTATTCGGGGGAATTTTTTTCGCGCTTTCAAATAGTCTGCGACATTTTTTATGCAAAATTAAAGTGTATCGCCGATACGGCAATGTGAATAAATGGATTTATTTGCTCGATGCTGGTCTTGCTTTGTTAGAAGTACCGCTGAAAATTACCCGGAATACTTTCAAATGCAATTTTTCAGCATAATATTTAACGTAATCTATTGTTAGCGGGACGTGAAAAAAATTGCCTAATATGTAATAACGCTCAAGTCCGTATAGCGGATTAATACTAAATTGAAAATTATTTAATTGGACGAATAATTAGGATTATCCAATTATCGCAATGCTTCATTGTACGTATTTATAGTTAATTTTCTGCTTCAGACTTATTGTATTATGTATATATATATATTTTCTTTAGCCTTTTAAAATGATTTGCATTGTTAAAATCCATTTTTTTTTATCATAAAAAGTAAACTGTCTTTCCGAGCAAGGGACTGACTATTACCGGCTCCTGATACCGTCTTTAGATTCAAATAACGTTTATGAATAAATATTTAAGCAAAAAAGCCAAGGACTTTTCCGAGTGATCTTAAACGCGAATAAAGCCAGGTTTTGAAAATTTATTCATGAAATCGTTGTCGAAGTGAGCGAGCGCACGAAAAATTGGCATTTTAATCAAATCGCGAATTGGATTATGAAGGGAATATAAATTTCAAAATAATTCAATCGCCGGCGAATGATTTTCCGTGACTCCGTCCCATTTGTACGATAATTTCGCGTCGGATTGCTCGCTTTCTAATATGTTAATCTTGACGTTGCGAGCGAATAGAAGAAAAAAGGAGAAAAAAATGGCGGTGGCGGTGGGGGGTGGGGGTGGAAGAGAGAAAAAAAAGAGAGAGGAAAAGAAGAAGGAGAAGAAGAGGAAGGAAGAGGGCAACGTCGAACCCAATGTAGGAGGCGAATGGAAAATGGCACGGACTCGCTCTCGTCAGTGCTAATGTAGGGCGTTGGTTCGCGCCGAGTTTTCAGTAAAGTACTTTTCTTGTTCGGTCTTGGCGGCGGAGGCGGTGAGTGGCGCCGTAGTGACGTTAAGAAGTGGATCATAGCTTGGATGTACCCCTAATACTCAGAAAATGGAGCCCTGACAAACCAAACGAATTTATAGGCATTTTGTATAAAAAATACAACGGATTTAGTTCCCCCACGTAGGATGAAAGAGACGGTGGCATGATTCGCGTCGGAGAGAGCCACGGAGCCGAACTCTCGGAGAGAATCGTAAAAACTTTATATAACATTTCTACATCAATTTTCTCTCTCTCCATCCCTACAACTACATCTATCTATATATATATATATAGATATATAAATGTTTCATCCTTGCACACGTAGAGTAGAGTAGAGGGATCAAGAGAGAGAGAGAGAGAGAGAGGGAGAGGATAGAAGGTAGATTCCACCGTGAAATGAAGAGAAAGTAAGAAGGCTTAGAGGAGAAAATTGCGGCCTGAGCAGAGTCGGGGAAAACAGCCGGGCGAAAACGTCGTAGATTTCTCAACACCCCGTGAACACCGCAGGGGAAAGGAATTAGGTCGATTCATTCTAATTTAGAAGCTGAAGGTAACAGCTTGTTAAACAGACTCGTTGCCGCTGTCCGTTGAATGGCAGCACGGCAAAGAATCAGAATGGCGTTTCGGCTCTCTCTCTCTCTCTCTCTCTCTCTCTCTCTCTCTCTCTCTCTCTGTAAAAGGTCGCGGGCATTATTATTTGGCGCCAGCGATTTTCGCCTCCTCGATATTTCCTCGACGGCTCGGCCATTTGCCCGCGCCACGGGACCTTCCTTTTATCTTTCTTCCTTTTATCGCGGCGAGACCTCGGGAAAGGTTTTTCATTTCTTTGCTCCCCTCATCCCGCTTCCCTCTCCTCTCTCCTCTCTGCGTTATTCTTTTCTCTTCTCTTTCTTATTATTCTTCTTCTCGTCCTTCTTCTTATTTTTTCTTTTCTCTCTCTCTTTTTTTTCTTTTTTTTTTTTTTTTTTTTTTTCTTTGGCTCGGCTATCGCAATATTTTATTCAAACGATTTTGCCTTTGACGATCGACGCCCATCAGAACGCGGACTTTTGCAATATCATTAATCGAGGCTCGCCTCGCCTCCCTGCCCCCGCCCCGCCCCGCCCCCCGTGAAAACGAGAAACGCCGAATCCGCAACGGAGCTCCGCAGCCGGCAGCTTTCGAGCCATTGAATGCTCGCGTTCGTCTGTCGCCCGCTCCTCCGCTCTCTTTTTGCCAATCCTAAAGCGCGCTATTGTAATATCCTCGAATAACGGGACCCGTTAATTATCCCAATTTATCGAATAAATATTCGATCGGCGCGCTACTCGCTAATTTCTCGAGCTCGATTAATAATCCTCGATTGATAAAGTGCTATTGTTTCGAGTAAACCGACGAAACGGAGAGTAACGCACTTTAGCTCTTGATAGGTATATATACGTATATATATACGTATATATATATATATAGATACATTTTTGATAGTAAGGTATCTCGAATAGAGACGAGTAATTACCTGCCGAGCGTTTCGTTGAAACGTACGCGACGATGGGAGGAGAGCAACCGATGGAGAAATTTCAATTTCATAGACGGACGTTATCAACGAGGATCGTTACATTCCCTTGCTTTTCCGTTCCTCGCTTCTACTTCTCGTATCCGGGGAAAAAAATATACGCCTCCCTCAGCTCCCGTTAAGTTAATTCGCGTTAGCGTCAAACAAGTTTCCCCACTTTCAGGAAAGGAGCTCGGCAAGAAAGGCTCCTCCGCAAATACGTTACAGCATCAGCAGCAGCAGCAGCGGCAGCGAGAGGAGGCGCGCGTACGCACGATAACGGCAATAATAACAACAATCGAGCCGATTCTAAGGGGCGTCGGCGGCGGCGGGCCAAGGGTGATCGAGTCCTCGATAGAGTTCGCAGGCAGTTGGAGCCAGTCCCGATTCGGCCGAGTAGCGGCGGCGGCGGCGGCGGCATCCAGTCCAGTCGGCCGAAATCACGACGGCGGCTGATCTTTCCCTGGGGCGTCCACCCATCGCTCCGTTAATTAATCCGGTAGGAGCCGCAGAGGCTCGCTCAAAGGCGCGCCCCTTCTCGCCCCGGCCAGTTCATTTACCGATGGCTCGGGCCACCGACTTCGGCACCGGCCATGCCCGGGAGATAATGTCCCTCTGCGGCACCTACTGGCCGTCGGCTTCCTACCGATGTGTGCGCCTCCTTCTCTCTCTATCTCTCTCTCCTTCGCCGCAGAAGAACGAAGACTCCCAATCGCCGGCCGGCTCCCGCGGATCTCTTCTCCTCGGCTGCGGCGAGGCTCGAGTCGCGAGCCCTGCGAAAAGTGTTCTCCCCTCGACTCCCCGGCCGTCGGATCCTCGTAGCTCGACGATGGAAGTGTCCTTTGACAGCGAGGCCCTTTGTTTCTTAAGCCGCTGATTACGGCACTCGTCGAGCTCGTCGCGCCCGGATATCGACGTCGATTGCTCGCGGATTGGAATTGCTTAGCCAGTGGCCCCGTTTCGAATCAATGCAAAGCCAATCTAGCTTGGATGCTTGGTTTTTTTTTTCTTTTTTTTTTCTTTTTCTTTTTTTTTCTTTCTTGGATAAATTTCATCCAACGAATTGGCGCAACGTCGTCGATACTCGATGTCGGCGAAGGAACGATTAATTTTTACTTTTTTTTTTTTTTTTTTTGTTATCCTCGTTCGGTAGGATTTTCATTAAGTTTTCCACGAATGGGCTATGCAAAAATTTTGCTTTTCTATATGTATGTGTGCGTGTGCTTTTTTAACATTTATTTCAAACTTTACGCCTACCGGCAGAACGCGAATGATACTTTTCTGTGAATTTTTTTCATTAAACTCGCACCGGATTCGGTTCTTTATCAAATTTAATTATACCTCACAATGCTAATTGGGACCGTGAGGTATTTTTTTAATACGAAATAAATTCTTTTCTCCCATTAAGATTACATAACCAGGCGGAAATTATCACCCGCGAACTCCCGTAGGCTAAAGCAAGCGGATAAAGTAGTTTCTTGGGTTATCGTGCCAAGCGCTTAAATTATTTAATTACGCTCCTCGTTTTTATTCGGTAGGCTTAATTGCACCCTGAAAATTCACGTTCTTGAAAGTACAATTTACTAAAGATTCGATAAAAAATACTGCGCCTACAGTCTCTTCGCGTATCAAATACTGCCATTGAATTATTACAAAACCAACGTTTCTTAATGGTGCACAGGGTAACCATTTTTATACCGAAAAATATAAAAATTTCCAATTGGAATATGTTACACTGCCCTCAGCGAATGTTCGCGTCTATTCACGCTCCTCTTTAATATAGAGCTTTATACAGTTATTGTGTTAATTGAAAAAAATCGAAATAATCTCTGTATAAATGGTCGTTGAGGTACTGCATAATAATAATAGTGCTATAATAATGCAACTTATCAAAGTATTTCAAGGGTTTTTAATCGATCCGTACGCGTTATTTAACGTCTAAATTAAAAAAAAAGTCCCGTTCCGCTACGTTTTCACTTTTGAACGTTAAATATCATACAAAATATTGTTCGTTGTGAGGGTGTTTGCGCCCAAATTCAGCGCAAGGATAACGAACAAAATTATACATTTGTTATTTTTCCATTTTCAAAAAAAAAAAAAATATATACACATATATATATATAAAGAAATTAATATCAATGCGTTAAAAATTATAATTCGTCTAGATTACGCAAGAGCATAGCTGTAAATTGCGATTACAAAATAGAAGTGCGAGTGTATTGATTATTTCATTTAGCAGTGGGCATAAGTGCACACGCATTACCGGGCTAATAGTACTCGATGTTTTTTGAGTTTGTTTTAGTTCCGTGCGAGCGTGGCTGCAGTGTAATTCGCATTAATTACGGCGCCGAGGTAAATAAAATAGTATCGTCAACCGTATGCGTTACCTGGGTGTCGAAAGAGGCGAGATTATTCTTCGGGGCGGGAATTAACAATGTCCATAATTCGAGAGAAAAATGCAAATCCAAGCTCAATTCTGGATCAAGTATATCAGTAACCTTCGATAATAAATGGAAAAAGCAGTTGTACGTAGGAAGCGAAGAAAGGGGAGAATGAAGGAAAGAGAGAGAGAGAGAGAGAGAGAGAGAGATAGACGAAATCAATGAATATACTAAACGAGTAATGATGAAAGAAAAATAAAGAAAGGATGGATGGAAAGAAGAAACTGAGTCTACATGAATCCTCGGTATATTAAAAAAGAGATTGCTCTCTCCCCTTCTGCGCTTGCTCTTTTATTCCGGGTACCCGAGTTTCCGTCTACCCTTAACAGAACGACTAGACCACTTTGGATCCAATCTAATAGGGTACCATGTGCACCACCGGCGTATGAAAACGAGAGCGGAGACCTTTGATTTTTTGCTTCCCCCCGCCCGCCCCTTTTGATTCCCGTCTCCTTTCAATTTCGCCTCTCGATTTTTCCCAGCTATCGGTCACACTTACTTCCGAGTCATTAAAGGCAGACCTATATTTTCCTCGTATATACACATGCGCACATCGGTCCCGGGTACGGAGTCCCGGTCTCCGCATCCCTCGGCCAGTGCAATTCGAGCAGGCCGGCATTACCGAGAGACGAAGCCGAGGCTCGAAGCATTCCTTAGCGCGGAGCAAAAGCGTCGGGGCGCGTGTAGGCGAGCGAGCGAGGGCTCCTTATGTCGCCTAATGAGTAAAATCAACGACGAATCGAGGAAGCGTGGCTCGTTGGTGACCGATAAAGATTGATCCGATGTCCTGCGCCCCCCCCCCCCGCCCCGCCCGCCCCCTACTGATTTCCATGCGATCAAGTGCCAGCCGCAATAGCGTCGATCTTGCTCGCAGCTTTTATTATTCGAAGGGGAAAGAAAAAAAAAAAAACAACAACAATAAAAAAAACCAATCCAGGGTAGCTTAATTTATTCGCGATGCACAAAATCAGTGCTGAATCGTTGCTAATAATGCCTTGCCGAGGCCTGCGCGACGCTCATAACTCATACGTGTAACAATAATGTTCTTTTCACGATTGTATGATTTGTAGCGCTATTATTCGACGATAAGGAAACAAAATTAAAAACATTCGTCTACTCGTTGAATTTTGTTCCGTGTGATTTGCTTTGTTGTGATAATTATTATTTTGGGTCTTTGTGCAGGAATTGATCAGCATCGTTAATATGAAATTAATCCAGGTAGAAAATTAACATTGTAGCTTATATATATATATATATATGTGTGTATATTAATAATAATAATTGATTGAGAAAAATCATGCCAGTTAAATCTATCGATTAATTTTATTAAGTACACGCTGAAATTATTGTCGATTGAGCCTATTCTTATAAGTTATTATCCTAAGCTACTATAAATTAATATCAGGCAGCAGATTATTTCAAGTGCAGTGCTCGAGGTAGAAGTATAAACTTTTGCAGATCTCGCTTATTGAAAGAGGTTATTGTTATCCAAATAATTACAATGATACACTGTTTTTTTTTTTATCTTAAGTCTCTTATCAGAGGGCATAAGCATTTTACGTTTCGGTAAGCGAACGAGAACTTTTACAATTTAAAATTATGCCAAAAGAGGGAAAAGGCCAAGGTATCGAGTGAATTCGTGCACGCGGATAGAGCAGAGAGAGTATCGCAAAAAGTGTAAAAAAATAAAAGGGGCAAAAAAAAAAAAAACAAATAGAAAGAATAAAGATGGAAAGAAAAAAACAAATAAAGAAAAAAAAAAGGAAAGGGAAAAAAAGGAAGAAGAAAAAACTGCATCCACCCTTTGAAATCTTTGCACTTTGATAGATGGAAAGGTAAATGGCGCAGGCGCATTAGTTTCCTTATCGCCAAATTGTGGGGTGTGGCTTCTAGTGTTATTTCTCTCCTGCGTATTATTTGTTCCTTCCCACTTTTTCCCTCTCGTTCGGTTGCGCTTTAAGTATAATCCACGCTTAATATGGGCATTCGGCACCTCCGCACTCGGGAGCAACTCTAACGTGTAAGCAAGGATAAGTATTTACGAAAAATGGCTTAATCCATTAGGATAATTGTTTTTGAGGACAAGTTGATCAGGAATAAAAGGAGGATAATGGACGCCGGCCTAAATTACCTCTCGCACTCGTTAAATTAATTACGTGGCTAAAAGACGGAGAGACACAAAAAAAAATACAACAGCTCGGAACTTCTGACGATTCGTTTAATGATTGCAAGCTTAATTTAAGTACTCGGGCGCGATACGCTTTACAAATATTACACAGAGAAAGGCTCGACTGCTGCTCGCTACTAGACAACCAATTCATTTCTTCCCGGGCGAATTATTTTATCAAATAATACAAAGGGCCAGCTCGCTATCGCTATCGGCGCATTATTCGCGACGACACCATAATTACACGATTCGTCCAATTTAAGGAGCTTGAAAAAAATTGGCAACGATTGCGCGCAAATTAAAGAGAAGAACATCCGCACTCGGTGTCTTCGGGACTTTTTACTCTCGCTCCTTTATCGTACATCGCAATACGCTCATAAGTCGGCACGAGCTGTTCAATGCTTTTGCCACTTTATATTCATAATTATAATGATTAAGCGGTCGAAGGTTGCGTTTGGGCATCGATTTTAATTTCGCTTGCAAAAGCATTTGGTTGGAATTTACGCGTAAGCGTGAATCTACATTTTGGACAGATGTCGCAACGTTGTATTACTCATAGTGCTGCTGATTTAAGTGACCAGGACTCGTGCGTAATACGAAAAAGATAACGAACGGAGAGCTCGAGAGAGCGAGAGAGAGAGAGAGAGAGAGAGAAGAAACCCGAACACGAATGCGTTTGTGCGTGGGCTTTTATTTTAATTTCCAGCCATTCCGGGCAAGGCGTTTTGACAGTGCCATTCTCTTGATTAGTGGCCCGTGGATTAAAGCCAGCAGCAGACGATGCAATTATCATTCTTTGGTCAGGAATGACGCAAGGCCGAATCGGGCGCCGGATTCGCCGTACGATCTTTCGACAAGATTATTATTTAGGGGCCCGGCCGGCCGACAGCCCGGCAGCGTCGGCAGGCGATCCAGTGACAAAACGCGAAAGAGCAATTCGGCATAGGGCGTCATCTGTTCGCTCGTGGCTCGAGTGGGGCCGGGGGGGGCATGTGGTCGTATCGCGTGGCGCGCCTCGGCCAGGAGCGAACCTTTAATTAGCCGATCAATTCGACGAATCTCTTTGGCCAGCCGCGGCTGTGCCGAGGGCCCGGGCCGGATCGCCTCCTCGATTCGGCCGCGGGTAACGAGATCCGGAGCCCCCCCCCCCGAGCCGATAGCTCTGGATCCCACGGCTGGAGGCCCGCTCGACTCCCGGGGCCGGCAAAGGCCCTATGCGACGCGTCCCTCCGGCAAAGGCGAGCCAAGCCGGAGCTCGTCCTCTGCGTCCCGTTACCGCCGAGGATTCGGCCCAAGCCGCTTCGGCGTTACGGGGGGGGGGAGTAGTTTCGAGGGCCGGCTTCGCCTTCGGCCGAGCTCCGGAGAGATCCACACGACACCCGGAATAATGACCGAATCGCGTGTAAAACTTATTTCTCCTTTCGACGATGACGGGAGTAAGCGGATAGAGAGAGAGAAAGAGAGGAACCTTTATCTATGCGTCGTTAGGATTAATAAGCGCAACGTGTTGTTTTTTTTTTTTTTTTGATTACGAATATTCGTCATTCGGTAAAATTAAAAATACTTAAGGCTTAAGCAGGATTCGGCTTGAGGATAATTGCCGATATGATTGCACTCGTTGGAAATAACGTGGATTTGCAATGTATTTGTTCAATTTAATAGGCGAGCGCCCGTCGAACTCGTATGCCTTCGTATAATCCGTAATTTTCAATTTACACCGACAATTTTTCCCATTTAGAGAGCAAATTGTTTTTCTCGATACACTTGTGCAACGTACCATTTGCCAAAATTTCATTGCAATGATGCTCGATTATTTAGGTTACGATTCAACGAATAAGACTCAGGTTATAATTATATTGAATTACGATTTTAAGGGCGCCTCCTCGCATGTGCGCACTTTGTTTATCCGGACGGCTTCGTTTGTAAGGACTCGATACACGGGGGAATTCTTTATTTGTTTTGTTTTTTTTTTTTTTTTTTTATTTTATTTATTTCTTTTTTTTTAACCCAACATTACAATTTTCTAGCGTCTAGCTTTTCGCAACAATCGTTTCGATGGCTGTGAAATACATTTCCAATTGTTCTTCAACTAATATAGATAGAATCTAATGGAAATAATTGAAACGAAGAACAACTGTCAAAAATGACTCCGACTATTAGGTCGGTTAATTTAGCTCGTGGCTCGTAACATATCGTGCCTCGCCACAGTTCTCTCGGTCACATTAGTTTCCAATTAACACCAGCCTCTCCTACCTCCTGACGGCTCAATTCAAACGCGAAGAATTTATATCGTCCTCTTGCGGTAGCTCGACAAACTTCGTCCACGAGTCGAGTTGTCCCGGGAGGCCGAATCATTTCCATCTTACCTGCAGGGCGATTGAACATCGCAGGGTGGCCTCGTTTCGAGGGGGGGCACAGTCGACTGCTCGCGCGAGGAATATTCGCACTGGGGTTGGGTATTCGGGCTCAAGAAGTACTCGCTTGAGCACGAATCGATCCATTGTTGCCGTTTATATTTATTCCGATCGATGTACTTTGATTAGCGCTCGGCATTCGTAAGAACGCATTCGGGAACAACTTCTTCCCGACGCTCGAGGCAATCGATCGAGTTACAAATATCGCCTCGCTGTTATTTGCACGGCAAAATGTGCGGTGAGCGTCGATTGATTTTCAGGGGGCGGCTCTCCCTCCCCGCCCCTCCCCTCCGCCCCCGCGCGCGCGAAAGCGCACAGACAGCCGGGCGCGTCTCTCGCCCGCAGGTGGGCGCGCGCGTACGAAACCGCGTAACATTATATTGCCAGGGAGCGAGGAGTCTCGGGGCCGGGATATATCGGGAGGTCCGAATCCGGTTAGCGCGAGTCGGCGCGAGCTCCGCCGCGCGGCGGGGAGCACCGCAAAGTTACCGAGGAGGGTACGTCCTGCCGGGGCGCCCGGGTATCAGCCCCGACGGGCCGAGAGGCCGGCCGGAAAATCCAATCGCTCGGGATCAATTCCTCGTCGCGACGGCCCTTGCTTGGCCCTGCCTCGGAGGAAGGGGACGGGCGGGTGGGTGGAAGAAGGGGATGCGCGCCGCGGAGGAGAGGCGACGGCGCTCTGACCCGCCGGTAATTCAAGGCGCTGGCGGAATTCCAGAAGCCCCTTTGCGCCTCTTCGTGCCTGGAGAATCCGAAGGCCGGGAAAGCCCAGTGGAGTGCGCGCGCGTGTGTGCCGGCGGGCGGCCGGGGGGGGGGGTAGGGTGGTGCCGCCTCCCCCGCCGCCGCCTCCGCTATCGTGTTACCGAACCACGGCCGAAAGCCAAGGGGATGCCGGGGAGTCGTTCATCCTCGTTCGCGCGCTGAACTAAAGCCCCCTTCGAATTCTCCCAACGGCTGGCTCTTCTTGTTCCGTGGCGCTTACACGGCCAGGGACAAGCTCCCGACTGCCCGTACCCCGGCCGAAGTATCTATTATTTTAAAAGCATCCGAGCGGTGTCCGTTGCAGCGGCGGCAAATTTCGCCCCCCGGCCCTTCCTCTTACAAATAAGTCGGCGCCCGACCACGAGACCGCACTGCGACTCATCGCTAATGCCGAGGCACCTTTATCGCCGGTCCCGAGATCTCCTCCTTGGCTCCCTTGGCCCTAAGCCACGCGGGGTACGCCTCGCCGTCGCTCGGGTTTCCTTGATTTCGATTGCGAATTATCCCATCCGATGAGTCTTGCCTCTCGCCTTTTTTACTCCGCAGCCGCGTCGAGGATTGATTCGCGCTGATCGTATTTGCCCTTATCGTACATCGGATTCAACTCTTTGTCGAGCTGCTTGGATATTTGGCGTTGATGCGAAATAACGAAAATTCAACGATCCCCGGCCTACGAGATGCCGTGGAACAACGTTGAATATTTTTATAATGCTGATTACAAGCCGGCTGGCGATTGGGAGAGAGGCTTTTCGGTAAGGATCCCAGTGGATATTTCCATTAGTTCGCGTTGAAGAATCAACTTGAATTCGTTTTAATCCGTAAATCGATAAAGGTGGGCTAGTTTTTTTTTTTTTTTTTTTTTTTTTTTTTTGACTTTATGAAAATGCACGTTTTGAACTGAAGTCAGCTTTAGGCTTTTTTTTTTTTTTTTGCTTTTCGCAAGTAGACTTTCGCAGGTAGAGAATATAAATAATATTTCTATTCGTAAAAAATAAAATACTAAGAAACGTAAAATCAATTTTAATAGATGAAATGGTGGTATATGCTTCTTATATATATAGATATACAGTGATAAGATTTCATATGTATATACGTATATTATGATATTAAATTGAAAAGCTTATACAAGTAAGTTATATTATGTGCAATCTAATACAAGGATACAAGATTTGCATCGATTAAATTATGTTCAACTAATTAAAATTCTTCTGTTTTCCTTTGACTCTAAGAATTTAAGCAACGAAAATAAAATAGTTTACTTCAACTTCATGACAATTGTGTCTATTTCGTATAATATTAATGTATTTGTACATTACAATGAACTTTTTTTTTCATTCCAATTGAACCATTTTTCGATATATTTCCAAACAGTCTGTATTCCCAAAGGTAAGAGTCACATTTATATAAGGGGACTGCATTGAGTGATTTTTTTTTTCTTTATTATTGCATAGAGTAGTAAAATTCTCAACGATGTGAGCTACATGCGAAAGGTCTTCAAGGATCTCTTCAAGCTCATTGATAAATAATAATTAAAATTCTATTAATTCACTACTCGTCGTTCTATAAATTAAAAACAATAACATCTACGTGTTTTAGTGGAATATCAATTCTTCGTTTTGTCCGCATAAAATACTATAAAACAATTTACTACCCAATAGTAAAAGGGCTGTATTGCTTTAGTGTTCCGAAATAATTTATCAAATTTGTGCTTGAAAAACAGAAAGTTGGAAGGCTAAAAAAAATATATGTATAAATTTGTGTGTGTCCTGTGTATGTGTGTTTTTGTGAATTAAAAATACGCATTGTTTAGTGAGTTTTTACGTAAAAATAAGGTTACTTTACGGGATCAAAACAAAGATGAAAAAAAAAATTACGTATTTCTAAACGAAGGGAAAATTTTTTTGCAATCTATACAATGAAGAAAAAGAACATGATTTACCTAAATGAATCATTAAAATGTTAAAAGTATTAAATGTGCCTAAAAACGTTGCGGTAATATTGAATTTAAATTTAATAACTAAATATGACAAAATCCAATGCTATGATAAACAATTTGCTGCCGATGGCTTAAAAAATACGCAGTTGTGTAGCTTTAAAAAAAAAAAGATACCTCATTGATAATAACTGCCCGAATAAACAAATAGAAATAATCAATATGTAATATTGTGTGTTGTTCTGTCTAATGTTACACAATGTGCTTAAATTTACATATATATATATTTAATACATCGGCGTTATTCGAACCAGTTTCAATTCATAAAATCTGTCTAACAAATAACTTGTCGCATTAAGGACGACAAAGGAATTTTAAACAAAAAAAAACATATATACATATATATATATATATACACTTATCACGTCAATTTGTTTGTGTTAAAAGACACACTCTTAAGTATGCAGAAGAAGGGAATAATGAAATAGTGACGTACGACAGGCTGTAGAATGAGAAAAAGCGCCAAATAAAAAAAGGAAGTGGAAAATAACAAATGGGGGAGAAGGTACACAAAAGGTACTGGAAGCGAAGCGCGTTTCGTATTCGCGTATTGTCGTACTTTTGTATTTTTTTTTCTCCCTCGTGATCGATGTGCACATGGCAGTCATACAGATTTACACTTACGATTCGGCCGCCTTTAAAAACACATAATCGTTTCTTCGGCATGTATAATAGACAAATGCTCGGGAGACAAGTTTGCAATTCGAGGATCGACAAAAAGGATTGCGAACTTGTCTCCGCTTATTAAAAAGCTGCTCCCTTTTATTCGTGAAGCATTTTCAATATTAAATTTTTCCCTATCGATGGAAATCTTCAAATTGCTTTTTGGTATTTTTAAACGATGTTTTAAGAGCGAAGCTACGACGAAAGGAAATCAACAAACACGGGGTAACCAGATTTAAATCACCTTACCAGTTAAGTAATACAAAATATTAAATATCGTTGAGAAAAAGTTGAGACTCGACGCTCGCAGAAAAATTGATCGTCGCAATAATTGCAAGCGACATAATTTCACGGGCATCCCTTTGATAAATCTTCTCCTGTAATATTAACAAACTGAGGGGGGGGGGAATGTTTACCCTTGCTTTATTCAAATTCACATTCAACTATAATAATTTTTATACTCTATTGAAATAAAATTATCGATACACATTTTTCTACACAGGTAAAACATTAAGGAGAAGACATAATGAGAAAAAAAACAAAAACATATCGACTTTCATGTATTTTGGTTTTATTATTTCTTTGCATATTTTTGGCGTTAGGAACTTGCACGAATGAAAAATTAAAAATTTTAAATGCACATTAACATCATTAAGTTAAGTAATTTTTATTTATGACTTCATCTATCGATTTCACTCAATAATCACATCGACAGCACTGATATTACTATTGTTTGTACATATTTATATACATGACCAACGTACAAATGCACGTACATTTACATACATATAAATTTATATTTATATATATCTATATATATATATATATATATATATTTATATGTATGTGTACATTTATATATATATATATATATATATATATATATGCATAGTGAACGGAAATTAACACACTATAAGATCCTTTTATATTATTTTATTTCTAGGGTGGAAGTTACGGTCCGATGTTGTTTTTCTAACAGAACCCAGACACGGGTTACGTGTAATTGTCAAAAAATACGTCTTTACAACGAACATCTCACAAAATGTATAAATAAATATTACGTTATAACTTATATCCTAATCGGTATAAACCAAATTTCCTTTACGATAATGATAATGATAACGATAATGACAATGACAATAATAATAATAATAATAATAATGATAATGATAATAATGATAATAATAATAAAATGATTTATATTTATCACCGCATAAGCTTTAAAGCACGAGACGAATGAACAATATAATTATTCCGTGGTCGCGAGCACTTTTCCTCGTAGGTCCTTGCGCTCGAGTGTCCGTCATCGATGCGCGAGTCCAGACAATTCATTACAAAGCTTTAAGTGTATAATTCATCGAATGAAGGTTAAAGACTGACGGAGTACCGATCGTAAGTAAAAGCCCTTCGGGCGTTGGGCTCGGGGGCCGAGCCCCGAATAATGCATTTGTAAAACACATTAAAAAATACGATCCCTCCCGACCGACGGAGCGGCCCGAGCTCGTCGAGCCCAAGGAGTCGTGGCGCAGTGACGATCCTCGTCCTCGGTGGCCTCGTCCTCGGCGGCGGCTGCGGCGTCGGCGTTCAAAGCAGGGCCACGATTCAATCGCGACAGGCGGGCTATTGGGTGGAGGTGACGGCGGCCTGGGAATTGGGCGGCGGCGGCGGCGGGGGCGGAGGCTGCGGATGGACCTGGTGGGCCATGAGGCCGTGGGCCGCGACGGCGGCCGCGGCCGCCTGCACGTGGGCCGGATGGTGGTGGTGGTGGTGGTGGTGGGAGTAGAAGATCGGCTGGGCGCTCGCGGGGCTGCAGCCGCTGGAGCCGACGACGGTGACGGGGTGCGGGAGCCCCGAGGCGGAGCTGGCCGCGGGCGTCTGGGGGGGCTGGGGCCCGAGGGGCGAGCCGATGGCCCCGCTCGAGGAGACGACGTTGCCCACGGAGGCCTCGTGGTAAAGGATCGGCACGCGCACTAATCGCTGGGCATGCACGATACTGTTGGTCTCCAGTTCCGCGGCCAGTTGGCGCTTCCACTTGTTGCGCCGATTTTGAAACCATATCTTTACCTGCATTTTTTTTTTTTTGGGTTTTTTTGGTTTTTTTGTTTTTGTTTTTGTTTTTTTTTTTTTTTTTGTCCCTTTCCTCTTTTGCCTTTGCCCCTCCTGGTCTCCTGTCCGTCCGAGGGAGCCGGAGCGGCGGCCCCGCGACCTCGAGCCCCGGGCCCGGGGCGCGGAGGCCGACCGGAGGAGCTCGCGGGTCCGCTCGAGGCGCCGCTCCGAGGCCCCGGGGACGCCTGGAGGAGGAGGAGGAGGAGGCTCGGGATCGAGGCGAGCGGTAAGAGCTTTGAGGAAAAAAAAAAAAGATCACCTGAGTCTCGGTGAGGCGGAGCGAGGTCGCGAGGGCGGCCCTCTCCGAGGAGGAGAGGTAGCGCTTCATGTCGAAGGTGCTCTCGAGCTGGAAGACCTGGGTCCGGGAGAAGACGGTGCGCGTCTTCTTCTTGCGCTTGATGCTGCCCGAGTCGCGGCCGTCGACGCCCACCTGGCCGATGGACTGGCCGCTGCCGTTGCTGCTGGCGTGGAGGCCCCCCGGGTTGGCGAGGCCCTCGCCGTCGGGCTCGTTCTCCGGGCAGTCCTCGCCCTCGCCGAGCTCGTCGCGCGAGCCCTCGTCCCCGCTGAAGGGGCTCCGCGAGTGGCGCACCCTGTCCTCGATCATCGTGTCCTCGTCTATGTCCTCTGCAAAGTCCCAATCGGCCACCCCTAGCGTTATTCACCTCTCTCTCTCTCTCTCTCTCTCTCTATGCATCTCTCGCTACGGCATTCTTACGAGAACGTGAGCTTGATCGGGACGCGACTAGTCGCCCTCGATCAAGGATTGAATTTTCACCCAATGCAAGCCCCAACGTCGCGTGCTTTTCTATTTTCCCTTAGCCTTGCTTTTCATCGAGCTCGACTAAACTCGGGTCCCGGCAGTCCGACTTACCTCTTACCACCTACGTACAATATTATCCACTTCTTATATATATATATTCGACATTTTTACGAATCTTAAGCGTCCGTTCGATCGTTATTACGGAGGCAATGATCGAACCTGGATATTGAACCGAAGGTACATGAAATGCTTTTCAATCATTAACTTAGGGTTGTATTAAATTCATTTTTATAATAATAATGCGCGCCGTCGGCAATTTTATTCGCGTATAAGTATATTATTAGCGCATATAGATATATACGTATAGTATGTACATGTGTGTGTGTGTGCTCGCGCGCGATACAAACATAGTCCTGTTGTCATTTATTGCTTACGTGGGTTTGTATTGTCTTTAAAACGGTTAGCCCTTCTTTTATCGAAGATCTTATTAAAGCAAAGAATTTCGAAAGCGTGTATTGTAAAAATTAAAAATATTCATTCTTTAGGTCCAAGGCAATCGCGATGTTCTTTTGCAATATCGCATTTTGCAATGTTAATTTATTTAGAGCCGATTTTTGTTAAACTCGATGAAAATAAACAAACGTTTCACTATATACGCATATAATATAATATTGCTTATGCGCATGTTATACACCTGAATCCTTTTGACTTTAAAATTATTCTTGATGATTAAAAGCGAGTCTCGCCTATTTCATTCGCTACGTGCATTCAGCTTAATACTTATCCTCCATCTTTTACCATTTCCCATATCTACTTCGCCAAATATTTCTCATCTATTTAGCCTCTCCTCTCCATCGAGATTTGTGCAACGTCGACCTTTAGGTTTTTATTTTTCCTCGTCCTTCAAAAAAAAAAAAAATAAATAAATAAAAAAAAAACAAAAAATGGACACCCTTTCATTATTTAATTACTTCGTCATTTTTTCGTACAATCTTTATCGCACTCTAATGTATTAAGTTCTCTCTGTTCCTTATCCCACAATCTTTAATTTTCCGTTTGCTATTTGGGTCTCTCTTTCATAAAACTGGTACTAGTTCGCTATCTGTCGGATATCAGAAGGATTCTCTTTCCATCCTAATGTTTATGTTTGTATCCTTTGAACAATTGAATTTCACACATGCCAAAATTTTCATCTCCATTAGCCTACGCTCAATTTTTCCCAAAAATGTAACATTTTTTCATTTCAAACATTTCAAACCTAATTTAATTACTGCATTATAAATTCCGAGCTCTTAATTTTTATCAATAATGAGTATTTGCTCGAGCCGCGTTGTTAATCCAATGTTCCTAGATTTCGTTGGAGATTTTTTATCGGCCCTACTTGTTCCACGTTTACTGATTTGGTTTTTGCCTTTGGCACTCATTTTTCACAGTTTCCAATATTATCACTCCTCGATTCTCCAATTTTTTCCCACTCTCGCATTCCGATCCTCTTTTATTAATATCCCCTTTTCTCCTCAAACTCTTCTGCGTTTTGATTTATTTTTATTATTATGCCTGCCCTTTGTTTTCCCCTTTCTATTCATACTTTCCGTTTAACTGTGTTTCCATGCGATTTTACCTGATATTGGCTTCTTAATTTTTTCAGAAGCTTTTACTACACCATATGCTTCTTATTCAGCCCTATGGCATAACACTTTTTAAATATTTCAAATCTCCCTATTTTTTTTCTGCCCTGCCCTACTATATTTAATACTTCCATTCTTATGTTCCCTTTTATTTTTTTACTCTTGATCTCTAATGTATCTAATGAAGTTCCTTACTTTCTATATATATCTCTCTCTCCTTCTTTTACGTCGTCGTTAATGTATAATTCTACTGAAAAAAAATTTTTTTTTTTCATGATCTTTAATTTTTTTCTTACTTTTTTTTACCATTAATCGAC
The DNA here is from genome assembly GCA_018907135.1 of Kradibia gibbosae. NCBI lineage: Eukaryota > Metazoa > Arthropoda > Insecta > Hymenoptera > Agaonidae > Kradibia > Kradibia gibbosae. The sequence continues at coordinate 3,177,451 of JACCHX010000001.1, read as the reverse complement.
CTTCTTCCACCTTTTCTTCTTATGATAATTATCTACTCAGTGCCCTAGTTTGTTGTTTTTCCCACTTCCAAAACTACTTCCTTTGTAATTCTCTTCGTTTTTCCATTTATTTCGTTTCTTACAAATTTTCTATTTTCTCTATCTTTTCTTTTGACTTTTCCACCTTTATCTCCTTCTTCCTTTTGTGCTTTTCATTCATCTTATGGAGTTGCTGTGGTGCCACAGTTTTTTGAAATTCCATCCATCACTTTTTACACGTACACGTGCATTTTTTCTTTATCACCTATTACTTCTATTCTGCATTTTTCTGATTGGTAATTTTTTTCATATTCCCTTTTATCTAGGCTTTTTTTTCTTACCTCTTTTCTCGCCATTGCCTGCATTTTATACCCCGGGTCCCTTGCATTTTCTACTCGCTGCTTTTAACCTCTTTTGTTTCTTTCGATGTTGTCTTTTAATTTTCCCTCGCCTTTTTTTTTTGAATTCTACCACTACGTCCCAAATTTTGCAGAGGACTTATTCCTGAGCTAACCTTTTCTCCTAAATATCAAAATAAAATAATTATAAAGCATTAAAAAAAAAAAAAAAAAAAAAATACGGCACGTTAACACAGTAGAAATGTAGTTACAAACTGTGCATGTATGTGATAAATTTGAATAATCAATCGAGACTTTGGATAGAGAATGTTAATTGAGAAATTGCGCTCAATCGACATTGAAAAATAGGTTAAGTAAAGGATAAATTTATCTTAAACGACAATATTGAATTCAAGATGAAGTAAAATAACCGGGGCAAATCTTTATTCTCGTTACAAACAGACGTTCGGAAAGTAATATTAGACTTTTCGGTAAGATACACCTGAGAGGAATAGCCGTCGTTGTCATTATTATTATTATTTGCGAAGAAGGCACGAAAATTCTCGGGACCAGCAGCGCGAGTCTAATCGCGGGTGTAAAAAAAGGCAAAATAATCGAAGGTGGGGTAGGAGAGAGAGAGAGAGAGAGAGAGAGAGAGAGAAAATCAGGTAATCCCAATTAAGAGTGAAAACAGTGAAAATAAAGAAATCAAGAGATTTGATACTTGCGATAAATGTGAAAGCTTAAGAGCGAGGAGGAGAATTATCGTGCGTCGGTGTGTATATATACATCGTTCATTAGGTCTGAGTAACGAAGATTTACGTAAGGCTTCTGGGGCTTCCGTGACGACAAACCAACGTCGATAGTCGTACGCGTAGATCGTTTTGCTCGACAGCCTACCTCGTGCCGCTCTGCGCGCATCAGCCGAGCTCTTTCTCTTTCGATAAGTGCTAAAGTCACACTTGTACTAAAACTCTACCTTCTCTCGGGCCTCTTTTTATAAAACGCGGAGAGCCAATGGCTAATGCTCTCGCATTAGCCGTGTATCGATTAATAATCCTGGGGAGGCAATACTTAGATAACGGGCTCCTCCCGTCCTATCGTGATTCTCGCTCTTGTACACGAGCCCCGGCTGCTCCAGGCCAAAGCCATTGCGACGATTGCCGCGAGAGCCCATTGGCAATTGGCCTCCTTGTTTCCCCTTGAAGAAACTCCAGGAGACGCTCGGCTCGCCGTACCCCACGAGCCGCATCGATTATATTTACCCTTAACCGTCTTTCTTAAGTTCGTCGGCCGAGCTCCTGCCTCGTAAGTGCGTACGAGCATTTAAACGAGGCTTCGCCACCGAATCCGACGAATGATTTTTTTCTTTTTTTTTTTTTTCCTATCCTCGGCGCTCGCGTCGTTCGAGCGGTGGGCTTTCACTGGCTGCGAGTAGCTTAACCAAAGGCAATTGGTTCATATTTGATTTCGGTACGAAAGCGAAAAGAGGTGCGAGCTTCCTCCCGACATCAATGATCGACGCTTATTTTATCAATCGACCCACGAGTATTAATTCATCCGGCGTTTAACACTTTTTCTCATTAACTCTAAGCCAGGGACAATTTCTAAATCAATGGTGGAAAAAATTAAACCCAACGATTCGATGCGCGACTGACCCATTGTTAAAGGTATAATGTTTGATTCGCGCTTACTTCGGGGGGGGGGGAAGAAATCAATTTCTTCTCGAATGAAAAAGCTACAGAACAAAGCATTTAATTTATAATACGTATAAAAACACGTGTCCCAAAAGTGAAATCTGTTTATACGATAAATTCGAATTGTTTTTTTTTTTTTTTTTTTTTTCTTCTTTTATTTTTCGTATCCACCGAAGCTTATTAATGTTGAATTCCGCCGTCCGCAGCTGCAATTAATCGACTCGAAAAAATATTTAAAAATTCGAAGAAACGGGCCGCGGAATATAAAACAATATTCGAACAATATACCAGGGAATTATTATTTATACTATCGAAAAATTCCATAAAATTTGTTTGCCTTTTGCGCAGCGGGCGCATCGACAATATTGTTTAAAAGCCGATGCTACGGTCCTGCGTTTCGATCAATTAAAAAACATAATAGTTTTAAAAAAAAATTAAGCGAAAATACATTAGGTGTCGTTGATTAGTCGAAATACAATGGGATCAATTTGATAAGCGAGCGATACTCGCGCAGACAACAAGTGGAGTTTACATAACTAATGGGAAAAACAAAATCGTCAGGACGGAAATGTGTTTTGTTTTTTTTTTTTATTTTATTTAATTATTTATTTTTTTTTTCAGCGACGATCGGAGCCTACAGCGCCTACTTTAAAACAAAACCGATGGTAAATTTATGTTCTCGTTTCAGTTTCGTCTCGTCGTTGCGTCGTCGCGAAGTCGCCTAGTCGCGTGGCGGCGTCAAAAGACAAAAAAAAGAAAGAAAAAGAAGAAGAAGAAGAAGAAAAAAAATACAGCCCGAACCTCGCTATCGGGCCTGCGTAAATATGAAATGAAAGGCGACGCATCGGCCTGGTGATTAAAGCCGAGGCACCGGAGCCGTCGAGATAAGCCCATCGATCGATCGGGCGGTCGTAAAAGTTAGGCGTTAGGTTACCGCCGATCGAGGAGGCTCCCGAAGGAGCCTCGGCCTCAGTGCTCGAGAAGCATAAATCCACGGGGTAGTGGGGGGGGGGGGCGCTCACCTCGCTGATGGAAGGATCTCGAGGTGGGACTGATTCGGCTGAAGGAGTTGGAGCCGTCGTTGGAGGCCGGGTGCTCGAGGCTCCTCATGCCGTGGGGCCGGCTCCAGGGGAAGGGCCAGGAGCCGGCATTGCCCGGTAGGATGCCCTTCATGCCGTCGGCCGAGGCCTCCATTATGTCGGACTGCCTGGACTGGAGGAGGCCGCCGCTCCGGGCGCTCGAGGCCACGCCGCCGAGCCGCGAGTTCAGCTGCTGCTGCTGCTGCTGCTGCTGCTGCTGCTGCTGCTGGTGATGCTGCTGGTGGCTGTGGTGGAGCGTCGAGGGGAAGAAGACGTTGCCGACGCCGATGCCCACCGGATATCGACTCGCTATCAAGGACGACATCAGGCCCAGTCTGCAAATCAGCATAGCCCCTGTATTATTGATCGGGCGGACTGTTTCCTCTCCCTGCCGCCCTCCCAGCCTACCCCGGAGCTCGTCGGCCCCTACGCCTCGACGACGCCGCCGCCGCCGCTCCTCGGACCCGTCGACGTTGTCCCCCTGCCGCGAGCCAAGAGCACCTACCGATGACCTCTCGACCGCGGGGACGACGAGGCGACTCCTCCCCGGGATCTCATCGATCGAGCCGGGGCTCTCCTTGGGAGCTCGGCGCCAAATCTTGCGCCGATCGCGCGCTTCTGCCTCGCGCGCGACCCTAGCCTCGATATTATCTTTCTTTTTCTTTTTTTTTTTTGAAACTCCGACGACCTCTTCCGAGGGCTTCGAGGCTCTCGCCCGAGGGACTCTCTCCGCGTAATCGAGAGAAGCCGGGGACTTGCCGGCACCGGGGAAAAATCAATCGCCGGGGGGGTTGGGTTGGGGGGTTGCCGCCTCCCCGCGCCCAACTTTTTAATTGCCGGCGCGGGCCCCGACTGTCTTATCGGTGTCGAATCGTACCTCGAGAAAGGGACGCAAGGCGAATGGATTCCTAAGGTGCTGGGCAGACAAAGTCATATACGGTAAGAGACAAAAGGCTTCGCGAAACCTTAGAAGCTCTCTCTCTCTCTCTCTCTCTCTCTCTTCCCCCTGCAATTGTACAAATATTCTCAATGTCTTCCCTCCCGTATACTGTTTCCTCTTAGCCACTTATTTTTAATTTCTAAAACAAATATATTACACATGTACGAGCTTATGCGCGCATTTGCGGGCGTATGCGTTCAAAGGCGCATCAGCAGACGATTTTGCGCACGAGTTGCATCGGATGGTGATTTTCTTATCGCGGGGCAACGAGCCACCGCGCGTTCGCGATGGCCCCGCCACTTTTGGTAAAATTTTCATCATTTTTCATCGAGGGGGGGTGCATTTTTCGAGCAATCATCGGGACCAACCTGTCCGGCAACTCGAGGAACGAAGCAACGGCGCGATGCATTGAAAGCAAAGCAGCGAACCGATCGATCCCCTTTGGAAAGGGAAGAAAAAAAAAAAACCTATTTCATTTTTTACGTCGACCTCTCCTGTTCCTGACTTTGATAAATTTCTCAGTCATTAGCCCCTGATTATGGCATTAGGATGACATTTATAACAGCGATTAGTAGGAGTGGAGTGAAAGGGAGGAATAAGGTACATTGTATTTCTGGTATGGAAAAAAAAAAGAAAAAAAGTAGAAATATTTAGGTAAGAATTAATAGGTAACAACGGTAATAAAGCTGCTTGAGCTGGATAGGCGTGGGAGTGTTTTTTTTCTCTCTCTCTCTCTCTCTCTCTCCAATTACGTATAATGGAGGTTGAATTCTTGTTATCGAATATGCGTAATGATGATATTGGGAGAGGGGAAGGAAATGCTTAAGCGCGTCGAGAAACATTAATATATTTGGGCGGGGGGAGGGGGGGGAGGGACCGGAGGGGCGGTAGGGTAACGCGAAAAAAAAAAATTCATATTACTCAGGGTATTGGATTCATATAAACGCAGCACACAAGAAGGCTAATAGATAAAGTTATAAAGGAGATGAAAGAAAAAAAATATAGCTATTATCGTAGTCGATATACGGAAAAAGGTGCAAGGAAAAACTTTTGCATGAATGAAATTGTGAGATTGATGTATATCTTTATAGAATATACCGTCAGAAGTAAGAAAGGATCTGACAACTACCCGTTTGAAAGCATAACGTATTTTAAAACTGATGAGCAGGTATCAACAGACAAACAGCTTATATTTTTAAAAATAGGTCCTCCACATTTGTCTACCTTCTCGGTTTTCGCACAATCTTCTCTTATTTCTTCTCTCCCCCACCTTTTTCACACTCCCTCCGTCTCGCTCTCCCCCCCCCCTCCGACTCCCCCGTCGCCCTGGCTCGAAATCTTAGCGCGCGCGCGCCGACCCTCTCCGGCCCCCCCCGTTCGCTCGCCGTACTTCGTTTACCACGGCGCAAATGGGGCTCTAGAATCGTACAATGGGTGGACTGCAGTTCTGGCGGGCGCGCGGCTCCGCTCCTTCGCTCAAGTTTCGCTTCGTTAAAAAATTTCCAAGGCTTGTTGCGCGCGATTGAAAAAATTGTACTCCGACACCGGCGCAAGGGCTCTCCCATTGATCTCGATCGAAAGGCGCGTCAAGACGCCACCGAGGAGAGCGAGGAGCCCCTCTGTTGCGGGTTTTCGGGGGGGTTGGTTGGGGGAGGGAAAGGGCTCTCTTTCGAGCAGCGAGTCCATCGAAACGGACGAGAGGCCCGTTATTTTTCCCGTGTCCGCGCCCGGGGGAGGCGCGGGGCCTCCCTCGCCGCCGCGCTCGCCGCGATCCGCGAGACGTCGGGATCTCCCGCCGATCCCGGCCAGGGCAACAGTGGATCGTCGAGGGCTCTCCTCGACGGGATCGATCAGGGGAGGACGGGACCCGGTGGCTGCCGAGTTGGCGCGGGCCCCGAGTCGGTCGCCGCCGCGCCAACGCCGACAGGGGAGGACGACGAGAGGACGACGGGAGCAGCGGAGGGGAGCGGCTGAACTCGTTTCAACGGGGCTAATTCCAATCGGCGTCGAGCGTGGCTTAATTAAAGAGCATTAGAGCCGAGCCGAGGACGGGAAGGAGCCGAATGGAAAATTTGCATTTTCGCATCGATAGCATCGGTGTATATCATACGTACTTCCCGTTTTCTGTGACTCCGCTTACATTCATTAATGAACACTGGATGGTCGTCCTGTGCGCTTTCGAGGAAATTTGATACCTTTTGTTATGCATCGTTACGTAGTGTATAGTTATAGCTCGGGAGTAATACTGCCGCCACCGCCATCGCCGGGCTCGAAAAGTGGTCGATTGCGCTCGGTGGTTTACTACCACACGCCCCCGGTGTGGAGTGCGCGCGCGTGTGTCCGTATACATACATATACATATACATATATATATATATATATGTATATACACACATAATTGAAGCCCTAGGGCAAAGAAGGGCAGAGAAATATTGCGAGAGGGAGAGAGGCGGGCGAAAATAACCAGCCAGCTACTTTTCATACAGCAGTCGATGTGAAAGGGATGCGAGAGGTGGGGAGGGGTGGGGAGGGTGCGAGCGAGGTAGGGGGCAAGAGAAAAGAAGGCCGACTAGGATCTTCCCGGATTGCGCGCGGGGAGGCAAATTGGTTTACTCGCGACGCGAGTATCTATCCCGCAAGCGTTTAAAGGCGCTCCTCTCTCTCTCCCCCCCTCCCCCGACAGCCTCGGCCTCGGCATAGAAATTTCAGCTTCCGCGTTGGCCCAACGAATTAATTTTAACGAACGTTCGATAAGCGCCCCCTCGCGACAATAATGACCGAACGCTCTTGCTCTTTGTTATTGCAAGGGTCGCGCGAGGCGGGAGGGATATTTTTGTCTTAGCCGGTCCACATCGCCGAACGATCCCGAGACGGTCGGGATCCAGGAATCCGCTGGGCGTCGTGATCGCGCAGCGGAGTCGAGGCCTCGGCGATCGGCGGGCGGCTCCTCTCGCGTTTCAGCTCTTGGCCAAAATAATTCCCCACCCTCGCCCCCTTTCAGGCAAAATAATTTTCCCGGGCCGTCGATTCGATAAAATTTTCAGAGCCCTTCTCTCGATCGTCGGTCTGCGCAATGCATCCCGATCGAATACCGGAGCCCGATTACTTTTTTTTTTTTTTTTTAGGCGTTATCGTGCGTCGGCTCTCTCTGGGAGCGTCATTGCAATGACCTGACAATAAGTTATTGCCTTATTGGCTTTCATATATAACGATTGTAGTAAATCCGCTGATTGGCTTCGTAGCTGAACACCGGATTATTTAGTTCCTACACTTTCTCCTCGCGTACTTGCTACGGCTTTAGTTTTAATTTCACCTCGGCTCGTAAAAACTCTACTTACGGAATCGTTATTCAGATTAAATTAGTCGAGTGATTATATTCGATTGTTTTTTTTTTTTTTTTTTAATATACGCGCAACGCGCGCACGTATGTCTTTTCCTGTCCACCACCCTCCCCCCCGCCCCCCTCTTGCCGCCCCTCAAGGGACAAATCCAAAATACGACGAGGAGCCAATGGAATGTGCCCTCCTCCCGTTGTCCAGTGCAGCCATTATGGTCTCGTGGAAAATTACGCGAGCGGAAGAAAATAATCGATCCCTGGAAAATTAATACGGTCGCAGGATGCCGATCGAGTTTTAAATTATCCTCGGTGCGTTTGCTCATTGGCCTAGCCGATGCGCCCCGAGACCCCCATCTATTTATTAAATTTTTTAAAATTACTCCCAACGCATTATTCCAATGGCATTGGATGCCGCGATTGTCCGTACCTCCTTCGCCCCTCGTAGCTCGTTTTGAAAATAGATAAATGCATCCTCCTGGCGATAAGGAACACGCGCGTCATTAACCGATAAGCCGATATCTCGGAATTATTCGCCCATTCTCGTAACACGGAGCGCGCCGTGGAAATTTAATTTCTCCTGAAATTAACGTCTACCCTGGATCATTATGTATTTTACCTTAATGTAGCTTCGTGTTACATTTCAAATTAATTACTTGCGCGTAGCTCTTAAAATTTCTAGAGCAACTGCTAATTAGAGGGGGGGGGCAATAAAAGCCGTAAGCTTCGCGGCCCGCGGACGAATCAAGCATCGGCTGCGCTAACTTAAATCCATCATTATTATTGTAAATGGAGTTCCCCGGTGTAGAATCGACCGATGGCCGGCATGTTTCCTACGACTTTTAAATGGACGGTCGTCCCTCCGTTTCGAATCAAAATGCTGCACACCTACTACGTGTTTCGGGGCAGAAGCTCAAAAGTACGCGATCCGAGTTAATCCACTTGATCGTATTAATTTCTAATGGGACTCTCTGAAATCCAAGTTAAGAACAATCGCCGTGCCTTTATATCCGCGCGTCGAATTCGTTAAAGTATCTCCGGCTTGGCGTGTCCTGGACAAAGGAAAACAATTAAAAGCAAAAAATAAACATCTGCTGATAATACGCCTCACTTTTTTCTCCTCCCTCCCTCTCTCTCTCTCCTTACAATATCGCAAGGCTTCTCCGCCGTCGGCGCAATAGTTCTGTCTTCATCGCGAGGCAGTATCGACTGAAAAGAACGATAGGGCTCGACAAATTCTTTATCGTACAGCTTTCTTTCAAAGCGTCGAAAGCTATAAACTTGGTGCAAGCCTAATTAACGAATGATTCATCGTCGAGCTGTAATTAAAGAGCGACTCCCTACTCCGCTCTCTCTCTCTCTCTCTCGCTCCTTCTGTTTCTCTCCCTCTCTTCCTCTATATTTTACCCCATCCCCTCCCCACTCACTCTCTCTATATATATATATATATATATATCTTTTTCTCGTCCCCTCACTCTCACTCACTCGCTCGCTCACTCATTCACTGGGTCTCTCTCTTTAACTCTCCCTCTCTCTCTCTCTCTCTCGAATCCGCTTCATAGGAGAATAATAGAAGGCGTGCGCACATAAGTAGGGAGGACGAATGGGTACACACCCTTGACAGTACGGGAAGGGAAAGAGAGAGAAAATCGGTGGAAAAAAGAGAGAGAGAGAGAGGGAGGGAGAGAGACCGTGTGCGTACTGTTTACTTTTTGCATTAGATCTGATTCCTTCTGGCAAATAGGATATCTAGATTTGCATATCCAAGCGCTTAGGCGCCAAGTTATTACATTAATATTGGACATTGTTGAGTAGAAAATAGCACCCGTAATGAGAGCCCCTAATGGGTTTATTAATCCATGCACAGTTGATTGTATTTTGCCTCTGCGATAATAATTCAATTCCGTTGATCACTTTTATAAGAACGGGCGATGCGGTCGTTGATATCGGTTACGAATATTCAAAAATTATAACTCCTCTGCCGCCTCCGGTGTCCACGCCCGGAGATTATTGGCTGCGCGCGGCCCGACCACTTAATTTGTTCAAAAATTAAATTCGATCGCGCCACGCTCTCTGCCGTGGATGCAAATAAGCTTTTTTTTATAATATCGCCAGGCCTTGCGATGCTCGATTAAGGGAAAGCTAGCCGAAAAATTCACGCCGCCCGAGATATTCAAATGGGCAATTGGTATTTTTTTCTATTTTGCATGCCATTATACGAATAACAAAGGTACTTTTATAATTATATTAGCGGCTACTTATTGTCAGAGCATAACGCTCTACCTCGCGGGCATTTGGATTCTCCGAACGACTTCAATTCACCCGCACAATTGTTCGTTTATTCGTATAACGCGTAGACGTATTATTTACATTGGATTGCCATTGACTTTGCGCGCGCTTGAGCTTTGGTAATATTATAGGGCAGGCGGACGAAGTCATTGAAGGAGGAGGTGACTTCGTAACGATTCGAGTGTCCGAGATCGCTAATTTTCAATGGGGGGGGGGGGGAATGACGACCCCGTCAATATTTCCAATAGCTTATCGAATCGAGCGTCAGGAGCCAAAGTCTATTGCGACGCCGGAGGCCCGGAGAGCAATCGAAAATTCTCTCCGAGCAATGGCCGTCGTCGACTCGTCGGCGAGCATCCCGGATCGAGGGCGAGATCTCCCTTCCAAAAAAAGTGCGCGAGCCTTCGTCAAAGTGGATAAAAAGACATTGGAGGTAAGCGCAGTGGTTGGTAACAAGTAGTCGTGGATAAAGAATTTTAAGAAGATCCGCATTAGGGAGGAGGGCGCCGAACTTTGTGTCCCGGAGCAGGAGCTCTCCCTTGTTCTCCACGCGTAGCCGTAGCCGTCCGAACGCCACTTGCGGGACACTGCCGGTGATTATCTGGCGTGAGCGACAAAAACCAAACCGGAGGACGAAGCCGCCGGATAAAGAGAGACGGCGGAGAGCCGCCGGTTAGGTAAGGTTCGTCCCGGGTAAGGAGCCCGGGCGCCGAGGGGCCGGGGCAGGGAGCGGGAGGGTCTTTCCCCGTAAATATTAAGTGGCCCCGAAGAAATGGACCGCCGAGGGATTTGCGCGCGGGCCTGCGAAGGTGCGGCGGCGGCGGCGGGGGGGCATCGCGCCCGCCAAGAGCGTCTCCTGCGCCTCGGCGGTGGCTGCCTTTGTCGAGGGGAATAATGCGCGCGCCCGGACACTCGATACGTACGGGCCTCGTCGTCGCGCGCTCACTTGGACTCCGTGCCACGGAGCTCTCCTGAAGCCCCCCCCCCGACCCGCCCGACCTTCGCCGTTCTTTAAACTCGCCGTTCTTTAAAACATTGAGACAAGGGCCAAATTAGTTCTGATGCTCGAGCACTCGCGTAGCCGCTCTATCTCTCTCTCTCTCTCTCTCTCTCTCCTTCTCTCTAATCGTCCGTGGAAAATTATGCCCTTCCGCATTATTAGCCGGGATTTAACACCTCGTCGCGGAGCTTTCACGGAGTCCGCTTTGTCGGAGAATTCTTTCGGGAGGGCACTTCATTGTTTAAGATTTACGGCACCGACCGGTCAATAGACCGAACGAAGTGCGTCGGCCGCGTTTAACGCTGTTATTATTCAAATTGCGATACCGCGGCTACGAATGTTGAATGGTTTAGATTTCTTCTTCTTCTTCTTCTTCTTCTTTTTACACCCATTAATGAGCACTTTGTGAAATTTAAAATAAATGCGTTTCTCAATTTTTCATTCGCCCCCCCCCCTTTGCAAGGCATAATAAGGCTTCGTTACATTTAACCGCTGTGAATTATAAATGAAACGCACGGTCGAAAAAAACTGCTACTCGATGAAAGTTATTTTGTCCGTGTTAGTCTTTGATAATATTTTATGCAAATTGAATACTTTTACACTTTTACAAATGCGTGTGTGTGTGTGTTGGCGATGAGAAAAGGATACGTTGAAAAATATTCTCTTAACGTATGAAATGCATTAAAATTCTTACGAATTAAATTTGCCTTTAACGGATTATATTTTTTACTTAAATTAGATGATTTGTAATTCAGATTTACGTGGCTATTTTCTCTTCTACGGGTTATATTTACTTTTTTGCCCGCGAGTTATAAAACATTCGGCTCATTAATAATAAATACAATTGAAAAACTTTCGTGCTCTCCTCAATATTGGAAAATTTTCAGATGCAGACTCCAGGTAAAAAAAAAGATACCTTCAACCTTCACAATTATGAATGTTTTACTGAATTCATTTAGTCCCCTCATTTGTTATTCGAGCACTCTTGTTCTTTATAAATAATATATGAAAAGAAATATATATACGCACACATATATATAAGAGAGAGAGAGAGAGAGAGAGAGAGAGAGAGAGAGAGAGACAAAGACAATTTATAAAATACATAATATATATAAAGCTTAGAACATTAAGAAGGTATTTCGTAAAAATTAAATACGAGCGTAAAATCCATACTGATGCAGTTTCACCGATATTCATTAATTGTTATATTACACAACAGTCTATAACCGCACCAATACGATCGCTGTAACTTGGCTATTTTTTTTTTTCAATAGGTATACGCGTTGTTTTTTTTTATTATTTTTAAGGGAAAAACAAATTTACAAATTTTAGCTCGTGAAGCATTGAAACGAAGCGATGATAAATTCGATCGATGAACGAAGAAGCTACTCATCTAGGAAGGAGCAAAAGAGTAGGAAAAGAAAAAAAGATGGGAAAAAAGAAGCCCAGCCATCGGCCCAGTGCGAGAAAAATAATTGATACCTGACGTAGCTCGTGTTTCGCCTCATCTAATTATTTCGGTTGCACGCGAGGGCTTAATGAGCGCGCGTGCCCTTGACTATTAATCAATCATTGGCAACAAGAGCAATGCCACCTCAACGAGGAGACGAGCGAGAGGCGGGGGTGGGGGTGGGAAGGGAGGAAGAAAGAAAGAAGAGAAAGGAGAGAAGGAAGGAGAAGGAAAAAACAAAACAAAACAAAGCAAGACAAAAAAAGGAGCCTCCTCTTTATGGCTAACGTCACCGGGGCACACAATGGCCGAATGGCATCGCGCGCCGGTCCCGTAGATTGTGTAATCCAGTTGTTGCACTTTCGCATATCATGCGGTGGGCAAACCCCATTAGATCCCGCCAAGAGATACGGACCGAGGGCATATGAGAGCCGAGGACTCAATAAAATGGTAAGCGCTTGGAAAACAAGTAATTGGAGGTATAGGGGCGTAATGCATGGGGAGGCACTGCCCGCAAATGAATCTGACAATATCATCTCGACACCCTTGGCCCCACTCGGGCTAATCGTATCAGGGACCAGCATCGGCGTTCCTCTTTATTAAAGACAATATAAATGCCCTGCCGCGTAGGCTCCGCTCTTGCTACGCGAACGAGCGCGCGCGCGTTCGTACGCCCACGTATACATACATACATACATATACATATATGTGTATAGACATATCGATTCCCGCTTCCTGTAAAAGGTGACGCCAAATGGAAAATAATTTCCTTGCTTCCTTGAGTCGGCCTCTTAATTTTTCGCATTACTCGGCTTATCCTCCGTCCCATGGCCTCTCCTCGACTCTCAATTGCGGACCGACCCCGCGATTTTGTTTATTTGGATCGTATACTTGCGGTGCGGCCAGAGCTCGATCGCGAGAGAGCAAACACTCGACGACCGATGATTGTAGCCTCGAGTAATTATCAACTTTGCGCAATCTCGTATTTTTATCGGCAATCGTTGCCCTCCCACCCAAACGACCGGATTCTCAACTTGAACTTATTATCATTATTATTGTTGTTGCTGTTGCTGTTATTGTTATTATTATTGTTGTTGTTATTATTATCATCATACCGGTGTATCGCTCTCCTAGACAAATTACTTCAAGAATATGCTCGAGCACTTCGTATAAAAAAAAAAAAAAAAAAAATAACTTAATGGAGGCAGTTAAATGTTATTAAGCTCGCGTTAATCAGAGCATTAATAATTTACAATTGCACTTAAAAAATACATTAGCCACTGTTCAACGACAGCAGTTTCATTTGCTCGGGCTAAATATTAATCTCGCTTGATACTTCATCATCTCCGGGCATTCTTGCGCAATTAAGGTTGCACGGATTGATAATTGGGTGAAAAATGTCCGCTTTGGTTGGTGAAATTCTTACACCGTTGCACATTGGGCTTGCATCGATTTGTAATTACTTCTCGAGGGAAAATAATTTAAATAGCTTTGAAATTAAAAGCACGTAGGTTGTCGCTCCTTCGCTACTTCGCTCTATTAAATTATATGTACCTTTTATACTGACACGCGTATGCATACGAGCGTAGGCACACCACATAAATACATACGTATATATATATATATATATATATATATATGTGTATATATGTATATATATGTATATGTGTGGGTATACGTATTTGTGTGTTAATACAAATGTAACAGAAGTACTTAATTTTTCATTCTACACCAGCTACAGTTGTTAATAAAATTAGAAGTCCGGCGTAAAGCGGCTTAGCACGAAGAAAGAAGGAAAACGTGTGGCTATCGAAGGGGAGATTACATAATAGCCGAGAGTGGGCGACGGCCATTGACGGCTGTCCACTTAATGGGCCTATTATGTTGTCTCCTTTAATAATAGCAAGAAGCATCATCAGCTACTTCGTGGCCATTTGCACTCGTTCCCGTTAGCTTCTGTGCCCTCCTGTCGAGTATTTACGTGCCATGGATTCTGATGATTATGATATTGATTATCATGCCGGCCTAAGCCGTTAATGCATCAGTTTACGCAAAGACTGCCAATAAGAAGAATTGATAATTACGTTTCTTTCCTCTCCTTCTTCTTCCTCCTCTTCTTCTTTTTTTCCAATTAGCGTCCCGCCCTATTGCAAAGAATTAATTCTCAATTCGCTCTACTTTCCCTTATCCTTTATTTTTTCCACGCCACACCTGCGTATTCCGCAATTTTAACGGTGCATCGATGATGCTCTTAACGCGCTTTTTAATAAGAAGGACTCGTGTAATGCTTTTCAACGCCAATTGCAATCGCATTCGTATCTTATGGCGGTACGAGAACTTAATAAATACAATTTTCTCCCCCTCCGGCTCATTAATACCAATTAATTCAACTTGCATTATAAACAAATTAAATACTTTTACTTTCAGTCATTTCTAATTATCCTTTTACCCGGCTGATTAATGTTCGCTGATCCATCTGCACCCCTGCCCCAACGACAACAGCAACAACGACTCGCACCCGTCGTTCAACCCTTACTTACCTATCCGATCGTTGTAGATACAAAATAATTAATTTAATCAAAGAAAATGAAGCCGACCTTCCTAAAACGAACAATTTTCACCGGTCTACCTATTTACCTTTTACATATGCATACAGTATACATGTGTGTGTGTGTGTGTGTGTGTGTGCGTGGGTGTGTGTGCATAGGTATACTTATACATGCATACGTATGTATGCACGTGGAGTTGTGTGTGCGCGCGAGTGTAAGTGTGCGTAAAAATTCTATTAATTTGCTGGTTGCAGGACTGCCCGCAGATCGTTAAAAAAAAAAATATGCATCGCGAGGCTCTCGATATGTGCTTTACATTTAATTTAAAAAAAAATACGCGCACATCTAATATATAAATTATAACCAGGATGCGTATAATGTTATTTACAAATAACAACACGCAGCCTTTCATTATCGTGCCCACCGTGCGGGCAAAATAGCGTAATTAAAGATAGACGCTTTTCAATAATATCAACGTAAACATTATTAATGAAAAGCAAGAGCACTTTATAAGCTAATTTCCATACATATAGAATCTGATTTAGTCCACTGAATGTCGTTTCATTTTCACGCTTGATCTGCATAATTTAATTACCAATGTACCTACATGTGTGTACATATTACACATGAATTGATAATACACTGCATTAAATTTTATTTAATAAAATTCATTTTACTCTTAATTATGTTGGGATTAATATTTACCAATGTAATATATGTGGCTTTGCACACAACGCGAGCCCGACCTACCAGTGTACAATAATACGTGCATAATGTACTCTGTTGTGCTTACTACATTTATTAATGGTAATGTGAAATTATGAAAAAATAAAAATCATGAAAAATGATGATCAAACGGAAAATAATTCTTTACCTTGTTTTATTTGCTAATAATAACCCATCAAATATTCACAATGATTACATTTACTTGTATGTATATATGCACTTTTATAGATACACTACCGATGGGAAAAAAAAAATAATTGTTTTGCATTATCCATCAAATAAATTATTATCAACATGCTGGACAAAATAATTTATACCCCGTCAGATGGAAATTTTATAATTAAATTAATTCACTATTTATACATTGTCACATGAGATAAAAATGACATTGTCACGGAACTTTAAGAAACATAATACAGATATTGTATTTTTAATTACATTCATTTTGTAAATTTATTCTTATCGGAATTAATTTTTATATCACAATTTACAATTGTGCTTTAAGCATAAAGAAATTAATAATTTTACTTGGTATTATTTTTAAAATATATGGAATTTAATAAGTTGGAGAATATTTATAAAACTATAAAAATTAATATTGCATATACAAATTAAAAATATATTGTATCTTAAACAGTTAACGGATTGAACAATAAATAATTAAATAAGCATAATCGATGTTTTTGCTTTATGGATAAACTTAATTTTACAGGCTAACGATAGAATGTCTTTTTTAAACGAATGAAATTAAAATGGAATCAAATAATAAATAAAGAAGCCCCGTTCACATTTTGACGTACCAGGGTGTCTGTCTGTGTGTGTGTGTGTGTGTGTGTGTGTATCTTTTTAAATATCTATTAAAATATAAATTTATTAAATAGTGATGAAATTAAAAAAAAAATTATTCAAATACATTTTATCGTTAATATCGTAAAAAAAAGCTTCAGCAATTTATCGAGCTCACTTTGATAACAAAAATAAATACATAACGTAGAATATCTACCCAATTTTATACATGATTTCAAATGGCAAAATAATTACGACAATTATAATAAAAACAATTTGAATTTAAAAAGGCGCACGAGTACACTTTACTAAACATGTAAGCCCTGAGTTCAATTCTCGATGGCAAAACGCACAATCAGTGTTAACAATTATAATAATTTAACAATGAAACGTCATAATTTCAAATATAAAACGCGTTCAAATTATTGCAATAATTATGTATGGCAATTGTTAAAAAATGTTGCCGTAAACCGAAACATCGAAGGCATTCAAGCCGATAAAAAACTACGTTGTACGTTCTTTATTCAAAACTAAGCGTCTATACGGGTTTCACTAAAAAAACTTTTAGCCTTAAACGCACAAGACATTATAATTATTCAGCGAAAACTTTGTACTAACATCAGTGTACGATATAGTTTTTATAACGGAAGGCGCGGTCGAGCCTAGATTATAATTTTTCGTGCGAGCTTTTCAATGCGTAATACTTTTTTTTTTACAAAAGCTGGCCCCGCAATTCGACGGGAAATCAAATTAACAATCAATGGAATGTGCGAACGATTCAGTTTAATCATTTTTAAATCAATTGATATTTTCAAAATAATATTCGGATTAAGTTAAAGCCTTGAGATTTGTCAAAAGATCGCACTGCGCAACGTATATATGGTATATTGAAATAAGGGCAGTGGCTAAAACTGCGTTACGCTTATTGTAATAAAACATTAATAATTAAGCAATACAGCTTCATTAGAGTAGCGTCCGTGCGTTTATACGCAACGTAATATAAATTGAACAAGTTTCTAAGATAATTGCGGGAAAAAAGTTGCCACGAGTAGAGTACGAATAATTAGCTAAGCGTGAATGTTTTTTTTTTTTTTTTTTTTTTTAATAAGCAATTATAAATAAGTCGGTGCAAAGAAAAAAAAAATAAATAAATAAAGAGAGAGAGAGAGAGAGGAAATAAGATCGAATAGTGTTAAAAAAAAAAAAAAAAAATTGGCATTGAAAGACAAAGAGAGAGAGAGGAGAAAAGGTTGATGATAACAAGACGGAAAAGTAAGCATCGGTTCTGTTAAGGTGTGCATTGTGGATCGTGTTAGTACAGAAGTAACTGCTCTCCTTTTTTGATGCTGAACTTTTGAAAGGAGCAAAGCGAACAGCGGCAGTGAGAGCGTCTATCGACAAAAGTTTTTTTTTTTTTTTTTTTTTTTTTATCAATACAGCCAACACACATTTACTCAATGTCTTCTATCATTACTGCAAACTTTTATGCCAGTGCTACGTCCCTCTTTCTCTTTTTCAATTCCCCATGCTTCCTTTTTAAAAGGTTTGGCCTACCTTTACTCGCTCTATTACAGCGTAATTAATATTGCTCCACTATCTTTTGATATGTGATTGTGACAATTTGAAAAGCTTTTTAATGATGTGATTTTTTAATTAAAAACGGATTTCTCTCTCTCTCTCTCTCTCTGTGTGTATCTATTTTTTGCTAGCTTTCTTTTCTTTCTTTCTTTTTTTTTGCATCGCAAAGAGTCGAGGCGATTCCGCAGAATGGGCTTCTGAATTCCAATGATATTAGTCGAGTGATACAATTTCTTGTAAATTATACATTTCATCATTAACGGTACTGCCGACGATAAAAACGAGACGTTTATTTGCGAATAACCCAAGTACCTCATGGAATTAGCTTTACGCTAAAAGTAACTTCGAAACGTATTTTATTCGTTTTAAATAATTACAATACCGGCACTCGAGTTTATAATGACAATCTATCTTTTGCGCATAATTACGAGAGCCCTACTATTATTACTCTGGGGGTAGGTCAAATGAAAATTTCCCTTCGCGCTGTTGATTTTTCAGGCTTTGGTTGTTTCGCGAGAAACAGAAAGATTTTGTAATTTTTCCTCGTCATCATTATCCAACCCAGCTATTTATTATCAATAAAGTATATTTAATATCGGTTCGCGAACAAACTTTGTACATAAAGTTTAAGTAGGATAAAAAGAGCGTTTTGTATTTTTTCTATTATAAAGCATACTATTATAAGAGCCCAAAAATAACATACGCCAGTATTGGCATCAAATGAAATCAGAAGCCGAGACAATATAAGAATGCGCGATCGCCAATGAGTAATTTTAATGGAATAAAAACCAAATAAGTTTACTCCGCGTTTAAAGCTTGAATTAAACGGCTGATCAAATATTAATCTTCACACGTATAGATATATATATATATAAATGTGTACGTACGTAAATTAAAGGAATGTTAATTTCCCGTCAATAAAATAGATGGTCTTGAATAACATTGAATTATCGCGAGTTCGTTTGACCGCCGTTATCGCGAAGAGCCTCATTGCGGGATATAACTTGTCAAGAGCCACGTTCGGGCGCCAAGATCATCATCGGCCAATGATGCTTACGAGGTGAAGCCACGAGGACCGTAGGATCGCGCCTGAGTTACGAAGACGATCGTCGTGCAATGGTCGGTTAACCGCGGGAGGAGGAGGAGGTCATTAGCTCGCGACGCTGGGGTCGTTCTCCTCGTCGTCCGAAGAAAAATGAAAAAGTCCACCTTAGGTGGCTTACCTCGAGAGCATGCTGAAGTCAGCGGAGGTCTGATGACCGATGAGAGAGTTGCTGGCCTCGGTGGCGATAAAACTCGCCGCGTTGACACTCGAGCCGGTAATGCTGGCAATAGCTTGACTAGTCCCCTGGCTAGTTTCTATTATTCTCGTCGATTGGGGGCACTGAATTTGCTGCTGCTGCTGCTGTTGCTGCTGCTGCTGCTGCTGCTGTTGCTGCTGCTGCTGCTGCTGCTGCTGCTGCTGCTGAGCGAGCGATGGCGAGGTCGAATTCGACGGGGGCGAATCGCTGCGGCCCAAAATACTGGAGATACTGAAGGAGGTGTAGTGAGCGTTGCAGACCGGCCGTAGGGTAGCCTTGGCTACGTCGAAGCCGAAGGTGTTGGTCCCCAGCAGGCAGGACTTGACGTTCTTTCCCTCCTGCAGGAGCATCTCGCCCGAGGTCGGACTGCCCCGAGAGGTCTCGAGCTCCAGGTCTTCCTCCGACACGACCGACACCTCGATTTCCGTTTCGCCTGACATAATCCACTTATTGCGAACGAGCCTAGCTATCGATCGTCAACCGATGACTCGCTGCTCTTATCACCCTTACTGTTCTTTGTTATTTTCTTATTGTTTTTTTTTATTATTATTATTTTTTTGTTTTACTATTATTATTATTATTATTATTATTATTATCGTTCGTATAGCCTCGACCAATGCCGGCCAGAGTCGCGCCTCATGGGTGGAAAAAGAGCCCCGAGGCGCAATTCTCAACCGCCGACTTCCTCCTAAGCCCTGTCGAGATCCATGCGCTGCCTCGGGCAATCCTCGCGACGAGCAACGGCTAACGCCTCGCTAAGAAGCTCCCTTTTAAGCGGGCCCGCGTGGCCGGCCGACCTTGAAGCTATCCCAGTACCGGGCCCCGTGGCGTCTCGTCTCTAGGTGGGCTCCTCGCTCGCGGGAAACTTCCATCGCGCGCCTCGCGGCTTCGTGGGGGCCTAGGCCGAGCTGCCGGGTAGGTAGACTCCCGTCCGAGCTTTCGTTCGGCCGGTCGCCGGAGCCGAGGAGATCGCCGCCTCTGCTGTCGCCTCAGTCGCCGGCCCGGGGAGCACCGAGCGACGGCCTTTCCGCGACGGCTGTCTCTTCTCCTCCGACGAGTCGGCGCGCATCGGCATCGACGTTGGGCGAGTCCCCTCGGACTCGGGGATCCACGGGCGGCCGATCCGAGCTCGATCAGCCCTCTCGAGAGCCCATTGCACGTGTGCGCCTCTAACGAGTTTGGGAGCGGTACTGCGATCGGAGGGGGGGGGCCCCCTTAAATATCAACCTTACACCGAGAGGATTAACGAGCGTCATCTGAGTCCACTCCTGCGCTCTATCATCTTCTTCTCGCTTCACTGGTAATCGGCCGGCATTCGCTGACTTTTGATCTTTTCACTCGGGGAGCGGCCAACGGCGGCGGCGGCGGCGGCTATCCTCGTCCGAGTGCCCGGTCGCACGCTAGACCAGGGAGGCTCATTACAACAATCGTCGCTTACCGAGCCACGTACGAGCAGCAGCCACCCGATCACAACGTATCACTGTAACCTATCGCGGCACCGCGGCTCCTCCTCCTCGTCGTCCTCGTTGTTTCGGGGGCTCCGGCCTCGAGCGAATTAGCCGGTGATCGATGCATCCAGCCTCGTCAAAATCGTCTATCGGGCAGAGTCATTTTCCCCGAATGGTCAGCGGCGGAAAAAAAAACCGATGCCGGAGCGAGAGAGAGAGCGGGAGAGAGAGAGAGCTTGGAGAGAGAGAGGGCTTGGAGAGAGAGAGGGATGGAGAGAGAGAGAGAGAGAGAGATGGAGAGAGGGAAGGGAGGCTGCTACATCCTCGGCGCGACGCGTACGTTTATAACCTCTCGCGGCGTTTATCGGTCATGCGCCGGCGCGCGCCGTTTTGCGTGCGAGGCCAAAGTGAGCCGGGCTCTCGCTCTCTCGGCTCCTTTTCTTCCGCCTCCGCCTCCTCGTGGGGGCAAAGGGACGACGACGAGCCGACGCGGGCTCGGAAGTGGGGAGGGAGAGTAGAGAGAGCTAGAGAGGAGCGGCCGGGGCGCCGAGGGACGAGCCAAGGGGCCCGGGGACGCGGCGGATGGCTCCGCTGCGAATCGCGGGCAGGCCGGGCCGGGGCAGGGCCGGAGGAGGAGGAGGGCGAGGAGGAGGAGGAGGAGGCGCCGCCGGGAGGGAGAAGGAAGTCCTTGCGAGGCAACGTAGCGGTTGGCTTGCGCCGAGCGGCAGAACTGCCGATCGGTACTACGGCAGTCGCGAAAACACTGCGGCCGACCGCGCTCGGGACGTAGGCGAGCGCGCGCGCGCTTGTGCGCAGGCACGCACGCACACGCGGCCGCCGCTGGATCGCGAGCAACCCCCCCGAAGGCGCCGAGCGACCGAGCTACTGGGTAGAGCGCCCCACGGGGGAGATGGCAGGGTAAGCGGGAGGGGGAGAGCCCCGCGAGGCACACGGACACGCGGTCGAGTCACTTGCGGGGCGAGTGAGAAAAGGGGTGGGGTCGGACCTCGGCTAGTGGGGGGCTGACTGCGGGTTGGGGGGGCCGGCGAGGAGGGAGAGGGCGGGAGAGGGCAAACAACGTAGGGGAACGCGCGCACGGGGGCGCGTGTACTCGGAAGAACAGAGTGATATTTCAGACCGAAAGGGAGTATAAGTGCGCATAAGTCGAGCTTTACGATCGCACGGCGAATTCTCGAGCAGAGGGCTAATAGAGGTTGGTTCCACTAGCGGTAAATAAAAAAGGGAGCATCGCCGAGAGGCGAGAGCACTTGCTCGCGTTTAAGGAGGGCCAAAGAAGGCAACGCAAATGAAGTCGCAATGCGCAAGAACGCAACGAACGGCGAGCAGAGGCGACCGAGGCTCGAGTAACTTTAGTTTCCGCGAGTTGGAGAGAGAGAGAGAGAGAGAGGTGGGTGGGGGCGGGGGGCCATCCGTCATAAAAGATGCTTCCTCCGTGAAAATCTGCAGTTAACCATACGCGCATTTAGGTGGATCCGTGCGTCGACGGGCGAGTGGGCGAGAGAGGCCGACAGGGACGCGGAGAGGGGCGGCGCGCGGAGGACGGGGCGAGGGGGTCGGGCGGCCGGGAGTAGAGTCGGCGGGGGTAGGCAGAGCTCGAAGGGTGTACACTTAATAAGGAGGAAAAGGAGGAATAATATTTTTTTTTTTTTTCCCACCCAGCCCCCCCCCCGCCGCCGCCGCCACCGCCACCGCCACCCTCGTCTCGGCCGAGGCGCGGGGCAAAAGTTAGAGCGGCCGAGAGACGCGGCGGCTCGGAGCGAGCGCGGCGGGCAAAAGCGGCGGCAAAAGCGGCGGCAAAAGAAGCGGCAGCCGCCCAAGTGCCCGGGGGTAGTCGCCGCGAGTCGGGGCGTGGCTCGCCGGCGGAGGCGCGCGCCCCGATCGGCGGCCCCCATTGGCCGGGAGCCGTGATCAATGGGGTGCGCGACTAAGGCCGGTCGGCCAATGGCGTTGGCCTCGACGGCCGGGCCAGCCGATTGGCGGGGAGGTTTGCCCCCGCGGCGCGCGGGAGCGAGAGAGAGAGCGCCGGCGACGGCGCGGGGGGAGCGGCGGCGGCTCGACGATCGGGCGGCGCAAGTGGGAGTGCGGCGATTGCGGGGACGCGGCAGGCGTGTGTTACTTATCCATTATAACACTCCAACATCTTGATTTAAGCCTGCAGCAGCGGCTGGCGGTGGTGAGCTTTTAAGCAATTAGTCTTTATAGCCTGCCGGCGCCCCCGCCGCCGCCCCCGGCTTCGCCCTTTACAACCCCAACACGCCTATCTTATTTCAGTGCGCATCCGGGCGCATGACGCGCGATTTAACCGGCCGCTTCTTCGTTTTTAAAGGCCGAAGCGCGCCCCCGTGTATTATTGTTTATATTTTTTAAATTATCCGCGCGAGTCCGCCCTCGTTATTAGCCCCCGCGCGCCCCGTACGATCTCTTCTTCTTCTTCTTCTTCTTCTTCTTCTCTATCCTTCCTCTCTCTCTCTCTCTCTCTCTCTCTTTCTCTTGGCTTTCCTTTATTTCTCTCCCAGCATCGAGCGAGCCTCGCGCCCGAGAATCCCGGCGCTAAGGGAGCTCTCGCCTAATGGGGATATTTTCGCGCGCGCGAGCCCCCGCCCCCCGCCCCCGACGGCCCACGTCCCTGCATCGGCTGCCGAGGATTTGCAAAATCACGCGCAGCGAAAAGAATAAAGCGACGCGAGGCTTGCAGCGTTGGGTTGGCTCGGCGTCGATAGCCGATGGCCCCCTCCGCGTTGTTCGTGGATCGAGCCGACGAGCGAGTAAAAATGCGCGGCCTCCTTGCTCGAGCCCCGAGGAGCAATTTTATCAAATGTACTTGGCGTTCACGAGAGTCGATCGCCTCGCCGTAAAAACCCCTTGGTCTCGCCTCCTCCTCGTATTACGATTGTGGCTTTGTTTTTTTTTAAGTTCCTTGCATCGATGCCTTGGCCTCTCGATCGCGCGACGTTTACTTATCAGCTGTTATTTCACGGATACTAAACAAGCAGCAACGGCGGAGAACTCCGGCCAATTGTTGCGCTCTTGTAAAACGAGCGTCTGAATAATTTTAATAATCAATGTTCTACGTGCAAATCGAGAGCTTGATTTTTTGTTTTTTGTTTTTTTTTTGTTTTTTTTTTTTTTTTTTTAATACGCGCTGCCGTGATTTTAATCACGCTAATAACATTTGATACGTTTCCGACCCCCTCCAGAACCCCCCCCCCTCGACGCCAACACCTTTACAATCTTCGCATGCCCGTCAATTATATTAATTAACAATAATTCATAAATCCGTAATGGGGGTAATAACGTTAAAAAAAAAAAAAAAAACACTCGTTTCGCGTTATAATTTATATCAAATTAAATCATAATGCGTACGAAAAAGTATATCGCACGTATTATTTTCGTCGTTCCGGGGCGAAATAAAACACGATTCTTTCGAGAACGCGTAATACAAGTGTACTTTTGCCGAACGCAGATTATTAAAATATTATTCTTCTAAAGTACAATTTTTTTTAGTGCTCTCGGAGAGTAAAATTTCGAGCTCAAATGTAAAATATAAATCTTTGAAACGCGAAAAAAGTACTGCTTCGATTCTGGATGCCTAATCGTATAAAATGGTCTGGGAAACATTTTGATTTAGATCAAAGATTCGAACGGCAAAAGAAGTTTTTGCCAGCACTTTCGACCATTCCAATGTTCAATGCAATACAATCGCTAAACGCACGAGTTATGCAAAAGTAAATTTGATGAATACATACTGTGTGTATCGTAATTGGATTCTTTTGTGCTCTTTAAATATTAATAATATATATATATATATATATCCAGCGATTAAAACTAATGATACAGAATTAATTCTACAATTGAGAATAAATCATAAAAATTCAAGCCCGAGTCAATAATTTATCGGGTAGTTTATTATTCCCATTATCTTTCAATTCTTTCGAAAATTACATTACTTTTTAGTCGCTGTACAAAATCAAATCATTTGATTAACCTAAAGCCTTTACAACAAACATGTAACGTTAATTCTGATGTCGTCGTTAATGAAACTCCGAAATTAAAACATTTATATTATAAAGCGTATATATAAATATAGTAATTCACTTTTATCTCAACATGTAAAATATAACCAACTGTTTATTAAAAGTGATTTTGAGAGGATACTGCGAGTAAAATGTACGTAAGTAATAAAATACTAATAAAGTACTGAAATATTGAAATTTATGCCATTTTAAAACGAATTGGCTAATGTAATATTTAAAATAAAAAATCCGACTCGTGTAATGCATATATTAAAAGCACAATATATACCATAAGCCTTTAAAACTTCCCGTTCTACTAATTCTTTTATCAATATTTTTTACCGCTGATTAATGTTTTACACAATTATAAAATCTTTCCTACAAGAAAGCAACAATCCGTTCGACTATTTATCAATAGTTTAATAGTTATTTGCGGTTAAATTTAGAATCCAATGGCAAGTCGTATGTTAAAAAGCCGGCCTAGTTTAGTTTCAATGTTCGAAACGTTATTTATCAATTTATTACAAATTAGCCGAAATTCTTATATTAATAAATTTCAATGGAAACGCTAAAAGTTTTCTAAGCCCCCTGTCGAACTCATTTGCGTACGAAGCTCATTGCCGTACGAAGTTTAAAATTATGAGATACTTACTTTCTAACTTACATATCAATTATTCGCGTAGAGCATATAATTAATCTTATGTATATCATAAAATATTTACTCGTCTTTCCTATTATAGCTGTTTTCGATAAAATTATTAAAAAAAAATTCGGTATCTCTCTTATGTAACATAATGGCTCGTAAGCTCGACAATGGTTTTGATGTTTCTTCTTCTTCTTCTTTTTGTTTTTTTTTTTTCCTGTTCAATTAAAGCTCAACGGGCAGAGAAAAATCATCAACGACGAACGATCGACGGGAAAGCGAGGCCTGGGAGCGCGATTAACTCTCTCTCTCGGCCTCGGGGAGACGCAACGACAGAGCGTCGGGCCCGTAAGGTTAACAAAATATCCGGTAGGGAGAAATCCGTGGTATCGGCAAAGATTGGAGAGCGCGGCCTTCTCGACGATGATATTTATCAGCTTCGGCCGAGGGGGAATCGACGCTTCCCTCGGTTTATCGTAGCTTCGGGCCAGCAGTCATTAGCCCTCACGGTGCATTGGCCGCTTTGGCCTTTCATCGGCTCCTCTCTCCTCGGCCTCTCCGGGTCCTCGGCTCGTGGCAGGCCGACAAAAGTAGCCGGGCGCAGTGTCGCGGACAAATTTTACTTTATGCTCGGCGGACAAGAGGATTACCGGCTTTGCGGCCGTCTCGCTCGTTCGCCGCTCGGACGAGGAAGACGGGGACGGGGAGCCGGCCCTGAGCGAGAATCGCCGGCAAAAATAAGGAAAATCCATTGGCCGCACGAGGACGAAAAGCGAAAGCTGACCGCGACGCGACGACCGCGGCTCGACTGCGCCGGGGATTAAGCGCCTACTGTAAAGGAAAAAAAGAGAATAAAAAAAAGAGAAAAAAAAAATACGGCCACCCCGCCGACGCCGACGGCAATACACGCGTTTAGTGCCCGTGGCCTACGTCGAAGCTCGTCCCACCGGCGGCCGCTTCCTCGACCTCGAGCCACGCGCTTCCATCGACGATAATAATTTACGATCGCCGACGATTACCCCGGAATGGCTCCTCCGCTACTCGCCCGACCCTACCGATTTACGGCCGATTGCGTTATCCCGGCCCGTAGCGAGCGATAGCTCGCGGATCTCGGAGAGGGCCTAGTAGGGCCTTCTCGCGTCGGGGAGGAAAACTTCTTTCCGCCCGGCGGATATTTTTTATTCGTCGCGCTGTTGGCTCGTCGGGTAGTCCTTGGTCTCGAGCTGTGGCGTAGGAATTTTTTTCCCCCCTTCGATTGTCCGTTACATCGGAACGTAATCTCGAGTTATTAGTTATCGGCCTACTAGCCGTAGAATAGCCAAACGCAATGC
This sequence comes from Kradibia gibbosae, assembly GCA_018907135.1. Taxonomy (NCBI): domain Eukaryota; kingdom Metazoa; phylum Arthropoda; class Insecta; order Hymenoptera; family Agaonidae; genus Kradibia; species Kradibia gibbosae. Next base: position 3,150,910 of record JACCHX010000001.1, on the reverse strand, counting down.
AAACATTGTTACTCTTTCGATTTATTTTGTCTGCTTCGATGTCGCCATTCGTTTCGGTGGCCGTGAAGCGGTGAACGGAATTTTTTTGAGAGAGAGAGAAAAAAAATAATAATAATAATAATAATAGTAATAAAAAAGTCAACATCGGAAAGGATCATTGGATGAGCGCAAGGCGCAGAGTTTCCGCGCAATTCTCGCAAGAAAAAATCAATTCTACAACAGCTTTAATTTTATTTCCCTTCGCGCATCCCAAATTTATACAGTTATAATTATAAGCCAGAAAGATTAATGCCCACGCGCGGCGTACGATTCACCGATAATACTTTGGTAAATATATATATATATATATATATGTATGTATGTATATATTGTAGGCGCGACCGAGCCACCGAGGCGAAAACTAATTCCGAATACGAGAAAAACAAAAGGCGCGCGTCAGTCGGTGGAAGAGGAGTCCGGCAGCGGGGGCGGGGCCGGGCGGGGCGGGCCGGTAGGACAGGAGACGTAAGCCGATTTTCAAATTATAAAACAAGCCAGCCTTGTGGAATTGCGCGTTAGCGAGAGGAGCCGAGGCGGCCGAGGAAAGGAAAAAACATCGGGCCTTGCGGCGCTTCGCACGGGCGATTACCCGGGGTCCTTAGCGAACATCCGCAGGGCCCATCCTCCTCCGGGGCATAATGTGGTCCCCCGCAGAGGCTTACTTGCATCATCGACTAATTCGCGTCGGATAATGGGGGCCGGAGGGAGCGCCGAGGCTCGCTGTGAAAAGTGAGGCGGATGACGATGACCCAAGCGACGAGCCCTACCTGCGTAAGCCCCGGGCCCCTGGGCCCGAGCTCGCGCGCGCGCGGGCATTGGGCCGCGCTCGCGCTCGCCCCTAGGATACGCCTCGTGGTCCAACGAGAGGGGCTCTCCTTCGTTTTTCTCAGGGCCGATGTCGCCTACCTACTCTCTCTCTCTCTCTCTCTCTCGCTCCCACTCGGCTCCTTAATTTCCTCGGCTGGCTCCTCGCCCCTCCTCGCTAACCCAACCGACGAGCCGCTCGTCCTCTCGTTGCGATTTTCAAATTCCCTGCCTCGATTTTTAATAAGCGCCCTGGCGATCTCGCTCCCTCGAACAACGGCCTCGACAGCGAGCGATTTTTCCGAGATCCTCGTGGCCTCTTAGGATTCGGCTGCCATCCGTGGGTTTTTCCGATTATTATTATTTTTTCTTTTCCTCTCGTTTACCGACGAATTTTACGGCTGATCTATTCCATCGCCGTTGTTTACCTTTGGCCCTGTGATAATAATCGTTTGCTTTCGCTTAAAGTGTTGCCAGAAGGAAAACAATACTCGTGATCTTTGTGCAAAAGTTGCACCTCTAATTCTATGTCTACAAAATTTTTCCCTCCCTTCTTTGCGACTTATCTTATAACGGGTCGATTGCAAAAGGAAAAAAAAATGAAAACAATATGCTTGTTAATATGTTTGTTGTTGTTGTTGTTTTTTCTATTGAAAAACAATGCGTAACGAATTGCAAAAGTTTTTTTTATTTCCGAAAACTTTTAATATACCCGCACATTACCGTGAAACAAATATTCTTCTACCTTTTCCGATGCTACGCTGAAATTATAAGTAATTGATACGAAAGATCGATGGCTAATTATTAACGCAAACGATAAATACGAATGAATAAAATCGTACAGGGCATTGGAAATGTTTTGGCGAGGAAAGTACAACGAGTTCGATTTGAGAAAAAGAAAAAAAAAAAAAAAAACTATATCCTCGCAACTACTTTTCATTCCTCCCGTTCGAGGGCTAAGAATTGAAAAACATTTCGTTCGTTAAATATTCTTATGCCGAATCCATATGTTTTATAAATAATTTATAAATAGATGTTTTACGTCAAACCCCAGCCGCACTGACTCGTCGATCGATAGATTCGCCTTGTAAAAATTGGATGCACGTGACATTCGAGCGTTAGCTGTCAGTGTCGAAAAATTAATTTTGTCGAGACATGGATAAGCGTGATTTAACTCTTTTCCCGTCACATCGTCAATATTTTGCGGAGTGCTTCAATTAAGAATCCTGCTCCCAACTATACTACTTTTCTCGTCGTTCTCTAATATTTTTCGTGCATTTTCTCCTCCATAAATAACTTTCATTTAGCTCGTCTGATTATTATCTTACTTGTTCGACTACGTGCTCGATTTCTTCTCTACTTAAATTATAAAAATTGTACGTATTTTAGAGGCTTATAATCGAGTTGTAAACATTTTAAATGTGCGAAATGTGGATGGTGGTTTTTTTTTTTTTTTTAAACAAGACAATTGAAGATTATAAAAAATTTACGCTCAAGCCATTATAAGTATATTATTAGTGCGATAATTTAATTATTCACTAGGGCGTAAAGTAATTTCAAAATAAACTTTATTTATCCTATGAATTAGGTTTCTGTTTTATTACACTCCTTCTCTTGTGCCTCTGTTTATTAATTTATACATCAACGATGCGAGTGGATTTTGCCTAAAATTTTTCCTCGTCTTATCGCTGTTAAACAAGAGAAAACGCGAGAACAATGCAACGATCGAGCATTATAAATTAACACGGTAATAGTTATTAATTTCCTCGGTCGAAGAAACTTTTACGCGCAGGGTAAAAATATTTTTCATACCAATCTCTCAAAGTGGAAGATACTACGATAGAGAAATCTAAAAAAAAATTAAGAAAAAAAAAAAGCTGGGCACAAGTATTAAGGGACAGAGCATCAAAACGCTCGCGAGCGAATACCAATAAGGGCTTTATAAATGTTTAATAATTCGATAGTATAATAATTAAGAAAAGTTTCGGGCTCACTGAAGACAAGCGTTAAATATTTAACGTTTGCCGTTGGCCATTGTGATTATGCGGTACGATTTTGTATCAAAGCAAATTCCCTCCCAAGGAAATAATGAGGGACGAGCATAAAAGAATTACCATTGAGCGCATACGCAAAATACGCAGGCCCTTTTCTTACCTTTTTGCCCACAATTGGCCTTTTTATATATATATATATACAACATTCACGGTCGTTAAATGCGCGCGCGCGCGCGGTTCCCTCTCATTATTGTAATATGCGTGCATTTATTTTGTACACGTTGGCAAAGGAAGAAGTGTGCGCCATTGTGGGAAAGCGGCCAACGAACAATTGTGAATCGCCGAGCTGATTGACACTGGAGTATGGGCAATCGTTCATTTGAGAAAGATGAGCAGCTGATATTCGCCACTCCAATAATTTTCGGGTGCACATCGGGTGTCTTCTAAAGCAATCGTTGCGCCAGCAGCATCTTTCTGGTCCAGCTTTTATACGATCAATGGTTATTTGTAATGCCGGTGTTACGTCATCTAGAGTAACGCCCACTATATATATATATATATATGTATATGTATATATTGTAACAAAATTTTCATAATATTAAGCCAAGGGAAAATTATTACTCACGCTACTTATCATAATCGATATACAGACGCAACTGACTATTGATTATTCTTTGTCAGTACGTATTTTTAACATTTTTAACTCTTAATACATACACACGTGTATATATATATATCATAATTGCAAGCTGTAAATATTGATCCAGATAATATACCATTGATAAGTCATTATAAAGTCCTAATGACTGCCGATGGTACATCAAAAATACACTTACTTGGACAAAGTGTATTACTTTACAACCGTTCCTGCAAAGGCAATCTGAAAATTATTATTCGCAAAAATTCAACACACTTACGCGTACTTGAATTGTGTTGGTCTTGCAAAAAAAAAACTTTCTCCCGCACTGAAAAATAGTAGTAATTTTTCAAAAAAAAAAAAATATTTCAGTTTTCTTCAATTTAATCAGCTCTATGGATTAATACAAATTAATAAAGAACTGTTGTTACTTTTTTGCTTTCAGTTCAAATTTAAGCATCGAATGTACGTACTAAGTAATAATAATTATCCAAACAAATGCCATTAAATGAGTAATTTATATTTATTTAAATTGCACTGTACTGAGTAATGTTTGATATTTAATATCTTATAACTTTTACATATCAATTTGCTTTAGTCGCTGCCTAGAAAGTCGGCATTTTACATAAGTACTGTTATAAAAATTTTTAAATATTAGGTGCTTTTCATTTTAGTGATATACGGTTAATTGCATACTCGCGCGTACGCGAACACACATGTAATATACGTACAGCGTGTGCGTATCATGCGATTTCATTAAAAATACGTTCGCACAATACAACTTCGCGGATTTATCTCAGCTTTCTATTAAATCAATTTCTCATCTCATTGCGGAAGCCATAAAAATTTTTATTATCTTTTTCAACTTGTCGCGTTTGCTTGTACTAAGTTGCACGCAATATCTTCTATTGTATTCATAATAGATGCCGGGGGCGGGAGGGGAGGATAAACTTTAACCGGAGGTTCAATAATTTTGAAGCTCCAACTCGGGAAGCAGGGCTAGAGAGTAGAGCGAAGAGTGGAATTTTCTTTAATATTCCAAATTAAGTAAGCGCACGGGCCATACTGTAAAATTTGTTCCCGGAAGAAGGACAGTCGTGTCCACGTATTGATATAAAGGCACGCATTCGTAATAAAGTTACAAGTGCGGCAATGCAAAGGGAAAAAGTTTTGGTTAAATGTAAAGAAATATCCGAGCGAGGAAAATATCCTAGGATATTGTGGGGAAAAAAGGAAAGGGGGGAAGGAAGGCTAAGTTGGAAGAATAAAAATTACAAATACGGTCAAATAATAAAAGCCGCGCGCTTGTCTAAGAGGAAAAATAAAACGATCGAGATGAAGGAGAAGATAAAAACAAGGTGAGAGAAAGAAAGAAAGAAAGAAAGAAAAAGAAAAAAGAAAAGAGAAAAGAAAAGAAGAGAGAAAAAAAAATAGGAAGGCGTACGAATGAGGTTCGGCGAAGAAAAAGCAAAAGGAAAATGGTGGAAAAGGCAGCAGGGACAGAGGAGAGATTAATTTGAAAGGAGTAGGCAGTAAGGGAAAAAGTGAGGTAAAAAAGTTGTGTATATACCAGAGACACCGCACACATTTGGCTGTGTGCCCGTGCGACATCGAGCTAATCAGAAAATGAGGGATAGGAGAAGACTAATAGAAAGTGAAAAGGCATCAAATAAACAAACAGTCACCGAAGAGGATCGCGGAGAGCAAAGAAGAAGAGCGGAGATAGATGGACGGATAAGGGGAGAGGGGGAATTAGGCAGGGCTGGGCTGGGCCGGGCTCGGGGCTCGGGGCTCGGGGGGGGGGGAGAAGCGGGGTAAAACATAACTTGTTGCAAGAAGTATAAGGGTAAAATCAAGGCAGATACAGCTTACGCGAGTAACACGATATATATATATATATATATGCGTGCACAGACGCAAACGTGTGTGCGTAAAGAGAAAAGAGAATGAGGGAGAAGGTTACAGAGAGAGAGAGAGAGAGAGAGAGGGATTGATATATATGTGTGTATATATATATATATAGAGAGAGAGAGACGATGATAAAGAGTGAGAGTGAAGCGAGGAGGGTGAAATGTGCCTATTAGGGTCTGGGTGGTAGGCGCCGTCTCGGCTATTAGAGGGATGCTTCCACCCTACCCCACGAGGGCGGCAGGCATCACAGTGCGGTGGATCGACGCATTACCGCGGTCTCTCGTGTGAGTTTGCATACGTGTGGCCCACCCCTTCCCTGCCCCGCTCGGATTCTTCTCCGCCACCTCCTCCTGCTCCTCCTCCTGCCCCGTCACTCCACCCACCCGCCCGCGGCCCCGGCTCCATCCATTTCCCTCTTATTTCCCATCTGAAACTGCAGCTCGAGCCGCGTAGAGTCGCGGGATTGCGCAGCGCTGATAAAATTTTGACGCAATGCCTTGTATCGCCTGTCCGCGGCGGCGGCGGCAGACTCTCCCCGACAATAACTACGAGCATTTAAACGTAGCCAGAGCATTTCCTCATTCGTACTCGAGCCGTGCGCGTGTCCTCTCTCTCTCTCTCTCTCTCACTCTCTGTCTGTATCTCGTGCCTCCCCCCGGCCCGAGCTCGCCCGCGCGCCCGCGCCGAACGAGACCAATGAGAATACCCATCCGTGTTTATACGCGGCCGTGTGTAAACTACCTTTAAGCCAATGAGCGAGTGCATTTGCACCTTGGAGCGGCGAGCGCGAGAGTGGGTAGAAAGGAGGAGTGTGGGCTCCTTGCGAGGACGGCAAGAGGTTGCCAGGACAACGAGGCCAGATACGGCGAGGGCGACACAGGGCTTCGATAGCCGCCGCCGCCGCCGCCACCCACGCTCTCTCTCTCTCTCTCTCTCGCTCTCTCTCGACACGGTCATTTTCCCCGTGTTTCCTGTCCCTCGCTACCCCCGCGCGGCCCGTCCCCCGCGGGACCTCTTTCCCGCAAAGTTCCTCCTCGCCCGAAAGTGGACGCGCTAACCGGCGCCATTCGATTGGTCGGCCTTCTAACTTCCGACAAAGTGATCGCTATGCTCGCGTTAGCCGGCTCTCGCCACCCCCCCCCCACTCCCCCGGGGGGGAGGGTCGCAGGCCATTGCTTACCGCGCGACCTCCGAGTGTCCCGGCCGCCGCGGGACCGACGCGGATCCTTAAGCGGCGGCGCGCCCTCCTTTGCTCCCTGGCTCGCGCGGCCCGATTTTCCAAGGCCCTCCTGGCCCTAGCCCTTGTCGCTGGGCTGCGAGTCCCTGGCGCGGGGTCCCCTCGCCGATGCTCGGACTCGGCGGGCGACTCCGCCTCGGGCCCCCGCGGCCCCGGTATCAGTGCCCGGCACTCGCGCGACCGGCTACGCCCGACTCGTAATCATTAGCCTTGCCCGGACGTTGGTGTTGAAGCGAGGCTAATTCAAATTGATATTTTCCAGCTGGCTTGACTGACCCCTCCCACCCACCCCGCCCCGCGATAACGGAGCAGCAGCTCCTGGCGCTTGACGGGAGCTCCTCCCGACGCCGACCCACCTCCCCCCCCCCGCCTACGGGGGACCGAAACTTTTGCAACTCTTGTTGGAATTCCCGTTTAAAAGCCCACACAGCCAGCGAGAAAACTTCTATTTTACTCTATAAAAGAGATGGGAAAAGCCCAGAGTTGCGAGAGCGCGGCCAACTTACGGTAGTATATTAGCACCGGGACACGTGTATTGTGCGAGCGAAGCTACTTTCGCAAGTCCGTAGCTTCTATCTCTGCGTGCCCGTTTATTTATTTCCATTCGCGAGCATTTTGCGCGCGATTGATAATTTTTTTTACCTTAACAATAGGAGGCGATTATTGAAATAACGATGCGTTAACTTCGACCTAAAAATGAATTGAAATTTCATCGCGAATCGCGAGGCCACAATTTCGCCGCAAGTTTTACAATTCAATGTTTCATTGCGAATTAATTTCCAATTTAATTGATATTAATTAAGACAAGGAGGAAAAAGTCTCTTGAGATACGCTTATTTACATAAGCTTATCAAAATTGTTGTCGGTCTTCAAATTATTAATCAATTTACCTCTTCCTGTTATTTGCAGCTATTATTTTTAAGATGATTACTGCTGTTTCTGCGAAAACATAAATATTATCATTATCAAAATGGGAAAATTTATAAATTTCCTCTCACAACTTACACGTGATCTGCCCTAGGCAAATTTTAAAGATTGAGAATTTGCAAGGCAACGGTTCTTGTGAAAATATTGTATATCGCGGTTAATGTAGAAAAATTTATTAATGTATATTATTGTATAATAATAATAATAATAATAATAATAATAATGTACTCCTCACGTTACGTATTATGTACTTACAATGTTTTGCCTTTGCTCGATCGCAACGGATACCTTAAAGCGATGTATTTAACAATGTGGTGCTTCGATGCGCCATATAACAAGTATGCCTTCACGTAACAATGGAAAATTTTATATATATATATATATACATGATAAATGTCAGGACTAATAGGACAATTTTTTTCTGCTATATTATGTTTTTTTTCTTTTTTTTTTTTTTTTGTTTAAATACAGCGTAAGCAAAGAAATTACCCTGGCTGTAAGAGCTGCTGTTTTTGTCTTTTTATTTCGTTACTTTCTTCTTTAGCGAGGCTCGGGGTACAGGGATGATAAAAAAGAAAAACGTTATAAATGTTCAAGTCACGATCTATCGAAATAAGAATGAGGAAAGAGTGCAGAGGGAGGAGATAGTAAGTTCATAATATAAGTTCCCAAGAGAGCGGAAGAAGAATCAGTAGGTATTCTGTAGTATTACGGAAAGAAAAGGAAGAGAGAGAGAGAGAGAGAGAGAGAAGAAAACTCGTATAATATGCATCGGATATTTGAGAATGTCTATATCCCTGAAAAGCGAAGTGAAATGTTTTGTGAACGGTAAGATCGCGACAGCTCGTCTAAATGCTAATAATATTTCGATCGTGACTAGAGATCCAGACGCTTCAAATTCCACTGCTGTCTCTTTTATTATTGTTCGTTTGGCTTTCACGAAACGTTAAACCTAATCTCGTGCTCTGTTACTTTAAATATTTAAAATAATCATTCTTTATCATCGGGATCGAGTGATCTCGCATAAAATTATTTAGCATTTATAACGATTCGAATACCCGCACACGCACACACACACACATATTATATATATACATATAAATCGTATATATCTCGTACGTGTAATTTAATAATACGCAGACCCAATTGTTACATTAACACTCATAGCTTGCGTGGCTTAAGGAATTTTGCAATAATGGCTCGAAGCCAAAATCTCCCAAGCGCAAGTGCAAATATAATGCAACGATAATTGGAGGTTGGAAATGAAAGGGAACGGACGGGTATGACTTTAGTTATTTACATCGATTTCCTAACCGTAATTTCCACACTGGCCGGGGCTTTTTTGCTTAATTAACCTCTAGCGCGTTGTGCGCCTGTTCGCGAATTCTTTGCAAATATGGCTTTAAAGGCATTATTAAGATCGGGTGTAGGGATTCGAAATTAAAACAACGCCAAATGAGCCTCGAGGGCCGGCATTCGATGGCCGGCGTAAGACGACCTCGCGCAATTTCCTTGCTGGATCGCTACCGTCGGCCCTGCGCCTATTGGCGCATCGGCAAATTGGCATATCCAAATAAAATCATTCGATTTTTCGTTTCAATCACGGCTAGGAAGCTGCCAAAACGCTATCGTCCTCTAACGGACAGTCGAGAAATTTCCATCCTTGGCTCTTATAAGCCTTGCTTGGGTAAACGTAGATATATATATATATATCTCTCTCTCTCTCTCCGGCACAAGCACTTTGCTCTTTTACACTCGAGCGCGCACGTCGCTCATCTCGGTCTCGGATCGGCGAACGGCTTTGCTTCGGTAAGCCCACATGTCGCCCGCAGAAAGACGCGGTGAATGCCCACCGCCAAAGTGAGCGGGACAGGGCCATTCTAATAGGCTGCTAAAAGTCCTGCGATATCCCGAAGGAGTACCCACCCACCCGCCAACTGTGCTCTCGCCCTGCCGAGGACCGAGGATGCCGCCGCTCCTGCCGGCGCTCGCTCTGCCTCCGATGGCATTTATCATCGATTAACTTTGTAAACAGTCGATGTGCCGCGCGTCCTTGTCGCGGGCGAAAATTATGACAGATGCCCGAAAGGTTTGTCGTGATTTATTCGATTAGCGTGAAAGCGAGGTAATGTCGGGGGGGGGGCCGGCTGACTTTTTGTCGGCTTCCTTTTTTTTTCTTTTTTTTTTTCATTTGTTGCATTTTATGCATTGTCGTCGCCGCCGTTGCTCCGCCTTTTTCCATCGCTCGCGGCGGTTCGTCCAGGCGCGCGATTCACCCCGAAGCGAGGTGCTCCGCTGCCCAAGGTACTTTATCGTTCTTTTTCATTAAATACCTCTGGCGCGGAGTGGAATTTTTTCAGTGCCGGGGTCAATTCGGCCCGACGGTAGCTTGTTCCGGCATTTTTTTTTGTTTTTGTTTTTTGTTGTTGTTTTTTTTTTTTTTTTTTTACGCCGAGGTCGAATTATCCCTGGCTCCTCTCCGGCTCGCGTACCTTGGACATTATCAACGCGAGGCGCTGATCTACGCTAGGAGGGCTATAACGAGGGTAGCGCGGGCCAAAGGCAAAAACGGAAAGTTAAAGCGCGATGATAAATCAATGGCAGTGTTAAATCGATGGCGAGCCCTCTGGGCTAAAATAACTTCCAATCGTTCTTTCATCTGCGAGTGTCATCTCAACTCTAACGAGGCACAATATGCCTATTGGGACTTCTTTCGCCCTTTTAATAGACCAATGGCAGGGGTCCGCTCTCCTCGGCGCACGCCCGACTCCATCCGCGCAGTTACAATCCACTTAGCCGCACTTCACCCACTGATTCGCCGAGTTAACATCGCTAAATGTTTTTCCCGACCGATCCATCATCCTCCTGACTAGTTCTTTAGCTATCTTGGCCGCTCGCGTCCACTCCATTATTACGTGGCTATTCTGCCTTTTCTTTTTTTTTCCTACCCACCCCCTCTATATATATATCTCTCTCTCTCTCTCTCTCTACCCCCCTTCTCATCCCACCCATGGATGGCCACCACTGGCGCCTTCGTAAAAATGCCCGCGCTACGCAGCGGATGAATAATCGGGGGTCGAATCGAAGCGGATCCTTGTAATCTAAGAGGAATCGACGCCAGTCGCTGCATCGAGTGACGCTGGGCTCGCTGTTTTTTTTTTTTTTCGAGAAAACAAAACGATAGCGACGGCTATCGTGCCGTGAGACCTGCTTTTGGGAAAAGGGGTGAAATTCCGCACGAAGGGGTCGCATCGGTGGAGAGGCGATTTTTGCTCGCGCTCGCAAGCGAATCGACCTGCGAGCTGCAACGAAGCGAGCCCCGGAGTCGCCGGGCAAGTTAATAATAATAAGAAAAAACGGGCTAATTTCTCCCCGCCCCCCCCCTGTCCCCCGCCAGCCTTGCCCGAAATCGCATTATAAAGCATAAAGGAAATCTAATAATATTTGAAACCGATCGAGATGCCATCCCTACGCTCGGGCTACGCGCGCATTCAAGCGCTGGAAAAAATGCATACGCATCTAATGGAGTGCCCGCTTACAGAATGGAGTGGAGCACAATGGTCTCGTATTTCCTGCGTACGTTTATACGTACCTACAAACATATGCGTCCATATATATATACACACGTGTGTGTGCGTGTGCGTGCGTGTGTGCGTGTGCGCGCGCGCGCATATGTGTACATAGATGGCTTAAGCAGTCGCGTGGTGTAACAGTAGCCTGGAAGTGTAGCGCTAGAATTAAGAATGAGAAAAATCGAATCGCAAGCCCCCGTTCACGACGGGGTGTTTAGGGCAGATCGACGTTTTATTATAATGCCTAACTGTTCATGCACTGCAATTATATTCGCTAAACAGCTTTGCTTTATTTTTTTTTTTTTTTTTTTTTTTTTTTTTTTTATACTTGGTTACTTTATTACGGTCATTCGTTGTTGCTTTTTTATCCCCCCCCTCTCCCCGCCCCACCCCCCTCTCCCGTTCCTTTCTCTTCTTTCTTTTTGTTCGGCGCGATAAGCATTTTCTCTTTGCATTGTTATTCGTAGCGAAGAGCCCGAGCACTGTAACCGATACACAAAGTTGCTTTTCCTATTTGCAAACGGCCTCGACCCGAGCCTTGAGGCTCCCAACTGCTTTTCGGCGTCGAATCCTAAACCAATCGATCAAGCCTTACCTGCATGCAATTAGCAATAAGGCTTTTAATTCAAAGCTAATGATGCATTGTGCGCATCGGGTGGACAATTGTTATGCCGCTTCGGGCATCGTCGAATTCGCAAGGCATAGACGGGGTAAAATTAATTGACACTGAATTTCATTTTCTCACGAATTGACGTCCTTAATGAATTTAATCGAGTTCGCTCGCAATATTTATTTGCTTGTATATATACGCGCGCACGTGCACGTATATGCAAACACATGTATGTGTGTGTGTTCGTGTGTGTACATTCATTATTAATAACAGGTATAATTCTGTATCTGTAGCCGATTATAATTTAATACGCTTATTTAACGTTATTCGGCATATTAAATATACTTGTTTTATCAAATGCAATTTGTAAAAGTATTCGGTCAGTAATCGTACATATCAATGTGTCGGCAATACGCATTTTGGGTGTAACATTATATATTAGATTGCAGCTTAATAAAATTAATAATATTTATATTCCTATCGATGTCAAGTTAATATTCTGCTCAATTGAATCCAACTTGTTATTCCTCCTGGCCGTTGTGCCTAGGCCGCATTGTCCGAAATAATGGTGCGGCGGAGTTAGAGGGAAAACATCGGCTAATAAGTTAAGCAGCCCGGCATCGTTTGCGATCAATTGATAAAAGAAATGAAACTTCATACCTCGGCCTGCGCTCTTTGTTCCCTCCTTTGAAAGGATCCGAGCTACTTACGCCTCGATTCGCATTATTGTCTAATTTTATGTTTAAAATATTAAAAGATAATTACGCACAAAGTATCCATTTTCGATATCGGTGCAAGAAGAAAAAGGAATAAGCCGATTATAGAAAAGAAATTTCAACGGCAAAGATATCCAGTGCAGCCGATCGCGTTAATAGTACGCAGTTCAAAACTATCGCAACGCAAGCCCATATAAGAATCGAGCCGTAAATTAAAAACTTTCTTGCAACTTAATCATCGTCGTCGTCGTCGTCATTATTATCATCATCATCATCATCATTGTTATTCTTATTTTATAATAATTGCCACGAACGATAAAAAAAAAAAAAAAAAAAAATTCGCCAAAACGCTCATCCCTTCAAGCGGCTATTTAATACACCAGGCTGTAAAATAAAAAAGTTCTATCGCTACGGGCGTCGCGGTTTTATCGCGGGCATTAAGGAACGCTTGGCCATTAATTCGTTGCTACTTATTACTTTAGCGTTGGAATACTTAAGAGGCAAGTCGCGGCGTATATACCGTTTTATGCATTACAAGTAGTTTAGTTAAATAATCCAAGCCGTTAAAGCTCTCGACTAAGCTTGCAGAGGGGCAAATGCACGAGCCCAGGCGTGCCTCGTTTATTCAATAACGCGCAAAAGCGGAAGACAATCGAGCTCGTGATATCGAACCCCCAACGATACTCGCCAGGCCAACGAAATCATCGAGCTCGAGCCGGAGAAATCCTAACCGTGCACAATCGAGAATCCTCGATCGCATCGACAAATTAACGACGGCCCCCCCTACGATAATCTAGAGTTCGCATCGATGATACCCTAACGAGGATAGAGTCCCGATCCCGATGGCGTTCTCGGAGCTCTCGGATTCGCGTCCTTCGATCCAGGAGAGAACGATCCCGGGCGCCTCGCAAAGGCGTCGACCGTCGGCTTAAGTAGCCGCCAAGGGCTCCGAGAACTCGGCGGGGTGCGGAGGCTTCGGCGAGCGCTCGGCCAAAGGCAGTGGGAAGAGTGCCGAGGCGTGCCTCCCCCCCACCCCACCCTCCCATAAGGAGCCACCCCGGGGCCCTCGAAGGCCGGCGCGCGTCGGCCAGGAAGGAGAGCCACTCCTCGGCGGGCCGCTTCGCTCGAGGATATCCGAGCCCTTCTCTCCCGGCTGAGAGTCCGGCGAAAGCCGAGCTCCTCGCGGCCGCTCCAATTCTTAACGCGTGGCCCCGTCGGTCGTTAAAGGCCGCCACGCGGCCCTAATCAAATCGGCCTCTCGGCGCTTAATGATCCCGCGAGCGATCGCCCGGGCTAATTGAGCCGCCGGGAGGAGAGACCGCCTCCGAGCCCGAGGGCGGCGGCGGCGGCTGAACGCCGAGCACGGGAAGCGACCGCCGGCTGCTGCGCGCTAACCCCCGGCCCTCCATTCAGCGATTTCGCTCCTTCCTTCCGACCGAGCATCCCTTTGCTCCTTCCCCCCGATCTCTCCGATCGATCATTATCCGTCGGGACGTCGACGCTCGTTATCGGAGTAGCCCGCAGCCGTCGGTAGAAGAACGCCGCAACTGCCAGGGCCTTTCGAGGGCGACCGATCGACCGCCATCGGGACTCCTCCTCCTCCTCCTCCTTGGCACTTGTCCGAAGCTTATCCGGGGGGGTGTGGGGCGCAGGAGAGGGAAAGCACTCGACCTCGGCGAGGAGAGCCAGGGCGCGTCCTCGCTTTCGCAGAGTCCTCGAAGGCGCACGTGTCGCCCCGTTGAAAATAACAACCCTCGCCCGGAAGCTTCGGGATTCGTCGGAGGCTTTTGCCAAGATCCGCCGTACGAGGGAGCGCCCGAGTGTCGCCGACCGAAGCGGAGAGCGTCGCCTTACTAGGCGGTGCAGTCCGTTGGAGCGTCGATGCATTGCCCGGCGTAACCAAAGCATTTGTTTGGCAATTTCGCCCAATAACAGGATGCTTAATTTCATTGCCGAATCTGATGCTCGAGTGCGGAGAGCCACGGCCGCGGCCGATTGGCTTCCACCGCCCGTCCCCGAGATTAGGATCGGATCGGGTTTGGACGGCTCGGATTGGGAAGAATCGCGCGGCTCGGAGTAAGGCGGATTGCTCCGACGACGCCGAGGGCGAGAGGCTCCGTTGCGTAAGAACGCACCACGCGCACGTGCGCTACTGGCCCGCGCGCGGTCGCAAAAGCCCGGGCGCGTGTATTTTTTCACCGAGCGTCAAAGGATCGTCGATTATTATTTATCTAATCGACCGGGCGACGGAGCGACATGTGCCTCGAGCGCACAAATTGCGCCCTCCTCATCCGCGGTATTTATAAACAATGGGGGCACCGCTGCCGCTGCTCAACCGTAAATTGTTCAGTGAGTCGCGTTGCGACGCGCCAAGGCCGAGTATCGAGGCCCCCCCTCGCTTGGGAGTCGTACAAGCGCTGCGCATCGGCCCGATGACAAAAGAAAATGGAAGAAGAAAGTCAAGCCGAACGGAGCTCTGGGCTATGGGCTATGGGCTACGGGGTGCGGGCAGGAGAAGAAAAATTACAGCTACCACCGCGTTATATTATTATTGCGCTTTCCAACCAATTAATTCGCCAGGCGCTGGCCTCGAAAATTCGCTTTCGCGTTGCTCCTTCGGGATTCCTCCTTCCCCACCCCTTTACTCCCGCCACACGAATGCAATCGACATATGCCCCTTAATTTTTCGTTCGACGCGCATACAACGAATTTTTCCCGTTTACACGATTTCTAGTATTATCGTTATTTGTAGGCTTTTCTTTGCACTCGGTGCTCGCAACGCGCGATTATTGTTCATCGTCCAGATGCTTGTTCTTAAGTTTCGAGGTTGTTTATAGGGATGCAGGAGATAGCGGAGTGAGGACGGAAAAGTTTTTACGATCGAAAATAAAATACTTTATTAAAGCTAGACCGCCTTGTT
Organism: Kradibia gibbosae; assembly: GCA_018907135.1. Taxonomy (NCBI): domain Eukaryota; kingdom Metazoa; phylum Arthropoda; class Insecta; order Hymenoptera; family Agaonidae; genus Kradibia; species Kradibia gibbosae. The sequence continues at coordinate 3,135,543 of JACCHX010000001.1, read as the reverse complement.
CGAAAATTATTAGAAGGTCTTTGATGCGATGGGAGGTCGCAAAATGTTTTAAGCGCAACAAATCCTACAACAATTTTGCTTTATATTCGTACAATGTCTGCATCTTGACTCTATAAGTAAGCTTGCGTAGGTGTATTAAAAAATATATAATTTTTTTTTTGTTACATTTAGGTTATATTCAACGCGTTTGGAATAAAACCGATGATGAACTTGATCCATTAATGACCAAATTGATGAATAAGCTGCTCGCGTCTTTGAATTTGTTGATTTTTTTTCTTTTTTTCCTTTTGTGGCATTAAAATAGTATAAAGATTTTTATATCTTGAGAGGGAAAAATTATTTGTAAAATTTTTTTTATTCACTTTCATACTACCTACCCTTTGTACAAAAACAATCGGATTTATCAATAACGAGAACAAATTTGCCTCGCAAAATTTTTATCACGTGTATTAGATATTCATTGAGAAAATTTTTATTGATATTATTCTAAAGTTTTCCCTTGGCATGTTTCTTACTTGAAAAGTTAGTTTAACGGGTAAAAAAAAAAAACACGAAACCACACTGAAATTTATTACACAGTTACGTTCATACTTATCGAAAGGCATTTATTCAATGCTCCAATGAAGAGCAGAAGATATCATTAACCGATTCGTAATTAAAATTCTTTAAAACGACATTGCTTAACCAAATGCAAAAGCTGTAGATTTTATTCTTGAAAAGTGTATCGTTATCGTATGTTACGTGTTCTTAGGCAAGCCAAATTGAATTACCGCTTGTTAATAAATTTAATTATAAAATCATCCTTTATAATGATCCTAATTACACGGATGGCGTGTGATTAGTAAATTAATGCGTGCTTACAACAGACATAGTTTAGCATTTACTTGGCCTAATTGGTAGCCTATGACAGGGACCAGATAGATCTTGCCGATTAATCTATGGAAGCGATAACTCGTTTGCGCTGGCAAATAATACCAGGCAAAAGTGTATTATGCGATCGCTGGGTAATAAGGCGTCGCATCGACTTGGGCATTGACCAACATTAAAGCGCAGCTTCGGAAAAAGTAAGTCATCTTGCGGGCTAGCCGACTTTCCAACCCAATATGCAAGGGAATGCAAAATTGGATTGAGGAGCGTTGAAGAACGAGCGGCGAATAACATCGAGGCATTGTCGTCCGGGCCAAAAGCAGAACAAGTCGTGGGAGTCATTGAACCTGGTCGTACCGGAGAGATTGCACATTATCGGGATTTTCCCCGCACCCGTCGGCCAATGGAGGGATCGATTCGCGTTCTCGATCGACAAATCGCCCCGAGGAGCCTGACTCAAAGCCGGCGCCAATTGGCTTTGGATGGCCCTCGATCCCCGATGACTCCAATGGGAGAGCCTACCATTGTTCCTCGGGCTTTGCAAATATTTTGACGCGACTCGTGCCCTCGCTCCAGGAGCTGCCAAGAGCAACACTGCGGCGTCTTTGATCCCCGGGCCTCGCGCCAAGAGGATCGAAAGGAGGGCTGGAGGGCCGGGGGGTGGGGGGAGAGCTCGGCCGCCATTGGCTCGAGGCGGGCCACGCCGATCGAGGCGGCCTCGCTCGGGCCGGGTAGCGATTGGCCGCGGAGGGCCCGATAAGCGCGGGGAAGAGGCGCAGAGCCCCGTCGGTCCGAGTGACAGCCGAGCGATCGGCGGGAACCGAGTCCCGGCCCTTGAAACTCGTCCTCGACTCCCGGCGTCATCGCGTCGCCGAGACTCTCCGGGGCCGTTGGCGAGTCCTAAATCGAGTCCGCCCTCCTCCGGCTCCTGCCCCTCCTGGCCGAGGGTTACTCAAGCCCTCGCGGCCCAATCCACCGCCCCCCGTCCATTGTTCCCTTATCGGCCGAGAAATCCAGTCCCTTTATCTCTCTCTCTCTCTCTGTAGCGCCAACCTTACGGATCGAGCTTATCTAACGCGAGCTCGGCATTGTTCGCCGCTGCCGCAGAGTCGCCGGTGCAGTGGTCGTTCTCTCGTCTCCCTGGCGATGACGGCCGGCGCTCCTCTCCTCCCCGCTCCGGCCGGAGTCTCCCGAAACGACGAGCCTCCTGGTAACAAATTTACTCTTATCAAGGGATCGGTAGCTGCACTTGACCGATGATCCGCGCGCGCGAGGCGCCGACGTCCGTCCGGGGCTAATCGAGCCCTGGGCTAATAAACTCCGGCGCGTCAACGAGCCCCGATTAAGGGCAATGATTTGAACGTCTCCGCAAGAGAGAGAGAGAGAGAGAGAGAGAGAGAGATAGCGAGCGAAGGGCCCCTCGCAAATATTAAAAACGACGGCGATCCGCGCGGATTAAAATGATTCTTATCGCCGGGGCGTAACAGATGTTCACTGGGAAACACTTTGCCCTCCAAGAATAAAGTAAGAGAGATTAGGCCAAAGCCTGGAGAATCCGGGCACTAAGTGACCCACGGACAAAGCTCGAGCTAATAGCGGCGCAGGGCAAATGGAGCACTGCCGCCGGAGATGGAGGAGAAAGACCGGGCTCGATTTTTGGCCGGGCATCGAGCGGAGCCCCGAAAAATCAACGGCGATTCGGGGGCGATTCGTTGGAATGATTCCTTTCATCCGACGAGCCTTCGGTTTTTGTCGTTGATCTGCGCAGCCTCTCTCTTTCGGCAAAAATTTTCCTCGACGTCCGATTAAGCGTATAAGGTCGCTTAAGATGCGCTCACCGCTCGTAGGCACGGACTCGGGTCATTCCGAGCAACGAGCTTTGCGCCCGCAGTCTTCGATCGCGGGAGACCTTCAATTTTATCACGCGTGTGCGCACCTGCAGCCGCTTGCAGCGCGGGATTCCCTCGACATTGGAGTCCAGCTCGGATCGAGCCTCGCTAGCCATCCGCTCTAGGATGAAGAAGAATCTTACCTCCCGCGAAAAGAGCCGAGGAGCGAGTTCCCGTCCGGCGGTCCGGCTTTGGCCGCTCAGGCAAAAACCTTATCGCTCGCCTCGGACCTGCGTCCCCTTTCTCTTAATCACTCTCGCGATGAGTTTGTAATATCGGGGCTTCCCAATTTCGGCCGACGGCGGCCACTCGGTCGGCCATTGGTCAAAAAGCTCGGCGTCGTTGGACCTGGGAAGCGGCGGGGCCCGATCCAAGGCCGGTGGGACGCTTCGTTGCGAGGCCAGTGCTGGTTTCGTTCCTCCTCCTCCTCCTCCTCCTCCTCCCCCCCCTCGACAAACCCCTTCGGCTCTGTAATTTGCCGGGCAGCGGGAGGCAAGGACCGACGGGAGAGCCCGGAGTCGGTATTGCGCGAAAATTGGGAACTCGTGATTTCTTGCATCGCTGGCTCGGCGCACGCCCTCCCTTGCTAACGGTAATAGCCTACTTCAATAAGGGCCGCCGCTGCGTGTTCTGCCCTTACACGCATTCATAATCTCTTAATTGATCTACCCTCGAGCCTCGTGAAATCGGCCATTGTCTTATCCATTGTGGCGTATAATAGGAAGGTCTATAACTTTTCCCATTCGGGCATTCCGACTACCGCGTCTACGCGTCGGTGAGTTTTTTGCAATTTTTTTTTTTTTCTTCTTCTTCTTCTTCTTCTGCTTCTTCATTCGCTGGCCCGCAAAACGACCGACCACTCGAATTGCGAATCTCGGCGCGACTTCGGGATATTTTCATTCGGTTAAATTTTACGTTTAGCTTAACAATGGGAATGGATATAACGAGTGCTACAGCACGCCTGAAATTTTAATATTGTAATAATATTTCACGGATAGCGCTGATTTTCTACCCTACCCACAATATACCCGTATCATTGTCCAAGGGATACATTTTCGTAAAATTTTTCCTCGGTACGACTCGTAAATACGCGTACAGCGTAATTACGTTTTTTTTTTTAAATTGGTAAGAATTTTAATGCCGTTGCATCCGAAATCGACATTGTAGCAAAAGTTTTTTTTTTTTTTTTTTTGCTGTAATTTTTGTTTACTTCGATTTCAATATTACCGTATTCGTATAAATAATTGAATAATTGTAAGCGACTAATAATATCGTAAGATCGAAAGACCGACACAACTGTATTGTAAAATTGATGCATTACGCGAAGGATGCTCTTTAGTTTGTACGATAATTCGACTACGAATTGAAAGATATTTTTTTTTTTTATGCAATATCTACATATATATATATATATATAGCGTATGTGCGTATAATGTGTGTGCGAGCACGTATAGTATACATGTATATACGTATACAGTAATGGATAGAAGCAGCGGAGAGGAAGAAAGAAAGCACGTATCCAACCAAATACAACCTAAACGCACACTTGTTTCACGAGGGCTTTGATTACTTATTTTAATCTTCCGACTACCGCCTGAGTGAGCATCTGTCACTCAAAACTCGTAATTGCTATCCACCATTCAACACTTCTTTCAGTTTCTTGTTCTCACTGTTTCACAGTTTACTAGGTGTATTGTACCTAAAGTATATATATATATATATATATCTGCGTGTGTGCGTGTGTGTGCGTGCGTATATAAAATCATTTCTAGATTAACAAAAATATAATTCAAGCGCTCCCCTCATTCTTTCAATTTATAATCGTTATCTTTAACATTTCGTATTACTGTTTAGGTAACATCGTTAATATCCGTTTTGCAGTACCTCGAGAGGCCTTTAAAAGCAAAGTGATTTTTTTTTTACAACTTGTAATCTATCGACTAAGTTTATTCTTAGTATATTTATTAAACGATAATTTAGAAATAAAATTTTCGTATTTAAATAGTGGCATTTAAATAGGGCCTTAGCTCATATGCTTAATCGTAAACGCATAGGAATAATTACTTTGTTAAAAACTTAAAAAATGAATGCAAAGTTAATGTGGCAATTTTATTAATGCTAAGTGTTACGAGAAATTTCACCCTCGAATAAAACTAAAAGCAGAATATTTCTCACAGAGGTAAAAGAGTGCATGAAATTTTTTCATCTTTAATTATACTTTAATAATAACAATAAATACTATTTTTATAATTTTCATCCCAGATTTTTGTTCTTTCAATTACTTGACTTTTTTGCGTTCTGAGGACTCCTGTTTTTTTACACCATTTTAATATTCGACAAACATTAATTTTTGTTTTCACTCGTGTTTTCATTGCGTGTTTTGGCTCTCTATGTATTCCATAGAACACAACATTTTGCGTTTTTTTTTTATTACAAAAAAATCTCCCCTCCTTACTGCTTCTGCTAACCTCCAAGATTCTTATTATCTTTGTTTCTTCTATTTCAATTTGCTTTAGCGGTACCTTTCATCTTTTAATCAAAATCACGTTTTTTTTTTTTTTTTTTTACATCCTTTCACGTGCTCTTCATTCATTTGTTCATTCATTTAGGAATACCAGATCTTTTCCAATATTCTTCCAAAAATATTATCAACGTACGCGTATACGTGCGTGCCTACCTTTTTTTGAAAATCCTTTAACATCCTCCCCTCGCCGCCGAACGGCGCCTTGCCCCATCCATATCATTATTCTCCTTTTGTCTCAAAGACTCGGTCCCTCTTTATCTCTCTCCTTTTTTTAATCTTAATCTCCTTTCTCCCCACCCACCCCCCTCCCTTGACTCGGCTCTCTCCGCGTTCTCGTATCGCCCTGTCCTGTGCTTCCCACGCGCACGTCACTTTCGAAGCCTCCTCGAGCCTCCTCGAACGGCGCCTCAGCCGCGAGCAGGCCTCGCGCTCCTCGGCCTCTGGCCTTGGCTTGGTGCTTTCGAGAGGGGCTGAGGTAGGGGCGCGGGAGGGAGGGACTGTAGCGCCTCCCGAGGAGAAAAATCGGAGGAGCGTTGGGGGCCAGGCGGTGTCCGTCGACGGCCGAGAGGCCCCGGGCAAACAGCCTCTTCCCCGGTAAGCAGCAGCGCCGAGTCGAAGGGAGGGAGAGAGAGAGAGAGGAGCCAGTGGCGGAGCCTCCTCGGGCCATCGGGGACCCCTCCTCCGTTCCGCCTCGCCGCCCTTTATTTCTCTCCCGGCTCGATTCCCTGGTTCTCCAACCGATCGACCGAGGGCCATCTGCGCAAGCCTTGGCCCCGGCCTCGCAATCCTCAAGCCAACGCCGTCCCGGTCCGCGCGGCCTCCGTCCCGAGCTCTAACTCCTCCCGACTCGCCGGCGGTCCCCGCCGTTCCGACCCAGCCCCGCTCTAGCTCCGGGCCGGCCAAGTCGTCGTCCCGATTGTCCTCGAGTTCGCGCGCGACACCTGCTTGGCGCGCGCCCCCGCTCCTCGGCCCGCTGCTCCCTTCGGCCCTCGCTGTTCTCGACGCGACCTCGCGGCGACCTCTCGACCTCTCCGATTGCGTCGGGCGCTTTAAATCCTTATCCAAGGGCCAATCTTGGTGCCAAGCCAAGGTCTTTGGCCCTTCCTCCGTCGCTCTAGCCCCGCGTGCGTCGGCCTCTTTTCCGCAAACGGCGCGGTGATTTCTTTTTCTCTTTTTCTCTTCGTCCTTTACTCGAGAGATCCATTCGAACGCACTCGACTGCTTCGCCGGCCAAGGCAATCGGTCGTTGATTAAACGTTAATGCACGAATGCAAAGGGAAAAATGTGACGCTTAGCGTGGCGAATCGATCGAAGGGCTCTCTCTTCGCTGTCCATTGTTTTGAGTATCCCTTTTATCTTACTTTTCGGAAGAGGCGCACTCGGGGAGCGCCTTCCATTGCATTTGCAATTGAAATGAAATAATTGCGAGCCTTTTGGACTAATGCTTCTCTCCGCCCCCGCCGCCAACACCGCCGCTGGCCTCCTTGAACCTGCGAGCGTGACCGCGATCTCAAAAGTATTTCACGCGCGTTGCACGGGCTCTATGGCGTTAACGGGGGTCAAATTTGTTTTACCGTGGATACACTGCCAAATGTGGCTTCGTTGAAAATTGCCCCCTCTCGTTGCCGCCGGGAGGTTAGCTTCAATAGTTTAACTTTGGCTCGGGAGTAATCGCAAAGCATTGCAAAGCCTGGACGCGATCGAGCGCCGCGACTCTTATCCTAAGTAAATTTGGATGCATGATCGAGCTCGCCAAGCGGAGGTGGTAAGAATGTCTTCGAACACGCGCGCGCACGCGAAAATTGCTCAAAGGGAACAAAAATCCAGCAGGAGAATATCGCTGAAAGGAAATGCCGTGAAACCACCTATAATGATAACAATATGAGCGTCCGCCACCCGTGAGAAATATGCTGTTTATTTAGTCCATTGTCGCGCATTCGTATATAGATGGTTTTTTTTCTCTCCTTCTTCTCTCCCGCACCCCCCCCCTCTCTCTCTCGCTTTATCTCCTTTTAAAAGCCTTTTTAATTAGAGAAAAACGATCTCTTCAGATTTCATCGTACGCGCGTCGGACTCCCGACTGCTTACCCGTTTTAATCAAGATATTAAAGCAAACTGAAGTAACCCACTATCTCTTTCGCTCCATACGTCTCTGTCCCTATCTGCGCCTCTTACGGTCCTATACATTTAATTATCTTTTTCTTCTAAGTAAATTAACATGCGCGAAACGCGAAATGGGGGGGGGGGGTTGGAAGGGCGGGAAGATAAAAGTCATTGCAGAATTTTCCTTTTGGGCTTGCTAAATTCCTCCTCCATTCCAATGATCGCCGAGACACAAGTGCGCGCGGCTGCTTTCTCCTACTTACGCCGCATCGATGATAGAGACGCGGGCCGATATGGCCGCTCCTTCATTTCGCCCATCGGCTTGGAGAGCGAGCCGTTAAAAAAAGAAAAGAAAAAGAAAAAGAAAGACTCGCTCGCAACGATTGCCCAACGAGGCCCTCGTTCGCCTTACTCGGCCACGCCACGGCGCCATTATCCTGCCCAAGTTTCTCGGCCCTTTTTCTTTTTGATTCTTTTCATTCCTTGGCTTGTTTCGTATCTCTGGTGGGGTGTGGGGGGCAAAAAAAAAAGTTCCCCCGCGGACATAAATAATAGACGCGAGCCTGGCGCCGGCCTGTAATACTCGCCTTTCGAATCGCTCGCGAGAGTCCTGGCAAACGATATTGCCCCGAGACCGCGCGAGCCCTTGTCCTTCCGCACGACGAAGCGTATCGCGAAGCCGGCTCGACCTCGCGGACTTGCTGATCTCGACTGGCGGCCCAAGCAAGCAAGCAAGAGGCCACCGCTTCTCTCGCCGTCCAGGCGAAACTTCCGCGGGCACAGGAGTTGCTTAATTTTCTTAAGATCGAATGAGCCGTCCTCTCCCCGGCTGAATGTCCCGGCGATACAAAGTCGGCGTCAAAGAGTAAACGGAGGCAGAAAAAGCAATCGTCGAATGGCCGGAACGCTTCTTCCGACTCCTCTTGTTGACTCGTTCGATATTCCTCGCTCGCCCTTGCACGCGAGTTGGGAGCTTAATAAAAATTACTTAGCTTCAAAAGCACGGTCACTCGTTGCGAATGTATTGTTAACCTTGTTTAAAAAAAAAAAAACAAACAAAAACGATTCTATTAATGTTATTGCAAATCTTAATTTATATCCGCCGCTGCTCGTTATGCGCGTACATGCAATTATGTGTGCGTGCGCGCGCGTGAGTATGAATATGCAATATTTTTTATACCCGTTCCTGTTTCAGCTTAATTATTATTCGCGTGAGCCCCTGGCCCCGAAGCATCGTCTCGAAATGCACTCGTGCCATTTTTTCTTGGCTCGCAAAATTATCAAGAAGCATGCTCCGTATTTCCATCTTCTCCAATGATACCTTACTTCTACCTCGATTCCCTGATTTTCCGCCGACCATCCCTCTTATCCAAAACCATTGTGTATTGCCTTCTAATGGTAGGCTTCTCCTCTTCTTCGATCACTTACATCAACGTCCCTTTTCCCTTGCTCTTAGTTCCAGGTCAACATTATAATGAAACGGTGGCGATGTTCTCGTCAACGAGAATGCTGCATTATTTGGACATTGGCTTGGTACGAAAATGACTTTGTGAAAATTTTGCACACTGTGGTCACAGGACTGTCCCCGTTCTTTAAGCGCATCGCGTTTAAAAATAATTATTCCTGCGTTTTCATTGTAGCCGTATCATCGGTACCGAATTACCATTTATTCCGTCATTAAATAGAAATAAACCTATATTTAACCTTGATTACTACACCTTTGCCGAAGTATTGACGTAATACGGAATCATACGCGTAATACACTTACGTATCGCCTCATTTTTATCAAGGACAAAGAGAATTTCGATCTTAAAAATATGAGTTGTTGGGATAAATGAAATCAAAAGATTTAACACTTCGTGTCGGTCTTGTCAGTAATTATATATTGCAGCAAAATACCCAAATGGAAGGCGTACGTATTTATATGTAAAAATTTAATTGTAAAGCACAAAAAAATCAATCGAATGAGTAAATAATTTAACGACTATTTAAATAGTTCTACTCCACCACTGTATAATATTTAAGACAACGTCAGAAGTACATTTCATTTTTATTAAAATTATGGAATATTGAAACTTATGAATAACACAGTATTTCTTTTTAGCATTATAGCGTTTTAAATATAATGCGATGTTGTGTTAATAAAAATCACATTAAACGAATTTGATACAATGGATTAATATTGTTGCTTAATAAATTATACATTATTTTTACAATGGTTGGTCTTCTTACTGTGATTATTATTATTTAATATTGTGGTTGAAATTCGATGATTCGCAAAAAATATTAACGAATTAAAATGTAGCGATAAAAAATAATACGAATATCAGAATACAATCGCGCAAACGTAAATATGTTTAATCATAAACTATTCTAGCTGACAAAAAATATTATGATTTTATTTAGTTTATTAATGGTCATATATTAGTCAATTTCTACTTTAACTATACGTAATATAGCCATAAAATATTCTAATTACGTTTTATAAGCGTACATAATGTTTAAATCAGTACAGTACAGTCCTTCTAAATTAATTTAAAAGCTGTTTATTTTTTCACAAAAAAAACTTTTTAATTAAAACTATTACCTACTTTGCCAAAGCCGATTTTCTCGGCATAATTTTAATCCAAATGCATTAAATTTTTCTTTAATAGCAATAACTTATACAAACGCAGGAAGTGTCGTGATTAAGCGAATCTTCTTTTGAGTTTGGATAGAGACCTTTGAATCCCGTTTCATTTTTTAAATGTTCGATTTCGAGGCCATCGATTAATTGCTCGATTTCGTTGATCTAAATCGGAGCATTTTAGCGATTGCGTAACATTTATCATAAGTAAAATTGAGCTTTATTCCGCGTTCATTTAACGATTGCCAAGAAAATAAACACGTTTTTTTTTTATCTCTAATTAAATTGATATTAAAATTAATTTTCCATTTAACTATATTTAACGTGTTATTATATTACTTATTGAGTGATCAAGAAACACGTCAATAGACCAACAGCATAGACCGCCAATGTACACGGCGCATGGAGATTTAAAATACAAAGCGACGACAAAACTGCATCGATAATCTTAAAAACATGTGCAGCTAATTTTCATTTTTAAATTTTAAGATACGATACGTATATGCCTGTGTGCGTGTGTGTGTGTGTGTGTGCGCGCGCGCGCGCGCGTTCGTGCGTGTGTAAATCATTTTCAACGATTTTTTATTCGAAGTTTAGCAACAATAACGCAATCTTTAAAACTCAATCTGTCTCTCTCCGTTTTCATTGCCCTCTCTTTTTATATTTCAATCATGAAAAAAGGAACACACCAGTGTATCATATCGTACAGTGAAATGACAAGAGAACATCGATGGGGAACGAGACGAGGGGTAGAGAAAATAAGAGGAAAGCAATCTTGCTTTAGCTGATTTGATTCTTTGTGGCGGCGAGACCAATAGCAGATCGACTTACCCGAAAGGCTGTTCTGGATAATCCTCTCGCCCTCTCTCTCTCCATCACTTTTGCTCTCTCAAACGTCACACGGCCATACCGCAATTTGATCAAAAAAAAAAAAAAAAAAAAAAAGAAAAGAAAAGAAAAGAAAAAAAGCAGACATCAAGGGGAAGCAAATTTTGCGAATCCCGAGCAATTGTAGTCACTATTCACGACATTTATGCACGAATCATTATCAAACTGAACTTGGCTATACCCTAGTTATTAATCGCTTGAATTATTACGATGTGGAAATAGACAATTTTTTACTACTTGCTTACTTATGAGATTTTCTTTTATTGTCTTCGAACGACAAGACGATAAGTTGGATAAGGGAATAAGGGGGATTATTGTGACACATTCTTCTGAAAATATTACGCATTGAAATATTTTCCTTTTAAAATACGCGGCCTCGGATAAATAATTAATATATTCCAAAAAGACAGTGAGCGCGTATCATTCTTTCGGAAAAAAATGATTTTTTTTCTACTGATAAAGAAATTCTAATTCCTTACAACCAGATTATTTACAAATGACGATAAGATTTGAATATGAAATCCATTGATACTGTAGCATGGCATTAAGAACATATTTGAACGTTTGAATAATAATCTAAAAGAATTACTATCAGTAGTAAGAAAGCAACTTCTTTTTATCGGATAAGTCTCATATGAAAGCTTAATATAAAACGGCTCTGTATAATATTAACACTTATGCGTGTAAATTTTTTAGCGCATTAAAAATGCAAATGAAAAAAGGTACAAAAATTTTTTTTATTGTATTAATAATTACATTGATTAACTAAATAATAATTCAAATAGTAATAATGATATTTTTAATATCAACGCTACAAATAAAATGTTATTTATAATGCACTATATTTATAGTTTTGTGGTTCAAATTTAATTAAAAATATATTTTAATCGTTAAAAATAAACTAAAAATATACAAGTACCGTTTAAAAATAAATTTACATTTATTGCTTATTTAATCAACGGACTTAAAATATTCTTTACTGTCCTTAACATTTGGCTTAATGGTTTTTGAATTTGGCTGCCAGTTTGCTGGGCAAACTTCCCCGTGCTTTTCAACATATTGAAAGGCTTTGATTAGTCTCAATGTTTCATCCACGCTTCTACCAACTGGTAAATCATTTATAGTGATTTGGCGTAAAATTCCTGACTTATCAATAATAAAAAGACCTCTAAGTGCAATACCCTCGTTCGGAATGAGAACATTATATGCGATTGAAATTTTTTTATTTAAATCGCTAAGAAGAGGATACCCTAAATCTCCACCTAATCCACCATCTTTTCTAGATGTATTAAGCCATGCTAAATGACTGAAATGAGAATCTATTGAAATACCAATTACTTCTGTATTTAAGGCTTTAAATTCATTAATCTTCTCGCTAAAGGCAAGCAGTTCGGTTGGACAAACAAAAGTGCTGAAAAAAGTGTGTATTCAAATTATTTTTAATACATTTTTAATAAGCTATATAACTTAGTCGCAAAAAAATATTCATAACGATAAAATTATTGTCGTCGTAACAAAATATTTGTGTGCAAAAAATAAAAAAAATAAACACTTACAAATCTAAAGGATAAAAAAGTAGAACCACATATTTCCCAAGGTAGTCTCCTAATTTTATGTTTTTAAAATCACCATTTATAACTGCGGTACCTGAAAAATCTGGAGCCGGACTAGAAATATTTACTTGAGAATGCAAAACCTTTGAATTGTCAGAGAAGTATCGATTGGTTTTTTGTAATGGGTGCTTGTTTATTTTTGTTAATATTGGTGATGAACTAAGTTTCACCTGAAACCAATAAATAAAATTAGCTTTATTTAGCTTTTACATTTAAGTCAACGTAAAATTTATTTTAATAATTTCAATTCTATTATCGAACAATAATACCGATAGCAGCTCTGTAAATGATAATGTTAGTAATTATAATATTAAAAATATGAATGAAATGTTTAAAACTTAAAGAAAAATTGCAAACGTTTACCAATTTTTGAGTATTTTGAATAACATTAATCAATAATCGTGACATCATATTCACAATATTCGACGATCACAAGTATTTAAAGCAAGGTAAATTTGAAAATTTTAAGGTTACACAATATCGGTCTTATAGGTTAAATAACACAATTTTTACTAATCATTTATACGTACATTTTTATGTTGGTAACTTTTATTTGGTTGCGGTCGTATTTTAAGCAGAGCACCGATTTTTAAATTATTACTTTTGGGGGGAACAATACAGGAACTCGTTTTTTCACGCAATTACTATTGATTTTAATAAACAGTACAACAATTGATATATATATATATATTTAATTTGAACAACCTTTCTTTTTATATTTAACGAAGGCGCAAAAATCAAGGGTATCGCACTTTTAAAATAATGACGATTAGTTAGGGGCTGCTGTCGAAAGTCATAATTTTGTTACAGTTCGATCGAATCAAATGCTCCATGTTAAAAAGCTTTTATCAACGTTAAGGCATTCCTCTCTTCCTTCGCAACTCCATCGAATAAAAAAAGGTGCAATATTTAGCGCTTGCTCCCCCTCGTCCCATTTGCGCTCCTTTATTTACCCCTACCTCGTACCTTCGATTATTATTTTGCGAGGAGAGTCAATTTTCTCAGCACCGTTAACTCACCGGGGGACATTTTCATCGTACGAATATAAAGACGCCAGATCCTGGCATCCTTGGACAATGGTTTGCCCGTGGCTTGCCCTCGGCGAGCAGGAGGACAAAGGGGGTTGCCTAAACGATCGTGGCTCGAATAAGGTAAAAGAGCCTCTCTCGATATATATATATATATAAAATTCGAGTCCCGGCAATGGCCTTATCGCGTTCGGTCGTGCTCGTCGAGCTCGAGGGCCAAGTGCGCCTGCCGATGCTCGGCCGTATTCCTGAACCGTTTCGACCTTGGGCGACCTCGGCCCTCCGCTCAGGACGGACGCCAGGAGGTGGGGGCCCCTTCGAGGTGGGGGGATCGCCTCGATTTCCAAGCGAGCCATTTCACCAAAAGGCGCCTCCTCGCCTCTCCAAGGGCCCTGGATCACGAGCCAAACGGGGAAACCCTGCCCGATCGATAACTGATCGGGAGGAGGGCTTGGCCGCAGAGCCTCCAAGGGCCCGTCGTTGGGCCGTTTGGCCCTCTTCCTACCCCTCGACAGGAGGAGTCCCCGAACGGGCGTTGCTCGACGAGAGCATCCGAGTTTCCGGGCTCGCGTGGTCCGGTCGAGCGTCGGTGGCTTCGCCCCCCCAAAAGCGTCCTTCCTCCTTTTGAAGCGGCAATGGGATCCCCAATGCAGGAGGCACAATAGCCTGCCGAGGACGGGCGAAGAGGAGCCCGGCGGATTAACGGGTGCAGGCGCCACCCTCGAGCCTGATCCCTTATCGATGGAGGGGCGAAGCTCCGGCTGGCGATTATCGAGCTGCGGCGGCGAGGGGGCGGGGGGGTCGGAGGAGTTAAGTCAAGGCGCGCGCGAGAAGAAGAAGAAGCCCAAGGTATTATTGCCCGACGGCTTTTTTTCCCTCGTCGGACCCCTTTGGGCCGCTGTAATTTCGAAGCCCGCGGTATTGGAAGAGCCAATGAAGGCAGAGCAGCTCTACTGCGCAAAATCGAGGACTCTGTGTCCACCACCACCCCCCCTATTCCCATCGCCGGATCTTGGGATTATCGCGCGGAGCCCCACTGCGCTCGATAAGCTCGCCTGTAGGGAAATCGAGCCGAGGAGCGGTTTATTTCATAAAAATAAGTTTCTTTCCGCTCGACTTCTGTAAAAAAGCTTGTGTCCACCTCGACGGTTGCGTAAGAAATCTTATTCTTTGTGCCCCGAATGAATGCAATGGGACCAAGGTCTTATTCGTCGGTTTAAGTTTTACAAATTGAATGAATCGCCAAACGAATATCGCAGTATGCCTTTGAATAAAACGAAAACAACTTTTTATTCTGTAAGTATTTATAATCAATATATTTTATTTAATATCATCTATTAGCTTTAATCTTTTATTTAGTTGACAAAAAGTAAATTACTTTTTCAAAAATTATAAATACAATAAGCGATTGAATAAAGAGGAGATTCTCTTTTGGAGCTTTATATTTACACAATTTTCTTATTGAAAGTTTCAAGTTTGAACAAAAAAATTATTGCGCACGCAAACGGCGAAATCATATTAAAACATAGTGTTTTTCATTTACATTTTTTACAAAATTTTACATTATTTAACAACCTCTTATGGTAAATGATAAGCAACGCGAAACTATAAAATTTATATAAAATTGTACGAGCTGTTGCATTTCCTAATATTCTCTCATATTCTCAAACTTATACGAATGATTATACATTGCTTTTTATTTTTTTATAAACATGAATTTATTTAGTGTTCAGGATATAAAAAGTTTGCAAAGTTGATGGAGAAATTGGAAACCAAAAAAAAAAAAAAAAAAAATTTATAAATTACAATAACAAACTATTTAATGGAAAAATCTATTATGATTTGTAATCACACTAGCGGATTCATCATTAACAATACGTCGGTTTTTTTTCATGCGTTTCCACTCTCCATTTGTATAATTCATTCGGAAATGCGTTTCTACTTGCATTAATGCAGTTGTACCATCAGCTTGCTTAACTTCCTCGATGTTTTCAGAAAGCAGTACCGTAACAATATTACCCAATTTCGGGCAGGGATTATCTGAAAACACGAATAAACGGAATAAATGAGTAAAGTGATTGAGCAAAGCCGTCGAAACGTATGCCTTGCATTATCGATATTATAATCCAATGCCAAGGCAAAATTCTTACCTCTCGATCCAGCCATAAAACCTAAAATAAGAGCCTTCTCCGGTCTGGTAACTTTATTGGCAATCCTAAACATTTCTTGAGCCTCCAGCATTTGTTCTCTCTGTGGAGTAAACACGAGACTTAAGATGTACACGTAATGAGCAATTATCAAATGAAAGTGTCCTTTTTTTTTTTTTTTAATACTTATTAAACGTGAAAGCGTAAGAATATTTAATAGGCATTGGACTGCGAACAATTTCAAACCAATGCGGCGAGATATATTATTTTCGCGACCGGTCCCTTCGAACCCGATCATCAAAACGCAATAACTCGCCAAAAAACGCAATACATTTTGGATGGAAAAGCGTCGCGTTTACCGTGAGAGAGAGTCCCTTCCTGGTATTTGTTGTATTCGGCTGCTGTTGGTTATTAGTCGATATACGAGTTTGCGTGACCGTCGGTGGCTGCCTCGAGGTCTGCACCGCAATCGGTGCTATTTCAGTTGCCACGGTGTCGGATTGCGTCGTTACTATCGTGGTCGGTGTGGCAGGTATCACGTCTAAAAGGGAATCAATTAAGCACCGTGTGACATTTGCATTTCGGTCGAGTGCCCTCGAGCGCTTCCGATGAGCGGCTCAGAAACGAATGCTGCGGGTGACAAGGGAGGGCATAGCGGCATTTTAACCCCCCCCAACCACCCACCCACCCACAACAACAACAATGCTACGACCAACGGCCAATGCGGATAAGATAAAAAATACTGACGTATTTGCGGACTGGGCGCAATAACGGCTATGGGCACTGTTGTACTGATGGGCGCACTGTAGGGCTGAGCCAAGGCTGCCGATGTTGCCGTTGAAACGGGTGTCACCGTCGCGCCTATTGGGGCCAAGCCCTGGGCGTACTCCGGCGTCGTTAGGGTCTCTATTATCGGGGCTGTCGAGGAGGTCGTCGTCATGGTGGTCGCGACCTTGGCCTCTTCCACCTTCTTCTGTTGCTCCTCGATCTCCATTAGTCTCTTGCGCCGCTTGGCCTGCGCGTAGCCCAAGGGCTGCTCGTTGATGTCCAGCAGCTTGATGCCACCGTCCTTGCGTATCCTGCTGCTCATGGGTGTGCGATTTATCATCGACGACGCCGTCAGAGCCGACGAGCGAAAGCCCGACGTTGGCACTCGACTCGGTATGCCTTTCAAGGGGGCTGTAAGTTTAACCAATGATTGATTCCATCGATTGAAATTGCGTCCTCGGCTTTTCTCTTGCCGCGGTCTTGTTAAAGCGCAACAATTTAATTGTATATGCCTCTCTTTTTTTTTTTATCGCGCTAGTCTCTCTTTTAATTTATGCTCTTGCCAGCGATTTCATTCGGCTATTGTTTTTTTTGTAAAAAAAAAAAAAAAATTGCCTTTCCTCAACCCTACACTCTAAGGATCAATCGGTCGTAATTATTCACGCTTTCGTTTAATCAGTCGTCCGGCTAATTTTTTTTTCTAAGCACTTCTTTTCTCGAACTTAAAATTTACGTACTTTGTAAAAAAGCATTTAACGAAAAACTTTTCCAATGTTCTTCTCGTCGAAACAAAAATTAATCTACAAAATTTGTTTATGGAACGGAGTGCAAAATTTGCATCGGACAATCTTGATACAGGGTGTATACATATATATATACCTCCTTCAAATTAAATAATAATAAACGTTTAAATTATAAGAGCGATCTATCTTACTCGTATCGGTCATTTTTCTCGGCATTCCTCTACTTCGAACCGGTACCGTTGGAGCCGTACTCTTCTTCATGTTATTTGAAGCGTCCAGGCTTTTTTGGTAAAGCTCCGATCTCAGGGTTGCACTTTTTGGTTTTCTCTTCAGCGTAAAATGTTTCGTCGGCGAAGGTAATTGGCCGGTTACAGAAATTAAAGCATTCTTATTTAAATAATGGCACTCTAAAGGTAGCATCGCAGCGTCATTTTGTTTCTTTAATAATTTTCTAAGATCGTTGACAAGCTCCCCTAATATAGGACGATGCTCATCGAGGTCTGAAATATCTGTATTCAAAGAGCCAGTAGACGGAAAGGTCTTCATTGCTTCCGACAGCATGGAGACCCATAGTTCGCTGTCCAAACAGGCAACCTCGATAATTTCCTCTAATTCGATTCGCCACTGAAAGAAAAAAAAAGAAAAAAAATCCCATTAAATACTATTTTTTAAGCACTAAAGAGCAGCGTTTGCGAATCTTATTCGTCATTCCTCGCGGCCGCAGTTATGCAATAAGGTAAGGTTCTTCAAAGATAAAAAGGATTATAACACAAGAGAGGGTTCCGAGCGCAGGGTCCTCTAGTCGGGGGGAGGGGGGGGGCTAAGACGAAAATCATAAATGAAAAAGGTGTCGACGATCGGCGCGAGTACCGCAGGGCAATTCCAATCGGCGGCCTTAAGGGCGATCGAGGAATTTGCGTAGTTATCGGCTACCGATCCAGTCAAGGTTTAACCTCAAACGAGGAAGAGCCTCGACGAACGCGGGGTGGGGGCGGTTAAAAAAGGCTAGAGCGGCGGCCGGGAGGCTAGGCAGAAGGGGCGAGCCCGGCCCTCGGGGCCTAAGGAAGGTGAGGGAAGTCACCATCGGCGGATCGGTGGGGGTCGGCGGGGAATAGCGGCCGCGGTAGGAAAGCCGAGAGGAGTCGCGAGGGAAGCCCTACCTCCTCGACGTTTCTCCTCGGTACGTGGAAGAAGGAGAGCAGGAGCTTCAATTTGACCTGGGTCTGGAGGTCGGGAAAGCAGTCCTTGATGTTGCGCAGGACCTCGGTGTTGAGCTGCGAGCAAATCGAGCTGCCGGTCCAACTGTCGTTCGAGGTGCCGAGCTTGTTGTGGAGCCAAAGAGATGTGTCACTATCCCGCACATTCGCCATCTTGCTCGAGCTCTACATTTACTGCAGAGCCGATGTATACGGACTGTACGCACAACACAACGGGAGCGCACGCTACGACCCCCGCCGCCGCCGCCGCTGCTGCTGCTGCCACTGCTGCCACTTCTGCTGCTGCACACCCCGCGATCTGTGCGCCTCGCAGCAGCGGACGATCCCCCCCCGAGCGCTGCCCGTCGCAGCCTATAGGCTGCCGCCGCCTCGTACTACTCCCGTACCGCGAGTAGTCGAATGTAGTCGTCCTCTCTGCTCTACCGGTACTACAGTACTCCTGGCGAGCGACGCCGACGCGCTTCTCCCTCGGCTCCCATTGGCTCGAGCCTCCTCGCGCACCTTCGAACTCGGACGCGCATCGCCGGCCGCCGCCGAGGACGGGCAGGATCCCTCCCTCCCTCCCGCGCGGAGCTTCGATATTAACCTCTCGAAGGCCGGAAGCCGCGAGAAAGGGCCAATGGCCATCCAGTGGCTGAGCTCTCCGAGCCCGTCCCCGATTCGCGATCCTTTGGCAAGTGACGCGTGTGAGAGAGATAGAGAGCGAAGAATTTTTCTTCCCCTCTTCGCCCCCTGGGCCCTATTCTACTAAGTTAATCCTCGAGGCTGAGCTTTCGGCTCGGCTTTGGGAGATAATTGGGGAGATCTCCCGGTCGCGGTCCGTTAAAAGCTCGCCTCAACGGCCTTTATCCGAGGAGCGCATTGCCCGAGGACTCCTCCGAGGACTCGGAGAGGAGCCTGCACGCGAGGTCCGGCGCCAGAGGGATCTTCAAACCCTGTTCGAAATCATAGGTTGGGCTCTTGCTCTTGGCCGCGTCCCGGGGCCCGTCGTTAACCAAACCGACCTGCCGTCGCTCGTTGGCGCCGCTCTGGAATCACCTGGGTGTCGCGGCCCGGTGGTTCGTCAATGGAATCGGCCAAGTCGCGGAGACGATAAATTGGCCGGCAACCGCTGCGTCCGGATATCCCGGCTTCGTAGCGAGCCCTACGCTCTGCGAAAAGATCTGCGGATTGTATTTTTTTTTTTTTTTTTTTTTTTTTTGCACGCGCAAAGTAAAAAGCCCCTTCGCCCCGAAGTCGAGACCTCCTTTGCCGTACAGGATTAAGCTCGCGGTTGGCCGACGATGGCTCTGACGATTGGGCGCGATCGGGCCAGGCGGGGACTCGCTCGACTCGGATTCGTAAGCCCGTTGTTGGGCACCGATCGAAGTCAACGTTGTTGGCTCGGCAAAGCAACGCGGACCCCTGCCACCAATTTGTCCTTTGCGTTCGACCTGCTCGGTAGCCCACCGTACCACCTGCCTTGGGCCATTGCAATGGGAACATCGGAAACGAACTGGCAAAACTCTCGGCGCTCGTCCGAAGGACCCCCGAGCCCTATTACTACTGACCTGGATTACGTTCCTCGACCTCCTGATATCTCGACGCCCGATCGTCTCGGCTTTCTCCTCGGAGGCTCTCGGTGCGAACGATATCCTTTGCCCTGACTGACTCTTTAGGCAGGACCGCTTGGATCCGATCGCCGACGGATTCGTACCTGGTACCGGTTTCGAGAGCGGCTCAAATTCTGCGCTCTCCGCGAGGCCTTTTCGAGCCGCGAGTCACGCGTCTCCGGTTGATTACTACGATCCGGGCAATTACTTCGATGGATTTCGACGTTCGCCAAAGCCACGATACGATTGCGCGGATGAACCTTGCCGCTCGACTAGACTCGAAGGGCGGGCCGCTGCTTTATCCTCCCGAGTGATGATCGATCATCGAGCCGAGGAAGTTTTACACATTGTATTTGGCCTAATTGATCGAGGGTCGTATTTGTTGAACGGTGCCCTTGCGATTTCGCATTCATCGAAAGTATTCATTGGCCGTCTAACCGTTATTGCGAAGAGATTTTGTTGTATCCTCGATGCGACTGACGCGATTTGGAAGTGCCCCAGATTACCGAGACACTTTTCACGCGCTCGCATTGCTCGCACTGTGATCAATGAGCTCCCCCGCGGATTTCATTGCCATTGACGAGAAGGCCTTGGCGTTCGAAACTGTGAGCTCTCGGTGATTTAATTGCTTTTGCAGTCGACCGCCTTAAATTGTCCTCGCGATTGTTACTGACGCTTTAGCGTACGCGAGTGTCAAACTCTCCCAAGTCGTAAATAGTCCATAAGCACGCGGACATGCGTTAGTTACATTCTTACTGGCTCTTCTGCTTCTGCTCTCTGAATTACTATTTCCAAGTTAATTACTCCCCAGGAAGATGTATCGGTCTTCGATTTCGTAATTCCATTTTTTTACCAGTCTGTGCAGAAAAATGCAGGATCAGGGGAGTGTAGACGGTTTTCCCGTTTGTAAACTCAACCACGTCATTTTTTTTTATTATTATTATTATCAAAGCAAATGAGCGATACAAAAAATATTTGATAATCAAATCCAGTCGTTTTTATTTTACGATAAAAGACATTTTATAATCTGGTTTCAGGTTTAAAATGTCGTTCATTTATTTCTTATATACTTGTATAAAAAAAAAAAAAAAAAAAAAAAAAAAAAAAAAAAAAAAATAAGTCAGTGATCGTGTAAAAGTATTTGACAACAAATTAATTATATAATAAATAAATAACTGTAAATATTTCTGCCTTTTAAATGGAATTAAAGAAAGAACGTACATTCGATGCGTACGTTGAAAAAATGTTTTGGAAATCTAATGCAAAATATTATTCGTAACTATTTTAATGCTGTTTTATTCAAAAATGTTGTAGGCCTTATTTTATCAAAAAAGTGCCTGCCATACCAAATAAAAAAATATTTGTCTTACAATTCAGTTGTATATACTTTGTTATTAAAAATCGTAGATTTACAAAACATCTACGTAGAAAAAAAAAAAAAAAAAATTGAAAAGAAAATATATCTAATATTTAATTATGTACAGTATCATATGCGATTTTCCATACACTTATATCCAAATACGTTCCGCTTATATTTGCATACAAAATTAGCCTAGCTTATTTTAATACAATTTCAAGTATTACTCTTATACGTGAGAACTTTTTAAAAAGTGTAACTGCGCTAATATAATTGTGGTAAAATCATACATCGTTATCATATGTGCTTTAAAATGATAACGTACATATCGCGCTATCGCTGCTCAGCGATGGCATTCTATGCTATAACAGGTATTTTTTTCCCCCTCTCCTCCCTCCTCTTTATTAATAATTTTTCGCTTGAGGCATCATTTTCAAACGCTCGAAAGCAGCTTTTTCCAGGGCCTCCCGATGATCCGGATGCGCTACCTGAATGAGCTCGTAGGCCCTCTGCTGCAGGGATTTGCCAAAGAGACTGGCAATGCCCCATTCCGTAACAACGTATCGGACCAAAGCTCTAGAGGTGACGACTCCTGCGCCTGGAAGGG
Organism: Kradibia gibbosae; assembly: GCA_018907135.1. NCBI lineage: Eukaryota > Metazoa > Arthropoda > Insecta > Hymenoptera > Agaonidae > Kradibia > Kradibia gibbosae. The sequence goes on along the minus strand of JACCHX010000001.1, from coordinate 3,113,574 downwards.
GAACAAACATTGTCTTTTTAATTTCACGGAAGCCCGACGCTCGAAATTTTATCGAGCAACGGTTTTTTTTTTTTTTTTTTTTTTTCTTCTTCTTCTAAAAACAAAAAAAGCTCTCGTTCGTTGTTATTTTTTTTCGTACAAGACTTGGACAGGACAGTGCCGCGAGAAATGAGCAGGAACGAAGGTTGTTTTTGACCGAGGGAAAAAAAAAAGAAAGGATTCGTAGGAAACATTGCATGCGTAATGGAAAATTTTAACACGAGTTAAGCCTATGGAATAAGCATCAAATGCGTAAATAATGAATTGCAAAACGAGTCATAGGCGACTGAATAACGAAGCAGGGATAAAAATTAGTTTGAAAGAAAGAAAAAAATGTTTTCAGTAATTGTACCATCCTTTGGTAGTAGACTACCGATTCTACTTAACTTAAAACGTCAAAGCCATAATTGAGCATAGAGAGAAAAATTCCGTAGACCAATTTACCTAAATTCAGTGTGGGTACTATTTTTGATGCGCCCTTGTTCGTTGTCGATCTAAGTGCAATGATTGGCTTTCCTAAATGATCCTCGCTCATTGCAGCCCCGCTAATGAAATCAACCTGACCGCCAAAACCGGAGTACATCCTTGTTCCAATGCTGTCAGAGCAGATCTGCCCGGTGATATCAACCTCCACGCAGGAATTAATCGCCGTCATTTTTGGTTGCTTCGCTATGATTCTTGGATCATTTACGTAATCGACTCTTAGCATCTCTGTAAAGCGCAATTTAAAAGGTTATACAAATCAAGCGTTTTTACCTCGACTCAAGGATACGGTAATCAAGATGCGGGAAAATATCGCTCTATTGAAAAGTGCATGACTCAAGGCACACCGGGTATATTTTATACACCGAAATAGGAAGGAACGTTGAGATTAACGTTGGGCAGCGGCTAACGAAGCCATCGGTGGTGAGAAGGAAACCGTAATTTGTACGGTACTCTTTCAATCGTCGTGAATTAATTTTAAAATCAATCAAAAAAAAAATAAGCAACCGATCGGAAAACCAGCTTTCCTTAATCGAAGGCCAAAGGGCGCGTAAATTCAATAGGACGAACAATGGCCATTGGGTTTTTTTTTACGGGCGAATGCTCTTGAAGCTCAGCGTGGTCTGCTCTTCCGAGGGAGCAACGGAAGAGTCGCTTGGCTCGTGGAGGGCCAACGGCGACGAGCGAACAACCGCGGCCGGTAAAGTTTGCCGTCGCGATCGGGCTTCGGAAGCAGCGCTCCGAATCCTCACCTATGAAGGGATTGTTGTCCATGAACTCGTAGAGCTTGTTGGTGCCGACGCAGAAGGAGCCAACGATCCTACCCGTGTGCAGGGACTTCTTGCTGTTGGTGATGCATCCCAAATTGACGAGGTCGACGACCCCGTCGCTGAACATTTCGCTGTGTATGCCGAGATCCTTGTGCTTCTTCAGCAGGGCCAGGGTCGCGTCGGGTATGCTCCCGATGCCGAGCTGCAGCGTGGCCCCGTCCTCTACCAGGTTGTCGGCTATGTTCTTACCGATGAGCTGCTCCTCCTTGCTCAGGGCGCTGCCGGCGTGGCTCTGCAGGTGCTCGTCGTGCTTAATGGCAAAGTCGATGTGGCTCTGGTGGATGAGGGCGTCGCCGAAGGTCCTCGGCAGGTGCTTGTTCATCTGAGCTAAAAGGGGGGCAGGCTTTTTGTCGTCAAGGCGGCGCTTCGGCCCTCTTGCCGAGGAGGCAAGACCGGATTCAGAGCAGTTGGCGGCTTTTAATGATAGAGGGGATCGGGGGGGGTAGGGAGCAACTTGCCGACAATGGTCTTGGAGTTGATGAGGGCCGCCCTGACGCAGTCGATGCTGGTACCCAACGAGCAAAAGCCCTTGGAGTCCGGTGGGGTGACTTGGATCAGGGCTATATCTGGCTTGATGTGACCCTCGTTGAAGAGCTTCGGTATCTCGCTCAGGAAGATTGGGATGCAGTCGGCGCGGCCTTCGTTCACGGCCAGCCTCACGTTGCCGCCGATGAACAGACTGATGGACCTGAAGTGTTCTGGACATCACGAAACCGTCTTACTTTAAAAAATTGCAAAAGGAGTTTCATAATAGACTTCCCTTATCGGACAAGCATTGCTGAAAGGTTATTTGAGTTTTTTCTTGTTTTTTTTTTTTTTTTTTTTTCAATTAAGGCCAAATTTACGGTAGCATTGCCAAAGCGAAAATTCGAGTTGGGCTTAATTTGAAATCTATTTAGAATCAATGAGCCTCGATTGTCGGGATCGATCGATACATATATATATATATATGTGTGTATGCACGAATAATAATTAAATATATCGACAATTTTAATAAAGGGATTTTAAGCGAAAGTCGATATTGTTGAATTTAAAGACTCATCGCCAAGGATAGTTTATATAGACGAATCGTCCGTTCTTATAATAATAGCAACGTACTTTCGACACTCTTATCAGCGAACAGGGCTTTCCCTTCCAGATGCATGTGAAACAATCGGACGTTGCTGACGTTCTTCTTCACTCCCAATTCGGTCATTCCTCTAAGCAGCTCCACGGGTGTTGCCGCCGCTCCTTGGGCGAACACCAGCTGGTCTGCGGGCATTTTCGAAGTAGCGTCGATCGTTACTTTTACACCGAATTGCCGATCAGGCTTCGGGCTGGGCCTTCATCGATAGATTAAAAAGCGATTCGTATCGAGGGCCCCGTGTTCAATTCAATAATAATAACAGCCGATGGTGCAGAGAATCGCTTGACGATCAAGCGATGCGCTTTTAATGCCGTGGATGGAAATACGATAATAGCGTCCAAACGACGTTAAGGGAATCCGCGAATTTTAACGGCCAAGATCGCGCTTCCACCGATAGAGGAATATTATTGTGCAAATTATATAGAGAGAGAGAGAGAGAGAGAGAGAGAGAGAGAGAGAGAGTAGACCAGTAAAATCAAAATACTCCGAGCGCGGTTGGTTACCTTGCAATAATAATAATAATAATAATAATACATTGTACGAGGGTATCGCTAATTATGTCAGCAGGGGGGGGGCGGGGAAGAGCAGGCCGAGGCGACGGGGGCCGACCGAATTAAAACCAGCGGCTCGGCCGTCGTCGATTACTCACTCGAGCCCAGTCCGGCGTTGTCCAAGGCCTCCTCGGCGCTCCCGAGGAGCCTCGGCTCCTTGTCCGGTATCGGCATGGCAGGCTCGTTGACGTACGAGTGGTAGCAGCCCTTGGAGGCGAGGGCGGCGGCCCCGAGGGGGGGCCTCCCGGCCAGGAGCAGCCTCCTCAAAGCCTCAGTCTGCCTCAGTAGCAGCATCTTCTTGCCCTCCTCGCCGATGCCGGCCCTTGGGGGAACTGCAGCGCCGATCCTGTTGCCACCGCCCGGATGCGATGCGATGCAGCTGGACACAGATCGATCGCGTTAAATCTCGAGGCTTCGTCGGGGCCGCTCGGTGCGGCGGCGCCACCACCCCCCGCCCGCGCCTATCGCATCCGCGAGCTCCCTATCGGTACCCCGATACGACAGACGCGTCGTCTGTCTTTGCCTTTCCATATTCCATCTTTTACTCTCGCGATACTCCGTTATCTTTGTTGTCGTTGCTGTGGTTGTTGTTGTTGTTCCTTTGCTCTCGTTATCGTTGGCGTGGCTCGTTTTATTTGTGCATTATTACCTGACGATGCGTGCGCTTAAAGTTTCCATTGTTGCGGATTGTTCGAATAATTTTTGAAAGTGATTCGAGAAAAATCACGCGGCTGTGCTCATTATGGCACAAGAGCAACAGGACAAATCTAAAAAAGCTCGACCACTATTGGAAACGGGCACCGATCGATGGTTGAAAATTCTTATGATTGCGTTAAAATTTTGAAGAAAAAAATTATGTAAATTGTTAAGCGAAATTATAGAAATATTTATAAAATTACGAAATAAAACAATGAGCTCGAATGCCTCTTAACGTTTTATGATTTTATCGTTAAGTTTTAAGGATGCGCATACCTTACGGAATAATATATGAAACCAAATAAAAAATAAAACAATAACTTGTTTAAGCAACGAGGATTTATTAATATCTTCGTCGAAAAAAAAAATCGACGAATAAATCATATACATTATACCTTTTCTATTTGCTTCATTACTTTATTGTACACCTTATACGGTTTAAAACACTTTTGGAGTGTTTTTTTTTTTGGCTTCGAGCTTAAAAAATTTATTTTACCCACAAATACAAATTCATTGTAATGCATAAGTGAGTAAGATTATTTTTTTCCGTATAAGATTACTTTTATCTACATATTTATTTTGAATTTCAAAGTGAAGCTCAAACGAAAAATAATAATCAATTACCATTTTTTTTCCTGTTTCAGATAAGATCGTAATTGAAAGTGCACAATAAATAACTACAATAGTCGATAAACAGTAATAAAGAGTCTTTTATAAATTAGTCGAATGAACAATTAATTATATTACTGCGTATGCTGCGATTTGTCGACGAATACATCGATTAATATATAAATCAAAAACCTTGATTTATTATATTGAACTTGAACTAATTTTTTTCAATATGAAGTATAAATAATTGATTATATATTTTTTTTGTTTAAAAGCTTCATGAATTATGTATTATTATACTAAGATATTAACTATTATTAATTTCGGATGTGTCGATACGTTCACATAAAAATACAACGACTGTATCTAAATATTATAAATTGAAACGGATAAATTATTGGATGTCGATATACGACTAAGTGAATATATTCTAATAATCTGCCGATTTAAAACATTATTACTATTCGTAATTCTGTACAGTTGTAATCCAAGTTTGTAAGACGTTTAAATTATGGAAAATTTACTAAAAATTTACGAATGTCAAAAATCAACAAGTAATTCCAAATGAATCGTTACAACATCTAAATATGTCTGGAATTTTTTAATGTTTGTTGCGCTGATTTATTAATCGAGAGTGATGCAAAATTTACTAATTAAGTGTATATTAATAGACCATTAATACTATTTTAATATCTGTTTCGAACGAAAACCCTCCTTTTACGAGTAGTTTTACAATTTAAAAATGTTTAAATTCTTGGAATTCGAGAAGTTTTATAGGTAAAAATACAACTAAAATAACAAAAATGTAATAGATTTCCTTCAAGTTTCGTTGGCATTTTGAGGCCAATAGTAATTTTAAAGAAATAAATATTTAAATTCCAATTACTGATTTTAATATTAAATAAAACATGTTTCTTAAGACTTTTAAAATGGTACATGTTGCAAATTAAAATAAACGATCGTACAGTTGCATCAATATTGAATTCAATTTTAATTTTAATTGGAAATTTTTTATATATTTTGATTGTAGACATACATTATAGAATAGTTGCATTAGTTATGAATTATATTCTGATGCGCATATAAATATTTTATTGATTTGTAACTTTTCCTAAGCCATATAATTAAAGTGTAAATATTTTATGGAATATAAGCGCTTGCTGTAATTTAAAGCACGATTAACACCATGACTAGTCTTATGTTTTCATATCTAAGCAATCTCCTTCTTATTTATGATATCTGCCTTGGCATTTTATAAATCAAATTCTAAATTACATAATTTTACCTCTATAATATACATTTTAGAAACAAGAAAATACACTTTATGATATCATCATTCTATTTAAGCCGTTACGATGCTATATAATTAATTAACTATTTTCCATTTTAACCAACAGTTTAATTAATTATTTTGATTACTTAATCAGAAGTATTAGGTTTCATTTTTAATAAAAAATGACTAATATGTTTCTCAACTTTGTTTCTTTTCTCTTTTTTGCCAATATCTCATGAATAAAGATAAAAAATTATTCATTCTACCACGGCTGAACAACAAACTTTTTTCAAGGGAATTTAAATAACCGGTAGAGTGTTTTTTGTTTATTTAAAATCCACTTTATTTCACTCGAAGATAAATAATATCTAATAATGTAGAAAAATATTGCTGTACTAGAGTGCACTAAAACTTATCAAAAAAAGGAAAAAAAGAAAAAGAAAAAGAAACAAAATAAAACATAAATTTCTACTGCATTCTTTTATTCTTAGAAAAGGCAATATCATTAATACACAATTAACGCATAACAATGCAATATATATTTCAATGTACAATGAGATTGCTTTTAATCGTATTCTATTTACAAATGAAGAAGTGCATTCACTTTAGGAATTATAAATTATTTCCAATTGCACACATTAGACATTATTTGTGAACAAGAAAATGAAGAAACTATCCCCTTATTCGACACATTTATGCCAGATATTTTGCAATAACTAAGGCTGCAGTACACTCTAGTAAAAATAGCACAGTCATATGATCGAGTCGATTAATTCATCACTGATTCTTCAAATTTGTTCTTTGTCCTTTTCACACACAGGCGTAAAAAGAGCCGCAGCAGTCACTTTTCATTAAGCGTTTGGAAAAGAGAGAGAAAAAAAAGAAGAAAAAAAATTATTATTCATCACTTTTATTAGCGTACTACTTCGTTCGGAGATTAATTTAACGCCACGGCTCGCGATAAAGCCGTGGCGTGAGAATTAAGCGAGAGGGGAGAAAAAGAAAAGGCGACGAAAAGCAGTGGAAATACAAAGCAAACAAAGCAAACGTATGGAGTGTAATCGTAAGAAGCCTCGGTGTGTCGACGGTTCGGTAAATATCAATGGTAGCCCCAAGATAATTAAAATAAACACGGCTATTCGTGGCCCCGGCGCACAACAATCCACCGCGATTGTACTTTTACAAAGCAAATTGACACGTACAATTGAACTTTCGAGTATCGCCGATGTACCATCAATAACAATCGCTGCCAATGACGCGACTCCCGAGTGGCAAAGATCGCAACTCCGGATAGGAGCCAAACTCCTGGCTTAGACGGGCTCTCGAGCCTCTGCCGCTACGAAGCTAAAGCCGACTTAACAAAAGGCCTTCTTCGGGCGAGAGCCCGAAGTCGGGGCAAAGCCGCTCACTCGGCGAATAATAGCGGGGCGGGGGGACTAACCTCGGTGCGAAGCGAGCGAAGGTCCGTTAAGGTCCGCCGTCGAGACAGGTTGCGCTAAATTGTTCGGGCGCCAGGGTCGAGGGAGCGCTGTCGCGAATAACAAAGAGGCTGCGCGGCTGCGGCTGCGGCGGCGACCACACCGAATTCGGTCGACTCACCGAGATTCCGAATTCCAGGGCTTCGTAGCCGAGAGCGAATCGCGGAGTGCGGCGGCGGCGGCGGCGGCGGCGGCGGCAACAACGGCGGGGGCAACGACGGCGACGGCGGCGGCGGCGGCTGCCAAGAATCATAGTCGAATTAGTCAATACCGAATATCTTGGAAATTGACGACCAACCCGATTCGGCTGTGCTCGGCTCTAGCCTGCGACTCGACCGCTGGCCAATCGACGGCGCACCGCGAGCAGCCGCTCTACGATATCTGGGAAGGAAAAAAACCAAGGGACGCGCCCGTACGCCGGGGAGATTTTTAGATTCTGCGCAGTGGCTCGACGACTCTGGCCCCCCGATGTTTACCTTTTCGCTGGCTCCCCCCCCCTCGGCCGCCCGACTATCACGTGCGGAACCCAAACTGCCCGGAGCGCCGCGAGTCCCGCCGCGGCTGAGAGAGTCCAGGGACTTCTTCAGGGGAATCCAACCGGAGAATCGGCACCGATCGATGCCTCCATCCTCCCGAGGAGGGCTTGGCGGCCCCGAGCGCCAATGAGTCCCCCGATAGCTTTAGAAATCTCCTGGATTCGTACGGACGAGCCTCGTCGGGGCGATGCGACCAACCCCCGAGAATCTGCGCACTCGCGCGCGGGGCATCTGCATCCGATGGCTATTGTTATCGCTTAGGATCGAGTACCTTTTTGCAAGGCCAGTGGCGTAAGGGAGAGGCCGAGCGCTGGCTCGGGCCTGAAAATCATTCCCACGCGCGACGTTTGAATTTTGGCGCTCGACCACTGGCCCCGGAGTCAAGCGGCGTCTCTTGGGCGGGGAAGGGGTAAAACTGCCCTCGCTTGTCGGAAGTTCCCGAGGGGCGCGGGGGCAAGGACGACGACGAGAGGAGCAGCCGCTTCGCGGTCGAGGTACGAGGAGCGAGGGAAGCTCCCCGTGAGAGCGAGGGCTCCCGCCGGAGTCGCCAGCCTGACTCCGTTGGTGTCGATGCTGCCGAGCACGTGATCCCACGTGCTCAACTCATGATCTCGCGTCCTCGTCGCACCCGAGGCGGCTTGTCGGGCGTATCGATCGCCCGTGGTGAGGCCGATTGGTTAAGGCTCGGCTAAGGCCGAAGCCCCGGGCCCGAGCTCGGCAAAAAAGCCAGGAGCCCTCTAATGCCAACGGCCCGACAAAGCTTCTCACGATTCGCCCCCTGGCTCCTCGGGCCCGCTCAGCTGGGAGCCGTTCGCCTCGCGCTTCCACCCCCCACCTCTATCTCGCTCTCGCTCTCGCTCCTCGCGGGCAACGTCATTGTGTGGCGCACTCCGCCTTCTGCTACGGACGAGCTTACGGCCGCGGCACGATCGTCGCACCTCCGCAGCACAACCGAGGCTCTAATCGCATCTTGGGCGTATTCGCTGTGGGAACCGAGTAAGACCTCGCCTCTGAGCCGGATCTCGACATGTTCTCCAAGAAGATCGGCGAGCAGCAGGCTCAGCAGGAGCACGTCCTTGCCGTCTCCCGCGATTTCATAGCCCAGCCTCGACTCAGTAAGTTCTGTCACTTTCCCTCCCTCTATCTCCCTCTCTCTCTCTCTCACGCTCGCGCTCGCGCTCTATCGCGCGCGCTCTCTCTCTCTCTCTCCGAGCATCCTTTTATCAAATAAACGACTCCTTTATCGAACGTTAATGCAAATCCCTTATCCTTGACCCGGGATAAGGGATTCCTATCGCTCTTCAAAGCGAGCGCGAGGAGGATTTATCCCTGTTTAGGGATTCGTTTGAACAGTGGAGGTGGACAAACGCGATATATCGAAATGCTTAACGAACTGGTCTCGTGACAGCTTCCGAGTAAATTATGCCTTCGGTTAGCTAATCGTGCATTCCTCCTTTGTTAACTTTTAAATAACGAATGGCGAGCCTCTGCCATCATTGGGCCGAGGGCGATCGGTACGAAATTAAGCCACCCATTAGCAATATTAGCGATATCAGTTGAGTAGCAGCTATTAATAGTGGTATTGGGCTCTGATCATATGATTACGGATTACCCACGGCTTTTCCGATAAACGGCCTGCGCGAGGCCGATGCTCGTCCTATCAAACGATGATTTTCGCACTTAGCTCCTTGAATTCCATTCTATTCTTCGTCCTTGGCTCCTCCATTGCTCTCGGGCACAATCCTCGATGCAATCCTTACTTAAAGTAAGAACAAGAGGTTCCCCCTCGACCGAGCCCCTCTCACCGAGAGTCTTAATTTTTCTAATTCCTTCGCCTTCTAACGCTGAGATAAATCTTGATAACGTTTAGTACTATCCAGAGCCAGATTACTTTAGTCGGAGAAATAATTTCATCCTGTATACGTTGCTTCGTCTTATACTTACCTAGAATGCCATAGAAGCCATCGCTTCTAAAATCATTTTATTTTGAACCATTCGAGCGAATGGAATGAAATTATCAATTTAATGACAACTAGTGCAAGGCAAAAAGTGTTGTTTTTTTTTTTCAAATTTATTATGTAACTAATTATACAAAAGACAAAAGCAAATTATTTATATGTAAATGCGTACGTTTAATTGAATTAAATATGTTTTTTTAAAGCTTATAAGACGGTGTCCGGTGTAAACGGACCTCTGGTCATCTTGGACGAAGTGAAGTTTCCCAAGTTTGCTGAAATAGTTCAGATAAGACTCGCCGATGGCTCGATACGTTCTGGTCAAGTCTTGGAAGTTTCTGGATCTAAAGCTGTTGTTCAAGTATTCGAAGGCACCTCTGGAATCGATGCAAAAAATACCCACTGCGAATTCACCGGAGACATCCTTCGTACACCTGTGTCGGAAGATATGTTGGGCAGAGTCTTCAATGGTTCCGGAAAGCCAATCGACAAGGGGCCTCCTATTCTAGCGGAGGACTTCCTAGATATTCAGGGCCAGCCCATTAATCCCTGGTCGCGTATTTATCCAGAGGAAATGATTCAGACGGGCATCTCTGCAATCGATGTAATGAATTCAATAGCTAGAGGACAGAAGATCCCTATTTTTTCAGCCGCTGGTCTGCCACATAACGAAGCAAGTACAAAATAATAATAAGCATTAAAAAAAAAAAAAAAAAAAAATGACAAACTAAGAGGTTACGAGCAACGCTTTAATGCTCGAGGAGTAACACAATTGTAGCCTTGGAGCAAAAAGTTTTACTCGATGGAAAAATATCTTATTCGTAATAATACGACGTTTGGCAAAAGTAAAATTGTAGCTCAAGCGTAGCCTCGATCGATATAAAGGATTCGACTCGCTTTTAGATCGCTGCGCAAATATGTCGACAAGCCGGTCTCGTAAAGGTCCCGGGCAAGTCCGTGCTCGACACGCACGAGGACAATTTTGCCATAGTCTTCGCGGCCATGGGTGTCAACATGGAGACCGCGCGCTTCTTCAAGCAAGACTTCGAGGAGAACGGCTCAATGGAGAACGTCTGCCTCTTCCTCAATCTGGCCAACGATCCAACAATAGAGCGAATCATCACGCCGCGGCTCGCCCTCACGGCCGCCGAGTTCCTCGCCTACCAATGCGAGAAGCACGTCCTCGTCATTCTCACGGACATGTCCTCCTACGCGGAGGCTCTGCGAGAGGTACGCGGCTGTCCGCCCCCTGTAGCCCCTGGAGCGCAATGAACAAAGCCCCCCCCGCCCCCCGAATGGGTTCGATCGGGTCGAATTGGCCGGGAGGGCCGCCCTCACGGCGAGGCACGATTCTCGTTGCAGGTGTCGGCCGCCCGGGAGGAGGTGCCGGGACGACGCGGCTTCCCCGGTTACATGTACACCGATTTGGCAACGATTTACGAGCGGGCCGGACGGGTCGAGGGTAGGAACGGCTCCATAACCCAGATACCGATCCTGACCATGCCCAACGACGACATAACCCACCCGATTCCCGACCTGACGGGCTACATAACCGAGGGCCAGATCTACGTCGACCGGCAGCTCCACAACAGGCAGATCTACCCGCCGGTCAACGTCCTGCCTTCCCTGTCTCGGCTCATGAAGTCCGCCATAGGGGACGGAATGACACGGAAGGACCACTCGGACGTCTCCAATCAATTGGTAAATCGCGGCCCCTGTTCTTCTTCTTCTTTCTCTTTCCTCCACCTCCTCCTCTTCTTTTTCGTCCACCCTCGGCCGCCAGCCGACGAGGCCAACAACTTGTGAGCTTTAACTTTTTCAGTACGCCTGCTACGCCATTGGCAAGGACGTCCAGGCGATGAAGGCCGTCGTCGGCGAGGAGGCTCTCACGCCCGACGATCTCCTCTACCTCGAGTTCCTCTCAAAGTTCGAGAAGAACTTCATTTCCCAGGGCAGCTACGAGAACCGCACCGTCTTCGAGTCCCTCGACATCGGCTGGCAGCTCCTGCGAATTTTCCCCAAGGAGATGTTGAAACGAATTCCCGCCAATACCCTGGCCGAGTTCTACCCGCGGGACTCGCGCCATTAAGCCATCGGCTCGTTAATTTTTTTTTTTTTTTTTTTCATTAGGCAGTTTGTCGAAGCAGAGTCGATTTCGAGCAGCCTAACGTAAATCATGGATTAATAATGATAATTGTAATAATGATGATATATATATATATAATACAAATGAAAAGAAAGGAACTATGTAAGAAAGTAGTGATTGAGCATCGTGAGAAATTTTCGCTTGAAAAGTGTCAGGCCCTATTGGTAATTCTACCTTAATTGTTTCGTTGGCCGTTAAAACCGTTGAACATTATTGGTGGCCGGCTACAAATTCAATACACATTTATAAATAATAATATTTACGGCTGCGTTTCTTTCGAAAACAATAAATGATAAATAAATGAAAATATTTTTCAACGATCCCTCGAAAACTTGCAATATTAAAGAGAGTATTACGAAAGTGGCTTCCGTAAATAAGAAATGATGTTGTTTCGTGGTGTTTTTATTAGCGTAAATTTGTAGATTTTTTTTTTTTTTTTTTTTCCGATTTTTCCATCGAAGATGTGAAATTTTGCTTGCTCATTGATATTGGCTTTTTTTTTTGCTAAAGTGGCTAAAGTATCCCAGTTAATAATAATAATAATAATAATTCGAATAAAGATCGCCACATCTTTTCGTTAAACAACAATAATTATGAATTATAAATTTTACCGTAAACGTTTCTTACAACGAAAATGTTGTTCGACAACTTATAGCAGTATTCTGTAATACGAGCATCATCTTCGCTTTTACTGCTATAGTATTATTCTTATTTATGATGATAGGTTTTTACATTTTGTATTTTATTTTATGCAAAAGGACGCGTAAATAATAATATGTAAATGTAATTTTGACTATTAATTGAAGCGTGTCATAACACTCAAAGTGGCAAGCATGTAAGATTATAAATATCAGATTATTTGAACGAGCATAAAGTATTATAATAAGAAAGAAAAGCAAGTGTGTCTAATTATATTCCAGTAAGTTGCATTGTTTCCTGGATATTCCAAACCACAAGGTGAGCGTGAATTTTTAATCGCCAATGACTAAAGTAAAACGTTAAATATTGACATATGATTAATAAATACATATTTGTTATGCTATGAAAGTAATAAAATAATAAGAAAGTTATATTCAATTTTCCAAAAAATCAACTGTTACAGTATTAAATTCTTGTGTTTTTTTTGTTTTGTTTTGTTTTTCTTTTTAAATTAGAAATTCACAAGCATCGGTTTTTATACATCGCATAAAGATTGAATCCTGATTATATTTCCTTCCCGTTGATAATATTCCAAAAATGTTTCGAAACGCACGTTTTAGTGTACGCAAGTAATTGTTAGCTGTTTAATGTTCCATAATAAACACCACTTAGTCGATGTGAGAACTTTTTTGTTATATTGTTGAAATAAATTGAGAAACCATGAACTTGTAGACTGCTTATTTTATAAAAAAAAAAAAAAAAAAAACTACTTTACGAACAAAAGGTCGAAAATATAATTTTGTCAAAAGATCAGAAGGACCTTATTTTTACTTTCTTTTTTTTTTTTTGCTTTTTTTCTTTTCAAGCGCCGGTTCGTAGCGTAAAGTCATTAAGCCCCTTTCGAAGCGAGCAAGAAGCTACGCATTAACGATCTCCCAGTGAAGAATAAAAACGAGCATTGGTTCTGCCCGATCGGACACCGGCCGAGGACGGCGAAGGCCCCCGCCCCCCGCCAACCGCAGCCGGAAAAGCAAGCGATGGCCACGTCAATAAGACCGAGGCTTGCAGGCCCGCGTAACGGATAAAGAGCGAGGGGAGCGATCGGCAGCACGGGGTCGGGGAGAAATCGGCAGGTCAATATGATCGTGCGCAGTGGCCGCCCGAGCCCCCATTGGCCTCCGCCGGCGTCCGATGAATTCCCCTCCGAAGGGTCGGCGGCGCGCGAGCCTCCCTCGGACTGGGCTATTCTGCCACCGCCGCCCCCCCCGGCCCCAAGCGCCGCAGAAGACAAAAGCCAATTAGCATAGAGCCGCTAATGGACCGACCGGAAGAGCATCGTTGATACGCGTCGATGCCCGTAGCCGAAACGATCTCGTGCGCGATCCGATTTCTATAAGGACTAACGCCGATGCCAACGATACGTGGCCGTTTCTTTTTTACTTTCGAACTCGTAGCTCTTAGCGCCTGTAGCTCTTAATTGGCGGTACGTATTGCGCTATCTCATAAGCTCCCTAATTGCAGCCCTCGAGCGGCTTACAATGGCTCGGTGTTCATAAGCTGCGTGCGACTCTGCCGAAAGCGAGGTTATTTTTTTTTTTTTCATTCTTTCTTTTTTTCTCTTACAACGATGTCGATCGATGTCGATCGCTCGCTACATTGGATCTTGGGCCCGTTCGGCGAAAGGTGAATTGCTCTAAAAGTTGGATTAGCCATTTTTGGCAACTCAGTTTTCCACAGCTCTCTCTAGTTCTGCAGTTCAACGAAACAAGACTTCTCCATTACCGATAAATCAATGCACTCTACATTCTTCGAGCTTACCTGTTATGCCTACAAGAATTTTGGCTCTTGAGTCTTAAGTGCCTAGTTGCAATATCATGTCTGAACATGCTGTTTGAAAATTAAACCACGTAGCATCGATGTGTGTAATCCTTCGTTGAGCTGCAAGTAATTTGGTAATGTTCGAGGAACCCATTTAATATGGCAATAACAATGCAGGAAACTGCAATTCGTAATTTTATGTCATGCATTTAGTATTAATATTTGTACGATGATGTATGGATGCAATGCGAATCATCGCTGCATTCTCATAAGATATATACAGGTGCACAATAAAATAATGTTCATCCATCTGTGGTACAACATCTTATATTAGTAATGGATATGACTAGATAAGTTGTAAATTAAAAATTAAATTTATACAGCCAAAGCTCAATTCAATATGTCAATATTTTAATTTTAAAATTTCAATAAGAAAGTTGTACTATAAAGGTAGTGGGTACTGTCAAATTATGAGAATAGTTATTTCAATAGTTTTAAAATAATGCTAAATGTTATATATCTTAATTTTAGATTTAAAGTAATAATGTATTAATTGACTTGTGTTGTAAAATATTAAATTTTCATTTAATGAAATTCAACTCTAGTTCAGTAGTTTTTTTTTAATTTTGTTTTATTAAATGAATGAATTGATTGATTAATATGTAATTTATTCAAATTTTATAGTGAAATGAATGAAATTGTCACAATTTCTTTTAAAATGAAATCAATAATTATTTAGCACATTAAATACTTATCAATGCACTTACATTTTTGAATTCTGTAAAAAAAAAAAAACATGTGCAGCTTATAAAATAAATTACTAAAATAATAATGTAAGATTGAGAAAATATTTTTGAACAAATTTTTGTTAACAAACTGGAATTAACCGTTTCTATTAATTTTTTAAATTGCAAAGTCACTTATTACAAATTAGAATTTCTTATGAGAATATCAATGTAAGATATTATTTCGCGTAAGGCGACCCTTTTAAATTCTGTCGGATACATTAGATGTGGATATATGAACGTATAGTTTTGAAAGGATTCTATCAGGTTTGGTTAATGTCATTTTCGTTGATATAACTGCATTTTTAAATGAATGGCTAAAAAAATCTATAAATTGTTAAGTTAAAAAGGCCTTTATTTTTTCCTTATTATTATTACAAACAATAATTGCTTACAAAAAAGCATTAACATCTCGTCGTATTTTATCTCAATGTAAGCGCGCGAAATAAGTTGGATAGTTGTTGTTCGGTAGTGAAATGCTTATAAGAATCGCTAAATGTCATCCGTATCTGGTTCTAGAAATAATGTACCTCGCATCAACAATAGTACCGATACATTTATTTTCTGTTTTTTTTTTTTTTTTTCTTTTTGTCAATTTGATCTCTCATCGATGACTGCGTCCTTTCAAATATTTTACGTATGATTGAATTCATCATTTCTTTTTTTTTTTTTTCAGCATTCGCATAGCCAGTAAATAATGTAGGTAGTTAACGAAATTTGAAAAATCAACTAGAATACTTAAAAGTATCTAAAGTTTCAAAGCGATTTGTAAAAGTATACAACGTGAAATATTTCAGTCGTGATATAATTTAATATAATGTAAAATCAGCTGAGATTTTTCACATTTTCAGTTTAGACTCATAATTAAGAAAAGCAGGTTTTTTCTTAACAGATACCAACTAGTAATGGAGTTTTGTTTTACTTAAATCATTCGAATGGAAGGACAATTGTCATATTGCAAGCTAATACCGACCGTATTATTGATTAATTGAGTATTAAACGAGTAGGCCGAGGTATTTCATCTCTTGCAATTATGGTTGAATAAAATAATAATAAATTTAACGCGGTAGGTTAGCGATGATTGTAAATAAATTTTTGGAATAAATTTCAGAGCAAATTACGTACAAAAGCGCAGTGTAAAATCGCGTGTAAAAAAAAGCCATACAACAGATATGGATTCTTATAAAAATACAGGTACAATAATAAACGACGATTCATCATTGCTCACTCCAAGCGGTAAGTTCATTAACAAACTAACTTTCAAAACGAGTAAATACGCAAAGCGCCTTGTTCCCATTTAACTCATCGATAGTAATTGCTCTCGATCTTGATACATGATTTTTGCGCGCTGGACTTGTTGTATTACATCCCTTAAATTGGGGATTTTTACTTTTTTTTTTTTTTTTTTTTTTTTTCTCTTTTCTGCAACCTAATAATTACAAAACATTGAGCTATCGACACTGGATTTTCAGAGCTCCACCGAGCGGGATTGTTCTTCCGGAGGGACGCATTAAAGCAAAAGGCATTGGCGAAAAAAATACGCAACCAAGCCCTATTCCGAATAAAGGAATCCGATCCTTGCTTCCCGGAACCAGCCGAGACCTCCGTCAATGTGCATTACTGTTGCGACATTTGCACACCTGCGTCAAGGGTAAGATCGGCAAATTGGAGCCGGCGAGCCGCGGTAAACTTTCAGGGAACGGGGCCCCCAATTGCCTACGCATTCTTTCACGATTGGTAAAGAAGCAACCATCGACAAGCGTCGCAATCTCGTTGCAGCTCGGTTGCAATTTGTCCCTTCTCGAGGAATTTCAATAATCGCGAGCCGTAGAGTCGCGCCAATAAGGGTGCAAATTTATCGCGAATTTTTTTGTTTCAGACCCACTTCCTCGGCACCCTCGCGGACCATCAGATAAATTTGTTGAGTCCCTTTGCCACCGGACGGAAATCTAATGCCCTCTCGGGCATGTTCGGGCATTTGTCCAAGGTGTACGGCTTGAAGAACTACAGCTATCCGACCGTCACCGACGCCGTAAGTGAAAAGCAAGGTATTAGAAATCCGAGGGAGAAGCACTCGTCCGGTGCGGTCTCGCAACGCGATCACCGTTGCCCTGACAATCGCGCGTTACTTTCAACAACGAGGTTGTTAGGGCCCAATCTCTCAAGGCCGGATCCGCGGCAAAGCATCGAATGACTTTGCTATTGCGCTGTGCTTTCGTGGCTCCTCTGTAGATAACAAATCCCAATGGATCTGCGCCCTTCTCCAAATTTCCACGCGGCTTCCAGGCAGCTGTTGATTCGATTGGAAATTATTATCAATTTGCCACGCGGCCGGACCGTTTGTGCCCGGCTTTCTCCCCCCGGCTTCCCCCTTGGACCGTAAATTACGAATATCCCGGGCAATCGGCCCACAAATCAATAAGTCCAATCGTCGATTAAAAGCCGTTAAACTTAACGAGCCATTAAACAATAATACGACAGATCATCAACAACGAAGGATCGAGGGACGCCATACGCAGGAGAGCAGAAGACACCTGCAGAACGAGATGCTCGTCCAAGGACTATTACACCTCCAAGTTCGACGAGCTGATTCATTACACGCTGCAGCGGCTGCAAAGCAGACTGAGCAACGCCCTGATGAAGCTGACCGCTTGGGCCTTGTACAAGCTCCTGCCGGTTTTCTTGCGCACGGTGGCCGTGGACGTCGCCCACATCGATATGCTAAAGGCGGCCGACGATAGTAAATTGCCCCTGATATTTGTGCCCCTGGGCAGGAGCTACTTGGACTTTGTTCTGATCAGCTTCCTCGCCCTCACCAACGACATCAGAGCCCCGCTGGTGGCCACCAGCGACGACAATCGCACTCCGTGCTTCGGGTAAATCATGCGCTCTTTCCTTAATCGTCGGCCTTATCCACGGAATCGGAGAACAAATGCAACGGCGCGAGAAATAAGACAGAATAAACTCGCGCCATCGCCGAGCTTACGGGGAGACCGACGAAAATATAAAAATTCATTGCCATTGAGGAGGAGAGAAAGGCCAGGGACGGGGGGGGGCTCTCCGGTCCAAGCGCGAAAAAAGGAGATAAATTCCGGGCCGGGCCGGGCCGGGTAGGGGGGGTGGGGACCCAATCGCCACCCTGTTAACGAGCAAGATTACCCATTTCCACAGCTGGCTGGCCAGGAGGCTCGGCGGCGTCTTCTACGAGGAGCGCAAGCCCGCTGCAGCGGACGCCCACTACTGCACTTATCGGGCCATCCTGCGGGAGTACATAACCAAGTGCCTGGTGGCCGGCCACAGCCTGGGACTGTCGCTGGGGAGGAGCGAGGGCCTCCCCTCGCCCAGGAGCAGCGAAATACTGAGCATCGTCGTGGAGGCCTGCGTCGAGGGGGCCGTCGAGGACGCCCTCGTGGTACCGGTGTGCGTGAATTACGAGAGAACCATCGAGGGCCACGGCTACCTCGGGCTCGAGTCCGACGCCCGGGGCAGGGGCTGGAGGGCCCTCTGGAGGAACCTCGGAGGAGGCTGCGGCATCGTCAGGCTCGCGGTGCGCCAGCCCTTCTCCCTCAAGGTGAGCCCTGCTCTCGATTACTAGCGAGGCTGGCTCTCTCTCTCTCTCTCTCTCTCTCTCTCTATCTCTCTCTCCCCCGCTAAGCACGTGACTTTGTTGTTGGACGCGGAGCAGGAGATGCTGAGCTTCCTGCAATCGGATCGGGCGGCATCGAGCTCCGAAGGGGCTGCTGCGCCCAGGGGACGCTCGAGGGATAACCAGGAGCCCGGACCGTTGGCCGACAGGGTAGCCGAGCACATCCTTCACGGTAGGACGCGGCCTCCCGGAGGAGTCGACCTTGCCCTCTTCTGTTTTTTTGTCCTCCTCCTACCCCCACCTCCCTAAAATGACGAACCCGTTTGCAGATTGCTCGAGCGCCACGCCGATCATGTCGACCAACTTGGTCGCCTTTCTCCTGCTCTACAGGTTCAGGAACGGCTGCTCTCTGGGGGCCCTGGTCGAGGCCTTCGACGCCGCGAGAACGGAACTGGAGTCGGCCAGGCGCGATCTCGGCTTTTGCGGCCAATCGGCCGACATCGTCGATCACGCAGTGAGTACTGCTGGCCATTGGCCGCCGATCGTTACAGGGATGGAGATGCTCATTAGGCGGCCGCGGCCGCCGCTGGTGCCTTTAACTTTCAGATCGATGTCTTGGGGCCGGATTTGGTAGCGCTGAGGGAGGGAGGATCCACGGGAGACGACGACGATCGGGCGATCGAGCCCGTGGCCGGCTCCGGTCCGAGCGCCATCGGGCTGGCTTACTTTGGCAACGCGGTGCTGAGCCACTACTTCGTGGAGAGCATCGTCGTGACGGCCCTCTACTCCTTGTTGAAACTTCAAGCCGATGATCTTGTCGCGGTCATTGAAGACGGAGCTACGGTGGTCAAGAGCGATCTCGTGGACAGTGCCCTCGTGGCCTGCGACTTGTTCGAGCACGAGCTGCTCGCTTTGTGCAAGCCCTGCCAAAGCCTCGAGGATGTCGTTAACCAAGCCCTGGATAATCTAACGATCCGCGGCATTATTTTCGAGGCATGGATAATACACTGCCTTTCCTTTCTTTATCTTCTATAGCTCCTTCTTTGTCCGAGCTATTATGCACGATTACTGTTGTTTTTTTTTTTTTTTCTTTTTTATTCTTCTTCTTCCTCCTCTCCATTATAAACTTATATTTCACAGGAGGTTTCGTTAAATCAACAACTCACGAGGCACAAATTTGCAGGCGACATTGACTACGATGAAGACAGTTCGGAAAATGCTAACAAAATAGTACAGTTTCGAGTAAGCATTTCTTTTGAGTATACAAATCTTGCTTAACATTTTTATTTCCATATGAATTGTATATATATATATATATGTGTGTGTGTGTGTATATTTTTTTTATGAGCACCGTTAAATATTGATAATATTTAAGATGTTATGAAACAAGTAAGCTAAATTAACGAATTGACTTCCGTTATCTAAACGATAATTTCAATTCGCTTACCAAACGATAATTATTAATTATTTGTTCAATTTACAATATATTTGATTTAGTTATAAAATAATTTTCGCTACCAGTAAAGCGTATTGTTTAAATAACAAAAATATTTAATTGCTTAATTTTTTTTTTTTTTTTAATCGGCATAACAAAGGAATAATAAGAATTTAATGGTTTAATATTATTGTGTTAACAGATCAGTTCGTTTACGGAACATTTGGAGCGAATGAATTTTTTACACACATTACTACGACCACTCGTTGATACTTACACAATGAGCGCATATTGTTTAAAAAGATTAGTCCACCGATCTATTTCCGAAGAGGAATTAATACAGGAAATAATTGAAGAAATAAAAATAAATATAGATCGAGGAGTCCTTCATTACAGTATGAAAGAAGTTATTCATTATTTGTAATGGACTTATAAATTTGAATGTTAAATATTTTTTTTTTTGTGGTTTTTTTTTACAGAAGAAAGCTCGAGCATGGACCCAATTAAGAATTCATTGAGGCTTTTTGAAGCGAATAATATTTTAGACTGTCGTCTACGAGAGAATAAAAAAATTTATCATTTAAATGTAGACTACGATAATAAAGAGGCTATTGACATTGTGTTCCAAACATTATCAGCTTTTAAGTGGAGGGAAAAGATTTAAAAGTAAAATACTTTTCACATGCACAATTGGTCTTTTTTAATATAATATTAGAAGAATAATATTTTGATACGATAGCGTACGCTAAGGAAGAATAATCATCGGTTCGAATGCACAGATTTAAAGTCGAATAAAACAAAAGTATGATTATGATCATTGATCGCGCATGCATAAATTTGTCTACCAATTTTAAATACAATTTTCATCGATTTAATTGAAATTACACGTCGACACAAGCCGCTCGAATAAATTATCGAATAAATAAATATTCGTTAAAGGTTTCAAAGCTTTGTTTATTTAAAGCGAATTCGAAAAGAAAAGGCTAGAGCTTCAACATAATTGATATCGGATAGCTTTTTCTCAGAGTCATGCATTTTTGGTCGTCCGTAAAAAGCATTTGGGTTTTTCTGGACAATGCCAATTCCAGTCTAGTTTTTGATACCGACAGAACCTTCAATTGCTTTTCGGCCTCGTGCAAATCGTGATCTAATTCTTTATTTTTCTTTAAATACTGTACGTTAGTTTTGATCTCCAGCACTCTACTCTTTATCTGCATTAGAGAGAAAATAAATGAGTTTAATTTTAATAATGATTTTTCATTTGGAAATAGTATAACTTGAATGGAAATATACATCGTTTAATTGACATTGAATTCGGCATGTGGCTTTCTCCAATTGGGCGTTTCCTTCTGCAAATGCATTATTGGTCTCGGTCCACGTATTGCTCAGCTCTTGAGTTAGTTTTTCAAATTCGATGTTTATATTTTTTTGTAATTCTGACGACTTCTCTGCCATTTTAAGCGATTCCTTTAAAACGTACTCGACTTTATCTCCCCAAAAATTTGAATCGAAAAAGCTAAGAAAAAAAAAAAAAAAAATGAAAAAATTGATTATCTTTACGTTGAAAGAATGCAACAATATCTTACTTTTTTATGGCTTCCGTTGATTTTTTAATATATAAAATCCATTGTACGTTTTTTATGAGATTTTCAAAGTCCAATTGAAGGCTTTTCCCTTCGTTTAACTAAAAACAAATTTGTTATTTATAAAAATTCAAATACATTTTCGTCATTGCGAATAAGTCTGAACCTGATTCTCGCACTGTTTTAAATATTCTTGTAAAAGCTGTTTTCTCTTTAAGAAATCCATGTTTTCTTTCACAAGCAGCTTATCTATATTATCGTTTACATTTTGTTCTGTTTTATCATTTATCTTTGGAACTATTTTATCATTTTTCCGCTGATCCTCTAATTGTTTCGTAGATAAATATTAATGAAAATTAAATTAAAAATTTACGTTAATCTCTATTTATTTCAAATAAAGTATACTCATAGTTTCACTTAACTGTCTTCTGTATGTCTACAATGATAACATTCAGTAGAAACAAACAATAAAACCTCTATGTTCTTAATGAAAAGTTGCAGTTTACGTTTATAATCTTTAATTTTTTTATTTTCCGACATAACTTCTTTATATCTTAATGTGATTTTCTCAAATTTTACTCCCAAATAACTTGCATATAAATTTAAAGTGCGTTTGTTCTTTGCATCTAAACAAGTTTCCGTCTTTTCCTTTTCTTTTCTGTTACATATAAATTTATTGACAAATTAAATTTGCTAAATACGTGTGTATATATATATACATACAACGATATAAGCTTTTTTTTTAAACCAACTAACAAGAATGGTTACTTGTTAATAAATGCATAATTATATGACATTTACAAGATTGTTATATACTATTATTTTTTTTTAATTTTCTTACTTCTGATGGTACTTTAAAACTCTAAAATAAAATAAAACAACGTACAACTTAATGCACAATTTTATTTCATTTTTTATCCGAATCATTATTTGAACCATTAAAATTATACATTCAAAGCATATGAATTAAATCTTATATTTTACAATATATTTTTGAGAACATCAAGTATTTGCCATTTAAATTTTTCATTTTTTAACAAATACTATTAGGATTTTAAGCATTTTAAAAATAATTATTAACATAAAAATAATCGAAGTAATTTCCATACCTAACTAAATCGTCTAAATTTTTATTCACTACTTGCGAACTTTCAATCACTGAAGATACTTGATTGTTAAGACGTTTATCGTATTCTGATGATTTATTTGGAATTATATTTAAACAAAGTACAGATCGTTCTACTTCAATTGGTTGGCAATCAGATCCAGTTATTAAATTTGGGAATTTTAATGATGTTGTGCACATATCATTAGGAATGTAACTTGGTACCAAATATTCACTTTCATTTCCATAAGATTGTCTATAAAATTAAAAAAAATTAAAGTCTCTCATCCATCAGATTTAATAAATACATTTTGAATTTGTTGAATAAAAACAAAATTATGAAATATTCACGCATGCATTAGAAAACAGAGTTGCAGCCTGGTTTAATAAAAATATAATAAAAATAATGTTAAAATTCTCTTAAAAAAGTGTATAATCGTGTTATCAGAGAAAGGTATTTATGTTATAATTTATATTGATATGATTATAAATGTAATTTAAACTGATAAGAGGATAAAAATTTTTACATTTATTTGGCCCTTTACCCGTTGTTAATGGTTTAAATTAAAAATTTTTAGAGTTAAGCAAATTATAAAAAAAAAAGTAAGTATACTGCTCATATTTAAAATCATAAATTGATCCAGGTTATTTCATTTATTATTGTTTTTTTTACGAAGTTTACAAATAAAATACTGCAAGCAAAAAACCTTACATCGGTAACTCGTCGATCTCTTCATATTCCTGCGCTAATTTCCAAGGATAATTCGTTGGTGTAAATAAAGGCATTTTAACATAAATTTTTATTAAAGTAACTTTCGAATAAGGTTAGAATTTTAATTATTAAAAATGTCACTCTTCATTTTGTTTTCTTGTGCTTTGATTAAGCATATGTTAAGAAAAATCTGTCGATCGTATTTCGATAACGACCTTGAACATTCGCAATAAAATTCTAAATTCGTTTTACAATGTACCATAAAAATTTTTGTATAAAATCGAATGTTCTTGCTCGAAATTTATTCGATAACTCGTTATAGTAAATACTTATGGTATTGAATATCATGTTTTAAATGGTTGCTATTAGAATTGCAATAAGTTGCCTATTTATAAGAAAATTGGCTTTGAAATATAAAGGTGACTTTTTAAATTCGCAAAATCCTTCTCAGCATTGAATTTCGGAGGATAAACCTTCAAAGAGGTACGTCAAAGATTAAAAAATAGGCCACTGTCTTTTCGACTTGGGAATTTTTTTTTTATATTGAGAACTTATCACGTGTCGGCTGATTAATTTAATTGATAATAACTAAGCATCGTTATTTTAATTAAGAGCGCTAGAATGTAAATTAAACGAGCGCTGAAAATAGGGCGTGGAAGGAATGATTAAAAAAAATCACGAAGAATAAAGCTGCAAGATTGTCGTACACTATATACTAACGATACAAAAAAGAACTCTTCGAGGTTTAACTTTTGCTTCTTATTCTCATTAAAATTTTATAAGATTTATAATTTAAGGGAGCTAGAGACAAAGTCAGCATATGCCTGTTGCGTCTTCAACGATAAAACCCCAATAAATTCTAAATATTACAACTATACATTATCATATGATTTTAACGCTTGATAGAGCATACTTATTAAATTCAGATCGCTCGCGTTCGATTTAATATCCTTGATGTTACGAAAAGAAAAAAAAAATCGTGCAATCGTTCGCGATTCAGGAGGGTTGGCTTTCCCCTATCTCGAAGTACAAGATGATCTATCTTAGAGGTAGTATTCGCCCCTTTAATCGTAAAGGATTTTCAACTATTCTATGGTAATTTCAACCTAATTCTATCCTCCTTCCTCGCCACGCGGAAGCAACCAGGAGGAGGAAGCCGCGTTTTTCCGCCTACTTGGAATTATTATTCTTCTTGGCTTCGAAGATGGCGGCGTCAAGGCAGAAGCCAATCGGCATCGGGTCGCTTCTGCGCAAAATCGAGAAATCCCACGCTCGCTCTCTCTCTCTCTCACTCCTTGCCATTCGCAAGTACACATCACAAGTGCAATAGGCACCGAGCCGCCGATCCGCGTATGCGCGTGTGTTTTATGTGCAAACAATTGTAAATAAAAGCCTTCATCCAGTTGTCATATGAGAATATACGAGGCGCGGAGAGATACGCGAGGAATAATACCGCGAGTCCCTATGCACGCGATCGGTCCTGTGCTCAATATCACGCGATTGCTCGATGTGAGCCTTGCGCCTTAATTGCCCGATAAGCATTGTCTACTCGGGCCGTCGATTCTTATCGTCGGGCAACAAAAAGCGGTCGACATGGCCGAGGACGTCCTAATAACGTTTTTGCCGAACGAGGTTATCGATCTTATTTTGGAAAATGAACAATTGTCAATTAAGGATGCCGTCAGCTTTGCCCTCACCTGCAGGCACTTTCGCAGAATCGTACTAGCCAGCAATAAATTGTGGAGGATAAAGTTTTTTCAAAGGTATTTTTTCCAGCCAGTAGCCAAGCACCGAGCGATTGACGTTGTCGTGCACCGCGGTGCCTTCAATTTCACGAGGCTCCGACCATTGCGTGCATATGGTCGAGCCCAATTCGCCCAGAGAGCGTACTTTCTAATCCGATGTTAGATTACCTTCTCCTTGCCCCTACACCGATCGATAATTACATATTTATTCCAAGTGCCTCGGAGCACAGTCATAATTGTCTTTATGTTTTCTTCAATTCAGGTGGCCCCTTTTGAGAGAAATTTATGCGGAGTACGAAAGGGATAACAAAGTGAAAAATTGGTTGAACGAAGTCCAATCCAGTATTAGCATTAGAAATACATTGATACATCGATTGTCTTTAATGCCTGTGAAGTTTTATAGAAAGCAGGAGTTGTCCCATTCGGAATTTGAAGACTTTGATCCTTTGTTCCACACGGAGAAGGGAGCCCACCCGTTAGGATATCATTTCTTAGTCGACGAATTAATTAATTTAATCAAGCGGCCTAAAACGTAAGGAAAACTTTAAAATAGCTGACCCCCCGACTATAATTTCAATCCGGCCCTTACATAGAACTTGGTTATCGATAATGCGTAAATTTAAATTCTAGCCAAAGTAATTTAACAAACAAATACTACGCTTACAAAGTCGTTAGATACATGAAGCAGGCTTATTTGACAAACGAGTGGCAGAAGTTTATAAAGCTGCCCGCTCAAAAGCAGCTTTTAGAACAAGGGGCTACGCTCGTCGCCCAATGGAGTCAACCCGATAAGCACATCTCGTACAGCTACATAAGCTCCATGTTGGACAGCATCGTAGAGCACGCTAGAGAGGTATTAAAGGAGCGTTATCCTTTGCACACAATATTCACCAAGTCGCAGGAGCAACTTTTGTATTGGAAGAACAATAACATCGACGATAATCAATGGTCGACGGTGGAGACGAAACAAATTATGGCAGCCTTGTGCGAAGTAATGTTCAACAGATTAGGTTTTCACGGAAGCAACGAGATGTACTACTACTCCGAAAATTCCTTTATCAATAGAGTAAGGTCAACTGGAATATTTTATTCAATAATCAACGTATTGTATTTCTTTGAAAGACATCGAGCACCTTCTGTACTTCAGGTTCTCGAGCTTAAGCACGGTATTCCCATAACATTGGCAATTGTTTTTGAAAGTATCTGTCGGAGAGTTGGTGTAAAATGCGAGCCGATTAGTTTCCCAGCTCATTTCTTACTACGTTGGAAAGAGAAATAGTACGATTATAATAATAATATACGAACCGCCTCGATCGGCCCGTCGATTACGATGAGCTTGCTGAAATACCTTTTTTTTTAATTTTCAGCACGAACGTCTCGGACGCCGACGAGATCGAAAACTTCTACATAGACGTTTTCAACGGTGGCCAGTTTTTAACGAGGCAAAATTGCCCTCGCCTAGACGGCATATCCAAGTGCCCGATAGAGCGGTACAACCGACAGAATGCCTCCTCGGCGGTGAACGTAATTTAGTTCTTTAATAATAAAGAAAAGAGAAAAAAAAAATAAAAGAAAAAGGCTTAGGTTACCAAATCGCTTACCAAATGGCGCCAATATTACGACGTTGCAGGTCATAGAGAGGATGGCGAACAATTTGGAGGTAGCGGCCAGGCAGCGAACTCAGTTGAACGGGAGAGCGGCTCGCCTGCGCTCGGCCCTTGAATTATTGCACATGGTCCGACCCCACGACACGGCGGTGATCCTCCATCTGGCGCGCTTCTACATGCTCTACCAGATGGACCTGGCCAAGCTCGTCGCCATTCTGACCTGCATACAAAAGGTAGGTCGGGCGGGCAGGCGGGCGGGCTCGGGCAAGCCGTTGATCGGAATTTTATTCCAGGAGTCGGAGCTGACGTCCAGGGGCCCGGCGAATCACATCCTACAAATGCTGCAGGACTACGAGAAGCACATGGTCTCCGTAACAGAGGCAAGTAGAGGGCCCTGGCGGCACAGAGGGCGAGCTCGGTACCACGGCAAATCGATTGCAAATGACATCGTTGCTTTATTGGTTGAACAGGAGAGCATCGAGATCAAGAAGCGAGTGCCCGAGGTCAAGTACGCCATTGGCATGATAATGAAGCACCACAGGCACGATTACATGTGCGTCATTACCGGGTGGGACTTGAAGTGCGAGGCCTCCCCCGAATGGATAATCGAGTTCCAAGGTATAGAGGAACTCGACGGCGGCTCCAATCAGCCCTTTTACAATGTCTTCGCCGACGACGGATCCTCCCGATACGTGGCGCAAGGTATTTTTTTTTTTTTTTTTTTTTTTTATATCGGGGGAGTCGCGAGCTTCGCTACCGATATTTCGGGACGCTTCGCAACGTCGGGGGGCCTTCGTCCCTCGGCGATTAATAACGATTGACGTCGGCGCTTTGCGCGAGTACGCCCGCCCCCACAATGGAGCGATTGCAATCCCCCGTTGATCGAGCGACCTCTTTGTTCGCAGAAAATTTAGAGATATCCGATAATCCAGGATGGGTCAACCATTACGAGACAGGACGTTACTTTTGCCAGTTTCGAGGAACGCATTACGTCCCTAACGTCGAAAAGGCGAAGGAGTATCCCGAGGATTCAATGGTACGCGAGAAACTAATCGCCAAGAACCGTTAAAGTTATATTACAATTTTGTATATTACAAGCCGTAGATCTAAGCCATATATATATATATTATATAATGTAATGCGTAATCTGATGTTTTTAATTAATAATAGCGATACGATATTATTATGAAACCATGCGGTTATGTGTTTATTTTTATAGCTTACAAAATAAACAATTTTAACGAGCCACCAAAATGCACGAGAAATTCACGAGAATATTTTTGGAATTATTGACAAATAATTGATTAAATTGAACTTTAGCCAATCATTTGTATGATAATAGTGTAGGGGCTAACGTATTCTTTCCATCTGTATAATATTTTTAAATGATTGGATCAATTTAATCAGTAATGTGTAAATAATTGCTGCTATTTGATATTATTCGAAAGCAAGATAATTATAAAATAATCATTTCGTTGATTCAAATTTATCTTACAATTATTAAAGAGCTAAGAAAAAGTTGATAATGAATTCGGCATTTCAATAAAAACATCAAATGAGCTGCTCTTGAGAACATTTTCTTTTATATCATTATCCAATTGTAACGCACAAAAAGTATTTTAAAAAATGCCTTGGATTGTAATAAGAAAGAATCAAAAACGTGTAAATGTTTGTCGTAATTATAAAAGAAAAAAAAAATAAATAATAAAAAAAAAAAAACCTGTAAAATGACAAAGTTGTAAAAAAACTCACGCTTTTTGATGAAATATATCAATTATAAATTTTTATAGATCGGTGTTATTAATTACAATTTATTTTCTACAAACAAATCTATTTGCTAGAGTAAGTTTGTAATTGAACAGGCACAACGTGTTTAATCGACAACCAAAATCTCTTCGAATTTTATTTAATAAACACTTAATATTTTTATAATTTATACATGTGTATCAAGATAGGCAGTAAACATCAATGAAACTATACAATATTATACGTCTTTATATAAACTTAATTTATTTATAAACGTATGTGAAGTTTAATATCATTACAGTGGAACAATGCACAACTAATATAATATATATAGTATTTAATATATATAATATATAATAAATAAAAATATATAAAGTAATATGATTTCACTTTAATCCAGAATGTTTGGAGTCTTCATTTTCAAAAGGCACTCCATGATTTTTCCACCGGTTTCACAATTGTCTTTTCCTACGTCAATCAACAAAATGCAAATTATTTTTCAACCAAAAATACATTTTATACAATGAAAAACTTAACAATGTATCGGTATAATATCTAATCGATTCAATGATCAATCCGATGAATAAGAATGATTCAATTGAAATGAAAAGTTAACAACTGCGCGCAAGTAAAATCAACCTTTTCGTCAATTTAACTTAACGGATATTTACACAAAAAAAAAAAAAAAAAAAAAAAAATAACACTTATAGATATTATATAAATCATCAAGGTTAAAAAAAAAAACTTTAATTGTCGTGTAACAATTATACGCGCAAGCGTAATATTACCTTCAAACTTGCACGACGAAAGCATTTGATTTACTTTTTCCTCTGTCACATTGGGAGGTACTTTAGCTCGCACAGTGTCTTCGTCAATGGTTCCATCGGCTCTCATCTGCGTGAGCGCGTGTGCGCGGGGTTCGTAATTCATTTATTAGTGCCAAATGAAAATTGCATACCATTTGTTTTAATTACGGCATTGTCGCTTTGCGAATTGTAATCGCTTTACGATTTTTTCATGGAAAATCACTGATGCAAGCGGATACGATTATTAACTCGTTAACGAACATTGTATACTATTACGCATGAATATTATATATATATATATATATGTATATATTATACTATGACAATTAAAATCAGATTGCGTAAGTAAGCTAATAATATTTATCCATCGTTTTGTTTTTTATTTTCAAAAAAAAAAAACAATATTTTTTTTTTAATTGCAACTACGAGCGGAGAGACTGATTTTTTTTTTCGATTTTATTTTTAGATGAAAAATTACTTTATCACGGGCCACGTTGTTGAACGATTAATTTTTAACCATGAATTCACTTACGATTCCAATTTTTTTGAACATACAAGCCGCAAAGCAATTCATCTTTTCGTCGAATTCGACTGGACCCCCATTTTTAAGATTGCTGATGGCATCTATAAAAAAAAAAAAAAAAAAAAAAACATAAAAAACATAACGCTTATTTTGTTAAAAAAAGCTTACCACTGCGTGAAAATATTACTCGACGACAAATGGAAAAGCTCCTATTTGAGTGATTATTGCTTGGTTAATATTTTATAATGGCATACTCGAAATTATCGCTCAGCGCAATTAATTTTACTTTTTAAATGTATGTTTCTTACCTTCGCTGACCGAAGTTTCAGCCACGCAAGCACTTTTATACTCCTTCAACTTCATTTTTTGCTCCTCGGAAATTGCCTATTATTTAAAAAAAAAATAAACATATCGATCAAGCAGTTAAATCATATATTTTACTCTATTTGATTTTGACAGTCGGTCATATTTATTCTTATATAAGAATATCTCGAAAGATTTTCCCGAAAAAGTACATCGACCACTTCGATACGCTGTTAAACTAGTTTTTTTTTTTTCTAATAACCTTATTTCACTATAAAAACACGATTTCATTAAACCAATAATAATAAATGAGCAAAACAGTATTTTCGCGCCCAATGAAAGCGCAGTATAATTTTTACATTTCAAACAAATTTAAGCGGTAAATCCATTTTTTCGCATATATAATTTATCTTTAACATATATATGTACGAATTAATTTTTAACAGCACTTCTTTCTCCGCAAATCAGTGCAAGCATTGGCGAAAGCAGCGAGTAATACGTTAGGCGTAATTATAAAAATGAAAAATAATACGTACTGCAAAAGTACCAGCAATGCATAATGCACAAATAACGAAAAAGGTTTTCATGTTGAGGAATGTGCGCCTCTAGCTTAAAAATCCAAACAAAAGTGATCGCAGCCTTAATTCTAATTGAAGACTGAGTGCAAGTCATTCAAAATGAAGCTTTTTATACGCATGAAGTTTAAATTTGCCCCTCGCCCCAAACACCTTTTTATTCCTGTATAATCAACTGAATAATAATGGCTTGACGCTAATATTCTTAGAAAAGTGGGGATTTCACCAAAAACTTCCGGAGAGCGAGCAGACATGTGAATGACGATGAGAATAACAATTACGGAGATGAAGGACGTTGCAAGTTCGTAAAAAAATTATTCTAAAAACATAATTCACGTCGCCTATTAAATATTTATAGATAATCAAAAATATTGTAATGTTTTGTTTGGTCGAAGAGCCATTCGAAATTAATTTATAAACTCAAAACATATTATGTAAATGTAATCACAAGTAGCCTAACGACGAGGAATTTTATTTTAGTACACTTAGTAAGTGTCACTTACATTGCCTTGATCGTATTATAATTAATTGTGTGTGAAATTTATTTTGTATCGGTTCATTCCATTAGTAGTACTCCAATTAGTAGCGCTCAGGATCTTTATACGGCTCCGCTCGTTATTTTGAATGATAAAAGAAAAAGCCCAACCAGATCGGCTTTTTTCAACCGACATCGATGTAAAAAGAATTTTTTTTTTTTTTTCTTTCATTTTAACAAGTTGGCTTTTTCTGCCTCGTTGATCTTTTTTTTTTTGTCTTTTTTTTCGTCCCACGCGGCGTTCAGAAGTAATGTTTTCTGCATAAAAAAAACGAATGTGTGATATTTCCATCGATAATGAGCTGTTTATTATTATTATTATTTATGTGCTTAATAATTATATAATAAAATTCAATTTGTCTCGTTTCAACGCAAGACTTACGTATTTGATATACATTACATAAATGTTTTTAAAATTACGTTTTCTTTGCCGATTCGTTAAAAGGTTATAATGAATCACCCCCAGTCGACACGTTGGAAATTACGTGTTAACGTATTAAAAACCATTCGATTTTTAAGAATAAAAAGACTTTTTATACAGATAGGATGTAGCGGCAACTTTATACGCTTGCCGTTAATGATTAACGGATTAGTGTATTAAAAAAAGATTGCTTGTATTTCATATCTGCACGTATTTGCTCTGCACTTGCTCGACCTTCGTCCACATCACATTGCACAGAATCATTAATTTACCCTTTAATTTTCATTACAATAAGTTCGTCAAACTATGTCGTTTATTTCCATTTTTTCTGCACAATTGTCATTTTACGGCGTTGCTTATATTTATCTCTCTCTTTCTCTCTATCTTTTTTTTTTTTTATCAAAGTACGGCTTATTTTACAATATCGCTAGAATGCAAGGAGGATAATTAATTTAACTGGAAACGGATACTATTGCTGAGGTTGATTTATAATGTACAATTCAAACTTTTTTATATCTTGCAAATAAGGATAAGTGGACAAGTAAGCGATCTCAGTTCACGTGTAAATATATATATATAGAAATCGATTAAACAAAAGGAGATCGTAAATTTTCTGTATTAGTTTTATTGCAAATGAAATTTACGGCAATATTATACGAAGTAACTAAAAATTAGTAGCCGTTGCGTAACTAAGTAATTGCTCGTCCGTTGCGAATTAGTTTGAGAATAATGCAGCAGTCGAGTGACGATTTGAAAATCAACAGAAATATAAATCGGACTTGGAAGAAAAAAAGATTAGGCATGTATTATTGCCCAACGTAAGAATGAACGAAGATGCGGAACAACATTAACAGTCGAGGTGGTTACCAGGATCAAACGCAATCGAGAGTCGATGGGACGACCAGACGCGGAATGGAATGGAGCCAAGCAGCCGGAGGCAAGCGATCAAGGTACTTAAGGCATTAAGGCCTTCTGTAATCAAGTATTTTTTCTTCTGCTCTACGCCTACTCCTTCGTCCGAGTTTCTCTCTCCCCCCTCCCCCTGAGCGCGTAAGCTTTTTTGATATTTTTGCCTCGTTCGCACTTTCGTTACTCTCCCTTTGGCTCGGCTTTGTCCCATCGCTCACCCAGAGGTGCCAAGCTCAATTGATCGAGCGCCGACGGACGCGCGTTGCGTTTGCATTTGGTCGCACCCACGAGACAATACCACCGACTCTCGGCTGCAGCGCAAAATCCATCCAATTTCCTCGCGACGTTTCTGTGAACGGGGGGCGGGCAAGAAAGGGGACAGACAATAATACCGCGCACGATCGATCTTTGTTCGGACAAATAATTTTAACGAATTTACACCCGACGCTAGGCGCCTCTCGATCGTAGACGCGACTCGCGCGTAAATAGGGGATAAAAATTCAACGAGACGACGCCTCGGAAGTCCAAGGCAGGGAAAGATCGTCATCGATAGCGCAGGGCCCGATTCCCCAACCTAGGCCCGCTCATTGTTCCAAGGACTCTCGATCTTGGGTGTGGGTAACTTGGCGGAGGTGCGCCTTCGGTCGGGTGATCGAGTCCGGGGTAGCGAGTAAGCGAGCAGCCCCCGCGGCCTTCCAAAGCCGAACCGAGTCCATTAGGAGGGAGGCTCCTTTATGCCTCGCTGGCCAAGCCACGAGAGCTCGTTCGTAACGTCGCGGGCCGAGGGCCCGATGGGATCGCCCGAGAGCCAACGACACCCGGTTGAGATATCGGTAGGGGGAGGAGGCTCTCGTGCCTTTTTTTTTGTTTTTTTTTGTTTTTTTTTACCAACGACGCTCGGAGCCCCGGTGACCTTTCGACGCTGCGCCCGGTCGCATAGGCGAGCAGGAGGAGGAGGAGGATGCCGCCGGTCTTTGGCGCGAGGATGCCCGGACGCGGTTTTCCGCGTAGCCAACGGCGACAGGCGTGAGAAATCGATCGCGGGGCTTAGGAGGCCGCTTAGGTCTCCGCCTTCTGGTCGTGGCGTCGAAGCCGGTCGCGGTATCGGCGGCTGTCGAGGGGTCCCGGGGATGCGAGAGAGAGAGAAAGAGCTGACAATAGAGCCGGTGACGATCCACGGCAATGGGCGATTCTCTCTTAGTCGACGATAATATTTATGTAACGAAGGAACGGGATTAGTTACGCTCTGTGCCCGAAACAAAGGACAAAGAGAACGGACGGAAAAGCTCGCGCGCTCTAATGACCGATTGGTCGAATTGCCGGCCAATTTGGGGAAGAAGAAGAAGAAGAAGAAAAGAATTAAAAAATCACGACTCATTGCTTAATTGAGCGCGAGCTGTTTAAGGCTGTAACGAGCCCCCGGCTAAGTGTCTGTCATTAAAAAGATCCGGTGCTCTTTAAGGAATACAGCCCGAGCGAGCGACTCCCACGCGCCGAGTTTCCTCGACCGGCCGTCCGCGGAAAGAGATAAGGATCCGCAACGAGGAGGGGGGATGGAGGGGGGGGGAGAAAAAAGATCAGAGAGAGAGAGAGAGAGAAACAGACCGAGGAGCGTCATCGCTTCGACCTTGCGACATTACCTCGGAAGGACAGGACGTCGTCGGTGCGCAAGTTAAAATACGGCTTTCTTCGCCTTCGGATGGCTCGACGCTAATGCCATTAGCGATCGACGCCGAATAATGCCGAGCTTGTCGCGGGACCGACGAATAAATAATCGATAAGCCGATAATGCCTCGAGCGCGTGTTTGAGCCTGCGATTCGTGAAAAACTGCGCCAATAAATCTATTGCATTATTATACTTATGGCCTTAGCGATAAATCGACTTGTTCTTTTGCGTAAAAATTTAAATATAACCGACGAGTGTGCGTTGACAAGGACGTTGACGTGTTCGTTGTTAGTTTGAATGGTTTTGAAAAAAAATATTGAGAAGTATTTTCCTTATTTTATCTCGCAAAAATCCTTAAATCCTCGTATTCTTAATGGACTCTCGAGATCTTTTGGTCTTTCTGCGGGTGACGCGTCCATTTTAAGAAAAGTTTTAAAAACCAGTTCTCACAATGATAACAAAGTAATATCGTTAATATTGAGAAACGCCAACCAACGCTTTATCATTTATGCTTGTGTTTTTTTTTGTTTTTAATATTTTATTCCATCGTATAATTATTATACATATATATGTGTGTGTGTTACATGTGCATGGGTGTGGGTGTGGGTAGGTGTACACACATCAATTAATATAAATTATTTATGCATGATATTTTTCATTGTATTGTACTTGGCAAATAAAGCGCGCATATTTACATTAGTCAATCGCCAGCCATTGTTTCAATTTCAAATACAAGCCGTCCGTAGATTTTCGATTTTTTTTTTTTTTTTTGGTTCCCAACTCGGAATGCTCGCAATGGCCCCAGCCTTCCAAAAATATAACGCATAAACGTTTCAGCGGCAAAATATTTAATTTGAGAATTTCAACTCAAATTGTATACCATAAATCTGTCAATTGTAAACGGAAACACATGTTTACAAATACAATTTTTAAGTTTACGATATTGCCTACCGTTTCTATCAGTGCTGCTTACACTTCATAAATTTTTACTCGTTAATGCCGTTGCGTAGATTAAGTGATTGCGAGCGTGTAAACGCGCTCCAAGAGAGGATGAAAACACTATTTATTTCAATTTAAATATTTTAGATTTTTATCATATTTTTTTTTTTCCCCCTCGCATATTTCCGAGTCTTCGTTATTGGACGAAGCGGATCCTTGAATACCATCGGCGAGTCGCTATAAAATGCCGTGAACCACAGAAGTGATAGTTTGTAGCGATCAAGTTCGAAAGAAGTCAACTTTGACGGGCTAAAAAGATTTACACGCATTAGAGCATTTCTAATACGCATTCATCATGACCAGGAAGTTGTCCATTGTATTCTTTGCTACTCTAGCCTTCGCATTTGCTTTCGGTATGTGCTGGGGCTATTTTTAATATAAATAACGAACGAGTCTAATACATTGTATAAAAATGCATAATTATTGGAGAACTTACGGTGCCGATCAAAGGCATTAAAGTGCAAAAAACGAATTCGTGTAAAAGAAAAAATTTTCAATGGTCGAAAGGAAGCCTGCCAATTTTAAATTAAGAAACCATAGTAAACGTTTACTTTTCAGTTACTTTAATATCGACGCGGCGCTTTTCTTTCCAGAGGCAATTTTCTTTTTTCTTTTTGGCTTACGAATATTGCGTATAATTATTATGACAACCAAATGGTTAAACATTAATTCCTCAATTTACTTCTTCAATACTGTATTATCGTCAATTTCATCGTTAATTCGAGACGTTATTCGCTTGCGTTGTAATTTTTGGAAATTAGCGTTAAATAATAAAATAAACAGCTACCAACTGAGAAGAATCGCGAAGATATTTTCGCGGCCAATGTCATTTTAATTAAAATTAAAAAACGTCGGAACGCTGTTGCGTTGTTTGCAGCGCTAACGATCCCGGACGGTCATCGTACGGGCGTAAATTTATAATGCGATAACGAGAGACGCGTGGCCGCGGCCAAAGCTGTCCCCCGCCCCCGCCCCGCCCCGAAAGCCCCCCGATTAGCCCCTATAACGCAATCGACGCCACGGGCACTTTCAGCCGACATAGGAAAGATACCCACCGAATGCATAGGATGCATCTGCGAGGCGGTCTCCAACTGCAACGCCACCAAGGGATGCGAGGGCGATATCTGCGGGCCGTTTCACATAACGCACAGCTACTGGGCCGACAGCGGCAAGCCTACCCTGGAGGGCGTGCTCAGCACGGATCCGAACGGTTGGTAATAGACTGTTGGCCGCGTGGCTTGGCGGCCACGGCCAGCGGGGAACGAGTGCACACTCCTCGATCCGAGGCCCGCCAAAGCCCGGTGAATTCTAACCCTTAAACCTTCGACCCATTGTTAAAGCTTACGCCGGATGCACGACCGACGCCTATTGCTCCGCCCGGGCCCTCCAGGGATACATGGAAAAGTACGCCAGGGTAAGGCAAGGCAAGGGCTCGATGCTCGCGCCCTACGAGGCCAGCGGGGAGGGCTTATCTCGTTCCTCTCCCTCTTGCAGGACTGCAATAACGACGGGGTGATAAACTGCGACGACTACGCACGCATTCACTTGCTCGGGGGAAACGGCTGCCAGGGATCGTTGCAGTACCCCTACGAGAGCGTCTACACGACTTGTCGGGAGCAGTTCCATTAGAGCCCTGGATTGTTTAACGCCGCCCCCCCACCCACCCTTTGTCGGCATGTGCCGGCTCCCGTCGGGACATTACACCCTCCGGCCGGATCGACGGCAGCTCAAGGGGGCGAAGCCGCTGTTGAATAATTGTTTTTTCTCCTTTGCTCGACCGATTGTGTCCCCGTGTCGGCAATGACAAATCAAGGATTTCCGATTCTTTTTTTTTTTTTATTATTATTGTCATTATTATTATTAAGATGCGATCGGTTAGTTGATAAGCATGTTTGAAACTTGCCATTGCTAATTTATGAAAAAAAAATAAATAAATACAATGATTGCTTTAGATTGTTATTATAGATTGTATTTAAAATACACTGTACGACACACACGCACGCACGCACACACACATTACATATATATATAAATATAAAAGGTACGAGAATAATGTAGGTGATGTGGCGTGGTGCGAGCCTTTGAAAAGATTTCGTTTCAATATATGCCTTCCTCGTTCGAGCCGTCGTCACCGCGCTTCCCATCCTTAGAGCCCGCATTTTTCGTTACCAAGGATAATATCCCGGCCTGGCAAACGTAGGTAGAGCGAGAGAGAGAGAGCGAAAAAAAAGCCCCGCGATCCCTGGGAGAATCTCCCTTGCGAAAGCTCGTCGAGCCTCGACTTAGGCCGAGTCGACGCGCGCGACTTTCTCGGTCGCGGCTGGCCGGGGGTGGGAGGGGGGCTTCGGGAAAAAGAGAGAAGGAAATTTTTAAAGCGGGCGCACAGGCGAGAAGCCAATCGCCGGGAGGCCGGCCATTGCGCAAGATCCAGGAGTCCGGGAGAGCGATCGCGTCGCGCGCAGCGGCGGCGGCGGCGGCGGCGGCAGCAGGAGTAGGAGGAGGTGGAGGAGGAGCAGCAGCAGCAGCAGCAGCAGCAGGAGCCCTTCGGTGTCGAGGTCGGCCGTGCAGAGGCGCAGCAGCGGCACAAGTGCGGAGGAGAGCGACTCGCGCCTGGTCGGCCTCTCGGCCCAGCAGCCCGTGTCGAGTCGATCATGTGGTCAGCTCAAGCTCGGCGAAGAGAATCACCCGCAGAATATGGGGGATAAAGGTAAAAGTGCGACTTTGTCCAACCTCGGCCTCCTGAGCTCGGCCGCCGATCGCCCTCCCCCCCGACGGCCTCGAGGCGACCAGCTGCCAATTGGGGGTTATGTGCGCGCCGCGGAGGCTCTCCTCGCGATTGGGGCGGGGGGGTGTGTGCGTGCGTGCTTGCGTTTGGAAGCCAGCCGAGAGTCCTCGGATCGTCTCGCGAGTGCCGCGATTCCTCCTCTCTTCGCCCTTATCGCCCGTCGCTCGACCGCTTAAGCCAGCAGCTGGACGATAAGGATTGATCTACCCAGAGAGAGAGAGAGAGAGAGAGAGAGGGGTTGGTGTAGGGGGGGGGCTGTGGAAGAGAAATGGAAGGCGCACGTCGCGGATGAGCTCGGCTGCATTACGTAGGAGCGGAGGGGACACGCGCCAAGGTCACTGTCAACGCGAGCCCTCGGCTTTTCTCGCCTCGCTCTGACTTCACCACCTGTGGTCGCGCTCGACGCTCCTCGCCGTCGGCTGCGAATATTTCCTTTTTGAATAAAAAAAAAAAGGTATCCCTCCCCGATGCGCTCCGTGCCTCGCGCTCGTGGAGCTTTCATCGGATTCTCGGCCTGCTTGGCGTTATTGCTCTTTGATTCGCCTCGGTATCGCTAGCCCCGAAATCGATCGCTTGATCACGCTATCGCTGAAAAACAGGGTAAATATGATAATGTACCAACCTCGATCACCGGGATCCAATCAACGATATCGTTTACCTTTTTTTCCCCTCTCTTTCATCTCCTTGTGTGCTTACACCTAATGCTGTAACGATAAATCATAATAAGTGTCAATCCATGTTTATTTATTCTTAACAAAGACAGTCAATATTGCTTGAGACTTGTTTTATTAATATATATATATATATATATATTACACATTGTTTATATTCATTATTTAATGCTCGAGTGGCATTGATATTGGCCTGTCGTTGCTCTGTAAAATAGATATGGTTAAATTTGTTTTGCTTTATTGACCAAGTTCTTACTAGAATTTCCTGGCAAAAAAAAAAAACAGTTCTTAAATACAATTGACTACAGCTTAATTTACACCAGCTCCATACTTTTATCCGTACTTTATTTAATACTGGTTATCAAAAGTATTGATATTTTTTTTTTTTTGACTATCGCCACAGGCCTACTGGAAAATTGGATTTTAAAATATTACGTCTAAATTAAAAGCTGAAATCAAATTAGATAATAAATGATTTTCTTTAATACAAGGATAGAAAAACGTTTACAGTTTATTTACAACGAATGTTCTCTGCTAGACGGTGTTTGCAATACTGCAAATAAGTAATAGGTATCGTACTTCTGAGCTTATGTCAATACACTTATTAGAAGTATAAATTATATTCCGTACCATTTGTTCTGAACTATATTAAAAAGTTTTTAAAAAAGTTTTTATTGCATTTAATCAAGCTTAACAA
Organism: Kradibia gibbosae; assembly: GCA_018907135.1. Classification (NCBI taxonomy): domain Eukaryota; kingdom Metazoa; phylum Arthropoda; class Insecta; order Hymenoptera; family Agaonidae; genus Kradibia; species Kradibia gibbosae. The sequence goes on along the minus strand of JACCHX010000001.1, from coordinate 3,074,201 downwards.
TTATGATCTACCGAGTCGCTACAGTATTCCTTTGAAAGCCAAAATATTTGATCTTTGATAGTCAGTAGTAATATAAAGGAAAATAAAATTATTTGTTTTTTTTTCTATCCTTAGTTAAAACGTAATGGCAAGTTATTTTTTTGTTTTTTTTACACAATGTAAAAATAATCATTAGCATGACATTTACTACTCCGTACAAGCAATTGGCATGTATTTTATTGTTTGACTTTTGTAATTGTTTTTTTTTTTTTTTTTTATACATTACTTTTTTATAATACTACCATTAGAGATAAGAATAGTCTTGCATATTTCTTGTATTGTGCTGATGCTTAAAAAATATATTAACAAGAAAATTTCGTTTCCCGTGTGTTTTATTATTTGGCGGAATCGTTGGTAAATAAACTTCGATTACATCGTCAGCAGCTCATTACGACGAATGCCAGTATTCAAAGTTTATTTATAATAATCAGTGTTATTATGTTCGACGCGTAAATTGGGCGAGGAGACGAGTTCAAGACGATCACGAGCCACGCTTACACGCGCGCGCGAGATCAAGAGACGAAAGCTTCACCGTAGCGAGTTGTTAAAGCGAGAGAAGTCATCCGCTCCTTAAGAAAAACATTCAAGGCCGCGGGGGGAGGGGGGGGGCTTTCAAAGATGCAAGGCCAAGGCTCCTCGGCACCGACGCGCCAGAAGAGCGTCGGGGGCCACCAATTTTTAACGGAGCGCGGCGGCGGCACTCTCAGCGACTCCACTCCGCGAGTGCGCCTCTCCACTGGATAAACGAGGGGGACGCTTGAAAAAAAAAAAAAAAAAAAAAAAAAGCATGGACATTATTATTCGCTCGCGTGCTCGCAGCGGAAGACTTTCGGGCCGAGGCTCGCTTTCCTCCACCTCCGCCGCCTCCTCGTTGAGCGCTTTGTCCTTCCGGGCCACCGCTACCAATGCCAAGGAAAATCCAAAACAAATCGAGCGCCGCCTGTACTTTGAGGCCCGAGAAAGAGCGCTTGCGTACTCTGCGCGCTTTGCGTTGTTTGCTGCGTGCTCGGCGACACGCGCACGCTCTGGCCGATGATCGTTGGATGATGCGACGACGAGTTACTTAGGTCGGTCGCGCGAGCCAATGTTCATTTTTTTTTTTTTTTTTTTTTCACAACGAGGGGCGAGAGATTGAGTTGCCGACACTGCGGAAATCTTGGTCGTTGATGATGGGAATCGACGAGGGGCCCGTACTGTGGGTGCGGAGTTTTTTTAATTCTTTGCCTCCCCCATCCCACCCCCCTTCGATCGATTCGTTTAGATCCTCGGGAACCGGTCGGTAGTAGTGTACGGGTAAAAGAAACGAAATTTCCAAGCTTTGGCATTGGTTGCGGTATTTAAGAGCCCCGACTTTTACAAACTCTGTTCAAAGCTTCGTTGGCTGCGGTCCCGCTTGGGATTTCATCGTGTGTCCGACTGATAATTGAAGCATTTGAGCTAACCGAAAGGCTATTGGATCTCAAGAAAAGTTCTTGTAACGTTACTTTAATATATGGTAAACAAGCGTTGAAGTTATATAAATAAGGAGAGTTAGCTACTAATTGAAAAAGATTGTTTTTATAGATTTGAAGTGTGTTTATGCATAAAAACACACGCACACACACGCATATATGATCGTTGGAAACAGTAAAAAACTGTCCTTGAATTATAGCTTGAACGTTTCATTTAATTGATTTACATCTAGTTGAATATTATATACAAATTCCAACCCATACTTGATCGATAAAGATCGATGGATTCTTATTACGAGTAGCCGTAAAATAATCAAACCTCGCGATAAATGTATTTAACTTTGGCTAGCACAATTGCCTTATTAGCTTATTAATTTAAAAAATTCAATTCACCACTCTTGACAATTGTTACAATCCTATTGGCATTTGTCATTTTCGAGTGCTACGTGCTTTTCTACGAGTAGGCATTACGTATTTCCCGAGTACTCGACTTGAAAAAGAAAAAAAAAAAGAAGCGAATTCACTTTTCCATTGGCGAATACGAATAGCGCGATTAAAGGTAAATTAAAATACAAAGTATAAAATATAAATTAATCGACTCTGTGACAAATTGAAAATGTACGAAAGACGGACAATAACATTGGAAAGCCGAAGAAGAAGAGAAGCCACGGCAAATCCCCAAGTACCGGATCAGTATTGATTTAGCCTTAAGAGTTTGGCATCGAGCTCTTACCGAGTATTCGATTTGCTTTGCAAAAGGGCAGATTCGCTCTGCCTCGCCTTAGTAAGAATCGATCGACACACCCACGATTGAGCAATTATAAGCCTTGTAACTTTTCCTCAGAGCATTGCGTTCACTTCAGCAGCGCGAGCGGAATCGGCAGCAACAACATTGTTGTACAACCCTTGCGACACGGACACCTGAACGTTAATATAGGCTTTCTGCAGATACACAATAGGCGAGTATATCTTATCCTGGTCTGCATTATCCTAGACAGTACCGGCATTGTGCTTCATCGGCTTTATCGGGAGGCGCGATTCGCCGCTCTATAGCAGTCGTTAAAAATCAATGTCAAAAAAATCCAAAATCTATCGCGGACGCGCGCAACGTACAATTTAATACTCGTTGGACTATCGATGCCGATTGCAAGCGTAGCGCTCGAATATAATGATAATGATGATGATAATAATAACGGTACGTCGACAAATATAGGTACCACATTGAATTCTCGTTACCATGGAACATCTGCGTTATTCACCCGGATGGGAATTCCGCCGTGCCCGCCATCCTCACCGGCAAGCGAAACGTGTACTGCAGGGTCATAGAGTTCGCGCAGGATCGAGATGATCTCAGGTGAGGGCCCAACGATTGAATTGAGCGGGGAGCTGCCCACGGGGGCCGCCGATCGTTTGACGCTGTTGTTGTTTTTTTTTTTTCAAATTGCCCCCCACCAGGATAAAGGTCGAGCTGATCACCCACACGGAGCATTTCTTGAGGGAGGAGTTCCAGATAACCTGCTGCGGCAGAGGAGCCCCTCTGACGATATACTTCCTGGCGCGGATCTTCGGCAAGGAGCAAGGCAAGCCCCTCCTGCGCAATGGCATTCGCAGCATCACCGTGGAGCAGGACATCGAGGACATCGAGAAGAAGGACGTCTGACCGGTCGCCCCTTGCCCCGGGCTCCGCTTGTTGGTTCTCCCCTGGCGAATAAGGCCGACCGGGAGCCCCCCGGGCCCTTGCGATCCCAAGAGAACGATTGCCGTCGTCGTCGTCGTCGTCGTCGAGTCGGAAGCCCCGAGGGACGGAGGTTGTCAGCGTCCATTGGCTGCTAAAGTTTGAAAGAAGCCCTTACGGAGAAACGATGAGACTTAGCGATTACGGGGCGCGGCGCCATTCCTGCCGCCCAAAAGATATCGGCTTGGCTTTGGCTTGAGAGTCGAAAGGCACTGCTGTTGATTTCGTTCGATCGAAGAGTCGCTTGTTGTTTCTTTGGCCGGGGCGCTTTTGTGCTCTTGGATGCCGAGGCTAATCGTCGCCCTACCCATTTGCCCGCCTAAGCAATTATGCGATCGGTGGCGAAAGCGCGATTAAGATTTTAAAAACTTCTCGTCCTCGTGCGGTCCCGACTCAATGTTGTCGAACTATAAAGTTCATCGCTTGGCTCGTGCTCTAGTTCTCCTGAGCCTATATCCTCCTTAATTTGTCATTTTTAACTCCGTGCGTTGAGTCGGAAGAGAAAGATCTCGCGATTTACGCGCAATGATAGTCGATCGTTGCACAATTATACCCTCGGTGCTGATGCACTTGTAATATCTTATGGAAATATTGTTAAATGAAGAGAGAAAATAAACGTTTGCGATACTTGTGCTTTTTTTTTGAGGAGACCAGTCAAAACATTTACTCGATACAGTATTGTTGGCATTTTAATAAAAAAAAAAAAAACCTTCGTTTACGTACCGAAGAGGACACGATTTTTATTGTTACAGTAAATTTAGTACACTCCAAATCAAATACTTTGTCATTGTTTTTCCGCGCTACGATTATCGGCAATGTTTTGCAAGAGCAATTCTAATGGCTGATTCGAGGGAAATTGGAGTACGGCCGAGGAGGTAAACCTGATCTGTATTAATAATACAAATGTTTGTACGTGCTTTTATCAATCTAGTCAACCATTCGATACAATAATAGTGCAAAAGTTCGAATAGGATTCTGGTACCAATTATTGTACACACTGGGATCGCGCGTATAGATATACGACAGAATACGGATTTATAAACAAGACGTCAATCGAATGGACAACACGTTGACCAAGTTAAAAATACCAGTGTTAAAAGAAAATGTATTTAAAATGTTATTTAATATATAAAAACATGAGAAATAAAAAGCTAATCATAACGAACGGTTAAGAAATATTTACCAATCTATTTCAGATTATTATAAACATTGGATACTACTTTAGCGCTATAGATATGCAGCTAGTGAATTATTTTTAAACCTCGATGTGTAACTATATGACGATTATATTTTCATTATTAAATGTTGTGTGTATTTAAAAAGAGTTTTAATTTGCATTCATTGTTCATTTGAAATTTTAATACCTTCTCGATTATTTTTCTCAATCGGTTATGCAAAAAAGTAACGCAAAAATGCCAGGCAAGTACTTACTTATGTTTAGACGAATACTCTCTATTAAGATCTATAGAAATTGTAGATGCAATACCATAATAATAAAGAAGAAAAAAATTTAACACAAAACTAATAGCGTTTGCACAAATGCGAGGTGACCGTTTATCTTTAATTCTTTAGTTGTCTTTAATTTATTAAATTTATCTTACAACAATTTTGTGTTTTTTTTTCTTTTTCACGAGAAATTATTTTTCACCACGACAATTGAAGATTTGAGGAATTTTACGCAGAGAACGAGTGACGTGTGACACTACATTTATTCGCAACACGTTCTCAATTCGTATAGTTCGAGGTCAAAACAAATTAGTTTGGAGAATCTGTCGGTGATGGGAATGTCAAACATTATCCTAATCCATATTAAATTGGCTTTCAATGCATTGTAAGCTAACTGATAAATGCTCTGTTACGTAGCATCGAAATTATAAATTTAATACATTTTATAATTCTTATAACGTATATTACTTATTCGTGATACTTTTTTTTTTTTTTTGGTATATCGCATTAACAATAGCAAATTTTTTATTTACAACTGTTTTGTTCCTACATTCGTCTCGAAGTTAGATTATATCGAAGGAAGCAATGCACTAGAAGGAGAATTTTACAATTGCGAAAAGCTCATTTAGTTAGTCAATAAATTAATGATATTTTTAACGTTCGCAATTTATTAATTTCTCTCCCCGCGTGCCATTGATTATTTCGAAACGGTACAGTAGTGCAACGAGCGCTTAAAAGCAATTTTACAAGTGACCTGCAAAAGTACAAGTGGCTTTAACTCGTCCATCCGCTTTACGAGATTAAGCGTAACTACTGAAAATGTTTTTAAAGGAACCAAAGCAACGCATCTTTCGCACAACTTTAAGAAAAGCCATCGCTAAATATTCATTTGATTACCTGTTTTCTTATTTAATGTTCTTTGGTAGCAGCATACATTTTTAATCGGATCCAATGATTTTAATGGCAATCATAAGAAATTTTTTAGAGTCTCGTATCGATGCTCTGTATAATATAATTAAATTACGATAGATACTTAAATAATTATACGGATAGATAATTAAATCGAGGTACTAGCTTCATTAATTATAAAATCAAGATAAAGGAACCTTTCTTTTCTAAACACCTTTACCATCGACTCGCGAGGCGGATGAAAATTTACGCCAAATTGTCCGCCAATTTCGCACCCACCATTATTAACCTTTACGCCCCAATGATTTTAAGGCCAGAATCAAAAGAAAATCATCGTTGATTTCTCATTGCCAAGCGGCGTCAAACCATCGACGCTCGTAGCTCCAGGCGGAGGCAATCGATCCTACAAACGTAGGATGACAAAGTCTTCTCCGTCGCTCGATCGGTCAACTTCGAGCACCTCGAACTGCGCCGGCACAATTCATCGGGCTGCGAGCTTTTTCCGGAGCTATTGACGCTCCTATCGCAGAGTCGACACTCGGTTTGCGCTTAAAAATTGCAGCTTCCCGAGCCAACCGCGTAACGATGAATCACGCGTATTTTCATTGGGACGAGCACAAGCTATCGAATTGGTTATTTTTAAATGGCTGCTCTCATTTGGAGCACGTGTTCGGATGACAATAATTGCGTTTTCGACTGAAGCATACGCAAAGCGAAGCCGCGGTTTGTTCATACTGTGCCCGAATAAAATCAAAACAAAAAAAAACAGAAAGGTTAACACGCTAAGAATAAATTAATCATAGCGATTAGGTAACAGCGCTACGAATATTAACCTAAATTGAAGAAGACCTTCTTTTGTGAATAATGAATTTGTCGTCGGTGCGAGATCTCGGCTGATAAATATTACAGTAGCTTCGTTTTTAATATTTACCCGACTCGTAGTTTTGTACCGTTGGATACAAAAAATAAAAAAAAAAAAAATGCCCCGGGTGAGGATCGAACTCACGACCTTAAGATTATGAGACTTACGCGCTGCCTACTGCGCTACCGAGGCGATACTTACCGTAATCTTTTTCCCACAGTTAACGAGTGCGAATCACAGTACGATTGCACGTTATCTTTATTATTTATCAAAAGTCCGATTAGTTTCTTAGATTCGATGGCTTAGGACGCGATTTCCCATAATTCTGAATGTCGGTCGGTATTTTTTTGCTCGCTCAGCATAACCGTGCAGGGCTAATCGCGTTTTTTAGTTTAAAATTTTACCCGCGCGCGAGTAGGGTTTTCGTTGATTTTTTTTTTTTTTTTTTTTTTTTTTCATTCGCAGCAGAATTCAAATAATAATTCAAATGTGCGCTTAGCGCTGGATCGAAAAGTACGCGATGTTATTTATACAGTTTGCCCGCAAATGAGATCGTGTTCGGAGAATGGTGACTTTGCGTACAACATTTATCACGGCTTGCAAGTTATTTACTAATGAAAGCCGATAAATATTAAAAGGCCTTCGCTCGAAACACTCTTGACGATTTACATAATCGTTGTGTTTTGTTAATTTTTGCCTTTCTTTTAACGTCCTCCCGCGAAGTAGCTTGAAAATTGTTAACATTTTGGAAAGTAAGATCAAAAACGATTGACTTGCTCTTACGTGCACAAGATCATTAGCATTGCGACTTATACAAAAATAATAAAACGGCAAATGAATACCGTTGATAACGTACAGTGCATTAATTTTGTAAACACAAGCGTTCTCATTTTACGCGCACGCATCATTTTGCGCCTTCTGCATCGTCGCTTTCATTGTCATTGGCAAATATTTTTAGCTCCCGTGTCAAATTATCAAGGCATCGACACTTAACGTACGGGTGAAGGAAAACCGTCGGTTCGAAAAGCAGACGTGGCCAAAGTTGCTCGCGTCGAACCAGAGCCGTTAAGGGTAGCATCGCTAAAAACAATGGAGGATCTTCCATTTCCCCCCCCCCCACCCCATCTAAACGCGCGTCGACTAAATCTAGTTATAATGCGATTTCACGGATAGCTCGGATAACTTTAGCTCTTCCTCTCTCGTGATTAGTTCGCGATAAGACTTTTGACCCGGATGCACGTACTGGGCAAGGGTTAAAAAATCCTCGCAACTTTTCTAATAAATTGGAACGACGATCGGTTGCTTTTGCATTAGACTGGGGAATGTGAAAATTTTGAAGTAAGCTTTTCAAGAGTTGGACGATCTTGGAGGTAAGTTTTTTCTTAAATGAAATTCGCCCGCGAAGAAATCGTCTTTAAAGTTTATAATCATATTAAGCGCGCGATGTTTCGGCTTAGTTTTAAAGCTCGTACAGTGTAAGGATTTAATCTCGTAGCTAATTTAGGCGGATAGATCTTTTTTTTGCAAGATAAATTTTTCCTCTACGTCCTTCGTATAAAAAAAAAAAAACTCTTCAAATTTGTTCCATCCTATATTATCCATTTAATTAAATTCCGGTCTGCCTTTTAATTCGAACCATCTCAATTAAGTTCACAATATAAAGCCGACGCCAAAAGCTCATTTCAGAGCCGCTATAAACGCACGTGCACTTCCATTATTTAAATTGCAAATCGGTGCTCGCCGCGCTTACGTTTCATACGACGTTTGAGCTTCACTTTCCATTCAAACATTGTATTCGCCGACAGGATCGATTTTCTGTCATTATAACGTCAGCTGTTTGAATGGATTGTTGGTAATTAAGCGGCAATCCGATAGGCTCGCTAGAAACTTACACGTTTCAATTCATCCTGGATGACTCCGTCGAATCGATACTCTTGGTAGGAAGAGCAACAAATTTATTTAAAAAAAGCTTCGCCGCTTTTTTTTTTAGTAAAGATAAGACTTTTACAAACAAGCGAAATAGTATTCGCTCGTATGCAGCCTACAAAATCAAGGGGCTGCGATAAATCGAAAAACGATCGTTTCAATTTGACCGTTGGCACGCGCTGAAAAGAAAGCAAAAAATGTTTTTGTAATAGGATAAGGCTTTTGTTGATTCGCTCGCTATATTGTCGAGCGAAGTCGACGATCGCAAGGATTTGAATAAAAAATGCATAAATGAAAGAAAAGAATAAAATTCTTTTACGATTAAACGTTCAATGCAATGATATCTAAATATTTCCAACTTATCCACGATCTGAATGAAGTGTACATTACAAATGGAAAACGTTATTTAAAAAAAAAAAACAAAAATCGTTTTTTGAAATGCTGGACATAAATTTCATCGATAAATTAATACATTTAATAACAATAAATGTAAATAAATTTACATCTTTGCTAAGTATTATGGTATCCGATGTAATTTTTTGTATAAAAATGAATTTCAAATTACGATAAATGGCAGTCAAAATTTATATTAAATTCATGTTTGTAAACTCCTTGTAACATCTTTTTCTAAATATCCAATTCTTGAATAACTTTTCTTGCCTTAAACCATCATTATACGATATTACTGGGCAAATACTTTTTATTTCCTTTTGTATAAGATTGCGAAGGAGAAAAAATTATTAGCTGATAATTGATAAGATGCATTTCCAAAGCTAACTTCAAGTTTGCACACTTATATGAAATACGACGTTAGAAACAATTGCTTGATATTTGCTCGAATGTATTATTAAAACGGACTGAAGCTAAAGAATCTGCAGTCGAAAAAATGCAATACTGCAATCTAGAAAATACGACGGACGAAGAAATAAATTCATTGATCGATGATTTGTTGGAAGAGGATCTACGCGAGAGAATGTTTCAAAATCAAATTTACACAAATGAATATGCTTGCAAGCAATTAGAAGAACGTGACGTATTATCAGTGATTCTTTAAAAATAATATATTTTTTCTTATAATTTTCCAGATGTTACGGATGTTTAATTTACAGATGTTAAATTTTTTCTTCATTTTTGTTTTAAAAGTCGTTTTAACGTTAACGTTAATTTTAAACAATTATAATCATAAAAATGTCTACAGAGGTTATATAAAGTGCATAGATTAGAAAAAGCTTAGAAGGAGCCAATAATAATACTCAATTTAAAACTTATTAGTTGATTATTATTAGATCATTTTTTTATTTTTTATCTCTTCAATTCAAATTTTTTTTTTCTATAATCTACATTACTATCAACACCTGTAAATAATTAAATTCCTTTTTGAAAAGACAGCTTATTTAATATATATATTTATTTTACTTTATTTAATTATATCACTTGTGCAACTCATAAAACACGGCCGCATATTTGTTTAAATATTAAAATAACTTTACACTTAAATAATATCGAGAGAGATAATAATTTTTGTTATAAGTATTATTTTTACTGCTCTGTCTTAGTTCATTTTAAGTAATGTTTTACTTGCGGAGACTTAATAGATTAACTTTGCTCTGGATATAAAAATCTTGAATGAACAAATAATTACAAAAGCACGATATTCTGTAAATAAGAAATAATAATAAGTTTTCTTGTATCATTACTACAATGAATTATTATCTTCAATTTCTACTTGCACCATTAGATCATAATGATACATTCCGCTCATTTCTTTATTAACTTGTCCCAAATTTAAGATTATACATTAGTAATTAGAATTTACGAGTTCCATCGATAAGTAAGTCACGTTTTATCTAACAGACAATAATGAAAAAATGCCAAACAAAAAGCACAAGTCACAGCACACGGGAATTAACAAATCGAAGAGATTCTCTATAAACGTGATGGAGGCAATTCGAACACTCCAGCGAAAAAAGCAAACGCAATCGAGCTGCAGATTTAAATGCTCAACGACGCGCGAAATCACCGATTACATAAAGGCAAATTTTTGTTACGACGGCGACGTCGACGCTCAGGTTCGCATTGCTCTCAAGCGGACTTGTTGGCAAGGGTTAGCAGTGCCTGCATTCCACATTATTACAAAATATCATTTATTCGATAGCTCGGCCGAAAAAATGCTTTAAAGACTGCGCGTCTCTGCTCTCGCTATTCGCATTGGCATCGTGTGAGTGCAATACTCGGTAAACGTATTTATTTTTACTCGCGTAGAAGGGTGAGTTTCGACGCTTTTCCCTACCTTAACCCTTTTGGTACAAAAGCCATCCGATACTTCCAGGTTGGTTAAGATCGAAGCCGAGGACAAGTATCTCTTAATAGGGCCACTCGTCAACGAGCTGAATCAGGTTAAAAAATCCAATATGTACAAATCGACGAGCTTGTTTGGCAATGCCCGATGCTGCCCCTCTGTGAAGTCGTCACGGGTGAGTAATTGTCGAGGGATCGAGGTGCGAACGGTCGAACGGGGAAGGAAAACATCTTGGCAAAGCTTGCGTCTCGAAAAATAATAGAGCAAAGGCATTCACAAGGTGTATGAATGCTTGCGAGAAGTCACCCCACTTTTTTAATTCGATACAAATACTTTTTTCACGCTACGTGAAAGCTGCCGTTCTAATTCAAAAAAAAAAAAAAAAAAATTTATGCTCAATTTTTTACACCGAGAGGAGACGTAATAAACTTTTATACCGCGGACTTCGTTGTTAATTATGATGAGCAATGAGGGCTATTCAATTCTACAATACTATATACAATGTTGTTAATAATTTTTTTAACGTCCGACCAACTAATTTTCTCAGTTTTTGAATAATTTCGAGAAAGCCAGGTAAATTCGTATAAAGCTCCCCATTAAGAGCTTTGCTTCGTACGTTATTTATATCACAACTACATAATCCATTACAATTGAAGGAAAAACAATCAATGCAGCCTGTACTTTAAATTTTTTCAAAAATAATAAAATCAAAATTCCTCGCTAATCATAATAAAAAAAAATCATATTAAAACACTTAACATAAGAGGCAATTTGTTTAAATTAGGATAGCACTGAAGCAAATCTATCAGCAATATTTAATCCTGACGAGGATTCATTTCGACGCAGAACGAAAGGAAAGGCCCCTAACGAAAATTGTCTTAGCGATTTGAACGTCAACAAGTGCAATCGATCTCTACGCCAGAACAGCAGGTATCAGAGTAAAATTTGTTCGAGATGACAACGTTACGAGGTAGAAATTATACGAAGAATAATTGACCTTCCGCAAATTTCAATGTATTAGATAACGATTCTTAATAGATGCATCGCTTGTTTTGCCAAAAGAAAATTTGTCAAATTTAAATGTAGCTGTAAACGAAAAAAATGGGCTTGTAAATGAAAATTTGTAAATAACAATGTGCATATTGGCTTACGCTTCGATTAGAGTTAAGAGAACGTTTCAAAGCTAAAATCCGTACGATCGTTTTGCGTATCTTAAAGTTAACGTTAAAGAAAAGAAGGAAAGCAAAAAAAAAAAAAAAAAAAGAGAGAAATCCGGCCCGATAAAGTTGACGAAAAGCAAAAGAGAGAGAAAAAAAAATTTGCAAAAAAAAAAGAAAAAACCCCGTAAAATAAGCCTGCGCCTCATGTGAAAGTACTCTAGACCAATGACCGTTTTATGCAGTATATCGCCAAAGGAGGATAACATTCTCGGGGGCAAAAGAAATTACGCACAAGAGATCGCAGCTATAATTAAGCCGCCGAGGGCAATAGAGGAGCGCGATGGCGATAGAAAATTTAGCGTAGCCTTAGAATCGGTGGCGCGGCAGGGCGTCGAGATCGGCTCCGACGAAAGTATCTTACAAGAGCTGAGCAACCAGGCCGGGGCACCGATTGGCGATAAGCGTCGGCTGGAGCTCAAAAGGTGGATCGCCAATTGCAGGCGCGAATTCATCGCGAGCCGAGCAGCCGAGGTGTGCGACCCCCGATGCTAGAGGGGAGCTGCTTTGCCGACCCGTTGGTCGAACTCCTTCCCCTTCTTTCTTCTTCTTCTTCTTACTCCTCTTCTTCTTCATTTGACCCCTCGTCGAGCATCGACGGGAGCATTTAGGGCCTCCGGCGTTTTATGGGAATCCACGAAGGTTGCAACAAAGAAAAAAAGGAAAAGAAAAGAAAAGAAAAAACCTGTGCGTTAGCCGCGCGTCGTCTTATATCTCAATGTACTTGGAAATTATTTGCAACGAAATATCTTAATAAAAATCGAGTATTCTTTGAATTAATATTGTTTTCTCCCTCTCTCTCTCTCTCTCTCTCTCTCTATCTATCTCTCTTTCTCTGCACGTTTATATACTTTCAATTACGCAACTTGTGATACCTTCTTTGATTTGTAGAAAATTATTTTGCTACTTGTTCACTTTTACTTCGTCAGCTTTTACTATCTTTCAAAAGTTTTTTTTGTTTATTTGTCATTGCTTCGAAATAGCTCCGATAGGAAAGCCGAGTCTAAGTTAAAATTCTTAAATACCTTTGGTAATACTAAAACGTACTTTTACGACACTGAACATTTGTCTTATTTGCATTCGGTGCTTCGTCGCCGTCTCTCGAAAAACAAAGTCAAATCTTGTTGATCGTAAAAAGAAATTCTGGAACAATTGGATTCTCTTGGAATAATTATGAAACTGAGTAGTGGTTTAGCGAATAAAATATTTCTTTATTAAGAAATAGACCAAACATTCTCGTACAAAGCATAGGCTCGGCAATTTACAATTTAAAACAGGCTAAGACAAAGATGGCTTATTTACATTGCATAAAATTAACGCACGCTTGAGTACTTGCTTATAAAAAATTGACTTTATTTTTTCATTACTGTGTCGCTTTTATTCTTGAGATCAGGATCGAATAAAATTCTAAATACGACTTCTTTTTTTCCATTCAACGGTTTCAAGAGGCCCAAGTCAGTGCCATAAGACAGAACCCCCATGACGTATTTTGCAATGCTGTCGCGTTCTGTAAAAATGACAAAATACTTCTAAAAATTACGAGGTGAATTAAATACAAAATGAATTTTTTTTTTATGAAACTTGCACGGAGAAGCGTCCCTGCAAAAAAAAATCACACCTTTCGAGCGATTGTTGCTCGTGCGTTATCACGAGTGCAGTTATAATGAAGTTAACACTTAATTAATATAAAAATGCATACTTTCAAATGACGTGCGATAATTTTTCTTCTAATATTCATTTTATATATTCTTTTGTAACGGATTTTTTCTAATCGCCACAACGGTACTTATGAAATGATAAAATTATAAAACGAATTTAATATATAGAAAAGTCTCCGAAATAACTGAAATGAATTTTGTAAGTTTGATGTTGATTAAATAAATACAGCCATGGTGCAGTTTACGTTTATTTCTCTATTACCGGATCAAATCGATCGTTCAATCTGTTCAAAACTCAGTGAATTCATATGAATTCTGGCGATTGCGTCATGCGCTTGCATTAAAACTATTGTAAAACAAAAAAATATTGTATTTTAATTAGCATCGATAATGCAAATGCAAGAAAGAAGAACTCCCTTCGTAACAAAACAAAATATCTTGACAAGGACAAATTATTAAAACAAATACCCCATAACTATTTTTGCACAAATATCGTATCATCCAAATACACGAAAGCGTAAGTATTAAACGCCTGCACTTGAGGCGTCTCAAAAAGAAAAAAAAAAAAATACGCAATCGCCACAATCATCTCGCTATACGCAAGGGAAATTATAACGACGTAAGACCCGCGCGAGGAATTTCCCTTCGTCGTTAGCTCCGAGCGAGCGAATCTATGCTGTCGCCGATTAAAAGAACGCACTCGACTCATCCAGAAGCTTCTTGCACTTGCCGAGGCAAGGCAGGCCCAACTTCTTCGAGTACTTGCGCCGATGAAATCTCCGGAACTGATTGATGGCGCTGTTCTTTTGCGTCCTGGCGATTTCGCGATTGGAGGATCTCTCCAGGTACCGGTAAACCAATTCGGAAACAGTTGGCCTGTGGGTTTCGTTCCAATCGGGCCTTCCCGCTCGAGCCCTTTGCCCCATACTCCGAGCGGGTCGAACCTTTTTTAAGATTAAGGCAATAATTGGATTCGTTAATGATGTTACGCTCGCTAAGATCGATACGGGCATTGAGCATTTTACATTGGTGCTCGTTGACGCGGCGAAGTAGAAAAGTTTTTTTTTTTTTTTTTTGTTCTTTATATATATATATAAATAAAATAATAACGCATTGCCAAGTCTAAGGCAATTTATCGGTGATATTTTGCAATGCGCTTAAGCGGTCGCCTTAAATTATCGGTAGCTCCGAGCTATGCGCGATAAACTACAGCGTCGTTGCATGGAACTGAGTAAGGCGCGAGAGTTATTTTTCAAGCTCCTCGTACATTTTGCAAAAATGCTTATGAACAATGCGAATGGAATGCTTGTACGATCGATTCTAACCCTGCCCATGTTTATGCGTAGCCCCGTCAAAAGGTAAATTGAAGACCGCAATATTGCGCCGCCCGTGCAATTTAATTGCGGGTGAGGGGTGAGGGGGAGGGGGAGGACAGCGTTGTTACGCCGGGTCAAAGTAAATTATTAATTAATTTTACTTACTTCGAATTACCTTTGACTTTTTAATACAACGTCGATATGGATTTCGTTTTTCAATGAACCTTACCTCGTGACCAGATTGGATTCGCACGCGTTTCATTGCTCGCTAATTCGATTATTTATTTCATCCCTACACGGTGCTTTTATACTTTGGTTTCTCTTTATTCTTTATAACTTGGTACAAATGGTGAGTAAAATATTTCGTTCAATGATAATCAGCGCGCATTAAATTTAACATGGCGATTTAGTGTACTCGATAAACAAGTGTGAAGTTCTCTTGGTACGTATAACAAATAACAGTATATAACACGATGTACAAGGATTTTGTTTTTTCAATCAATCGCAATTAAAAAAAACAAAAAATATATATATATATATAAACATACTTACTATTGATTAAGATATAGATTGCAGCTAAATAGTTGACTTTTTTTTTTATAAATAATACGGCAAGGCAATTATAATTCAGTGATACGGATGGGAATGGAAACCTTTTACATTTTTATTTTGTAAAAGGATAAGATTGAATTTAAAGGGCTCATTTCGGTTGATTAAGATATGCGTAAAAAATTAAGTTAAAGACGCATAAAGATAATACAATTTGTGCGATCATGACATAAAGCACGAACAATAATTTGTAAGACTAGGCGACCGTTGGTTATTTATATAAAATATTAACGTAGGGAGCTCGATGTGGGAAAATTTCAATTAAATCAAGGCGCACCTAGCAAACTTTGTAAAGCGACTGCAAATCACCCGATCCGTATACGAGTCTAAGAGGATTAGTATCACAAGTTGTGGCAAAATAGAGAATGAAGTTTGCTTAAGTTTTAAAGGAGTTTTGCGAAGCTCTCGCGAAATTGGCCTTTACCGAAAATGCTTACACGTCGTGTATTTCAATTGGCTTAAATGGTTAAAAGCGAATATGCGTACAATTTTCAAGCTCGCAATTATTTTTATCTCGCTGTAATTATTTATAGTAAGATATCTTAACATTATAATTAATATTGACTAATGATTTGTAAGATCTGCACTAGAGTTGCTCGTTTTAAAATATATTATATTTAATATTAAAGTACTCGCTTATTTAAAATTGCCGAGATCGATCAATTGAAAAGCTCGTGATATATTTAAAATGAATTTCTTGATTTATTATTATAACTTTCTATCGTGGCATTTGCGTTGTGCATCTTCATCCGATTATTCATTAAGCATTACTACGTATCAACGTATTGCAAGCATACTAATCATGTAAATATTATCTAATCAATCGAACGTAAACAATTGTAAAATTTATGATTATTTAATTGTGAATAAGAGAGGTTCTGTGCAAAGCGAAGAAACGAAGTCTTTTTTTAAATGCATAGGAAAATATTGTAACAACCAAATCGTTATGTTTTTCCTCTTTTATCATATGAACTAATTAAGAGCAAGCGACTGTCAAAAAATGCCGATGATTTTAATTATGTTATTAAAAATTATTATGACATTGCGTTTAATTATTTTGTAATAATATTTTATTCGACGTGATTTTTACTTACACGTGATTACGAAATTAATATTTCACGCACGTGATTAATTTTTAGCTATAATTTATCTGTCTAAAGCCAATCGCATTGTTAACCATCAGTTTGTAGATAAAGTAAGTAAATACATGTATATGTTGAAATTATTTCTGTGCGTAAATATGCGGGCGCGCTGGTAGACAATATATAACGAACAATATTGTTTGAATTAAATCTTGAATATATATATATGTATACGAATATATAAAACAAATATTTATTTTATAAGAACTTTAATGCGTAATTATAAGGCGAGAGGAAATATTTGCTTAGCATCGTACGGCAAAGTGCTACCCTGCAATTATAATTGTTGGAAGTTCATTCAAGCGAGAGAATTCGAGAGCTTCGTGACGATGGTGCAAAAAGCTTAAAGAAGTTACGCACTCCGGCACTATTAAAAGTATCCGGCGGGCAAGTAAATTGTCCTCGCCGCGTTGATAAGCGAATCAACGGAAAGATAATTTCACATGGATGAAGCCCGGCCCGCGAGAGAGCGCACAGCGACCATAGGATTCAACCATCCTATTTTGTTCGATTTTGTAGATAGAGAGAGAGAGAGAGAGAGAACGAACAAGGAGAAAAACAAAAGGAAACAACAAAATACAATGGAGGCAAAAGAAGCTCTCGCGCGTTGTTGAATTATCCGCATGGCAGAGCGACGAATCCAGGGCGCTTTTGCAACCGCGAACGGATATCGAGCACGAGGGTATTGTCGAGCATATTAATAATGGAGCGTCGGGGCACTGACTCGTGCCCGTGTATAGGCGACGACCGGCCCGGAGGGTGCGCGACCCCGACGTCCGCGAGTCGGGGGGCGGGGGTGCGTTGGCATAGCGGGGGTGGGGGTGGGGGAGCCACGCGACGGTAATCCAACAAAGGCCGAGGTCCGAGGCGCCCGGATCGGCCGCCCAGTGGGAATCGCGCGCCCGACCGCCGGTCATCCCCGAACGATCCCGCTCTCCTCGTCCTGCCGGCGTTGGTACGAGCACCGGGAAAGGCGTCGGTAGCGGTCGATCGCCGCCGCCATTGCAGCCGCGGCCCGAAGGGGATCGTCGAGCTTGCGCGAAGGGGAGCCGCCTCGCGTCGATACTCAGGGCTCGGCCTCGTACGAGTTGCTCGGCTCACGGCAGGTGCACACAGGTTACAGGTGTACGGCCGCGCTGCGCAGTGCAGGAGGTTTCCATTTTTTTTCTTCTTTTTTATCATTATTATTTTTTCCTCTCTTTCAACGTCATGGCAGCCCTCGCAACTGTCGGAACAAACCGCCTGCGCGCATAATGTCGAATAAGGTACGTATGGGAATGAATTCCTTGGTAAAAGGAATCGGACTCGAGGTAAATTGCGTCGAATGACGCCCCCCGGCGTCGTTGGCCCTTGCCTCGCATCGGAACAAACTGTTTCGCGCGTCCTTGCGACGCCGAGCATTTTGTGCGCGCGTGTTCTGATATGGCCTTTGCGATCTCACGAAAAAAACGATATATTCAATTGCTCCCTTAGGCGGCGATCGAGAAAGCGACAGGCAGGCCACCGCAATTCGAACGCGAATCTTCCGACAGGGCCAAAGCGCGTTCGACGCGTAGACGGGCTGCCGATTCTAATGTCGGAGCGGCTAAGGGGGCCGGGGAAAAGGAGTCCCTGACACGGGATTTCAAGCCCCCAGGGGACGTTGGATCCAGAGCCGAGCTCAAAGATAAAAAAGCTACCATCGACTCGAGCCACGTGAGGAAAAAGGTCGAAGCTCAGCCCACGAAGAAGAGGATCCCCGTGAGTTCCAAGGATAGAAGCTACCTCCAAAGGAAGGCCAAGGCCAAGGCTGAATCTCCGTACAGCTCCGGCGAAAGGGCAAAGGCAAATTCGAGCAATGTTCAAAATGACGCATTTCGTAAAATTAATTACAAATCCAAGGCGGCCGAGACCAAAGGCATCGATGATAAGTCCTCTGGTTCTAAAAACATTAAGACGCTGCCGAGACATCCCTTGGCGGGACAAAAACGATCGAATGCTTTGAGTCCAAGCGAAGCGAAGCTTTCGCACGAAGCAAAGCGCGAAATTGAGTCGAGGCATTTTCAAGAAGGTAAAAATAACGAAGAGCCAAATAATACCGAATGCGATGACATGGATGACGCTCATAATTATGAGGATGATTTTGAGGTATATAATTATTGGTATTACTTATAATTAATAGTGTAGATTGATAGAGCGAAGAAAAATATGTGAAAAGCATGCCATCGATATTGGTAATAAATTTAACGGAATACCTCAGCTTATTTTTTTAAAGGATTGAAATATTTTACCTTATTTGAATATTATAAGCGGTTAAATTGTGATATTGCATAATTTGAATAACAATTTTTCTTTAATAAATCAAAGGTGCATTATATTTGTATTCATTCGTTATAAGCTTGCGCCCTGTGCAAACTTTGTTCAAATTATATAAAAAAATATTTATTACTCAGGATTACGAATCGGATTTTGAACAATATAATAGTACTTCACACATCAGCGAAGTGTCGGAAAATAGCATACCGAGTATAGAATTGGAGCCAATTCAATTAATAAGCGATGAAAAGGTTTGCCTAACAATTATTATAAATAAATAATGAAATGCGAATTAAGAAAATGACTTTCATTCGCAGAAAATAACGACCAATAGTGAAGGCGCCAATAATAATAATCAAAAGTACACCTTGGATTCCGGGCATTACGAGATGACGGAAGAAAAAAGGAGAACGTTAATGTTAAGCAATATGAAAATGGCACCACTGGATCTAGAGCCCAAACAAACGGTCGATCAAACCTCGAGGTATGTTATAATTATCATTATCCAACAATTTGTTCGTTAAAAATGACGCTTTGCCCTCAACAGAGAGGAAAAACAATTGGAAAATAAATCCTTCCTCTCGTCGACCGATGAAGGCTTCGAAGACGAGCATTCGGGTGATTTTGCGAGAATTTCACAGGTATCGCAAATCACTCAGAATTCACAAGCTGAGCCAGATAAAGTAAGACCCCAAATAATATTGAACTTTATAACCTATTGTATTTTTATTTGCATCACTTTTCTTCGTTTCGCTTTTGTGAAATTTCATCGCGCGAAATGCTCCCGATTTTTACACACCAAGTACGCATGCTCGCAATTTATTTATCCAGTATTTATATATATATGTGTGCGCGTGCGTGCGTGCGTGCGTGTGATCGTTAAAAATTAAAATTACCAGAAACGGAGGAGAGAGAAATTGAGCAGAGGCCAGAGATTAACGAGCATGATAAAGTTGGATTCAATCGAGTGGTCCTTGTACGAAATAGAGCCAATGACCTACAAACAATTCATTCAAGCTTACGGACGATTGAACACTCAGCAGGTTAGCGGCAAATTAGCCTTGCGCAAAGCAACCGCTTGTTGCTCGACACTTGAGGTGGGTTACGCGTTCGCATTGCCCGTAGGCATCGACGCAAACGAAGGAGGATAATTACGGCATTGGAATACAAACCGATGAAATCGAGCTCCGGAACAAATGGACCCAGTTCCCCGTCAAGTGCAGGAGCCAATTGATAACCAACGCGGACGCCAGGCTATTTCAGCGGGAGCACTTGGGCGTCGGGGACGACAGTTCTAAGGACACGGCACCCTTGACCGCCGTCTCCTACGATCTATTAAGGCTCAACGAGTTCCTGAGGTCGGCCGGGGACATCGTGCTGACTCTGCTGGAGGAGAGGAAATTGGGCGGGAGCATCTTTCGGAGCGAGACCCGCGATTATCCCTTCAGCGAGGGCCTCGTCGAGCTATCGGTCGACGGCCTCTCCTTTTTAAGGGGTAGGGAGGTCAGGATGCTGCGCTACTCGGAAACGAACAGCAAGATACTGCTGAGCGTTCACGGCGCTTTAAGCGAGGTACGGTCGCCGGAGGCTGCTCCCTCCTCTATCGGGTCGCCGATGAGAGCCTAAGGAAAACGAAACATTGCAGGAGGCCGAGACCTCGAGCGAGCAGGAGTACGCGACGAGCCGCTGCGTGGGCTGCGTCTGGAACATCCACAAGCCCTCGGAGCCGACGAAGCTCTTCTACTCTCACGCCGGTATAACCGCCTGCTGCTTCCACTGCTCCAATAATAACGTCGTGTTCGCGGGCCTGGAGGACGGGTAAGTCAGCTCGCGCGGGGCAGGGCAGGGCCGCTCCCTAGGCCGAAGCCGAGACTGCCCCGGGGCCTTGGCCACTCTCATTACGGCTCCACGCTTCCGTCCCCAGGTCGATCTGCCTCTGGGACCTGCAGGAGGAAGAGACCCAGCACAGGAAGGTTATGGACAAGAGCGGCGAGCGGTGCCGAATCGTTCGCAGCCCGAGCTACGCGACGACGGAAAATCTCGATGTCGAGTCCCACCTGTCGCCCGTCGTGTCCTTAAGAATCCTGTCCAAGGCCGCCGCCGAGGAGGAGGCGGAGTCGGCTCCACGGGCCTGGGACAAGCTGTCGGCTCCCATTCAGATCTGCAGCCTCGACGAGGAGGGCAACCTAATTATTTGGAGTGTCCTGCGCGAGCTGAGCCTCGATCGTATCGGCGGCGGCGTAGGCGGCGGGCCTTCGGCCAATTGGAGGAGGATCAAATTGGTCAAGAGTCGGGAGGTTACTTTGCTGGCCAGGGCAAGGCAGTCGCGTGGCATTGGAAAGGAATTCGTCGACATGAATGTCGATGGCTTGGACGTCAATAATTTTTACTTGGCCACCAACGATGCCAACGTCTTGTACGCCAATTCCATTAGCGGGAGAAACAACGTGCCTTGGTACGAAACGAGCGAAACTGGTAATTGATTCATTAATTTGCTAGAGATCCTAACCAAACTGGTCCCAATGGCTAATTCGCGCAAATTTTAACGATCTTAAAGACTTTTCCGGCAGCGCCACGTGCATCGAAGTTTGCCCATTCGAGCAATCCTACTTCATTGTACGTATGCCAATCGATTATTGTGCGTCGAGCCCCTACCAAAGCTAATAATAATGACAAATATCGCTTGAATGTCGCCCACACAGGCCGGATGCAGGGACGGTAGCCTCAGGCTGCATTGCTTTAACGTACAAAATGCAATCTTGAAAATCAGAGAGGAGAATCGACCCACCGGAATAAAATGCATCCAGTGGTCGAAGTCAAAGCCGATGTCCGTATACGCTCTGGACGAATCCTCGAGGTTTGCCGATCTTAGCCAATTTCACGAGTACTCTTTGGCCGTCCGGCCGCCAACTTTGCATTACTTTTTTTTTCAGGATCATACTGTGGGATTTGACCAAGAGCGACATTTATCCGATTCACACAATATCGACAAAGAGTTCGGGTCCAGTCAGGTGCATGAAACTCTCTCCGTACAATGCGAGGCATACTGCGTCTCATCAGTATCTGGTAAATCAAAATAACGACGTTGACTTTGGTATTGATTTTCGTAATGTTTTTTTTTTTTTTGTTTTAATTTACCACGTCCCTCAGGCTCTGGGCATCGACAATGGAAACATTGAGATTCACAAGCTTAGAAAGAGTTTTTATCTTTCACGGCACGAGGATATTCTCGAGGAGATCGAGGCATTTTCACAATACGTGTCTCTTTTGTAATTCCAAACGATTGTTATTGTTGTTTCCCTCCCCCCCCCTACATCTGTAGTTAAGCGTAAAAATACAATTGTATAATATAGCTATTGCAAATTGGCGGAGAGCGTTTTTAGAGAATTTGTAATTTCGTATTAATGAAAGCGATGAATCTGTAAGCTCGCTAGCATTGAGGATATCGTTGCTTATCAATGGTGTTATCTCGGCTCGAGTACGAATATAAGTGTATTGATAAATTAATAAAAAAGAAAAAAAAGAAAAAAATTTGTTAAACGGCTCGAGGGAAAATTTTGCGCAAAAAATTTAATTACAAGAGAGCATTGGCAAGTGGCTCGATAACAAAAAGAAACTTTCAACGCATCGACATTATTAAAATGAAAAATTTATTTACACTCTCTCTCTCTCTCTCTCTCTATTTGTCCACTCTCATAGATTGTCGGAAACGTATCGGGTAAGTTTGCTACGTTGCAAAGTCAGCCAATTTACACCCTGCGTTATATTCTCCCGGTCGATTATCGTGATAACCAATGCATTTGATCGCTCGACGCGGTGCAGAACGGAGACGGGCCGAAAGCCGATTCCGGAATATAAGATTATCTTTAAGGCTGGACTAATCAGTGTTGGCACACTAGGTTGCAGTGTACGAAGCACTTGGTCGTACTCCATCCACCTCCAGCCGCCTGGCCGCCGGGTGAAAAGGACAAATCGCGCGAGGGTATCGTTTAACGTTTCGATGGATTTTAAAAACACTGCCGAAGCTTAGGGGAGACCTAGAGGAATACGGAATCCATAACAGCGATACAATGACGGAGTAGCGTAGACGGGCCTAAGGCAAAAGCCAATCGGCACGAGTTACCTATTTGGCAAATTGACAAAAGCTACGACTCCTCGTTTATCGCCCTTGGTTGAAGGATTTAGACTCCTTGGACATCGAGCAATCGACTACCCTGCCATGTTTATTTAACTTTAACCTTGGCCCTACGCTTCGAATTCCACAGCGGAGTAAACAATCGATAAGAATGCGCCTCTACTCTATTACGCGCGTATATTTTATTCCCAGCTTCGGCAGTGAGCGCAACAAAAATCTATAGCCGTACACCGTTGGTACGGATTACTTACGCGCGCGCCCAATTGCCTTTGCAAAGATCGAATTAGGATATAATGTTCGCGTTTTGGGCTGTGCCTCGTGTTCGCGAAAGCCGAGGTATCCGCGAGTTGGCGGGTAAGAGAAGCTTGTTAGCAGGAGCCTACTCGCCTCGTTAAAAAAAAAAAGGCATAGTACCCGACGCACGGGTCGCTGACCTTTTTACGATAACGTGGATTCGCCCTCGCGCTCCCAGCCTTTGCCCGATTATTTCGATTCGCCCCGCGACGGGGGAGGTAACCCAGCCAATTTGCTCGAGGCTTTCCGGCATTGCGCTAAATCTTAAAAATCACGATTTCCTGCTTCGTTGATTAGGGTACATTACTGGTATCCACGCTATTATGGCTTATTAAATTATTTTATTAATAACGTTAAAATTAAATGTTTCAATTACACAAATACAAAATGGATTTATTCATCGTTAACAATTGCTCTTGCTTCGCTTACATTTATTGAATTATTAAATTTATTTGGCATCTTTCATTTTGATGTCCTATCGACTTTTTTTGCCGTAACGGGCATCATTAGAAATGCACCTAAACAAAAGCTTTTCAAAGTCACGATTTTCATTTCAGCCGTTAAGGTTCTTAACGTCGTTCTTAATCTACGAATCTAAAATATGTATAACAATGTAGAAACATATGACTTATAATAATTTTGTACAAAGTATGAAAGAATTGTATAATTTTTTTTCAAATAAAAAATAGCATACTTATTTCACGTTAAAAAAAAAATAACATAATTCGAGTCCTCGATAAAAATAAAAAGCATTTAAATTTTTGTTATAATACAAACTTATAATGTATAATACATAATGTAATTACATTCCTTAGGTAGGCTTTCAAATTTCGATATAATTTTAAATATTAAATTTTTTAAATTTTAATAAAAATTTTGTTGATAACTTCGCTTTACCCAGTCAACTTGTTCTTCTAATTTAAAATGTTGAAGAATTGTATTTCTTAGTTACTCCCTGAATTGCTGATCTGCACAATGGACACGTATGATATCTACCCTGCAAGACACGTTTTTTAACCGCTTAATTTTTAACGTTAGTAAAAGAACATTTTTTTTAGAGCGATATGAACAATAAGTTAGATATTACTAAAATTATAATTATAATATAATTATAACTAACAATAAGTTAGTTATAATAGAGCAATAAGAACATTGAATTTTTAAAAAGTTTGAAGTCTCAATATTTTTTAATAGGAATTGTAAATCATTACTCACAGCTGAACCTTTCCAACTTAGTATGCACTGGTAGCAAAATATATGACCACAGGGAATCAATTTCCCTAATAACTTGTCCTTGGTTAATTCGAAACAAATTGAACATTTTTCGGGAACATAACTGCTTTGATGCGGACCGCTGAAAAATATTTTTACAACAGCATTTAATAAAATCAAAAAAAATTTTAAATAACGGTGCTCGTATACACTTAATACAATGGATAGTATAATAAATAAGCTGCGTAAATTTCATAAAGGACATTTTTTTATATACCGCTGGCTTCTTAAATAACATTATTGAAAGGTACGCGCGCGGGCGCGCGCCCACATATTTACACATAAATATAGATATTTAGAGAGTTTCAATTACAGGCATAAATTATAATCAATATAATACCGATTCTTAAGCTGCACACTATCATTTTGGGCTTGTCTGCCTTGTTGTTGTTGCTGCTGCTCCTGCTGCTGCTGTCTATTCCTCTCGTACAAAAAAAAAAGCACACTACTCAAAGCTGCTCCCACAATAACAATTATTGTCCAACCGGGATATGCCATTTATCCGAACATATATTTTAGCCGACGTTTTCGAATCTGCAAAAACAAGAGACGCATTTCTCAAGATAATTGTTTGAAGGGAAAAAACGACGAGCATTGGTTTTTTTTTTCTTTTTTTTTTCATTCATTGCCAAACCTTAATCGACATTAGCCGACTACGAATGGCAAGAGAATCATATTAATAGCGCACCGACCGTACGGATGTACACGTAAACATAACCATTCGTATCATTGGTAGGGACCGCGGTCTTGCGAGGAGTATTTATCTTAGAAGCGGGCGAATCATCGAACCGAATGGAGCAGGAGCATCGGCCTACGCGAGAGGACGAGCCTCGGCATGAACCGGGAGGAAAGCGCGCCTATCGAGTTAGGCTTAAGAAGACCAAGTGTCGTTGCCACCGCCGAAGCGTCGAGGTACACCATATTGCCGCGCAACATTGACATCCTTAGCTCTTGGTCCGCTCGACGCCAGAAGGCTCTCGAGACTTTTTTTGAATATTTGAAAGGGCCCCCCCCCCCGAGCTCGTCGATGGAATCGTCGATCCAGCGGGGCTGAGCGAGAAAAACATCGAAGGCTGGGCTCTCGCGGCGGGCCACGCTATAATTACGATGGCCTTTACGTAAGCCGCAATAGCAGGGGGGGGGTTGGGGCTACACGGTATATATACTCAACTGTGCGCGCGTATCCGGTGGCTCCCAGGAGCGGCAGGGCTCTCGAGCCTCCTCGAAGCAGACCCGCTCGGTTGTAGCCTCGGGCCCCGGGCAGGCCCCGCCGACTGCTCTGCAAGCTTTGCTCCCTTGAAACTTGTATCGACCGAGCGAGCCAACTGGCCGTACGAGGCGTTGTTTCCCACCTCAGTCGGACGCTCTCGAGCCCCGAAGGCCTGGCCTTTCGCGCATTCGGTCGGTGCGCAAACAAATTGCGTATTTATAACGTACGAAGTCGGTTGTGGGATCGAGAGCTTATTGGACTCTTGCGAGGGACAGCCGAGACGGAGACGACGGATCCGCGCGCGCAAACACATCGGCCGACCTTTGAGAGAGAGAGAGAGAGAGCGCGCGCGCCGTTGGGCTGGAGGGGCGGGGGGAGGCCAGTCCGCCGAGTCCGGCTTTTGGCCTTTTCGATTTTGCGTAGTGGAGGCCTCGAGCGGCATTGGTTTCGCCTTCCCGCCGCTTTTCGAATCGGCTTCGATCCCTCGGGCGCCGCCGCGCTTCCCTTATCGAGGTATTCCTTCGGACCGATCCCTGCCCTCTCCCCCCCGCCCGCACCAAAAATTGTCGCAGAAGCCAGCGAGGCCGGGAGAGATTTTACCGAGCAGCGGAAAAAAGTGGCCTGGACGCTACCGCCCCCCGCCCGCCCCCGATCTGGAGGACGATGCAGACCAACGAGCTTGAGCTGGAGAGCTAAAGTCCGAGGAGGGCCAGGAAGCAAATTGAACTGTCGGGCTGCGGTGACGAGTTTTTTGATCCTCTGCGGGTCCAAGGATCCATTATTTTAACGAGCTCTTGTAAAATCTGGGTATCTTATCATCGGATTTTAATCGCTCGTTGCGTGCAATTTTCAATTCATTGATTTTTCGTCTTGTCGGATGTATAATTCATCGATGATTCGATGCCGATGTCGATTATTGATTGCCTTTTTTTTTTGTTTATTACGGCTTTTCTTTTCAAAATCGTCCCCGCTAGAGACTGAATCAAAGGCAATTGATTGACCTGAAAAAGAAGACGGAGTATATTATACATATGTGTATATATATATATTAGCGAATGAAGCATGTAAGTCTCATAGGAAATCAATATAAATTTACATTATCATTTGCACGCGAGTATTAGCCACTTGTTTCAGATATATGCCGAAATTGCATTCTTAGGTCCAGTCGTGATTTCGTAGCAGCGGAAACCAAGGCAAAGGCCGATCAATTGAAAGTAAATATTTACGCATAAGGACTTCAAGTGCAATGGAGAGCTCCAAGGGCGAGGTTGTGTAGGAAAATAGGGTAGGAAAGAAAAGTAAGGTTTCGGCGGAGCCGAAGATAAGTAGAGGGCAGGAAGGGTCGGCATAAGAAGGGAATACGGGCAGCACGAGGGAGCGCATGGGTAGATGGGTCGAGCGGGAATGCAGGGGGAGGGGGGGGGGAAGGTGGCGATAGCCAAGGTGAAAGAGATAGAGGCAAAGAGGAAGAACGTGTCATTGGCTATGTGACCTTTCGGTTGACCGGAGGAGAGTCACATCCGAAGCAGGGTTGGGGGTCCGAGAGGGGAGGAGAAGAGGAAACTCAGAGAGGTTGGGTGTGAGCAAACGATTGGCGTTCGACGTTGCCGGTGAGGGGTGGCGGAGGAGTGGGGAACGGGGGGAAGAGAGGAGCGAGACGAAGAAGTTGTTTTGTAACGTAGCCTGATCAGACTAATGGGGATGAAGAGCTTTAGAATCGCGTGGAAAGGTACGACGGAAGCGCGGTTAGAAGAGAAGGTGCTCGGGAGAAAGAAAAGTCATCTGCTGAAGGGACACGATTAGATAGGAGAGTAACTTGTTGCGACGGGAGAGCAAAACATGGGAGGACGAAGGGAGGAATCTTAACGGGTAAGAAATAAACGCCGGCAAGGGGAAAAATAGTTGGGGTGGTGAGAGAGGGTGGCTTGCACGACGGCAGGACTCGACGGAGAAAAAAAAAATAGGATGTTGCGCAGTTATCCGTAGTCGAAGAGCCGCTCAACTTAATAGAACAAGGAATTGAAGAAATGTACGAGGAGGCGGTGATTATCGGAGGGGCTTGGAACCCGAGGACGGCGGATCGAGGTGGACTTGTAAGTGGCATGAAGTTACAGGCTTGACAAAGGCTTATGGCGAAGCGGTAAATAAAGATGTTGACGTATTAATTAGGAGGATGGAGAAAGGGAGGTGAGAGGCAGCGGCATTTACGTTGGCGAATGATAATGGAGTGTCGGCGATTGACAACATTATTTATAACGAGCAGGTTCACGGGAGGAATAGAGGTATTGTTGGATAGGGTAGATTCGGAGCGAAGGGTGGTGGTAGAAGAGGGAGAAAATAACCTAGCAAGAAGAGGTCGGACAGGGGAGGAAGCTACGAAATACAAAGTAGCCGGTAAAGGCTGACGGAGTAAAGGAGCCTTAAAGGAGATCTAATGGGCGATTTTAGACTCGGGGCCGAAAGTGCAAAATTTCGAAATCGGTGGACAGGCAGTGGACGGAGAGGACAGGAGAAATTAGGAGGTGCTCGGGGGAAAGAAATGCCGGTCTAATGGAAAAACGGGAGCTTATTAAAGTAACGAAATCGTACAAGGAGTGGCGCGGAGAGTAAGAAAGCTACGCCACTATACGAAGGAGCTGGAAAGGTTGCCCAGCTCGCGAACGGAGCAAGAAGCGCAGGAGTGTAATGAAAAATCCAGGGAATAAGGCAGAGGAGGTGAAAGACGGTATCGAGATAGAGGATGGAAGGGCCTTTTTTAAGAGAAAGTTCTAATGAAGTAATAGCGAGAGCGAGGAATATCGGGGAAGGGGGAGAGGTCCTAGAATGGATAAAGATTAATTTTAAAGGAAAGAGGGGGAGGAAGCAGCAGGACGGGTTCATTCGTTGAAAACGATATTTTGGATTCGCGCAACTGGAGGGAGATAGATAAATGGCGCTGGCCAAGTCGTGAAAATTGACGTGGGAAGGATGCGGCAATTCCGGTGGAGTGGAACAAGGGGATAACGGCGCCCCATTTGCGAGAAGGGAAATAGAAGGGAGTGCGTAAATCGTGCGATAAGTTTGGCAAAGGAATCCAAAGCCGTGGATAGGTGCGGAGTGGAGATTGAAGAAAGGCGACGAGCCCCTTAAACGAGTGCACGGATAAATTGGCGAGAGATTGTTTAAGAATAGCCGGGAGAGAAGGGTAAATATTGTTTTGGGCACCAATGGGGGACGTGGCCTTATTTGGAGCGGAGGTTCCGGGATGGAGTAGAGAGGACTAATTGAACCCATTGCGTGGAAAATATGTTAAACGGTGCATAGAGCTTGCGAGGGCTTTACTACATTATAATAGAGAAAGTTGAAGGAGCGGAGTTGCGTTAAGGGATCCTGAAGCGGGCGCTTGGACATCAGGACAAAGTACACGGAACCGGAAAATGTCCGAAGTAAGAAGCGGCGAAAGAAAGAGTGAAAGCCGGAAGGTTAGGGGGGGGTGTGTAGATGTCTCCGAGGAAGGGGTCAGGAGAGGGAGGGAGAATGGAGAAACGATAAAGGAAAGGGTTACGGAAGAAGTGAGAGAGAGAGAGAGAGAGAGAGAGAGAAGGGATAGGATAAGGGTGAACAGAGATTGTAAATGATTCAGGGAGGTACGGACGGAGAGCCGACCGGAGTACCCGGGCAGGAGGAGAATGAAAGGAAAGAGAAAAGGGATAATAGCGGGGTTCGGGTGCGGCAAGGATTTCTGGGGGGGAAGAGGAGTGCGCATCGGCAGGAGCAGGAATCAATGGAGCACGGGGACCTAAAAGGACGACAGAGAGGAAATCGGAAGGAGCCTAGAAGGAAGAGGTCCAGTCGCGGAGCTGACGACGATAATCGAAGGGGGCTGACGAAGGACGGCGGAGGGGTACAGCGGGGGAAGGGATGCGAGTGCAGCTTTCATAGAATGCGACAGAAGAGAAGCGCGAAATCACGTTAATTTGGTCGCAGAGATAGAAATGAATTGAGACTGGCTTAAACATTTCTCATAAGAATGCAAATATGATTTGTGATAATAACAACGGCAATAATGGTTATAATAATAATGATAATTTGTAAAATTGTCGATAAGAATTCTCATTGGCAAAAATTTGAAAAATTTGCAATAAATAACAATGCAATATAATTATTATACGTATCCGGTAAAATGTATCAAAATACAAAATTTCCTTGCGCCTTACGTAGCGACATTAAAATCAGAGCAACAGTTTGATTCAATTAAAAATAATAAGCAAGCTACTTGCTTCTTTAAGTCTCCTTAAAAGCCTAAAATCCGGGTGATTCTTTTTAAGTTAAACTCTTTTAATCGAAATCAAATGGCTGTGCCTGATAAAAAGCAAAAGTAAATTCTTAATGCTCTGCGTAGCGTCGAATGTTTACCTATGCGCGATTCGGGTGCTCGCCCCTCCTCTGCTGCACAACGAGGATTAACGAGCCCTCGTTGTGACCTCTGTCGCATCGCAATTATCGCAAGTTGACAATCAATCAACGGATTCGCAAACGCAGGGACATCAACGGATATCAAAGTAAAATACGAATGGGTTCTTCTTTCCTCAGTTATGAAAAAGTATTCATCGTTCTAATAGCGACGCAGGATACACGCGCTCGAGCGTCCGCCACGCTTGCATTGGATTGTCCGTTGGTCGAGTTACAATTAATATTAAGCTAGACGCGTCGCGCGTGTCTAATTTGGGGAGGAGGAAAAGAAAAGAAGAAGAAGAAAAAAAAAATAAATAAGAAAAGAGTGTCGATTCGAACGCGGCTCTCGTTCGTAGGTCTCGCGCACCGAGTGTGTCGTCGGCCCCCCAGCCCCCGCCCGCCGCCTACTGCAGCGCGCCAACCCCCCCCCCCTGCCGGCCTCGCGCGCCGCCGCCGCCGCCGCAGCACAGATGCACCAATGACACGGGCAACGTTCAATAATCTCCCCTCCCTCGGCCGCCGCGGGCGATAAATATACGCGGCCGTAGGATGTCGTTAAAACGTGTGTTTGTTTCGCTTTAGTGGGTATCTCGTAGTATCTCGTAGTTATGATCGTCGCGCCCGACGGCGTTGGTGCGACGCAGGAGAGGCAGATTTTCGAAGCCTAACGCGGTCTTCCTCGTTATCGGCAGCGGCGGCGGCGAGTAAGGCTAGGACTACGACCAGGACGAAGAGGAGGAGGAGGAGGAGGAGAGTTTTAAAGAAGTGGAGCAAAACTCGCGGGTCTCACCTGCTGATAAAGAGGCAGCGGCATCGTACGTACGGCGAATGGAAGTGGAGAGGCCGTCGGGGAGGAGCCGTTATAAGAATGACGAACGCGCGGGCGGGGAGCGGCGGAGGCTCGGCCGAGTCTCCTCCCCAGCTCGACGAGCTGCCCCTGGAGATACTCCTCCTGATCTTCGAGTACTGCCACGCGGTTGACCTAGTGCAACTCAGTGCCGTATGTACACGCTTCTACAAAGTCGTTAATGACGAAGTTCTCTGGTATAGGCGCACTAAGCATTCGATAGCCACGAACCAGGTGTCAAAACGATTCCGCTCGAGGTACGGCAGCAGCCAAACTCCCATTTAACAACAGCAACAACGAGCTTGCGAAATATTACGTACAATCGGCCTCCGGGGGAGCCTCCGGGGCGGCTCGGCTCTCCTGCGCAGTTCGGCTCCCGTATGGCCCGGGCTTCGCGCTTTTCTCGCTCTCTCTCTCGCTCTCTCTCTCTCTCTCTCTCTCTCTCTCTCTCTCTTTTCCACGCGTGTCTCCGCAGTCTTCCCCGCTCGTACGCGTCGGCTCTCCTCCTCCTCCTCCTCCAGGAGGCCTCTCGTCCTTTTCTCTCGGTCGGCCGCTACCAGACCTCCGACTCTCTCTCTCTCTCTCTCCGTCTATTGCGTTGCCAGTCACGTGCGGCTTTACGATCGACGAGCCAGCCTCGGGCCATCATCGATTTGCTTTTTATTTTGACGATCAGCTGTTCGCGATCGCTCGCCTCTTTCCTCGCTTTCGCGATTTTCCAATAGCACGGGAAATACGGCCGAGCGACCCTCGAGATCCTCAAGGTTACAACTCGTCGTCGCTTGACGTTTTCCTAATAACGATACGCCCCCCGCGTTTTGCGCCGCTTCCTTCCTCCTCCTCCTCCTCGTCGTCGTCGTCGTCGTCGTCCTCTGCTTTACCCCGATTACTCAACTATGCGTAACTCTAATTTTTATTGCGCTTGTCATAATCTTATTACGTGGCCTCGATTGATCATTGGTTCATCGGTACGGCGATGGTTTTTCAATCCACGGTTGATCGATAATATCAGGGGAAGCGATAACGAAACTGTTTGTTAATTTGCATGGTCGCGCCGCTCTCGAATCGTAAGCTTATTTTGTACCGATGAAGGGGGTCCGCTCGTTAGATTGCCATTCGATACGAATTTTTTGCTTTTTTATCTCACTCCTTCGATTGTCTGCAGATGCAATCCAGTACTTTGCCAGCGCAAAAAGTGGCAGGTGACGCACAATTGGGAATACGGTCGTTATCAAAAAACTGTTCTCTTCTCCCAGAATGTAAAGTTGATGCCGTGGATTCAGCTGACGGATGAGGTCTTGTGGTGGAGCGGAGGGAATCAATTGTGTGGATATTGGAGAAGCGACCCCTTTAAAGTATGCAATAAGATTTTTGACCAGTGTACTCACAATGATATTTGTAAATTTATTGTACGGGATGACTATATTATCAGCGGCCATAGGTAAGCATTTTTTCATTACGCTGTACAGCGTTACGATTAAAACTGTGAGAATTAGCTTTGAGCGATTGTCTTTCTAACTTTACCAAAATACTAAAGCTAAAGCTATCCATTTATCGAGTATGCATAATTTTGTATCTTGTATTTTTAGAGATGGAAGTCTTAAGTTTTGGTTAAAAAATATTGTTTACGGTGTCAGTCATTTTTACACTGGTATCGAAGATGCACATTCCAGAGATGTTGACGCTGTGGACGAGACAGGGAATTTGGTCATTTCTGGTTCTGCCGATGGTTTTGCAAAGGCATGGAGATCACCCAAGGATGAAAATAATTTCTCCGATGTACCTGTAGCTACTATTAGAATCAGCGATCGAATTTGGTCGCTCGCCACTGATCCAACTGGCTGTAAATTGGCCATTGGTTCTGCTGGAACTAGTGGTCCCGCACTTTATATTTGTGATACTAACAGGTTTAGTTGCTAAATGATTTATTCAGCAGTTTATTTTAATTACTTCGTGCGGCTTAAACTTCGCCTAAATTCATTTTTACTATTTTTCATAGACTCTTATTTACCATGGTCTAAAGCTTACTCTGAATTACGTGTGCCTAAAAGTACCTAACGTTGTAAAAGGTTTTCTGAAAATAACATTAAATAATTTAAATTGAATTTTGTGCTTTGATATTTAGCCATAATTTTATATACCTGTCCGACAAAATTTAAAGCAACGAGATTTGCCCTTACCAATATCACGATTATTAATTCAAGCTTCTCGGCATAATTTTACAATTACTTACGTAATTTAATCATCGATGAATATTAGAATCTTTGAATTGTATTTTTAGTTTTAATCAACCCCATGTAATTAATCATCCATGGAAACTAGGAGCGGGTATTTTAGACATGGTATGGGATAGTCCTCACGTTTTGCTTACTTGTGGCTACGATACGTGTATTCGAAAATGGGATTTAAGGTAAAATTAGAAAGTTCTGTCGGTATTTGTGGCGTGCCACTCGATAATTTTGGTTCAATTTTTTTTAACTCTTACAGGATAGGAAAATGTATTAGTCATTGGTCAGATCCCACTGATGCAACTATTTATTGTATATCTTCGGACTACAATTACACAATGGTAACGGGAACACAATTTAATTGCAAAGCTGTATTATGGGACCAACGTAAGCCACAATATGTTCAGGTAACTATCGCAAAGTCGTAAGATCCCTTTTTATTTTAGCATTTGGCAAACGCTTACGCTTTACGCAATTTTCCAGCTGTACTTTATGAATCTCCACCGAATGTCCAGCCCAATTTATAGCGTATCGTTCGATAGCAGTCATCTTTATGGAGCCACTGATCAGACCGTAATGGAGGTTAAATTTTCAGGAAATCCCGATGTTAAGATAAATTATCGTGAAATAATGAAATACGAAAATCTATCGTTTCACATATGAAATTAATGGTACGATTGAAGCGAAATTTATAAATTTACAAACTTTGTTATAGTAATTTACTTACTACAGGCTTACCTGATATTTTTCGTTTTGTAATGAATATGAAATTTGTATATTCTTTTAAGGAGTCCTCGTAGTATAAACGTTCAGTCTTTAATTATATAAGAATAGAATTATTTATGTAAAGGAATAAGTATTCTTGAGTGGATTTATTTGAGTATTTTGATATTTCTGATAAGCAATAATATTTACAGCAAAGCACTAATTTCTAAAATGGAAAAAAAAAAAAAAAAAAAAAAAAAAAATAAAAATAAAAAAACATTCAGTGACATATACTTTTTTGGGTAATTTTTTTTTTTTTTATAAATCAAGGAAAATAAAGAAACCAAAATATTGTATTTAACAATGTTCGCTTCTCAAATACACAGCTACTCGTAGAAGAAAAAAAAAAAAAAAAAAGTTAAAAATAAATTCACGTGATAGACATGTACAAATGAAAGAGTAAAAAATGAAATATTTATTTAAATAAAAGTTGTTATCAATTTATTGTATACAGTATATTGAAATACATATGCAAGGAAAAATAATCGTAGTATACATTTATTTATATAAAAATATTTTTTGTCATCATCAACACATTGAGAATATTTAAAACACCAATTTCTAATAAAATAAATAATATTATTACAACTTAATTATGGTAATGTCTTAATCAGTCGTATACGAAGCTTACGTGCTTTTTAATTCTAATACCCCACTTGAACCATCTAAACCCGTAATTATCAATCCTACCTGTTTTTATGTATAATTATTCAACCGTTGTTATTTATTAAAAACACAAAAGTAACGTATCATCGCCCAATTTATTTGAAACTATGTCTGTTCATGTAAAACATATATAACAGAATAAATAAAATCGTGAAACTTAATAGCAGTGATATTCGTGTATGTCATAATAATTATATGGTTATATAGATCTGCTCCTAATATAAATACTTATAAATTCTTTTTACTAGATAAAACTTTTTTTTTCTACATACGTATATACATACATGCATATACAAACAGACACGTATATATTTATATATATATGTATGTGTGTTTTTATATTTTTTCTTTCTAATAAATTTAAATTCAGTGTACACAAGCACTTGCGTGCATTCAATGGTATTCAATAACAATGAATAATAGAATGGGTTTGTTAAGCGTGAATATAGTTTGTTAGGTAACTAATATTCTCAATAGGAAATTGCCATTATTCCAATAATTAATAATTACCGAGCTACAAAATCGAATTTAAACATTATTGCTGTGTAAATTTGTCAGAGCAAAGCAATTAAAGCAGCGGTAAAATGTTAAAGGAACAATAATGGATTAAGACTGTTTGCTAACTGACAATCTTAGATATTATCGTGGCTATTGTTATCGTTGAGCAAAGACTCGAGGAAAGTTAAGCTCAAAATGAAAATTGATGATGAAAATTAATGAGTAGTGCATTGAATTATATTAAGAACACGGAAACAATGGAAACGTTCGTGAAATAAGCTTTTATTATTAAATAATTATAAAATTTAAGATACATATCATGGTTATCGATCGACTTTGTACCGAGTAAATATAATCTATAAAACTGCCTCCGAGTAAGACCTAACAAACATTCGACCGTCTTTAACAATTTACAATTGCAGGGGCCTTAGCCTTAGTAAGAGCCCAATTCCGTAAAGGGGCCATCATGGACGCCGATCGACCCTACGCGTCGTCCCAAGCTCCCCTCCCTCCTCGCTCGGAGTAAGCGAAAAATTAAGCGGCGGGGGCGGCGAGCGAGGGCCGCTCCGCCCGAGGTACTCCCCGGGGGGCCACCCCTTCCCAGCCCCTCAAATCATTTTGCGTATCATGTACTGGAGGATGCCCCCGTTTTTGTAATAGGCGAGATCGACCTCCGTGTCGAACCTAACGGTGACCTGGAAGTCGTGGCCGGCGTCGGTGGTTACGCGCACCTTCTGCCCCGGCTGGCAGTCCCGGGGTATGTCGATGTCGAAGCTCTCGTAGCCGGTGAGGCCCAGGCCCTCGGCCGACTCCCCGGGCAAATACTGGAGGGGCACTATGCCCATGCCGACGAGATTGGAGCGGTGGATGCGCTCGTAGGACTCGGCTATCACCGCCTGGATGCCGAGGAGGTAGGGCCCCTTGGCAGCCCAGTCGCGCGACGAGCCCGAGCCGTACTCCTTGCCGACCAGGGCGATGAGCGTTGTCCCGTCCCTGGCGTACCTTTCGGCCACGTCGTAGACGTCCATCTGCAAAGGGGCGATTTCGAATCTTAGCCCTAGATCAGTCGGCAAGGGATTATCAAAGCTAATTGAGGTATCGAGCGTTGGTATTGGCGATTGGTTGGGGGCGGGGGGGGGTCGACAAATTGTCCAGGGAAACTCTAGGCTCCTCTGCCCCCGTTTTGCTTTTCCATCCTTTGCTTTTAGCCGATGAAGTCTTCTTCCCTCCAAGGCTACGGTTAGAGTAAAAAATCTACGCCAACGCTCGATGATTAAATTAACCCCCGCCCCTCCGGGGGGGGGGGGTCCATAACCATACTAACTTCTTCGTTCGAGGGCATGTAGATCGTTCGGGGGCCGGGCTTGCCGATAAATTTGTTGACCAATCGGATGTTGGCAAAGGTGCCGCGAGCCATGACCGCGTCGTTGCCTCGCCGGGAGCCGTAAGAATTGAAGTCCTTTGGATTTAATCTGGAATTTGCGAGAGCCGTTAGCGAACGATAGCGGCGATGGCACAATGGGGGTTTTTTTTTTTTTTTTTTCACTCTCGCGCTAATCTATTGCCGAGTGCCCTCCTCCGCCTCTCGTTTGTTACACTCGAGCGCGAAGAAGGACTTTGGCCGCGTCGTTCTTAAAAGCTCGCGGAAAATGAATTTACGAAGACAATCTATTGCGACCAGCAGAGGTCCTTCGCGCGAGGACAAGAGTTTACTTGTTTTTCTTTTCTTTTCTTTTCTTTTCGTTAGGAGAATTAGCAAAGAAAGCTTATAAAGCAAGTCTCGAGTACCCTCTCTTGGATAAATATCTGGCGGCGGCGGAATTGCGCGCTATGCTCCCCGCTGGACTGATGTGGTCAGTTGTCACCGAGTCGCCAAGGTTCAGAAGCACCCTGGCATTCTTTATCGGCTTAATGGGAGTCAATTCCTAAAAAAGAAGAAAAAAAAGGGCACTGATTTCAGTGGTACCGCGACGTACTCGATAAGAGCCGTTGGCTTCTTCGCGAGGCTCCGCGGAGCCGAAAAAAAAAAAAAAAAAAAAAAAAAAATCAAATAAAACAGACACTCGAGTCAACTTTGGATTAGGATTTCATCAATATTATCACATTGTGAGGATACCGTTTGCAAAGCAGGTCTAATGGTAGCGGCATTGGTGTCGATTCAATTTCAATGCCTCGTTTTTCTGGAGCAGGCGCGCGGTAATTTGTGCAGAGCAAAAAAAAAAAAAATAGCTTATAAGGCTGCTACACTTCTTTGCTCTGTATTACAAACAACGGCGCGTAACGCAATATAAAACTACGCGGTTCGGTAAAATCAAGTGCCTGCCTCCTTTGTGTACTTTGCATTAATCGAAGAGCCATTGTGTAAATACGAATGATAAAAAATGTCTCGCACAATTTAGACCCTCGCCTGCAGAATTATCATCAAAGTCGACGTGGGCCCAATTGCCGATATTACCTTTTCTAAGGTTTCAAAATAGGGCGGTCGCTTGATATAAGTCGAGCTCTCGTCCCATGGGTAAAGTTTGCCGTTAGGCGCAGCGAGACTCGCCCAATTGTTACTCCCGCGCTGAATGTTTTTGTACACCTCCTTGAACATCGCTGGTATTACGTATTTTTGCTCGGTGGCTTGAATTTCCGATCGCGTTGGCCAAATATCCCGCAAATAAATCGGCTTGCCGTCGGCTCCATGACCTGTAAGAATCGAGCATCTATCATCAAAGCTTTGGTCGTTTATTTTGGACGGGAAAGTGATTTTCTTTCTTCTTCTTCTTCTTCTCCTTCTTTCGACAATTGTCGCAACATCAATGCCAAAAGAGCAACCGTTCAAATTCAAGGCGGCTTTGAAATACATTCCGCGTCAACTATCATTCAACGCTACCCGGCATCGGCGGTAATTGCACTCGTGTTTGTAATGTAAAAATTGCGACTTTGTTTACCCGCGGGCGTGGCAAAAAAAAAAAAAAAGAAAAAAAAGTACGCATTCCTCGGGTCTCGCGGTGAAATTCCAAAAGCACTCGGTCGCGGGATTCGAAATTCACCGGTCGAATTATCAATAGAGCGGAGAGAGCCCATTAGCGGCTGAAAAGGAAAAGATTTACCTTGGGCTCGAGCGTCGAGGCCTACCGTAGCGCGCGACTTTTCCAAATAAAACATCCCGAGGGGCGCGCGCGGCTCGAGCGAGCCTCGGCGTAGGAAAGCAAAAAAATTCCACCCGCCGGGGCTGGCTTATTAGCTTAGCCGGCTGAATCGGCATCGATTCTCGGCTTACCGGCATCCGGGATGCATCGAGTGCGTCAATAATTACCCAAGGCCTCGGTCTCGAAGTCAATGTCAACGGTGCCGGCAATGGCGTAGGCGATGACCAGGAGGGGCGAGGCCAGGTAATTGGCCCGCGTGTTGGGGTGGATCCTGCCCTCGAAGTTGCGGTTCCCGGAGAGGACGCCGCAGCAGACCAATTCGTTCTGAAAGTTGTTAAGAGACGCCGTCAATGGGAAGAGAGGAGCTCCCCCGGCAAAAAGGCTCGAGCCTCGATGGCCTACCTTCTCGATGGCCTCCACCATGGAGTCGGAGAGCGGGCCGCTGTTGCCGATGCAGGTCATGCAGCCGTAGCCGACGTTGTCGAAGCCGAGCTGGCTCAGGGCCGAGCAGACGCCGCTTTCCTTTAGGTAATAGGTCACGACTCCCGAGCCCGGCGACAGCGAGGTCTTTATGTAAGGCGCCACGCTCAGACCGGCGGCCACCGCGTTCTTCGCCAGCAGACCTGCGAACCGAGTAGAGGGGCCCGGCCCCCCGCGTCAGATCACCCAAGGCTCTCGGGACTCCTCCTCGTAGCTTCCGCGACCGGATCGGGGGAGTCTCGGCTAAAAAGTCCGGCCCTACCTCCCGAGCGAAACCACTGCCGCGCTTTTGGCCCCTCGTTAAACTTTGATCCTCGCGCGTAGCGTTCGCCCCCTGGAGTAATATTGCACGGTGTCGAATGCTCGCCCGGCGACGGGACGGGGGGGACTTTTGAGGATTGCGCCCCGGTCGACGCGGGCGCGCGCGAGCGAGCGGGGCAAAGGGCAGCCTTGGAGATTTTTTCGCGCACCTTGCTCGGTCCACGCGAATCAATTGCAATCGACGAAGCTTATCGGAGGGGCCTTAATTTCGGATATTGGCCCGGGGCTTTATGCCGATGGCGCGGCCGCCTCCTTGCGTCGGGAAACCGAAAGACGGATGAGATTTCGCTCGGTCCTCGACGGGTGATTAGCCGCTACGTAGTGGCCGGGGCCGGGGGCCGGGGTGGGTTGAGGGGGCCCACCAAAGGCATCGCGCAAAAGAAGCACCGGGGGGGTGGGTGCGGAAGCAGCTTAGCCTCGGACGCGGGGTAAAAGTTCGGGGCTGGGCCGTCGATCGAGGGGGTGGGAAGAGCTCGCAGCCCGTGGCCGGCCGTGGCGAACGGGGGAGGGGGCCAAACTCGGGGAATAATCGTCGTGTACCTGCACCGAGCATCACGCTGGGATTACTAGTGTTGGTGCAGCTGGTAATGGCGGCAATGACCACAGATCCGTGTCGTAACTTGTAATCTTTTCCCTCGAACTGGAATACGCCCTCGTCCTTCTCCCTGCCGGGGCTTACGCCGTAACCTTTGAAGCCTACCTGCGCAAGGAAGAAAAAAAGAAAAGGGACCTGAGTAACGGTCTGTCGTCCTACGATATTGTAAATCAATTTTCGCAATTCGTCGGTTCCGGCAACGAGCGTCCCTTAGCCGTGTGCGCACATTCCGCGTAATTCGCTGCACCCGGTACCTAAAAATTCCCTGATCCGGGGTCGCACTCGAAGATCTTGCCTTTTCCCAATCGTTCGCAATTACCGTAATTGGGCCCTCGCTTTTCCAGCCCGGCTCGAGCGGCCTGCCGCTCCTTAGCGTTTGCCTATATTCCTCGCAATTTTTCGCGACTATTCTACTCTCGTTGTTATTATCCGCAAAAATTAATGCCGAAGCGGGAAGTATTCTCCCCCCTTATCCGAGAGCAATGTTTGGCGATAAATCGTTTGAAAATTAAGTCTAATTAAAAAAAAAAAAAAAAAAACAACGTTTAGTTACGTGACTTGTGCACAGTCTAACATCGCAAATGCTTGCAAATTTTGTTTATTTTACAACTTCACGGAATAATAATGCTGTCGTATGAAGTACATCACTTTGATGCCATTGTAAGAATAAATTGAAAATAATGCAAAACGATTTATTCGTTTATTAGCTGTGAAATGTTCTCGTTCTAATCGAGCCAAAAAGTAATTACACAAATTGCCGATGATTTTTGTCCATCTAAGCGTGCAAATGAATTCGATGCTCTATCGAGGTTAAAAGTTTTTTTTTATCATTTAATCATAAACGTTGAAGAAAAACAATATAAAAATATTTCGAATACGTTGAATTTTAAAATTTTACCATATTTCTATTAAGAGAAATGCTTTTTCCGCGGTAAGAGTTCTACTGGATTTTACACATTATTATGAATGTAAAATTTGTATTAATTTAAATGCAAAGAACAATAATCAATTAAAATGTAAAATATTCGATAGTCTGCAAAAGAATTTCATCCAAATTTCCTTTAATTAGTAACCGAACAATAATTGGCTTAATGAAATTATGCAAAGCAATTGATCGTAGAAAAAATGTCAACGATATTAAAAAAGTTATTTAAACATTGATCTTGAAATTCCCTGCCGCATTTATTATTTGATCGCGTTAGTATTTAAAAATATTCGCGATCGCGCCAAGAATCTTTAGAAACTTGGATGTATTTCGTTCAAATATTATTACGCGGCGTCGCTCACCTTACATATTAATTTACACGAGGATCTATTACAATAAATAAGCTTCGACGGGGTTAGCAATGACGAACCCGTCAAATAATCACGTCGCTTGTAATTTGTATTCCCGAAGCTGTTGGTATAATACCCGCAAGATCCGAGGAGAGTTTAACGTCGAGAGCGACGGGAGAGGTTTTACTTTGCAGGGACAATATTAAAAATTAACTTTAGTCATAATTATTGATTAAGCGTAATAATGCGATTGCAACGCTAATGGGCGCGACGCTGATCATTGTCCCCCCCCCCTGCCCCGGATGCCGATGATTGTACAATCGAGGAAAGTGCAAAAGCCGCGACAGTGCGAGAAGGCGTCCTCGATAAACGGCTGGCGGGAGGGGGGGCAGGACGGGGCTGGGGGGAAGACGAAGAAAAAGGCGAAAAAAAATTATCGGCGAGCCGAATGCCCGCCTTCCGCGGATAAATAAAATCCAATTAAATAGCAAAGGTGTTGGGTTGCGACAAAAATTGCACAAGCAAAGCCGCCAGGATGATATCGAGTGAGCGTAAAGTTCGTGGCACGAGCGAAATGTAACGTACTGCACAAAATGTAAAAGGATATTCTCCGACTTGTGCATCAGCGATTTTCGTGAAAACGCTCGCTGCTGCTGGCTCGCGCCCCCGCCCGCGTGTCCTCCTTGGAGGTCGCAAACGTGTTAGGTATTCTATATCTAATTCTGCAATTATATGCACTTGGCGCTTTTTAACAATCGCTATCATGTGTCAACCCCTCGCGACGATTTCTTACCAACGGTTTGCCTTTTCGAATCGGATTCGGCTGAGGTTATACTTAAAATTATTATTATTAGCCGGCCAAGTTCCGATAATCGTTTCGTTACCTTTTTTCTTTCCCCTCTTCTTCTTCTTCTTCTTCCTCTTCGGACATTTGACCGATAGCTCGCGATACTATGTCACTGCTGTTTTAATATTACGGCAACGACGAAAATTATTTCCCGATTTAGCTGGAAGTACTTGTAAATTAATCTTTCAATGAACCGTTGACAGCAACCGCAGCCGGTAAATTCGTCTTTAAGCTCTCGTTCGTTAATTTATTTTCGCGACATTGTCGGGATTAAGCTTTTAATTTACATTCGATCGGTCGTAATTTAGTTCGCGCTCTCATTATAAAGTGTTTGCGCTAATTTTTCATAAAATATTATTTCATTTATTTGGTATTTTTATTTTCGCCTCTTCGCGAGAAGTGCGGCAAGGAAAAGATAGAAATACCAATAAAGCGCAATAAAACTGAAATGCAATAGCAAGGCTTAGAGCTGTAAATGTGAAATTAAGCATAATAATGTGATAAACTGGAGTGATAATCAGATTGGCTAAAAAAAATCTTTAATATTCAATGGAGCAATTTAACGGGTCTCCATTTATTTCAGAATTTAAGTAATTCGCATAATTAATCATTAGCCCACGTATATACTTTGACTCTCGTGCGGTTTTACGACCGATAGCACAATTGCAGGTTTTTCAAAAGCAACAGTCAATATACTATGGAAAGGCAAAATATTTCAAGTTATTGGCTTTTGGAAATGGCTCGCCCCCCCCCCCA
Organism: Kradibia gibbosae; assembly: GCA_018907135.1. NCBI lineage: Eukaryota > Metazoa > Arthropoda > Insecta > Hymenoptera > Agaonidae > Kradibia > Kradibia gibbosae. The sequence continues at coordinate 3,031,537 of JACCHX010000001.1, read as the reverse complement.
AGCTCGGGGCCCGAAAGCCCGAACTTTCACGTGAAAATTATTTCGGTTGCCCAAGAGGAAAACTCGGATATCACATTTATGTGTAACAAAAGTTAATGACGTCTTAAGGTACGATGTAATACACTGAAATGCTCAAAATTAAGGAGTATGCATCATCGTAGTTATCCATATTTTGCTGATACATTAGTTATAATGGCATTTACCGAGAAGGGAGTTGCTCCGAGAACAGAATTTATTATGGTTAATAGGATTTAACTTTCGGTCGTGTGCTTCTACAATTGTAATGTTGAATCTGTCGAAGGCTTTTAAAGCAAAATTCGTCGAATAGGAGAGCCAATAGTTTTTTTTTTTTTTTCGTACGATCGGTACAATTGATTATCGTTATTAAATGCGCTAAATGCCGATCGGAACTTTACGCCCGCCGTGGCTTATAAAAATTCCCTAAAACCGTTCCCCTTGAAATTACGCTTCAAAAAAAAATAACGATATAATTGTAAATAAGGGGGGGGGCAACGGTCGGGGACTTTGGCTTTCGATCGATCGGAAAAAATTAACCGCGCGGAACAAAAATTTCGACCTAAGAAGAAAAATATTATCACGGAGATATGTTATGAGCGTAGTTGTAGCTGACGATAACGGAAGTTAGAGCGCTCGAGGCGCGAATCGCGATCTAATTATTTAACAAACCTGGTGGGCAAATCTATGCGTGAAACGCGAGGCGATGTTTGGCTTAGCGCCGCGCTAACGCTGAAAATCGATCGGGATCGACTGCCTCCATTGTACGCGCTGTTACTTTCCCAACTGCATTGCTGCTTGGCAAACGTTTTTAAGCCGAGTCAATTTCGATTTTCCGATAGGCCTCCGCGGTATCCTTTAATAACGATACCACTGATTTATCGGCCAAAGCTTTTCCGATCAATCGAGAGTACCGCGATTTCCAAACTCGATCCTCTTTAATTCATTGGTCGTTTAAGATCCTGCGTACCGATTATGTAAACAAAAAAAAAAAAAAAAAAGGAAACTCGGTATCAACGAATAAACATCATTGCGATATGTATTATAACTTAAAGCGTTAGCGACTAAGCAGCCGTAGAATTTCAATTTTCTCATAACTGTAAAAAAAAGAAGAAAAAAAAAAAAATAATAATACTCTTGACGTTGCAAAAATATTAATAATACACGAAAAGGGAAGTTAAGCTGAATGGAGTATTTATAAAAATTTCAATTCTAATACGAAAGCAGATACGTAATCTTTTAATTACAGATTCACCCGAACGCTTAATGCGTAATACAAAATATTGCATTTGTAAAAATGAAAAGTCGACGCGCGTTGCGAAAAATTCAAGCTCGCAGGCTGAAAAAAAAGACGAACTCTTGGTAAGATTTGGGAGCAATCGTCGGCAACGAGCAGCCTAAGCCATAGCAGTTCTCGTAGAAGCGGTCGCCGAATCATCGAACGGAGGAGTTCCGGTAGACCTCTTCAGGAGTGGACTCGCGAGGGCGAGCTTACTAAACGAAGGAGAGGAGAGCAAAAATCGCTTGCTCTTCAAAGCGAGTCTAATAATCGCAGCAAGCATTGCGAGCGCGCCGATTGCCGAATTATACGAACTCATTATCGGGGAAATTCGAACGCGTACGGTTGGCGTCGAGCCCGCGCGCGCGCGCGCGCGCTTACACGCATAGTTAAGGACGCAGCGTTTATTAGCCGCCGTCGCTCTGTGCCCCCCGCCCCCCCCTGCATTTTGCCAACGTCAATGCTTCTCGAAACGAATTATAATCAAGTACACGAAATAAGCTTGTTTCTGAAATTCCTTCCGGGAAAGCCTTTGCACTCGGCGAGGGCAAGGATTCCCTCTAATGGGAAAAGTCGAAGGAAAGCTCGGCTCTGCCAATGAGGTGGCCGGGCCGGGCCGCTCAAGGTTAAGGTACACCGGACCCATAAGTGCCGCGGTGCGGCTTGTTCGAGGGGGGAGGGGGGAGGGAGGGAGGGAGGGGCGACGCGCTCGGCTCTCCCACGTAGGTATAAATGGGACCGGAGCCGTGCATCAATCGCCAGTCGTGTGTATCGTTTCCGTCTCAACTATTATTCGAGGGAGGTATTTATATACGAGGTTTCGTAGGGGATTTCTTTTTTATTTTTATTTATTTATTATTTTTTTTTTTTAAATTTAACGTCGCTCCTTACTAATTAAATTTTTTCTTCTTCGTACTTAAACTAGGCGATGCGCTTTAGTTGTATCTACATACGCAGATATATTTTTATATATAAGTGTATGTGTACATTTTAAATCGCGTAAATTTATAAATACGCCTTCATCCATTCATAAATGTATATGTTTATATATATATATATATATATACGTAGAGGACGAGAGAAGGGAAGCGACCGGAGAGGGAAATTTTGAAATATTTGAATTTTGCAAGCGTAATTTTTTTTAAATTTTAGAATTTTTCAATTCGCGTGTGCTTTTAGAACAATTTTTTTTCTTCTTTCATTACAACATTTTGAAAACAGAATCGCGTGTGCATGTAGCAGCATTTTTGGAAAAAAGCCATTGTGCACTGTTGTTGGTGAACAAGTGTTGGATAATAACAGGACCGGAATTTATTTATTTATCTAGTAAATAAATAATTTTCACATTGGAAGGTTATACTCAATAATTTTAAGGTTATGTATTAAACAATTTTTTTGCACATATATATATATATATATGTATGTATGTATGTTTGCATACGTATGCGCATGAATTTAATCATGACACATATCATTTTATATATATAGATATATGTATATATAAAATCCGTCGCTAAATATTTGTAACTATATAACGATAAAGATTGCAATTTTTACTCGTTAATATTTGATTTATTCCCGCTGAATTTATCAATCATCGAATTATTATAAAACAATGCCTGGTATCGGAATCTAAGAGAACGAACGAAAGAGAATTTCTTTCGATTCGACGAGATAACGATTGGGCATCGATTGTCGCCAAAATAAATTGTATATCGTAAAAAAATGTCTTTGGTCGAACAAGGCTACTGTCGGGTGGAATCCCACCTGGTAAAGATAATATTAAAATCTCACCGGGTAGGATTCATCCAATATTTGCCTATTTACGTCACTACGAATCATTGCATTTGTACCGTAAGCCTCGGTATAATTGAAAAAAAACAAAGGCAATTTAATTGTCTCGATATACCTTGGCTACGATCTCTGTGTTAGAGGCGCAGTATCGGTCTAGTGACACGTTAAGACAAGAATTCGTGACTAGATCGAAATACTCGTCCCTAGCACGGAGAAGCTTAACCACGTTTAAGAGCCAGCGCGGAGCCGCTTTTGCATTACGAGAGGGAGGGAGAGAGAGAGAGAGAGGAGAGGAGGCCCCCGGCCGTACACCCCCCGCAGCTACAGAGTCCCATATATTTTTCTTTGGTGATCTAACTGTATGGTGAATTTGAAAGATCATAAAGCTAGATCAGCAAGGCATAGTGTATGTGGACATGTCATCGTGAAGGTTGCCTCTGGTGCTCCGGAACCGGCCGCGGCAACGATACACCGATACCATCCCCCGGCTATTCGCCGAGGAGAGAGAGAGAGAGAACGAACGCGCCTAATTGGGGCCACTTCCTGCGATGCGTTGCCCTGCTGCCCCCTGCGTATTATCCGAGACCGAGCCGAGTTTTATCATTGACACCGGTAGGAGCCTGAGTTTGCGCCCTGGCGTTGGTGGTAGTAGTATTTAAAGGAACTGTTGCCGCGATGTGTTATTTCATTCTCATATCACAGCATTAGTTACCTAGGATGCTACTGTCCAAGCTCATCGGCGATCACGCGCCGCGCATTTGAAAATGAAAAACCAGATGCTGCTGCTGCTGCTGCCGCTTGCTTTTTCCCCCCTCGTTTTTCAATTTACCAAACTATATCTCAAGTACTACGTGAGATAAACTTGATCCTGCCTGACGATACATGTGATACGTCACTGGGTTATGTTTGTCCCATACAAGTATTTTTTCATCAACGGGACCGATGTATCGGCAGCTCGTCGCTCGGATAAAATTGGCCAGCGGGAGCCGATGCCAAACCGATGTTTCTCGATCCAACGAGACGCAACCCGGCCATTGTGTCGCTTCGTACGGTCGCGGTAGAAGAAGGATCTCTTTTTTAATACACGGCCGACTGTGCAACTTTGACAGTATTAACTTTTGCGGTATTTTGTCGGCGCTGCGAGCGAAAGCGTTTTCCCTCTTGTCGGGAACTTTTTTTGTGTCCCCGTGTAAAAAGTTTCCCAAGCGAGGGCTGGGGGCGGGGGGCGCCCTCTTGCGCAACGCGTGCAATATTCGTTGTAATTGTTATTTTTAAGCAATTGGATTTTCTTGTCTATTCTCTATTATTCGCGCGCGTCGTAGACTTACGAGCCGAGCCGTTGCGACTTTTGGAAGGTGCCTGGCATATATTGTTGTACTTCGGCTGGCCCGATGAGATTTTTCTCACTCGTTACCTCCTTCGTTAATAATAATAACAATAATAATAAAAAAATAAATAAATAAAAAATAAATAAATAATGAAAAAAAATGAATCGACTCATTTTATTGATAGCTTTACGATTTTTAGCATGCGGAATCTTGAGCAATTTGTAACGACGGCGTCGATAGAGGCGACATCCGGCCGGGGGATACCTCAGCCCTCGGGCCGAGACTACTCCTCCACCCGGGAAAATATCCCTTTACTTACTTTGTTCGAGAGGCAGGAGCGGAAGTCCTGCTTCATGTCGGCAACGGACACCCTGTCGTGTGGTCTCTTGGGCCCGCTGACGCTCGAGACGACCGTCGCCAGGTCCAGGGTCACGACCTCGGAGAAGACCGGATCTTGGCTCTGCTCGTCGTAATTTCTAATCATGCGCGTTGCCTCGAGGTACCTCTCGATCCTCTCGAGGTGCTCCTCCGATCGACCTAAACGTACGGGGGCAATAAGCAAGGGGTTGGGGGGGGGGGGGTTAATTTGAGTTAAAAATCCAGTGGCTTGCGCACCTTAGTGCTAAGTTAAGAAATTAAGAATAAAAGACTGACATGTTTGTCGAAGGTAAGCCAAGCTCTGTTGATCGACCGGGAAGAAACCAACCGTAGCCCCGTATTCCGGGCACATGTTGGAAATCGTTGCTCTGTCTGCGATGCTTAGCTGGGATACGCCGGAGCCGAAAAATTCTACAAATTTTCCAACAACGCCGAGTTGTCGTAAATTCTAAATTACGACAATCACAGATGAATATTGACGGGCACTGGTCTTATTTGCCGTTCATCGAGCGGCTGGAATATTTACGAATTTGAGGGCAGGGGCAATAAATCTTTCGCGTATTATCTAAGCGCGAGCGAGATCCGCCGCTCGGCGTGCGTGGAATTTTCTAGAGCTCCCCAACTTTTCCTCGAGGAGCTCTCTCGCAAATCATAGCGATGCTTTATAATATCGAGTGCTATATTTATTGCCTGGCTTCAATATCGAAAATATTTCAACGGCGGTTGCTTATCGAAATGCAATTTTGCAAATAATAATAAAATTATTGAAAGCGATTTCAAATTTATTCGTTTAATACTCTCACTCTCTCTCGTTTACCTTGGTGATAGTGAGCACAAGATCTGTGGAAGTGACGTATTGATTTAATTTTCCAACTAATTTGTAACCCACTACTTTTGGAATGAGCATCGATATCGCTTGGCCGAGCATAACTGCCTCGGCTTCGATTCCTCCGACTCCCCAACCGAGAACACCGAGTCCGTTTATCATGGTCGTGTGGGAATCCGTTCCAACTACGCTGTCCGGGAATAAATAATCGTTCATGTCGAAGACGACCCTTGCTAAATATTCCAAATTAACTTGATGAACGATTCCACCTCCAGGCGGTACAATTAACATATTCTCAAAGGCACTGGAGCCCCATTTTAAAAACATAAATCTTTCTTTGTTTCTCTCAAACTCTAGTTCTTCATTTTTTTTCAATGCGTCATCGCTGTAAATATTTTTTTTTCCTTTTATTATTTGCTTCAAATTCAATTGCACGAGTTTTGTATTGAAATTACCTTCTGGAAAAATCGACTTGTACCGAATGATCGATTACCAAGTCCGAAGGACACACTGGATTAATTTTATTAGGATCTCCGTTCAGTCGTTTAACGGCATCTCTCATAGCTGCAAAATCAACGACAGCTGGTACTCCCGTAAAATCCTGTTAACATTATTTTTAACGTATATATTTTACACGAAATACTAAACTGCTTTTGCTTAACCAAAGTTGTTTTAATATTTAACGTATATCACTTTAGCTTATTACAAGTATTTACTTGAAGGATTACTCTAGCAGGCTTAAATGCAATCTCGACACCATCCTCTACAGTCTGATTCTTTTCCCAATCCAAAATTTTGTCGACGTCCTCAGTTTTTACTTGAAATTCGTCGCAATTTCTAACTGCGCTTTCCAGAAGAACTCTTATGCAAAATGGCAACCTGTCTGTAAATGCGATAGTTTATTAGTTTTTTCTTTTCTCAGCAATAGCATCGAGCCAATCGAGTGTACGAGTAAATTTCAAATTGCATCATTACCATATTTTTCTCCAAAAGATGTTACATTGTAAAAGAATTTTTTCTTCCCTCCAACTTCGATCGACTGCAGTAAATTCTTAAAAGGATTTTCCACTGAAATTAAAAATTCATTGTGAAGTCATGCAAATGTAAGCCGAATAACCTCACATCATTGATAAAAATTTAAGAAGCAACGGTAAAGTCATCGTAGGATCCTTTTAGTCGATTTAAATAATATTTTAAAGCTTGCAATAATTTTAGAAATAATAATGAATTTCTTATCAAACAATCAATATACGCGTCTGGTAAAATTTATAAAAAAAAAAAACTGAAATTAATTACAAACAATGCAAGCTTCAAAAGCATTTGGACAATGAAAAAAAACATTTACTCTCAAATTGCTTGTACAACTTAAGTTCACAACATATAACTGTACTGATATAAAGAAAATAGAACCTTAAAATAATGAGCATTGAATTGAATTTATTTAAGGAAAATAGTATCGAGTACACTTTCACACAATTTTATGTTATCAATCGCTCGTTATAAGATCATTAACTTTTATACGGAGGCAAAATTTTCAAATATGTTTTTACTTTACGCATGATGGAAATGCGGATGGAACTGTTACGGTTTACTCGGGATGCGAATGGGATGATGCAAATCGAACGTACTTTTGTAAGATGATATTTTCAACGTGTATTCAAAAGGACGAGAGAGTAATAAAATTTTCACGTTATCCACTTACCAGCCATGATTGTCAATACTGTAGTCACGTCATCCACTTTTCAGCGACTAATGCATGTGTACAAGGTAAATACGGTCAACCTGATGTCGGGCCGTGGCTCGTCCAAGTGTGAGTAAAATCGGTAGCCAATGGCCATTCGAGATTGTGAATTAAGGTTGAGCTAGAGATATTCAAGCTAAAGATCAACGAATTAAATTCCAATCTACGCGGCTCTATATATTTCTTCTTTTTCTTTTTTTTTTTCCCTTTTATCTAAATCATATCGGGCGCCTGCTCGAGCATTTTCACGTAGCCTTTAAAGCTGCTTACTCAAGAGAGAAAAACAAAACTCGTTGCTCTTGCCGTTCAAAAAAATAAGCGCACGCTCAGCTCAATTGCCGTGAACGAGATTCGTGGTTGGACTACTTTGATTGTCGATTCCGTAAAATTACAAATATTCAATGCTAACTCCTCGGCAATTGTATTTAATAGAGCTCTGAATAATGTTTTTTTTCCAACGGCTCTTATGTAATACAGGCCGATGAAAGTTAAATTGAAAAATCAAGAGGCCTTTGTTTTAAAAATATAATGACTTTATCCGCATAAATTTCTTGCGTAAGTAAATTATTACTCGGGTAGAGTATACGGTAGATATTACACGCGTTGAAAATAAATTTATTAACTTTCAAAGATAACGAATTCTTCTAATTATATATAACGTGTCCCCTCCTATTTAATATATATATATATATATACACACACATATATATATATATATTTATGTATATATATATATATGTGTAAACCACATTTGATTAGTCAAATTATTTTAAATGAATTCAGTTGTGGTGACGATTATTATTACTAATATTTTGTAAACCATTTCAAATTCCTTCGTCAAGATTCATTAGATAAAGTAAATCTGTTACGCAATATGTTTGTATATACATGTTTGTGTGTGTGTGTGTGTGTGTGTGTGTGGCGGCGCGCACGCATACAACCGACGTATTCAGGTTCACACAAAGTAATTTGTAATTTAGAAAAAAAAAGATGTTTTTTTCACTTATCCTTTAATTCTTACCAGTTAAAACGACATTCTAATTAGTTTATGGTAAAAAGCAGGATTTATTTGATATTTTTTTTTGTACGATTCGTAATGCAATTTGTGTCTCGATTGCGTAAAAATTGATAAAATGTGTTGAAATTATTTTAAAATCATAAATTTACATAAGTTCACGTGATGCAAATAGTTATACTTTCTAAACAGGCTACAGGCATAGTTTTTGATCTTTCTAATAAATTTATGAATACTTAGACCGATATTAAATCCTTGTCAATAGCAACACAATTTATTACTTTACAAGATTTGTATTCATTTAATGATTGAACATCGAACATTCATAAATAGTTAATTAAAAAAAAAATTGTATATATGTGAACGATGAACCTAATCAAAAGGTACTAAAAATTAAAACGTTATTAAAACGCTTCATAAAGTAGGTTTTTAATTTAAAATAAACCAACGAGCAAAAAATCATGTAACTTGAAATTTATCGTAAAGACAAACGATGTAACAATTTATAAACTGTCATCCGATTCCAACCTTGGCCAATTCATAAAAAAAAATTCAACAAATTCTAAATTCTCGTAAGTATTTTATTGGTAAATTGTATTTATAAATTACGGCTTATCAATAGATTTGTATATTTTACACTTTTTTTTTTCATACCTGCCAATAAAACATTTTAAATATTTAAATCTTCTAAAATACGTAATATATGATTAAGATTCTAATTATAAGCCAATCGATTATTTTATACGTAATTATTTGTCGCGTATTGCACAATTTATCGAGTATGCAGCTTACTTTTTAAACAATATTTATTAACGATGCATAACAATGATACTATTATCCATGATAATATTCTATTAATAAGTAATTTGTATTCAATTACACGGTCGACGATGGAATGGTAACCAAAAACATGTACCTTTTTGCATAATATTTGGCTCGCGCTATCTCGTTACGATAAAATGTGGTACAACTTAAATAAAAAAGCATCATTATAGCGGCTTCTAAAATTCAATACATTGTAATTAATTATCTTCAACAATGTACGTCGATTATTGATATTTCGCATATTTGAATTTATAATTGTATCGATCAACAATTTTCCTTCATTTAAAATATTAATCATAAACGCAATCGCATCTACAAAATAATCACCACTATCGGCCTTTCGTTTCCAATCTCTTGCGTTCAAGATTTTGTTATTATTTCTCCTCTCGATATTTGATATAATTGCGAAATTCAACTGTTTGTCATTTTCCAATGAGCCGATTGCAACATTTATCCAAAAATACACGCAGATAGAGAGATAAAAGAATTTTTTCCAAACAAATTAAATTCCCACAATTGTCCATCTATGGGCATTTGACAAAGAAACGACAATTTTTCGCAATCCTAACTTACATCGTGCAGAAATCGATATTTGCCTGTAAATTTATAACATTGCCGAACGACCCGCTTGGCCATCGGGCCTTAAACGGAAGACGAAATAAAAATGTAACGCGTGTCTTCGGTTTAATACCTTACCGATCCTTCGATAACTTTTCGACGTTTGTACGGCATTTTTTATCACGACGATTTTTATATTGAGGCTACGGTTTAAGCGTATCGATAATCGGTACTATCGAACTGCAGGCTCGGGCCAGTTTCCGCAGCAAATTAATAAATAGATGATTGGCACGGTTGAAATCGAGCGCCCACTCCCACTCCCACTCTGTTTATCTCTTTCAGCGTACGAATTGCAATGAAAATCAGTGATAGGGAAACGTGAGCGCGTGGACGGGGAGGCGAGCCGTTAACATCGAAGCGGCCCACCGAGGAAGACCCGAGAGCAGCGAGTTCGGAGGAGGACCGAGACGCGGTGCACCGTCTCCAGCGAGGGCAAAATTTCATTATCGACGAGAACGAGGGATAGCTGCCATCATGGTATCTCGTCGGGGAGGAGGCTTGCAAATTTTTCGATCCGCGGGACCTTAAGACGAGCGATGATTCTCGCGCCACGGCTCTTAAAGCATCTCTCGGGCTCTTCCGTGACCTCGGCACTGTTCGCGTGGCCGAGGCAATGCGAGGTCCACCGCGCCTATTATATTATAACCCCCCCGAGGGCGTGCCTTTTTTTCCTCTTCTTCCTCTTCTTCCTCTTCTTCCTCTTCCGCTAATCTCATTCGATCCCGGAACAATGACCCGAAGAGAGTCATCCAGGCTCGTTACTCGCTCCCTCGATTGTCCGCAGTAAAATCGACCGTACGGAAGGCATCTCCCGATCATCCGAAAAGAGGCGACTGCAAAGGAGGAGGAAGGGGAAGGATAAGGAAAAAAAAAAAAAAAAAGAAGAAGAAGAAGAAGAAGAAACAAAAAAAACCTATTCGCAATGAGGGCAATGATTCAACGGCTCAAGCACGCGCAGAAATTCCAGGACGAGCTGGAGCAGAAGGAACGAGAGCGAGGCTTTCCTTCGACCGGGCACAGGCAGCGAAGATCATCGGTCAATTGCAACCATTCGCGCACGGGTCGTGAGCGACGATTCGACGCCTCTCAGGTACGAGGATCGTTACAATGGGTATCCTCAAACGTGTCAATGATGTCCTTGCACGTGACGGAGGCCGTTTAATTTTCCACGGTTACCAATGGCCTCGCAATGCCCAACAGAGTCGCGCCAACGGTGCTCTTTCTCCCTCCCTTGCAATTGCGTCCTTGCGACTTAAGTATTTGCTTTGGATTGAACAAAAAAAAAAAAAGAGAGAGAGAAATAAGAGAAAGAACCACCATCCGGTAATTATTGAATCGAGGCGATTCGATCGAGCCGCCTATGGTCCCCCCCCCCGCCGCCGCCGGGCGATCTAATCAAGGCGCTGGGTTTTTTATCCAAGCACCGCGCGAGGTCCGAAACTAGGCGCGGTATTTCCCCGCGCCGACCACAGCGACCACGGCGGAGAGCAGCCCAGTAAAGACGAGACGAGACGCCTTCCCGAGGAGCTCCTAACCGGGGGTTCCCTCTTCCTTACGCAGGACCGAAGGAGATTCTGCTCTTGCCAAAACAGACAGTCGGCGGCCCTGAGCCCGAGCCAGGCCACCGAGTCGGGCCCGACCAAAGCCACCGCCGGGGCCTCTCGACCGGCCTGGCTGACGACGACCATCTCCCCGCACTACCGGAGCGACCTCGGGCGCCCGGCGTGCCTGACCTCGCGGCCGGGCCCCCGACGATCTCCTCCCGCGCCTCCAATCTGGCCAAGGGCCCCCCCAAGGCCGAGCTCGTCCAGGCGGAGCCGCGAAGCCCCATCGACGAGCATCTCGTGCTACCGGCCGCCGGGCTCGGCACCAAGAGGCCGACCGTCGCCGATCAGCCCCGGTCGGACGGTGGGCCGCCGACCTTGAAGTCCTCGACGCCCAACCCGTGCGAAGCCAATCCTGCCAGCCAAAAGAGCGTCCGAGCCATAAGCCACACCCTCGACAAACAAGTAGAGAGCGATTTTTCTATACACGCGTATTCGACCCTCCCGCTTTCCTCCGTTGCTCCTCGCGCCCAAGACGAGTATCGAGCCCGAGCTGCGAGCTTTTTCTTCACCCGGTGCATTGATCCTGTTAGCCCGATAAATCAATACGATGTCTAAACATTGCGTGTATGCGCGCGCGCAAGTGTGCGCTTTTCAAAGGGCAAACGTTGGAGCGAAGCCCTCGCGTCGCGAGCTTACCTTCCAAGGGGCGAAAAGGCTTCGCTTAGCCTCCGATAATGGAATTTAATCTTTGCAATGCTTAGGACGCCGCGGAGGCAGCGGTTGTGAACTCGAAGCTGCAAAACCTTCAGCAAGCGAGGCGCGACTTCGTCCTGGCTGTTGCGAGCGTCAGCGGAAACGGTATGAACTTTCAGGTAAATATAGCCCAGCGTGGAGGAGGATGAGGAAAGGGAGGAAGAACGGAGACTCGAACGAGGACTTTTTTACGTCTTGCGTGGCACTCGTAGCGCAATGCGCAACTCCGACGAACGATGATCCAGCCGATCGTGGATTAAGCGCGGCCTTGATATTGCGACTTTTCAGGAAGAGAGCTCCTTGAGTGCAGGGCCGAGGTGCAAGGGCAAGCCGGCGAATCCGAGGATCCCGAGTCCCTCGAGCCCGGGCCTCCTCAAGAATCAATCCTTCGACGATTCTTATCTCCAAGACGATTACGGCCAACGGCCGATGGCGGGCTCGAGCCGCAGGTACGGGCGCCATCGTCAGGCCGAGCGGGGCACGAGCGAGGACCTCGCGTGCTTCTACCCCTGCGAGCCCCTCGCCGAAGACGCCGAGCAAGATTACCTGGACGGGATCGTCGTTGCCCAGACCAACGAGGAGGCGGAGGAGCTCCGGCTCCCCACCAAGCGGAGCACCAAGTAAATCCAAAAACAAAAAATTCCGCTCGAGCTCCTCCGCTGCTGCTCCTCCCGGCCCCGCTCGAGAAGCTCCTCTTTCGCCCTCCTAACCCCGAGCGCTAAGGTTGGAGTCTTGATCGGTTCGCTCAACGTCGGAACCTTCGTTCCCACTTTTCCTCGTCGCGGCGTTCCTCGTTGGCTCGTTAGCTTCATTCTCGGTCGCTTTCTCCTTCCGCGAGGAGTCGCGAGACTCGAAAGCCGTAGGTCCTTCTTATCGTTATCGATATGCGCATTATTTTTTCCATTCCGAAATCAATTTTGCAACAGGTACTCGATCCTAAGATCGTACGATCGTAGGTTCAATTTTCTGCATTGCAACGAAAGCAATGATATCGCGTAGTTCTGGAAACGATACTGTTTCGAACACGATACCAGTCTGTGAATTTACATTCGAATAATTCTTGGATACGCATCCCTTGGATATTATCGTATTCCCCGTCGACAAGACGTTCGCGCTCTCTCCATTCTTATCGGTTGAAGAATAATTCCCCGATTAACGAGCAAACGAAAGTCTAAGCCGCTCGCTCGGTCATCGAATTCTCGTACTTTGTCGTAGCTCGGCCGAGTACAGGAGCGACTTCGTTTTGTAATATTGTTCCGATGACGATGCACCGCTGCGCAAGATCCATCGTAAAAACGCACACTTTTTTTCATTCCCGATGGTAAAAAGGCTCTTCGACGCCAAGATCAGCCCTGGCGGAATCACGGGCGCGCAGAAAATGGGGAAAGGCCCAAATCCACGTTTATTGCACGATAATAGGGATCTTAAAAACAAGGCCCAGGTACCTTCCTGGGCGGCACTATCGAGCGGGGGGGGGGCCAGGAGCTTTCTTCCCTCGTTGTACAAAGCCAATATTCAGCGGGGAGAATCGGCGGGCCCGGGGGCGGCGGAGGAGGAGAAGCACGCGGACGATATCGTCGCCGAGGGAACGTCCGAGGAGGCGGCGTTTGAGGAGCTCCTTAGAGGCTCGGGGCGAGGCTCGAGCGACCCATGGGTATTTCTACCTGGGCGAGCTCCCCGGGTCTACCGAGGGGTACGCTCTACGATTGTTCGAGCCCTCGAAAAGCCCGAGCCTGGGGCGTGGCCGCGCTTAATCCTGCCCGCTGGGGATAAATGGGTTGACGAGCGCCTTTACGGCTTCCCGGAGAAGATCTCTCGATAGCTTTATTGTCAAGGGACGCGTGCGAGTGCCCTGCGCGAAATTTCACGAACCCTCCGTGGGCCCTCGAGGGCAGGGGCAGGGGCAGGGGAGCAGCGCGACTCCGCGTCCTTCCCTCGTCGCTTCAAAAGGGGGCCTTGGGAAGCAAAGCGGGAGCAGAGCTGAGACTCACGGGCCCCTGATAAGCCCGACCACCCCCTTGTGCGATACAGGCGACGAGAGGCCCACCAGCACGACTCGTTGGAAATCGACAGCCTGGAGAGGTTCCTCGACTCGCCGAGCTATCCCCCGACCAAGTCCCTGGCGGGGGCGGCAGGCTCCGCTGCCGGCAGGCTGCTCCTCTCCCAGCATCCGGATCCCTGGGAGGCGACCGAGCCCTGGTACAACGAGACCAGCGTGCCCGACCTCACCGACTGGCGGAGCTTTTGACACCGGCGAGCCTCCCCCTTCGCCCTCCAGGGCCGGCTACCGGCTCGGCCGGCGCGACTCCGGCTCGGCTCGAAGGAACGACTACGACGACTACGACGACGACTACTCCAAAGGGGGTTGTTTTCGTCCGATCGGTGCTCGCTCGGCCGTCGATCTCGCAACTGGTGGAAGGTGTCCTCGCGACATTTGACGGAGGCCTCGACGAAAATGCTTTTGCCCTTGGCGCGCTTACAAATTCCTCCCCCCGGCCCCCCGATATTAAGGCTCCCGTTTACAAGGTAAGGAACGCGGTAGGGCCATAAACGAGAGTAAGTTTACGGCCGAGCCGGTGTCGGCTTTTTTAAAAATAATTTTACCCACGCTGATCTCTTTGCAGTTCCAAGGAACGAGATACGCCCTCCCGATTAAAGCGACGACGACGACGGCGGCGGCGGCGGACGGCTTCCCCTCGCCGCGCGGCAGCTCCCCCGTTGTTGTTTTCCTCCTCCCCCCCCCCCGCCCAAAGCCAAGTTTCCAAAACAATCGAAAGACTAGAGAACGTCGCCTCCCTCGGTTGACGGCCTGCGCCGCCGCGGCGTCTTTCGGCGACACGTTGGGGGTCGCGCTCCCTTCTCTCTCTCTCAGCCCCAAGGCAAGGTAACTCCCCACCCCGCGTTCGAGCGCCGGCGCAGCCAGCTGACTCGCGTCAACTCGCAGGGGGCTCGGATCCCTTCGACCCGCGAGCGGAAGGCCACCACTCGGGGGCGAGTTCGTACTTTTTCTTTCTTTTTTTTTGTTGCCAACCGCAGGCGCAGGGGCGTCGCTCGGGGGTCGCGATCGCCGAGGTGCTCTCGAGCGTTGGGACGAGCTCCCGATGGGATTGATCCGGGCCGCAGGGGGGCAGCTGAGCCACAGCGGCTCGGGCGATGAGCAAGGATCGCTCGGACTCGGGCCACCGCGATCGCCGTCGGGGACGCCGAGGGGCCGGCTCCCTCGGATCTATGGTCGCCGAGCAGATGAGGAGATCCTGGCTCTCCACCTCGATCGGCCTTCTGCTGCTGACGGCGGGCACGTGCATCTTCGTTTGGAACGAGGTAAGGGCCGATAGAGGGGACTCGGATCCTCCTCGGTGTCCTGCCGGCTCGATTGGCCCCGGCGTAGACGTGCCTCCTCCTCCACCCCCCAACCCAGTTCTCTCTCTTTCTCTCTGCTGATGCTCTTCTTCTTCTTCTCTCGACCGCTGGGCAAAAACCAAAAAACAAAAAACCACGAGCAGGACAGGGCCGCCAAAATTGCCCACTCCCTGCAAGAGGCGTTGAACGACGTTGCCGTGGTTCGGAACGCTCTTGTGCCGACCCACGAATTCGAAGGCCACCTCGTGTATGTCACGGGCTCCTTGAAAATAGCCGAGCCCCTTACCGAGCCCGACTACGGAGTCATGGTCAACAGCGTCAAGCTGAAGCGGAGGGCCCAAATGTACCAATGGGTCGAAATAGAGGAGGACACGAGGTATTTTTTATTCGCTTTCCGGGTGTAAGGCGCCTCTCGTCGGCTTTGTTTATCGAGTCCCGTCTAGGGGCGCTTAAGCCTTGACAATTTGAAAATGCACGCTTTTGATGATCTTTTGTTTTGTTTTTTTTTTTTTTTTTCTTTTTCGATTGCCTTCGATCGTCAGTTACGTCGGTCCAAGCCCGGAGAATAAGTATTATTACTACACAACCGAATGGATGGATAAATTGGTCGATAGCGGTAAGTTTTATATTAAATCTGGCCACGGCAATCCCTCGGCGATGCCCATCAAGAGCCAAACTCAAGTGTCCGACGATGTGAGAATTGGTAACTTTGCACTGGGAGCAAAGCTGAAGCAGAAATTCAATCGCTTCGTCGAGATCACGAGCGACGAGAGGCCAGAGTGCGACTACATTAAAATGCATTCTGGATTGTATTATCACGATTCGGATTTATGGAATCCAAAAGTGGGCGACGTTAGAGTTCAACTGTCGTACGCAGGAAAGGCGGGTGACGTGTACACCGTAATTGGCAAATTGGTCAATGGAATCATCGAGCCTTACACCACTAGTCAAGGCCAGGAGATATTACTGCACAAAAAGCATTATGTTTCCCTTGATCAAATGTTTCATCTTGAGCACGCCGATAATTATTGGAGAGCTTGGATTTTGAGGTACGTGCGAGACGAGGCTGATAAACGAATAACATAAATTGCTCGTAGCATTTTTAAATACCGTAAGCCTATGTGGAAGATCGAACCAACACTTTTCGTACCGATCCAACAGTTTTAATACAAGTACTATAAGCTTTTATTGGACATCGATATAGTTGCTCGATTGAATTTTGCAATATCAATAATATAAAGTTAATGGCAATTTTTTATGCAAATTTGTGTCCAAATTATAATATTTCTAAAAGTGCTGAAAAATTTTGTAACAAATCTGTTTTATTAGTCGAAGCAATTCTATTACATTCTAGTATTTAAACTTATTTTATAATAACAAAAATTAATTTTTTTGTTTAGAGCATTAGGATGGTTGGTGATTTTTTCGTCCGTGACTTGCTTGGCAAATATCATCAAGATTATTGTTCAAAATTCTATTCTTTCGTCCGTAACAATTGACATTGAATATTTGAGCATGTCAATATCGATATCGACAAGCTTATTAATAATTGGATTAGCATGGATTTGGTATAAGCCGACTATTGGATTAGTCTTAGCATGTGCATCTGTTTTTCCATTTATGTATTCGATAATGGGATCTTCTCCATCGTCGACCGCTTCGAACAAGCGAAAAAATTATTACAGAAGACTCTAATTTTGAATGTAATTTGAAAATTTGAAGAAGAAAAATGTAATTTCTACATAAGTTAAGCCTAAAATTAAAAGGTGTTTAACGAAGTTTGAAAAATATCTTAACACCTTCATGTATGTAAAAACATATTTATGTAAAATTAAATATTCAACATGTTGCTGTACATATTAATTTGTAATATACAATGGATAAGAATACTGATTAATACAATCGTCCTTCTTGGCAGACGTTACAGTTAAATACAAGTCCTTTTTACCGTAAATAATTTAAGGTTTTTAATGAATTTTATGTAATTTTTTATTTATGCGTTGAATACAATAAGAGAGCTCGATAAGTAAATTAAATCTAACGATTCAAACAACAACAAAAACACGCTAGCGAAATTATTATTAATAATAATAATAATAATAATAATAAGCGTAATTGTATGTTATATGTATTATAAAATGCACATCGTAATTAATTGTATACCTTTTCAACGTTTATTAAACATTGATAGTTAAAGGATTTAATAAAAGGACCAATTATTTTTTTTTTTTGAACTGTTTATTGTTTGAAACACAAGCCGACGTGTTGGCTTGCTTGGCTTTTTTTCATTTCTGTTTTGCGAAGCAACATAAATTTTAATGGCATACGTTACCCCGCATCTTTTTTTCTAATATTTTAATACTTTGCAATTACTTGTGACGCTGTGTGATAATTTATATTCGGCACCATTTTTAATTTTTTATATACACCTACCAACACTTTCTACAAGGCAAAAATAGAGAAAACGTACTGTTTTTCCGTGTGCGTAGCAACTCTTTTTAACTTCTGTTTAAAACCACACCGTACCGGCCACAATTTTATTGTTCCAACGACAAGTGGAAAGTGCTTTGAGCTTATGGTTGTTTAAAGTTATTCAGAATTATCTCTAAGAGTAAAAAATAAATAAGAAGCCTTGCCCCATCGCGAGCAAATTTTTATTCCTACGTGTAAAACGTGCTATTTTCTTCTCTTTTTTTTTTTTTTTTTTTTCGTTTTTGTTAACGCGTTAGAAACATAAGCGCCTAAAAAGCAAACTAATTTCAATACTCATATATATATATACATACACACATTGTAAAATTGAACTTGGCTTACTTATGGTAAATTATTGTTACAGCGTATTAATTTCTATTTTTATTTATTGCTATGTGATTTCTTATACTTTTGTTTTAAAAGATAAATGGGTACAAAATTTACTCCTTATGTGTACATTTTTTTTTTTTTTTTTTTTTTTCCCCCAAGTAGGTACTATTGAAAATGTAAAATTCACTTATAGTCCTGTGAAATCGAATAAAAAAATGTAAGCAAAACTCTTCGAACTATTATCAATTATGAAAAAAAAAGTATCATTTTATTGGAAGTAAGTGCATTCCCACCGTTACAAAATAACATCCTACGATGCAGTGATATGTTAAAATCCAGGATTTGAATAAGCACGGGTCTTTAATGAAATAATATTCCGAAGGATGCGTCCTTTAGAGGGTGATAATAATTTAAATAATAAAATACTAAAAACACGCCCGAAGAAGCTGCAAGGATGATGTAAGAAGCAATAATGGAAAATTTGGCGCCTAGATAATTGTAAACGAAAATCCAGAGAAATGATAATTGTTATAAAGAGGTGTATAAAAAATATTTTCTCTCTCAAAATATATCGAATACTGTTAATTTTAATACTTTGCTTTTTAATGTAGGTCATACTGAAACATTAAAAAATTGTTTGTTAGTGTCAACCTATATAAATTTTAAAAGCGCAATCCTTTTCAACACTTCGTCAATTTACACTTGGCAGTTAAAACGTAGGTATTTAAGCACTCAATACTACCTTAGATTAAAAAAAAAATTAAGAGATTTACAACTTAAAAAGGTTACAAAATGTTCTATGTAGCAAAATCTTTTATTGAGATGCATTTCGCTGAATTCAAAATGATCGAGTTTGGTTAACTTATGCGTATATATTTATATATACACACATGTATATATATATATATATATATATATATATACACACACATTTTTATATATATATGAATATGTATATATAGGCATACGTATGGCGTGTATATATATACTTACTCGTCTTCCTCGTGTATGCATATGAATGCACCATTTATATATGTATATATATGTATACACGATTACATATTTAATGTAAGATAGCATTATTAAATCGATATTATTCGGTAGGCTTTCTAATTTTGCAATGTATCATTATCATCAAATAACAGCGTTAACAATTGCCTAAATATTGAATGGAAATACTTCGAATATTTTACAGGCTGCTTGCGTAACAATAGTTCAATAATTATTTCGTGATTTTTACCTTACTTATTCTCGTATATTTGCTACAGTTATTTATCAAGGATGTTTACGGCGTTTGTAGATACAAAAGTTCAATTTCAGCCTTCAGCCTTAACAAAGGGGGTTTGGTTTGGGTTACGTTTCAAAATCCTCTAATAATATTGGGAGCGTCGCACATTCGTCGCGATCTTTGCGATTTTTAATTTGTCGGAAAAATTGACCCCGAGCAGTTTAAAATTTTTAAAACAATACAATGTCGATCGATGGTTCGTTGATTTTGTCTTGATTTTTTTTTTTTTTCAAATTTAAATCATTTTCGAGACTGCGCACATTTAATTAACCCTCGGAATTTTTATCCTAGGTTTAAGCGCAACTTAAATCAGGAGTAAGGGCTACGCATAATAATGAATTTTTAAATTACTGTCGATACGGCAAATTCATAGAACTTCGCATCGGTTCATTATGTTATCAAGCAATTTTTACGATTAATCGGTCATCAAAATCAAACGTTAAACTACATCAATGGTTAATCGAAGCATGCGTACCAACACACACGAAATTGCCTACATTCATAACCGTACATACTTTTAAGAAAATGCCTTCTCTTAATTTCGTTAATCTTCATTGTTCCCCATTCAGCGGAAAAATCAAAATTCACTTGCCTCGGAATTGTCTTAAGGTAGCGTATGCGATAAAAGCTCTACGAGATCTTAAAGGCTAATCCCAATACAGCTGATTTTTCAGGTGAATGGTCTCTAGAAGATTTCAAACTGCTTTGCTGTTCTGAGTGTTTATTGTTATTATATTATTTCCTTACAATTTTCCCTCGGAAATACTTTTTTTTTACGACAATAATATCAATGTAATTCCAGAACGCTTTGATAACAATAAATGGAACATAAAAGCGTAATTAAATTACTTTTTCTCGTACGTTTCTACAATTTATCGCTTTCAAAAATAAATTTTTTTTCTTTCTCTTTCTTTCTTTCTTTCTTTTTTTTTTTATACGCAACTTTATTGCTGCGTTTTTCAATGCGTTATTATCATTAATACAATATTCTTAATAAAAATAAAAGAGAAAGGAAAAAAAAACAAACATAAATTCTAGCCTTAAGTTATTAGATACTTGGACATAGCGAGTTACATTCATAAAATGGCAAAACTAAGGTACAAATTTTTTTTTCCCTTACAATGTCCGTATATAATCGCTTCATCAAATCACGATTCACTTATGAAAACATTAAAAATACTGTGTACTCATAAGTCAAAAAAAAAAAAAAAAAAAAAAAAAAAAAAAAACAAGTTTAACAAGCGACCCTCGTGACAAAATTTTTCTCTCTCCAACCGTAATCATTTCATAATTTATCCAAGTCACGTCTTCATTCTCTTTATTCCTTTTCATTTACACAAAAATATACAGAAGACGATATTTCCTTTCCTACATCGTGCCAGAAATGCAAATTTAATCTACAAATCTATCAAACTTAACCGTTAACGTATTTGATAATGATAAATAAAGCAATAATACGTGCACAATTAATATCTTCCTTTATTAATAATAATTAAAACGAGAAAAAAAAAAAAAAAAAATCAATTAAGGTTACGAGTTCACGTAGTGCGATCAATGTTTAAAATATAGCATCATTTTAAACTGTTTTTGTTATTTATAAATATTAAGCAACATCTAAAGTTAACACTTTACACTAATTCATTCAGTGTGACAATAGCCACTGGTAATTCACGGATTTTACAATTTGATTAGTTTAAACAAAAAAAAAAAAAAAAAAAAACTTGATTGAAATAAATAATAAATGTATCTGAATATATCACTTGTTTATCGATATTAAAAATTGTACTATATATTTATATTTTTAAAATATTATGCAAAGTATTATTCGAATTGCGTTCGCTAATTTTGTAAGAATGTTGTCTGATTTATCATATTATTATTATTATTATTACTATTAATTAATTAATTATTATTATTATTATTAATATTATTAATATTATTATTATTATGCTTATTCTTGTTTATTATAAATGAAAAATAAATAATCGTTTAACTAAAGCGTTTATTCGAGTCTTTTGCAACTTTGATGGTAAGAACAATTAAACAAGTAAATGGAATTTTTATTCATAATAATTAAATAATTTCTCTCGAAATCTACTTGTACAACGTCTTGAACTTATTTCATCCAACGAGATAAATTTAATTGACTAATTAAATATATTCAAAGCACGTCTCAAAGAAAATAAGAATGCTGAAAATGTAATCGAGTTACATTTTGATAAGCATTGAGAATAAATGTTATCACGTTAATTTAAAATAATTACGAGCTTTTTTTTTCAAAAAAAAAAAAAAAAAAAAAAAAAAAAAACTTGCAAATGAAACTTAAAAAATATTTGATTTAATTGTTTATTTTAATCTTCCATCCGACACAAGAGAAGCATATTTTTTTTATCCATTCTAAACAAATGGTCTTACACTGCGAGCTTTACTCGCACGATGAAAGATTATTAAAAATGTTTAATTTCATAATACCCAGTGTATAAAACGCGTTTTAAGAGAGGAAAAAAATAAACAATAGCAAAGGGGATGATTTTCGTGAAAAAAAAAAAAAAAAGTAGAAAAACAATTTTTTTAAAAAAAAAAAAAAAAAAAAAAAAAAAAAAAAAAAAAAAAAAAAAAAAAAGTGAAAATCGCCACTTCCTTTTCACTTGTCCATTGCACCATTGATGGCATTTTTCTTCGGCGTATTATACGTGTGTATCCCATTCCCGTCACTGTTAGTAGCGGGGCTGCTTTTGTCCTTTTTGTTAGAATTAGTAACACTATCCAGGCCCAATTTGCTGAGCGTGCGTAGGGCAGTGAGGGCCGCCTGATCGCGACTGGCGCTTTTGGTTGGACCATGTCCGTGGCAGACCTGCGGCGGATCGGTGCTCAGCGATACCAGGGATAGGAATTCCTTGTAGGTGCCCTGCAAAGGCCAGCACAAAATCATTAAGGATTATCCGAGGCGACGTTCCCGGGGAACAAAGGCGCGATAAAGCCCAAGCGTGGGACGAATCTAGACGCGAGACCCTCCGAGACTCCCGAGCAAAGCGACTCTCGAGGTAGCGAATGATGTTAATCCCCAGGAGGGGAATTGTTTTAAAATCAATCGAGTCCCGGTAGCATTTCGTTAAAAATTGCCGCGAGACTCGTGTGGGAGGGGCTAAGGATGAACGAGAGGCACCACCTTTGGAAAATCACTGAACTGCACGTCGAAGTTGAGCAGCTGGGCGAGATACTTGAGCTGATCCTTGGGGGAAACGATATTCGACTGGGGCTGCTGCTGGCCGCGCAGCTCCTCGGCGACGATCTGGACGCTCGGGCCGCTTATGGCTTTGGAGTCCGAGCCGCTGTCGACGAGCAGGAGCCCGGGGACCAGCTGCCGGCCTATGGTACCTTCGCAGAGATAAGTTCGCGGGCTCAGTTGGCGAGGCCTCGGCCGGGGCCCGGGCCCGCGGCCCGCTTCGGGCTCCCCCTCACCTGCCTGCGGGTGGCTGCCGGCGTGCTGCTGCGTCGGCTCGGCGCTGCTCGTCTCCACCTCGACGAAGGTCACCTTTCGCTTGCCGTCGCCGGGCTCTTTGCTCTCGGGGCCGCTGCCGCCCGCGGCCCCGTTGCTGGCGCTCGTCTTTATCGAGGGCTTCGACGGCTGGCTCTGGGGCTTGCTGTAGCCCAGGCTCGCCAGGAGGGCCTCCGCCGCTGCTCTCTTGGCTGTCGGTCGACAACGCAAATTAGGATTTGAATTTTTCGAAGGGAGGCTGGCTCTCGCGGGGGCCCCACCCCCCTCGAGGCTCGGTGCCGGATCCCCCACTTGCCTAATTTTTTATTTGGTCCCATGCCCTGGGCCGAGTTCTGCCCGACCGAAACCTCCATCACGAATTCCCGCCTCCTGGGCGCGCCCTTCTCCTCGACCACGTTGTATATCGGCTCCCGCTCGCGCTTGGCCTGCTGTATCTGAACCAGGCGGGATATCGGGTTGACCTCCTCGGAGCTCTCGTACTCGGCTCTCGGCTCCTGGTAGACCTTTATCAGATTCCGGGACTTCTTCCTCGTGGCGGCGGGCTTGCGCTTCAGGCGCATGCTGCCGACGCTCGTCACCACTGCCGGCGAGCTCTTCAGCTCCTCCAGCATGAGCTCGGCGGCGCGCTTCTTGGAGACCTGGACAGAGGGGGGGTGGCCGGGTTCGTTTGAGAGCTTCTTACCAAGGGTCGGGAGCGAACGAAGGGAGTGTTGGGTTGGGGGTAGAGAGCGCAAACCTTCTTGGAGGATCCCTCGCCGAGGGTGATCTTGTCGCCGACCGTGCACCTGGTCATGAAGATCCTTATGTGGGGCTTGCCGGTCTCCGAGACTATGTCGAACCTGACCGAGAGGCCGCGCTTCAGGGCGGTCTCGTGCACCATTGACACGGAGCTCTTCAGCTCGGCGTTGGGGTCCTCGACGGCGCTCGAGGTGCTCTCGCTGCCTACGCTCTCGCCGAGCCCGCCGGGCGCCGGGCTCGCCACCTCCACGGGCAGGGGCAGCTGGCGCAGCTGCTCGAGGGCGCGGCTCGCCGCGTCGTGCCGGGCCGCTTGTCCCGTCGTACCCCGGCCTATGTACTCTCTCTCGCCGACCTGGGGAGCATTCGGTGGGCCCTCTTCAAAATCCCCCTTTTCTCGCCAAGGGCTCTCTTTCTCTCTTTTTTTTTTTACCGCCGATCTTTGCTCTCTCTCTCTCTCTCTCTCTCTCTATCCTCCGGTCGAGAAATCAATTTCTGGAGAATCGACGGGTCGATCGGGGGTAAGCGTAATCGCGATGCGCTCAAGTCGGTCAAGAGCCTCGACAAGAGCATCGATTGCCGCTCGCAGAGCGGGCTTTTCGCGAGATCGCGATAGGACGGGGGCTTCTCCGTGTAAGGAAAAAGGCCGGTCTACGCGCCTGCCGAATAACGAACAACGAACGCGCCCAACACATTGGACGTATACGAGCGCGTACAATTTAACGATCACCGGTCCACGGGGGGTCACTATCGGTTTTCGGACTGCTTTGGGACCGACGATTACGACGCAAAGCGTACTGGACTCGATGCAAATAACAGGGAAGCGCGTTGGTTTTTTTCTCTCTCTCCCGTGCCATTGGTTGGGAAATGGAAATCCATTTGGCAAAGGCGAAGATTCAAAAGTTAAATTTTAACCCATCGAAGCTCGTGTACTTTTTCCTCTCCCAACTCGGCTGCTCTTATCATTATCCTCGACCTGGATCGACGCATTCACGAGGGACGCGCGGCCACGGGGATCTTTCCCGGAGCGGCAAAGTACCGAACGATTCAACGAGTGCTTCTAAAAGTCATTGGAATCGTGTCCCTTTAACGGAGTCGCTCCCCCGAGGCGAGCGCCCAACGCAATGGCAAAAGGAGGAGTGGCTCGAGATGAAGGAGCAGAGATCGAGCCGACAACGAGTAATCGTTGGATTAAAATTTTCAGGATCCTTACAGGGCTCGGAGCCCGCGGCGTACCTTCAGCGAGACGAGATAAATTCCTTGGGGCTCAGGGTGGAAGGTTCGATTGTAGGCCGGATATCGTGGATTGAACATGCGCGGGAAGGTACCGAAGCCATGGGCGATGAACTGCTGCGGGGCCGGAGTCGTCGCCGGTGGCGCGTGCCGGAACGTGTAAACCGTCGGCTCTCCTCTCTTCATCGCCAGGGCGTTCAATTCCACGGTCGGGGGCAGGTGTCCGCCTGAAATTTATTCCATCCCGGGATTAATCCTGGCACGGGCCGCGGCTCTCCTTTGCCTTCGCGCGGCCTTCGTTACGGGACCGCAACGAGGGAGCTGCTCGGCTCTGTCTCGAATCGACGTTCGATCAGGGGCCCTTGGCTTCCCTCGCTCCCGAGCCCCCGCGCAAAGCGAACGAACAAAAAGAAAGAAAATAAGAAGAAGAAGAAAGCCATCGAGGAGAGGCCAACCCACCAGATCCAGCCGGGCTCTTTCCCGATGGTATCCTTATGGCTCTGGTCGGCTTCGGGGGTGGCTTCCTGTACCAGGTTTTCGCTAGGGCCCGACTGGCCGCGCAGTGCTGGGCCTTCTTGATGCTCGGCCCATCGGCCACGTACTCCTCCTCGCCGAGTATCAGGGTCACGGTGAAGCGCTTCTTGTGCGCGGGCCCCTGCTCGTCCGTCAGCCTGTACTGGTGCTGGATCTTGTTGAACCTGGCGAGCTCGTTAACCATGCACATGGGGGTCTTCTCTCGGATGCTCGAGAGGCTGCCGCTGCCGTTGGCGCTCGACTGGCCCTGCTGCGGACCGCCGCCGCCGCCGCCGCCGCCGCCGCCGCCACCGCCGCCCGAGTCCTCGTTGCTCGGCTCGCCTGAAACATCGGTCCGGCCTCCTTTGCTTTGGTCTCGTTTGCCGAGGAGGTCCTCCCCGGCCGGAAGCAGTCGTTCGAGCTTCCTTGAGCTTTTGCCCGAGTCGTCCCACCGGTGGCCCGTCGATTGTCTTCTCGATCCGCGAGACCGAGGCTCCTTTCGGTTTTAAGGCTGACCGCTGGACGCGATCGGACAACTCGCGATTACGTTTTTTTTTTTTTTTTTTTAACGAAACCCTCCCCCGCCTCCCCCCCCCTTTCAACGCAGTGCCCTTTCAATGGCAAGCGTTCCATTCGCAGCGGGGTACTGGGCAAGACGACGATCCTCGCGCGCACTTGAGAATACAATTGACGAGTTTAAAAATCGAAATCCACGAGCTCGCTCGTACGTTTGACTTGCGGCTCGCGCAGGATTGCCAATACCGGATAAGGCAATGGAGGCTCTCGCTTTTAAAATCAATACAATGATAAGAGAATGTTCGACGCTCGGATTAAATAACATTGCTAAGCAATAGCGGATTATAAAGCGCAGCGCTGTAACGTTAAGCTAATTCAATGCTCACAGGTGTCATCGTTGGGGCTCTTCTTTTGCTCGATATTTCTCTGAATTGATTGCTGTTGCTGCTGCTGCTGCTGCTGCTGTTGCTGCTGCTGCTGATGCTGCTGTTGCTGCTGCTGCTGCTGCTGCTGCTGCTGTTGTTGCTGCTGATGCTGAATCGAGGGATGATTCTGGAGGGCCAAGGGGATCGTGGTCGCTTGATCTTTTAAGCCGACGTTTAACGCCAATATACCTGTAACTTATGACAAGCATCTCGTGTTAATTATTGTTGGAGGGCTATCCTTTTTAAGGGGCGCAGTTTGATCTCTCTACGCTCTAGCAACTAAGATCTAATAAGGTAAATTTATTTTGCGGTGCTAGTAACAAATCAATAATAGATCAGTGCAAAATGCAAGCAAAGTCTCAATGAGCTTTTGGTAATGTAATAGTTATATTATCGACCTTGAGGTCGCATTACAAAATGCCACTCGTATCCGCTCTAACCCTTTCTCACTCTCTCTCTCTCGCTCTATTTCCCTCCCTCTCTCTCTCTCTCTTTATAAAGCTAATTCATACACATTTAAGCGTACGTTGAATTTGAATTTGAAATACGTATGATGTAAAAATAAATGAAATCCGAGGAAGTTAAATTAAATTAATACAATACACATAGAAATTATCATAATTATGTGAAACTATGTGAACAATGATTATATATTGTGTGTAACATATACATGTATATATATATATATACATATGCACGCGTGAAGCTCAATGTTATATTTTTATTAAGCAGTGGCTAAAATATTTAAGGCAAAATTTTTAATACAGCCTAGCTGTGTAAGGTAATACCGTTAATTAAATAACTGAGCTGTGAACATTTCGATCAAGCTCCTGATAATACTAACCGAATCAGACCCAATACAAGAGGACAGAAATGTCATTTCGATCGCTTGATTAATTAGATTTTGCGCCACAGAATTTCGTCCGACGTTTGAGACTGACAAGGTAAAATATCGGTTTTTTTGTCTTAAAAGCCTCGAAACAAAAGCAGACCTTCAATGGTTCACCCACTTGGTCCAAATAACTGTTCCAAGTATTCGAGATTATCGACTATTGATGATCGATGTATTATTGCATCTGCACAGGATATGGCGCATACCAGTATTACCAGTAAAACCAGTAGGGATGCACTAACAAAAAATAAACAAAACAATGATGAATGTGATTTTCTAACACACGGTTTGTCCTTTCGAAGACTTTAATAATTGATACCTTATACATGTAAACAGAATAAAAGCAAAGAGCCTAGTGTACATTTTAATAACGAGAAGTTAATTTATATAAAATGATCTCTATGAAAGCAATTTACTGCGCGGATATGTTTGATACTTTAATAGTTTTTTTTTTTTTTTTTTTTTTTTTTTTTTTAATTACATTGTGAAATAGATGCATTTTATCGCTGCGTGCGACTGTAAGGTGTTGGCAAATCCATTCTTTAATACACCGTTCTCTCATTTATTTGTAATGTTGAAATGTAATGTTGCATTGGATTTATTACTCGATAAAGCAGCTTAATCCGCTCGTTAAAGTTATACAAATAAGTAATAACTTCTTATAACTAATATTCTGCTCGTTAAATTAAAATTTCAAGTTGGAAAAACTTGATATCATATTTGATGACGTTTGCTGAATCTAAAAACAATCTGGGACGTTGGTGCAGAAATATATGAGTTACTTGAGCATCAACAGATCAGGCACTTAAATAAGCTAATACTTTTACCAAACAAAACGAAAGGTTCTATTTATTACCATCACCTTATTAAGGACACAGAATACTCTATCTTAATACTATTAGAGAAAAAGGTTTCTAACGATAAAAGCATCTAATAATAATTCACACTCATATTTACCGAAACATCATGCTTATCAAATGTTTGATCGATGCTGCTTATTCTTATTTTTAATTTAAGACATAAATTTACCATAAATGTATGCGTTTGATAAAGGGAAAAATTTGAATCTAGCAATTTTAACATCATTTTATTAATAATGATTTACTTCCAATTTGTAAAATTGCAGCTACTCTCGTTATAATTCAATCGTATTTGATTCTATTGTATTTGATTTTCTTCGTCATTAATAATTATACATTTACTAATATCATTGTTTCATATTTGTGTTCACCGGTTAAAATATGTATTACTCTTGACTGGAAATTATTCAGCACTGATTATCGTTATATTATTGTAGAATTTTACAAAAATACTTGAATATTCGGTAATTGTATTTTACTTTATTAAGAAAACCCCTGTATCATAGTCGTAGAATTTATTTCCACCGGATCAAACATTTTATTGTTGAATAAAATACATTTCAAACTAATCGAGTACTTTATACAATTAATTTAGAATTTTTAAATATAACTTATCCATAAAAAATATATCCACATTAGATTGGATACTTCAAACAAATCTTTATAGCTTTAATAAAATCCTAAACATATACAATATAACATTTTTTCAAATTAACAGCTCAAAAGTGGTTTTAAATTTTGATTTTATCGTCGAAGTAACAATGTTCTTAAGTATCAAAAATTATATTAGAATAATCTATGTCCTTAGTTATTAATTATACTTTGATAAGACATTCCCAGTTTCTTTTTTGTCTTTCTCAAACTCATTAAATTTAGTACAGTATAACTAAAAGCGATCAAATGCATAAGATTAGCAATACCTGTATGCTTAATTTTTGAAGTGGACAAACTCATGCATCAAGAGATCTTATGCTAAATTAATCTATACACAAAGCATATAATATAATAATGTTACAAAAATCAATGCAACTAGCGAAGACGTACCGTTGGGATTCGGAGAGCTCATGCCCATTAAAATTCGTTGATTGGTCATGGCCGGATGCTGCATATGATGTATATGCTGCTGTTGATGGGACGCTAGTGATAATAATTGATGATGAGTATGATGTTGCACAGGCTGATGCGTCTGGGCCATTGGAGCCTGTTGCATTGGACGCATAACCTATGGCAATACATAACATTATAAGGATAGCTCCTAAATTGAAAATCAACTTTGACAGGCATTAAATATAATAAGAGAGTTGGCATTCGTTAATAATCACAACAAAGCGTACAAAATGTTGATGCATCGATCTCAGTAAAATAAAATAAACAAAACATCCTATAAAAGTCAGTTTTTATCGAATTAAATTTTTGTTTAACCCAGAGTACGAAAAGATAAGCAAGTATGGTATCGATGTATAATAAAGTTGAATAATTTAAGCAGCAAGGAAAACTGATTACACCTCGTTGTTTCTTGTGTGTTTTTTTTG
This sequence comes from Kradibia gibbosae, assembly GCA_018907135.1. Classification (NCBI taxonomy): domain Eukaryota; kingdom Metazoa; phylum Arthropoda; class Insecta; order Hymenoptera; family Agaonidae; genus Kradibia; species Kradibia gibbosae. The sequence continues at coordinate 3,001,763 of JACCHX010000001.1, read as the reverse complement.
TTTTAAAAGCCAGGGTAAGTCCAATTATGATTTTGGCAAAAGGAAGGCAGACTTCCACCCTTAAAAAATAGTACGTTCAAGAGCATTCGATCAGTGGTACGTAATTCAGGCATGATCTTAAACGGTATCGCTAGTTGGAAAGGAAGCTTTGACATTATATAATGGAAGTCAGCAAGAGGATGAAAAAATTCATCGAAGCACCAATGCATCCCTTGACAAGCGAACAAAAGGATCCTCGTCGCGCAACGTTCGGAAAGGGAGCGAGGGAATTTTCGGCTACAAATTTGGGCTCGCGTTCGGTACCTAACGGTGAATCTAACGCGATGTGCAAATTCAATAAATATCAAAGGCAAAGGGCCCGATTCGATCGATCGGGCGCCTCGCTAAAGGGACAATTGAAATTGACAACTCGGAGAAGGGAAGGAAGTAGGGGATCGCGGCTGTCGGCCAAGGGAGCCGCCAGGCCATCTAAGAGCGAGGACAACGATGATTCGGCCCGTCTCGGCCTCGGGGACTCGGGACCGGGGGGCAAGGACCAAGCGATACTCGACACATTGGTTCGGATGCCGTTGGCCGCCGACGTTGGAGTCGGCCGAACTAAGCCGGTAGTCGTGCGCTCGGACCTTGCGTATTATCATTGGCATGTATCGTCGCAGAGAGCCGCGGATGATTAACCTCAAAAAGGCCGAGTCCTCGGGCCGTCGCGGGGAAGGAACGTGGTTAAAAAGCCGAGGAGTCAAAGGCGGGGGGGGGCGGAGGTGGAGGAGGAGGAGCAGGCCGCACCACGGGGTCAAGGGAGGGGGGGGTAGGCGCAGCGGGCAGGCCTGGCCAGGCGGGGGTGCGGGGAGCGGACGGACGGACGGGCGGGCGGGTCGAGCGTAGCGGGAGCCCGACGGGGCCTGGGTCGGAACTTACCTCGACGATTAGCCTCTCGTGCTCCTCGCTCCGAGGAACTCCACGAATTATAAAAATAAACGTGTTCTTCCCGTGTTTCCCCACGGGCGGACGGGAGAGCGACGCGGCGAGGAGGCGAGCGGCCGAGCGAGCGAGCGTTAGTGAGCGCGAGAGCGAGAACGAGTGGGCTCGATAGAGGGAGGGAGACAGACAGAGAGAGAGAGAGAGAGAGAGAGAGAGAGAGAGAGAGAGCGAAAGGGCAGGAAGGTGGTTGGGAGGGAGGTCGCGGGGGGCGGGGGGCGGTGAGGAAGAAAGTGCCTCCTCGAGGGAGGAGAGAGAGCGGGCCGCGGGCCCGGCGCCGAGGAGGTCGAGGAGCGCCCGGGAGACCGACAGGAGGGTGGCGGCCGGCGGGGACTGGCGAGCGGCCGGCGAGGGCGCGAGAAAGCCAAGAGGACACCCGCGGCTCGTGCCCGTCGCTCGCTAGGACGGCGGGCCCTGCTCCGTCAAGCGCGGGGTCTCTCTCTCTCTCTCGCGGCGAGGCTCTCCCCTGGTCGGTGAGCTACGAGGGTTCCCTCGGCGCTGGTGAGGAGGAGAGCGCGCTTCCCTTGGCCTGTCGCGACTAAAACGCGGCCATGTTTCGCCCCCGGAGTCCGCGCTCCGCGGCCTCCTGCCCACCCGAACTGTGCATGCGCGCCGCCTCGATCGGCCGCCTCCCGCGGCGTTGCCCGTCCCACACCCCACCCACCCCACCTCCCCTCGTGTCTAAATCGAGAGATCCCGGCCTCCCGAGGGGGCCCGAGGAGGCTCCTGCTACCCCCCGGCTCTTGGCTCCCGGCCGCGAGGCTACCCCTCCTCGGGGCGAGACGACGAGGACCCTCGGCCGTCGAGGAGCCCGACCATTGTCTTGGCTGTTGCTGGTTGTTGTCGTTCCTTAGGAGGAGAATCGCACCGGTGCGAATCTTACCGGGGCGGCGCGGCGATTGTCGCCAACGCGAGCTCGCGAGCCTTGGCTTTTTTTCCCCCTCGATGGGGGAAAACAAAAAAGAAAGAAAAAGAAAGCCCCAATGGAACGGCCGTTGATTTTCAAACTCGGCTCGAGGCTCTAGGGAAAGAGAGCCAATTTCCCATATTTTTCCTCTTCCCTCCTCGCAAGCCTTTGCCCAACCGCGCCGAGGCGCCTACGGTCGAGAGGCAACATTGTTGCGGCCAGGCGAGCGACGATTAATCAGATGCAGGATTAGTTTAGCGGGGGAGGGCCGATAAGGTTCGTTCGGGTCGGCCCCGCTCTTGGGAGATCCATCGTTGGCCGGCTCCGGCCGGAGGACATTGTCCGAGATATGCCAGACAAGCGCCCCGGGTAGGCGCGCGAGGCCGAGCCGCGAGGGGATTGTCGGCGCCGTCGGGGTGCTTCGTTGAAAATGCCCGCCGAATCCCTCCGATCCGGCGGTGGATTCGAGCTCGGCTGCCCTCGGGAGTCCCTCGCGATTGGGTACTCCTCCTCGCTGGATCCAGGAGGTAGTCCCGGCGTCGCGAGGGGGGTCCCCCCTTGTCGGCCGCGGGCGAGCTCGAGCAGCCCCTTGCCTTGGCTCGATTGCGAATGCCCCAGACGTGGACGGGAAATTTCGGGACCGAGAGCCTCGGCAGGGGAGGGATCGTCGATTAGGAGCAGCCCCTGCGCGGCTGGTGGAGGATTTTGAAAAGGCCAGGAGGCAACGCTTTGTCGAAGCAGCAAAACGATCGACGGCGTTCACTCGGCTTCGGAAAATTCGGAAGGATTCGGGGGGCAGGCCTGCGCTTATAGGGGCGCGCGTTTGGTAAGAGTATTATTTTAAGAAATTTTTTCATCCGCGTAGCCTCGACGCCTCCGAGGAAATAATTCGGTGTCGCTCACTCGAGAGCAATGCCCACTGTTGTGGATTTATTCGCTAATCGGGCATCGCTTATTTTTTATTATACAATAGAAGCGCGTGCAGTGCAAAACAAACATCTCGTGACTGCGAGCGAATTGTCAACGGTCGGAAAGATACGAGTGCATCCCTATAATTAGGAGCTGCCTTGAGGAGCTAGAGTTTTTTTTTATTATAAATTTAAGCTGGTATTTTGATTGAATTTTATTAGCGACTTTAATGGCTCTGGGATAATAATAGCCTTTTTAAATTCTAAATTACACGCTGTGGCATTCGTCCACCGGATTTGCTTGTTTCCATTGTTTTTCACGTGCACTTTTATTATCTAATCGTTACTCCTCTAGACCTTCAGGTATCAAAGTATATGTTAAGGAATTATTAAGCGATTTACCTCTCGACTGTCTTTCGTAAAAAGAAAAAAAAAAAAAAAAAAAGAAAAAAAAACTCGTAATTGCCTCCTCGTTAAATTACGGATAATTTAACGTTATCCTTGCAAAGTCATAAAGTTGTATTTATTATATCAAGTTGTAGAGACTCGTTGAAGTGTAATCATTTTATAACTTTCGTACAATTTTGAAAATTTTCTTTATAATCACGACCCAACTTGAGCGGAACCCTCTTAAATATCATAATTGAAATTAGTTTAAGTTCGTTTATTTTATTACGCTATGGATTTTTGCCAATAAAATATTTACAAGATAAAGAATAGGCGTAGCGATGAAGACAAACGTAGGATATGGAAGGAGTGTAAAAAAAAAAAATTGAAGAGCAAGTCCTACGAAAAAGGCACGAGATGTAATTCATCGGAAGAAATGGATGGAAGAACAAAACGGAACGGAAGGAACGAAAAGAGGTAAGTAACAAGGCAGTTGTCGATTAATCGAGGAAAATGTACGGCAAAACCGAAAATAATAAATATGATAAGCGAATAATGAATTAAATGATATCTAAAGATAGGGGACGCATAATCCAACGATTGAAAACACTATAAGGAGATTCATAAATAGCCACAGAAAGATGCAAGAGCTTGTAGAGAATTAGGATAATTTTGAAAGTAATTTGGACACTGGAAGCATATTGTAATAAAAAAAAAAAAATTGAACGTAAATAATCATAAGGATAAGGAGGAATATAAAATGACAAAGGAGCTTTAAGATAGAACCTCGAGAAGAGACGACAGAGCCAAAAATTTATAACGATAAAATAGCGCGTAATTTTAGCGAGTCGCGCTTTTGAAAGAAAGAAAGAAAAAAAAAAAAAAAAAAAAAAGAGGTCGAACGATAAAAGAAGCAGAGGCAAGTTTTCCCGATCTCAAAAGTCCCTCAGGTAGGAGCGAATAGGAGCTCCGCAACGCCTTGCACGATTTAAATATTAATACAAACCAAGGAGGGTCGTGCAAATTTATGCAAAAACTTTGCGCGGGGTGAATTAAACAGCGGCCCTTTCGTAAAAATAGCCGAGGGCCGAGTAGGTTTTTGCGCTTCGCCATGTTTAGCTATCTATTAAGCGGACGCGGAACGAGAAATGAGAATAGCGGGGCGGGGGCAGGGAAACGCGAGCACGAAGGGGCGCCGCACCGGTAGGTACGTTGGGGAGGGGAAAAACGAGCGAAAGGAGACCCGGAAAAAAGCATCCGAACGAGCCAGGCTCGAAATATTGAGGACGAAAGGAGGAAAGCGAAAATGGTCGTCGCTCGCGGCGGCCGGACGACGGGGGTGGTGAAAAAAGAAAAGAATTAACAATACAAGCGAGGCCGCGATTGCACATCGATGGAAAATAAGCCGGGGCCTCGAACGAGCAACGTTTGAAACCCCTTTGAGGGACAATTGGCCGGAGTAGGAATCGTTGCGCGCGAATCAATGAAGGGGCAGAGAGAGAGAGAGAGAGAGAGCGCGGCTTCGCTCGGAGAGGAACCTCGGGGGTCGCGGCTCGGGGGAAGGAGGAGGACTCGATAAGCGAGAGCGCAATATTCGAAACTGCGAGGGGGATCGCGGCCGCTTCGCGCCTATTGCTGATAAAGCGAGAGGGCACAAAGTAAGAGGAAGCGCCATTGGAAATTGCCCCGAGGTTGGGGAAGGAGGTTGAGATCTGCAAGTCCAGGCGGTAGGGAAAATGTCGATGAGTCGTTGGAAGGGGGCGGGGGGGTAGGGTGGTCAGAAAAACTAGGGAATCGAGAATGATCGAAGCGATCGGAGCTTGGATAAGATATTGCCCGAGGAAGAACATTGGGAATGGACGATGATTCTTAAAGATTAATGGAGAAGCAGAGGAGTTTGTAAGCGGCCGAAACGAGATTGCCGATTGAGATTAAGGATAATATTACGTTGAAAGTACGACACGATTCGCGTGTACCGTCATCGAGGAGACGACGAAAGAACGCATTTTTAATGTACAAATAAGGAGGAGGCTTTGTCATTTATAATGACAAAAGGCGAGGATTAATAGTAACGAAGAATACGTAACGATTAACATGGGTACCAAGGAATTACGCTTCCAAAGGGATTGAATTTAATGTAATGCAGTGATATGCTTGCGTACTATATTATTTTGTATTAATGACAATAAAAACGACATTTTAAAAATATTATCTATATATATATACAATGCGTGTTTTATATTTAATCAGTTTACGGCAGATGATTGCTCAAAGATGGCAAATTAATTATTGATAAAAGTACATTATATCAATTGTACATCTCCATTTTTTACCAAATGAGCAATAACGGCATATTGTATAATATGTTGGGAATTTTCGGTGAAGTCCTCCTCTTGCGTGCTACCTGGAATCAATAACCCTGAAATGGCCTTGTTCGATCTTATGAAAACGTGTTTGTGTAAATTCGGCTTGGAAGCCATTGTATTCAGTTCGAAATCCTTGATTCTGCGCGGCATGTGCTGCAAGGCCAGAGTTGTGAACAACGATTCTATACTAGACACGTACTCCCTTGCAAAATGAGTTTCGGCGGGTGTCATGAAGGCTTCTTCGGGTGGCCTGTTTGCATCTTCCGACAAAAAATGAATGGTGTATTCCTCAATTTTGTCTAGTCTTCTTCTGAGATAGCTCGATATTATAAATCTTATCCTGTTTATTTCCATTGTGTGGATATTTATGCGAATGTCTTTCTTTTCTAATCTACAATAAATACGTGTTATGCTTTAGTGTCAAATTGGCCATAGACAGAACTTACAAGACGATTAAAGAATTATTCACACAAGCGTGCCTGTGCACGAATTCACATCGTTGGATAAAGTGCCCCTTGGGGAGTAAGTTATTCTTATCGAAGGCGCTTGCCAAGATTCTGTAGAATCGACAGCTTACAAACTGACTTTACCAACCTTTTTAAATTATCCTCCATGTGCGATATTTGCTCCAGCATACATTCGACGAGCTCTCCTTGATGAGGTAGCAGTTCAGGGGCAAACTTTTCATTGAGCCAAGCATTCTCAAGTGCTTGCAGTGCTCCCTCGGCTGTTATTTCTTCATCGCTCTCTTCTAAGTGGGACACAGTATTTTCAATATTTTCCACGCCATATTCATCATTTGAATTTTTTATTTCCATTTTACATATATTTATTTTTTTTATTTTTTAACTTACTTATTCCATATACTTATTTAATCCTAGTATCTAAAAGCGAAACAAGGAGACATCAGATTTTAATCAGCACGTTAACCTTACTCCTGCCGAGAGCTTATCTACTAAGTTTTTAACTTTTATTATCAAAGGGGCACGCCGCATTTTACTTTGGCCGCCCTGTGCTCTCGTCGCCGGGTATCAAAGGATACCCAACGACGAATTCATTAACACGGCAAATTCAAATGAACAATTACGAGGAGAAAACTCAAGATTCTAGGAGCCTTGGCAGGTTATGCTCGTAGCCCCTGCAACAGGTTACCGCCGTAAATTAAAATATTTACCATTCTTGTGCTTCGCGATATTATAACGGCCTCTGCTCCTCGGTCGAAGGCAGGCTCCATAGGCTTTCCGTTGACAATGCACCAAGGCGAATTGCCTCGGCAAATGTTTTTGCCGAAGCAAGCAAATCGAACGAGCTGTTTATTTGGCTGGATTTTCCATCTCACCGCACAGGACTCTCGCATCGAAGGCTTTTAAACGCCAACGCCCCAATATTATTATCTTATTGTGCGAGGTACACGTGCATACGCATTGCGCGCATAATACCCCAAGTCCTGCAACGATCGCAATATCGTAGAGCGCGGACTTTGCACCGGTGAGAGCCACGCGCGACAAGTGCGCATTTACGATCGCGTTGGCGAAAAGTCCTTTTTCCGCGAATCAAGATATTTCAAATGCTGCGCGAAAATCTCGAAGCCGCGACGACGCGTTCGCTCCGATGGGACTAAAGAGGAAAGAAAAGAACAAAGAAAGAAGAAGAAGAAGAAGAAGAAACAAGGAAGAAACGCAAAGAAAAAAATTCGGCAGAACTCTAACGTACGATCGTCGATGATAAAGCTAGAGCGCTCTTAAAAACGAGGTTCGGGTGACTCGTACTTTGCGCTTCCTCGGCTCGCGTACTGTCATGTCTGTCACACTGACGGTGTCTACCTTTCGCGATCCGCGAGTCGGTGCGCGAGCGCGCGCCCAGCTCCGCGTTGACATTAGCTTTGCGCGCTTGGGCCAAAACCCTATCCGAGAATTATCGACGATCCTCTCGATCGCGGCCACGGGTAGCCGAGGATCGATAATTCCTTCAACGATTGTGAAATGCGATCGTCGATAACCTTATTTTTTCTTCTTCTTCTTTTCCCCCTCCAACGCGCGATCGCCGAAAGCCCCGGTGGAACTTTGACGCGGCTCCCCGAGCCCTGCAGAGCCTGTGGCTTTCGAGTGGCCGGTGAACTCGAGCTGTTCGCCGTCGCTTTGCATCCCGAGGAGTATCCGAATGCGCGCATCGCGAAGGACAATCGTTATTCGAGGGAGTCGCGCGAGCGAGCTTGGAAGAATTGAAAATTCATCTTCGCAACCGCGACGATCAAGCAAAACTTTGACAAATTCAACCGTGGGCAAAGGCAGAGCTCCCGAATAAATGCATTGGATGCTTTAGCTAAATTGCAGCAAAAATATAATTTACGTTGCGAGGCGCTCAAGGAAACCCAAAAAACAAACAAAGTAGGTTTGAGTAGGTTTTTAGGAACAGGGCACTATTGGCTTTAAAGGTATTATTGTCGTTAATAAGATTGTCGCGGTCTTTTTCGATGCTTGATTTTGGTAATTTTATATCGATGTGGAGCGTTGAAAGGTGTGCATTTTGCCCGATAGCGCTTCTTTCGAATAGTCTATTAACATTAATGTAATATGTCTCGTACTATAAATACATACATACATACATATACACACATATATATAATATAGTTCTTTTAAATATTTAATTAAGGTCGAGGTACAAGGCAGAACCGATTGATATAGATTTTCCAGCACCGCATTATCAAACGTACTCCCCCTTAGACTTTTAGAAATAAAAATTTTTTTTGTATCAATAATCCTCGCTCAGGACTACCGTATACGCGCTCGAGAGCAAAATATTTATTATAACGTGAAATTGGAAATAAATCCCGTTAGATACGATCGGATTTACGAACAATCCAATAATCACTCGTGCAGCGAGTATAAAGCAGCATTCGGATAAGAGGGCCAACGAATGGAGTTTTTTTTCTCCTTTTTTTTTTTTTTTTTCAAGTCATTTCAATGCGCATCGTTAGAGATCGACCCAACGTTGGGCGAGTGGCAAACTATGAGAGGCGGCAAAAATTTATAACTGTTTCGAGATCGCTTCCATAGAGCTTCGAGGAAGATATTTTATACGATCGTATTATCCATTGGGAGAGCAAAACGAGCCGGTGGTCTTACGACCGTTGAATAACTTGAGTAAATTACAATAATACCCAATTACAGTGCCAGTCATATTTCTATTGGATGCATTATTTTGGATATGGAGTGGACTGGCGACAGGTGATGTCATGTCCCAGTCGTAAGTGGCAATGCACGAGATTATCTTAATTCAAGGTCGCAGAAGCCATTTTCAACAAGATTACATTGAAATTGTGTCATTGTCGCAAACGCAAGCCCGATGAAGTTTCGATAACTTTCCTGTTTTACCCCTTCGACTTAACAATACAATATTAATGCGTAGCTTCGAAAAATAAGAAAAAAAAAAAAAAAATAAACGAACGAGCATCTTATTGAAAGCCAGCAGCTTGATTTACCGATACTTGGTGCTAAGCGCATGTCGGATGAATAATTATTGTTGTTCAACGAGAACGACGAAACGTGCAAGGCCTAAATTGAATTGTGAAAATGTACGAACCAATCGAGCTATTAAGGACTGATTACTTTTATGGATTAATTATCCCCCGATAATAAATATTTTCAAAATTATTAACGAATGAAAATTTTGCCTTCAATATCATTCTGAAGGCAAATTTTTCGTCGCGATTTCTCGAATTACAAGAGTATTCGAAGCGGACAGAAAAATGTCACCGCGTTCAATGTTAAGCTTGCACACAGGCTAAGTAGTCGAATGTTTCTTTCTCTCTCTCTCTCTCTCTCTCTCTCTCTTAATACGCGAGCTTGGTGAAAAATCTACCTGCGTATCACGCGAATCTAAATATGATTACATTTGTACAGGTACCTCCTACTTTTGCTTTACGTAAGTTGACAAATACTTTATTTGTTAAGGGAATTACATGAGAGTATTTGCAGTCGAAGGAAGCTTAGAAGCAGAAAAGCGATGAAGCACACGCACGGCAATCGGAAAAAGATTAGGGGCTGAAAATCGAGTGAGCAGATTTTAGAACTTTATAACTATTTAAGTTACATTAACATTGGCCGAATTATTTACATTAAGAGAGCAATAGTCGCAAGAATTGTCACTGTGACTATTAATATATAAAGAAAATATTAATATTACATATCGTCACCGCTGGATGGATTTTTTCCAATTACAATTCAACAAGTACTACGGATAGAACTTGGAGCATTTTATCAAATTATAAAAGAAACAATGCTTATTCTAGTCGTTTGTATGAAAACAATGAATTTTAATCAATATTGATCGTACAATATAGTAATTATAAAATTTCGAAAACAAATCATTGCCGTAATTATATTAAAATTATAACTTTGTGAAATGCACTTATAAATATGTATAGTTTATTGTTTAATTCTTAAAGATTAATTGTTAAAAAAAAAAAAAGGTTTTTGTAATATTTAGTTTATTTTGCATATCAATCTTACTTTATGTAACATTAAAGCTAATTAAAAATTTATTAATAATTTTTGTATTAAATTAGTAAAGCAACACAACGCATTAAACTTAATAAATTAAAAAAGAATATTATTTTTAATATTGTGTGAAAATACTATGCTTAAAAAAAAAATTAAAACCGTTAAAATTGGTAAAAGAAAATCTGAAAAAATGTTCTATTTCAGTATAATGATATAAGGGGTGATAAAATTTTTAAAAAAATTCGCAATCGCGTAGGCTAAAAAAATAATATTACATAATCTTGAAAATACCTGATTATTCATTAATAATAAAATCAATATCTTCAATGTCGTATTTGATTTTTAAATTTAGTAGTTGTTTAGTCATTAATATACCAAAAATAGTTTAATTCTATATATATATGTGTTTTTTTTTTTTTTTTTAATAAATAAGCGTTTTTATATAACTTCAAATACCTATCATTTTTGTAAATGCCTTAAACAACAACTAACTTCTTAAGCCATATTTAATCCTAGTAAATATATCTTTCAAAAGAATAACTTATCGTTTAATCAGACCACTCGTTCGAACATTTACCGTGTACCAATCTATCGATCTAAATTTGTTTCCTAACTTTTAATGATATTCAAATTTTTCAGTATTTCAATAAGCTAAATTTTTCTTCTTCTCCTCTTCAAATATATCCTTAAAGCGTTTGCATCTATGATTAACTTAAACATTTATTGCTTATTTTTAATGTAAAAGTTTTGCTCTTAACTTCTGCTTAATTGATGGATTGGATGGCTTAGAAAACTTATAAAAGAATTATATTAATATCTGAAATCTATGGGTGACTAGAGTTGAATTAATCTTTCTTTTTCTCCGCAGGGACGAAGGCATTGTTTGTTCCATTGGACACATCTCTGCTTGTTGTCAGTCTGTTTTTTGCCTGTTGGCGCAATTGCGCTCTTTTTAGGCTTGTCATCAATTGACTTGATTGGTATAGCCAGCTCGCCTGTAACCATCGTATCGATGTAATGTATTAAAATGCATGGAATTAATAAAAATTAGTACTAATCGATTGCACACTATCGTAAATATTATGACTAGCTTTATTAGTACAAACTTCTATAATAAAATTTCAATGCTTCGGCAACAAAAGTTGTAGTACGCTTTGAAAATTCTCTCGAGACTTGAAGTTTCATTGCGATACAAAATAAACAAATACTAATTATATTACTTAAGAAAACTTACCACCATTATCATACAGTTCATTAAAATTGGTATTGAGAAAACAATCGATATAAATAATCCTTTCGAATCAAAATATTGCTGCTTGGAGAAGACCCTTTGTAAAATAAAATAAAAATTTTTTCCTTAAGAACATTTTCATGATTTTTACCTTTGTCGTTAATATATTTTTAACGCGTGAACTTACATCCAGTTTGTTGCCGCTACTTCATTTATACTCTCGGAAAAATAAACTAACAATACTACAAATGGATTAAGCAAAAATAATAAATATTTCAATTACTTGTATCTTATAGGTTGATTTCAATTAAAAAAGAAACACTTACACAGAACAAGAAATAATAATATCTGAAAATTTGCATGATTCCTTGTCATTAACGCTGTCATTGTAATAGCTATATGAAACGTTATTAGTAATACTAGCCAGGGATCCCTCCACTCAATCTGGAAATACATTTTCATATTATACTTATGATAAAAGCATTGCGGTTATTAAGATATTACATTGATGGTGCATTATATTAGTTATAGAAACATATACATTCCCATTAAATCCACAAAAAGGTAAATTTAAAAACATGTTATTAATCGACGTGATTTACATATTCTTTAATCATACATATATATATATATATACATGTGCAAAGCACTCGATTTTACAATTTGATTTTTTTACAATTATATAAAATTTTATGTTATTTTAATATAGCTTTTTGTATAATGCGACGAAAGACATTTATTTCTTTAATAATTCATCGCTGTTAAGTTGCAAGCAAATATTATTCGTAATGTGCAGTGAGTTTGGTAAAAAAAATTTACTATTGAAATATATTCTCAATTAAAGTCAGACCATTAATATCGACATTTATCAGTGTACAAAAATTGTAATTAAATTGTTTGTTTAAATCGAATATTTTTTTTTAAATTTCATGAAATCGTATGCTTCTGCAATATTTTATTAAATAAATATAAAAGTTCAACAAATATATATATATATATATATATATATATCTGTGTGTGTGTTTTAGTTTTAAATAAATTTGTATGAATTGTTTGAAATTAAAAAAATCTCAACTCTGTACAGAACGACAATAATAACTCTTTATTATTACCGAAAGATGTTAATGAAAATAAACAAATTATCATTAGTAACGTAAAGAAAATGCAATATAATGGTAAAAAAAAAAATGATAAATACATGTACAATACAATAAAGATTTTTCCTGCACTGAATATAACACTCCGAGCGAAAAATCCTTTAACCTAAAAGTTCGATACATTAACATTATCCTACGGGGCATCTAATGATCCAAATAAATGAAAATGAAGCGAAGGGACAATTGTTGCAATCGAACTTACATTTTGCAAAAACGGCCAGACCCCGTTAATCGTATCGGCCGTAATAATGTCCGAATTAGACATGTTTTGGGAGGAAAAATTTTGCGTCCCTGGTGTAAAAAAAAAAAAAAAAAAAAAAAAAATTGTCTGCAATCTCGTTACCGTTACAACCACTCGACCGTAACGCAGCACCCAATTATATTATTCTAACATAGTATTATTTTTTTTCGTCTCTCTCTCTCTCTCTTCCTTCCTTCTTCCTTCTTCCTTTTCTCCCTCGTCTCCTCTCTCACAATTTGCAAATTAATCAAGTCGATCGCGAGAGTCAACAGAGCTCATTTGTTGGTTACTCGAAGGCCCTTATAAATTGGCTTTCATCGATGGGCTCTCAGGCGCGACACTTTATCGCGGAGAAACAATTGTACAATAATAAAACCGCAGGAGCGCACACGCGTGTACACGGGCGTGCGGGCACGAATGCATCATGCATGCACGCTTCCAGCCCCTCCGCCCCCGATCGCCGATATTGTGCACCCGTGCGCACGCACACGCGCCCGCGCCCCTGTCCGTGTGCGTGCGTGCGCAGAGGCTCGAGCTCGAGCGAGGCCTACCCAATGGACAATCGGCCGTGGGCCGCCGACTGCAGGCGCCCGGACAATCGAACGTCGAAGAACGGGGCAGGAGGAGGAGGAGGAGGCTCGGGGTAAAAGCCGGACACGGCGGGCCACGGGGATCGTCGCCGGGCATCTTTCAAAAGGGCGGCCTCGTCGGGCCGATGCGGTTGCAAGTGCGATCCGGCTCGAGGAGATCCGGAGGCCTCGTCGCACGGAGCGCGGGCTGCACCGGGACGGAGCGGCGGCGGCGTCGCGCGGTGAGGATACGCCTTAAGGGGGCAGCGCTCGACCCACCGGGTGGCGCTTCAGGAGCCTCCGCGCGTCGTCATCGTCCGTCGCGCCCCACCCCCCCCGGTACTCGACGGGGCCGGCTCTCCGGGCTCGCGCGTCTCTCTCTCTCTCTCTCTTGGGTTGACCTCCTCGACGCCGGTGGATAAAAGTATCGGGCTTCTTTCCTTGGGACCGGGGGGGGGGTCGACATCCCCCGTGAGCCGCGTCGGGACCGCGTGCCCCCCGAGGAAGGGAGAGCGCCACGCGGCCGACGAGCCGGAGCCCCCTCGGGCCCCGGTCGAGCCAGGAGAGCCACCCGATTGCCGATCGCAGGGCTGAATCAGCGGCCCGCTCGAACGAGCTTCGAGCCCTTGGGAGGTAAGGGACGATCTACCCGGTACCTGGGGAAAAACCTTGTCGAATTTCAGGGAGCGGCCGGCGCTCCTCGACCGTTGCCTCGGCGCGGCGCCGCTCGTTGGTTCAAACCCTCTCCGCGCCAATGTCGCGCCCGTAAAAATTTTAATTTCTAATTATTCCTCGGTGCAGGGAGTCGTGACGCAATAGGCAATTAAGACTTTGGTGTACGCGTTCGGTGTCGCGCGCGCTCAAAAGCGCTGGCAAATTAATTGGTCAATTGCCAATGCTAATTTATTTATTTCACTATTGAGTTAATCATAGTAAAATGTTTTTTCTTTTTTTTTCTTTTTTTTATCGGTTCTTTTTCCACCCGCCCCCGAACCCCTTCTTCTTCTTCTTCTTCTTCTGCCGCGCCAAGACAATTAGCCGAAGAGAATGCTTTTGATAACTATTAAGCTGGGGCAATTTTTGTCCAAAGAATTTTACAATACGGGCAAAAATATGACGCTTCGTCCACTGCGTGGTATGGATTTTTTTTTTTTTTTTTTTTTTTATTACAAAGTCGCCAGTGTCGCGGCGAGAAACGAGCCGCGTCCAGCTTTCGATATTGCAAAAAAAAAAAAAAAAAAAATGAAAATCCTCCTTTTCAAAATTGTAATTGTAAATGCTGATTTTTGGATTTTGCGCTCCGGCGGCCTTATGCCTATTGGTCTTCGATTGGCCGCTGCTTTTAGAAAAATTGTTTATCAGAGGCGTCAGATTGTGAGCGGGCAACAAGGACGAGTGTGATGTAATGTTCGACTGCTCGAGTGCTTCCTCAATTCTAAAATTTGAAGGAGAGCCCGACTGTTCGAGCATTATTTTGAAACAATATATATATATATATAATCGAGACCGTGGAGTCTCGTTTTATTCAAAGTGCCGGGCATCTTTTTCAGCCCACCTTTTGAAAGTAACGCGTTTATTGTCCTTCGGTCTCCTTAACCGTAACGAACTATTTCTTCTCTTCTCTAATATTTAAAATAATATTACAGCTTAGTGTCGATTCAACGATGCAATAAAGCTTACGATACGTTAAACTTTATATTATTACAGGGATTTTTAATTAAACGAGTTAGTCACTGTACAAATCGTTTTTTTTTTTTAGTATTTTGTTTTACGCAATACAAAACAATATCAAATTCGTTCTCGCTTCTTCTCCTGTCATAGAATTTCAAATCAACAAAATGTTGGCATTGATTATAAATCAACAATTTTCAAATTGTTCGTGGAATTGAACACGACGTGCAGATATGTAATTTACAATTGGTTAATGTACACTGGCATTTGGTATAACTGATATCGTATATTTCAATTATGCTCTATTATGAATCACAGTGTAATATAGTGGCACAACAACATTAATTTTACAATGATACTAATAATAAATCAAAGTTCATCAGTCGATTAATTAGTTCCAAGGCAACGTTCAGTTTTCTCAAAAAATATTAGAGAAAAGTAATAAATTGAATGACGGATCGAAAATGTGACTCATTTCGTTTTCAATTTTTTTTTTTTTTTCTCAGCCATAACGCACTGTCCTTATTTAGATACAAATGTTTAATATTTGATATGCTGTTAGGAGATCAAAGCTTTTTAGTGACAATTAATTATTGTGCTTGGCTAATGCATTTGTTATTTTAATTTTGCAGGTCAACGACTCTTTGCCACGAAATTTTGCCATTTTGTTTTACAGATGCAAATCGAACGCTCGTAACGTTAATAAGACAAAAAAGAAGCAGTGTAGATTAAGCGTAAATATAACATCGAATGTAATAATGAAGAATTTAGTTAAATTATAAAAGCGCAAACGCTAATTGTAACGGTTAATTTTTAAAATTTTATTATCGCGAAGCATGAGTAATAATAAGTGATTAAAATGTATATCTGCATACAAAATTAATCACAACGAAATGTAGATAAGTTTTATAGAAAGTAATGATAATAGTTAGATTAAAAATAATGCAGATAAAATCGAATCACAAAAAAATTATCAAAATACAAGTATTTATACGCACTTTGCTTTTCTGCGAATTTCTAAAAATTCTGTTACATAAAGCACACTACATTGGACCCATCGTTGGCAATTTTTTCATCGTTATTTTAATTAATCGGGCAACATTTTTGATTGTGTCCCATTATTTAAAAAAAAAAAAATTGTATCTCGAATTACTTTAAGACACGTCATTTCCTGTTCTCATGACGATGTTTTGCCAACAAATTTTTAAAAAAAAAAACATGTTATCCCTTTATCGGAAGGCAAAAATTAAAATTAAATACAGAAGTTCGAAATACATTTCAATTTTTTTTAACGCGGTAAAAAAAATTGTTTTTTTTTTTTTTTTTTTTTTTTTTTTTTTTCAACAACAATAATAATAACGATGAATATCAATAACGCGCCCCAATCATTTTATTATTTTAATTATTTTAAAATATTACAATTAACGAATAATCAATGGCAAGATAATTCCATTTAAATAAAAAATCATTCGGTCTGTGACCAATAGCATTTTTACATGCTATCTAAATGCGTAATGTAGCAGCCTTTTCAAAGTTCTTTTAGATTAGTGCATGTACTTTTCTAAATTTATAATATTCGCAATATGAGAAGGTATAATTCAATGGTTTATTGTTAGAATAATTATTGAAAGGGTAACGAGCTACATATGCAAAATTCATCAATAATGCAGAATAAGGCAAAAGCATGGGAAACGGTCGAAAATGAAATCAAAGAGAAGTTAGAAATTTAAAGCAATATATCCGGATGTAATTTTTAATTAGAAAAAACTTTGCATTTTATGTAACATAAATGGGACCAATTTACAAATAAGTCAATTTTTGAAAAACGCAGCTCTAATAATGCAGTGTAACAGTCTATTTTTAAATTTATTTGCATGTTTTAACAAATATTTATTTGCAAAATGCATTTGTCAGTTGAAACAAAAAAAAAAAAAAAAAAAATTACATCCTTCTAAAATCTTGCACTAATGAGATTTTCCTTAATGCGCGAAGGAAAAATTTTTGCAAAAAGCACATCGAAATATAAATCGTACACATTTGTGCCTTTGCAATGATTGGGAAACTTACCGTCTCCCTTCGAAAGAACTTCAATGTAAACAATTTAGAATAAAATAGAATAAAAGAATACTGATATTGATGAAGTTCGCTATTCTGCTTTGGTATTCCGCTTTTTTTTTCATATGGATAGAATACTCAATCAAATTTCATTCGAATACGTATCTAGCAATTAATTAAAATTAACATTTTTAATTTATTTGGATGTTTAGTCATTCTATTATGACATACTATTTATTTTCATGCTTTTTTTACCAATAAGCTGCATACATTATTTTTAACCTTGATTCGGCATTTAACGATTACTCGTTCTTTTCACGTCATTACTTATGCGTAAGAAATAGAAATTTTGTTGTTGTATTCATGAAATTACGATGTTCAAGGAATACTTAGTTCGTATTGAACGTTACTAAACTACTGTCTTATAAATTGAAATAAGATTATAAATAAATGGTTAGGGTCGATACTTTCATTCTTTAGTCGCTTTAGCATAATTTATTAAAATTAAATTAATACAGGTGTCATGCGGAATTATAACATTTTTGTAAATCTGTAAGAAAAATAAAAAAAAAAAAAACTGCAAATAAATTCTTATTAGTTATTTTCATTTCACTCGTTAAAAACAATCAATGCCATTATTAATTCATATAATCGATTTCTTGTAATTCAATGCATACTGTGAAGCTCTAAAATTTAAATTAAACAAATTTTGTAAAATAAAGAAGTTCTTTAAGATACAAGTACTTTCTGAATTCACGTTGCTCAATTATATTGCTAATAATTGTCGTTATTTATTATTTATGTACTTAAATTTGTATCTTAAATCGCTTACGAGAAATTCTCGAGCTTTGATAATGGATGAATTTGATCCTTTGTAGCTTTAATTTATTAACTTACCGATTGGAAAAGTAATTTACACCCGTAAATGCTTATATCGACTTATTAACCTATTAAACATGATTGTCCTCTTATAAAATTACGTAATTTTATAATTTTATATCGCCTCAGTGTCGATCGATAAGCTTGAAATCTATTGTGTTTTATTGTACAAAAAATTGAAAAGCAATAATAAAACGTTTACAGAAAAAAAAACACATTACTCAAAGTGCGCCTTATCGATAAGTATATTTAAGTTGAAAGCTTAAGTTTGCGGGGTAAGACGATTAAGAAATGATTTCTCACATGGGCATTACATTTTTAAGATTACGGTAGCATTAAACAAAACAAAAAAAAAAAACAGCCAAATCATACCTGTACGGGTCATTTGGTGAATGTGCGTAACAAGTCTTTTTTATTCCCTATGCATCGAGAAGAATTTTTTAAGCGGTACCTCATCCGTTAAGAAATATACGAAATCGATTTCAAGTAAGCCACAATCATTAAAATTATCGTTAGGAAGCAAAGAAATACGGTAGTAGAAACGACAAAAAAAAAAATAAAATAAAATAAAATAAAAAAAAAAAAAAAAATAAGAAAAAATAGAAAAAAAAAACAACAACAAAAAAAAACATCGATCTTCGACGCGATCCAGTTAGCCTAAAGTAACGAGCAGACGTATCCCGAAATTTAATTCTTGCCTCTTGCTTTTTTCCTTCTCTCCTTCGCTCTTTTTTTTCTCCCCCCGTCGAGTTTCGCGCAAATGCCAATTGAAATTCTCGGGCGTATTTACAAATTCAAATCGTCTTCTATAGCATTGGTCAAGAATCAAGCGTGCGAATATAAAATTTCAACGCTCTGACAAGTGCCGGGGATCGAGGCGGCATTAGAGAGAGAGAGAGAGGGCCCGAGATAACAACGCCGCGGCAACATTATACCAAGCGCTATCGTTAATTATTAATAAAGAGCCTAGTAACCCGCGATTGGACTCGTCGCCGGGAGGTGCGTTAAAAATGCCCCCCGAGCAACCGGTGGCGGATACTATCGCCGGCACCCGATAATCTTGAAAATTCAACGATTAACCCAATGACAAATTCGCCGCCGACCGGCCGCGGGCGGCCAGGCACTTACTTCGTTGTAGTTTGTTTTTGCTATAGAATAGAAACTTAGAGTTCAAGCGGCGGCGGCGGCGGCGGCGGCCTTTATCTGTTGGTCAGATAAAAAAATGACGCATCCACGCACTCCTACTCTCGTGCACGGCCACGGATTTTCCTTTCCTCTTCTTTGCGCGCTCTCTTTTCCCGAGCTTCTCCACTCGATCGGGCTCCGAGGCTGGCTGGGAGGACGGCAGGAGCGAGAGAGAGAGAGAGAGAGAGATTACCACTGATCGGCAGCTGGTCGACGATGACGAAAATCGGAGAGTACGATGAAGGAAGAGCCGAGGAGTAGACCTAAAAACACCAGAAGCACTTACGACGCCTGAGCAACAACGATTGCGAAGTATCGCGAGGAGCAGCCGCCGACCGATCGCTGTTGTTATTTTTCTTTTGTTTGAGTGAAAACCTTACACGCCCCAATGGCTGATTTTCAGCTCAATCGTGGTCCCATTGATTTTGAGACGAAGGCCCTTGCCGTCAAGGAGCTGAGGGAGACCGACGAGAACGTGAAGAGCGGCATTGAAAAGCTCAGGCAATTACTGGAAGGTGGGTTGCTTCTTTTTTTTTTTTTTTTTTTTTTCTTTTTTCTTTTTTCTATTTTTTTTTTCTTTTTCACCCCCTTTTCCCATCTACCCGACTCTCCGCCCTTTTCAATTACTTCGGTCCAGCCGAATGCTCGTTGCTTCCAAAGCCGTTGTCACCTCTTATTGCCCGGGGCAATGAGCTTGGGATAAAGCCAGAACGCGAAATTTAAAGAGCCAAGGGATTATCGATGCGTTGAAATTTTTTTTTTTTTTTTTTTTTTTTTTTTTTTTTTCTTATCCCAACGAGGCTCCTCACTTTCGACTTTTCCTTCGTGGTCACGCGAATGTTTGGAGGTGCGCGATTCTATTCTTTTTTTTTTTTTTTTTTTTTTCGCGAAATTCGACATAACGTTAAGGTAAAATTATTCGGTGTCCCCCATTGTGATTATAGACATTTTCATTTGATTATTATTATTATGATCTAAATACTTGATTCGTACATATTATGGACATACATTTGAATTCTCCGAAGTCGTATTTGTATGCGTGTATTCACACACGCACGCGCACGCACACACACACACACACTTATATATATTTCTAAACAAGTCATTAATACGATTCATTGATAGTAAAATTAATGCAGTATTTTTGAACAAAGAAAAAAAAAATTAATTTTAAGGAAACTCGAACAAAGCAAACATTTTTAATAATCATTTACACGTTACAACGATATAATACTTGAATCGCACGATTATATTACGCTTATATATATATATATATATATATAAATACATATTATTTTTTATGTATATTTATATAATTAAAAAAAACCGATACCCTTCAAGGACAAAAGTATAAATTTTCACATATAGTCTTATATAATGGGTGTAACCGATATTCAATATAAATATAATAGACATCAATGGCATTAACTATGAGTAATCCAATTTTAATAAATACTGTAACATATTGTCTATAATATTTATCTTAATCGAAAATTAAAATTGCACGTACGGTACCTTCTTAAAATTATTTTTATTTTTTTATTATGTTGTTGTGGATGTGGTTGTAGTTATTGTTGTTTTTACTCTTATTAATATTATGATTTTTTAAAAATACTCTTACATTCTTAATTACTCGCTTAATTAGCATTATATTGGATATTGACCAACCGAATTAAATAATTTGAAAATATTTAACTTCCTCAATGAAAATTATTCCCGATAATTTTGATGAGTTTTGACGAGACATTTGAAAATTCATAAATAAGCAATGTAAAAGAATCTTGGCTCTCAAACATTATTATTGTAAGATCTTTTATGTAATAATTTATTATTAACGCAATTTTTCCTTCATTGTGCTTATAAAATATCACTGAATCACAAGAGCGATAAGTTACTTCATTTTTAGCGCATCTGTAAATTAATTTCAATACTTTAGTGTGGCACTGCAAATATAACCAGTGGCCATTGAAAATATTTTAAAACATATCCAAATCGGCAAAATAATTTTTACGGAATCATTTTCGATACTTAACGTAAATTTTCTCCACCGGAGCAATTAATTCTTTCGCAATGATTATTAGCGGTATTTAAATATATTGTGTGCCTAACTCGTATGTATCGTACGCGTAACGATTGTGCACATCAATGGTATTATATATTGAATAGTATTTATCAATAGATCCGTGTACAAGTATGTATTTTTAAATGCGTGAAAAGGCTTTATTGTGCTTCTGTGTAAATACAAATCATCGACCAATATTACTGGTTGACTTAGCTATTTGAATTTATAATCTAGCCATTATGATTTGTCCTCTCGTTGAAAACGAAAAATATTTGCTTTTTTAAAATCGATCAATTGACTTGATAACCGTATAATCTTTTGAAATATTTCGAAACTGGAATTAGAGATAGTTTTGTACAAATAGCGAAACGAAGGGTCATTCTCGATATGTCTGAATCTTTCGGCAATTCGTTATCAGGGTCAACTCACAGATTTTTCTCTATAAGCTTTTAAAACTACTGTATTAATCTTTATAAACACGCACGCACACATACACACATATATATATATATATACGTGGTTGTGCGTGTGCGCGTTAGAATTCATTTATAATAACGGTATATCGAATTGTAAATTTTTTCTCATCAAAAAAAAAAAAAAATAAATAAATAAATAAATAAAAATAATAAAATAAATAAAATGTATGTTTTCATGCAATTAACAAAACTGCTAAGCATTTCCTGCCCCTGTTACGTGGACTTATTCATTTTCAAGCGCTTCTCAGTACAAAGCCAAAAATTTTAATGCAATTATTGATTTATTCCTTTTCTATCTCATTACTGTAGTTCCAAACTTTCTTTTTGAAGTTGAAGCATTGAAAACAGCATTTCGACACTTGAGTTTTAATTAAAATTGTATCAGAATTGATTAAAATTTAATGTTTTCATAGATTAAAAAATTCAAAGTAAATAAAATATTATCGTTTGCTTAAATTATTTTACAATGGTACATTGCGAATGCCAATGAAACTGAAGACACACATAAATAATGTTATGATTATTAGATAACGAGGGAATTATATAAATTCGTATTTTTATATTTTTGCATTACATAGAGTCGCTTTAATTTTCAAAATTTTATAGCTTCAATTTGAATTACTTAGCCGTATGAAATATTGTAACGTATAATCTTTTCTAGACAATTTTTTTCGGTAAAGATCAAAATTAATAAACGGAAAAAAAATAGGAAAGAACATTCTTACAATTATAATTGACACGACTTATCGAATTTAACTTTACGAACTTTACGAAATTTTAGAAAAATCGTCTCTAATAATAAAACCTTGTTATGCATCAATAGACGTTTATTATTCGTAGATAACCTTTCCATTTTGTTGTATTTCATTGTCATGCATTACTGTAATTGAATACATTTTATTGTGATTTTTTGCAAAATTTAAATTATTAGCGATATAAATATATATGTATGTATATATTAATACTATGAGAATTATCAATTTTTTCGGTTCATTAGTCTTTTTGCAACTTAAATTATGTAACCTTACTGTAATTACATAAATCGTGCAGTATCTGTTTCATACAAATAAATAAGGTAAGAACGTTACATACGCAAAATGGTCAATAATTTATTTTTATTCAAAAGTACTGGTATTTAATGACAGGTAAGGACATCAATTTTTTTTTCCCTTCGTTTAATTTCTAATTTACCTGTATATTTGGCTAGTAGACTCCTTTCTACAACTCACTTATTATAACGCTTAATTCCATAATACAACACATTTAAACTGTTTACTTGACATTCCAGTACGAGTCTTGAGGATTAGAAAATGAGGTTTTTTTTTTTAAATCGAGAATACTTAATAAATTGGGAATGTTTAAAGGAAGATAACGAGCAATGGAAGAGTAGGAAGTTTCATTGTGAAATATATGTGTACAAACCCAAAGACTATTCGAGCATATTTAAGTAAAAGGATATTTTCAACATATCATAGAGGTTTGATAAAAAAAAAAAAAAAAGGCTAGGTATTGAAATAAGGGTGTTAAGCAACGAGTTTAATACAAGGAAAAACAAAAGAACAACATATTACGAGTGAGAGCATTTTTTAGAGGGAGAATTATGAATAAATATAAATATAAGTGTATGGTATAAATATGAATATAAGTATAAATTTGGCAAAAGGACGTTGACAAAACGAGTAAAATAATCCGTAAAATTACTTATTTATTGTAGATGATAAGACACTGTACTTCAGAACGGACGATGAGTTCCTCATAATATTTCTAAGGCCATGCAAATACTACGCAGAGAGTGCATACGATCTCATGAAGCGAGTTGCGGATTTTAAGCAAAAGAACGCCTCCCTTTTAAACAACCTGATGCCAGCAGATGAGAAGTCGGCCTTCCTAGAAAATAACGTTGTCAATGTTATGATAAATCGTGATCATAAAAAACGACGTGTGCTCTTGGTGAATTCTGGGAAATCATGGGATCCATCGCGCGTTAGTGCCGATCAGATGTTTCGCATTTTCTACTTAATACACGAGGCTGCAATTCTAGAACCGGAAACGCAGGTCCGTCTCGCCGCTCAACAATTATTAAATGGATAAAATTATAAGAGAGTGACGATGCCCAGAGTGCCCATTGCCAAACGACCGATGGCCAATCGCCAGCGGTATTTCAACCATCGACAATTGTTAACATCGGCAATTTTATCGAATAATGGCATTTTTTTTCTTTTTTTTTTTTTTTTCATTGGCGACCCTTTAATCGGGCTCGCTTGATCTGATTTTTTTTTTTTTTTTTTCTTTTTTTTTCTCTTCTATCCCCCTTTTCTTTTTTCGTGCGCTCCGTTGAAATTCCTCTTACATAAGTCATTTAGAGATGTATGCGAACGGCGAGTATTCAAACGAATTCTTGTAAGTTTTGATAAGTTTATCGTAGAATCGTGTATTATATGATTAAACATAGTATTTTCTTATACAGCGGATACTCAAACCAATTTGATATGTATGTACGTATATATATATATATATGTATAAACAACTCGATAGAATCATTACCTCGTGTATCGAGATTGAAACGATTATGAATTCGATGATGCAATCGTTTGACTTCTGCCGTATCATTTTTCAGAATCTAATTCATTGATAAGAAGCAATAAAAAAAAGTTTCGTAATATACATTTTAAAAGATTACTTCTTTTTAATAGATTATTAATTTATTCGGAACTTATCATTTTATCCTTCGAATATCGAGTACACGCTTTTTTAATATTACTTTGCGCTTTCTTTTTAATAATTTTATTCTTACCGTAAGAATCGCAGGGTGCAAAAACAATTCTCTCGACTCGTTAGCCATCTAATGCTTTTATCGCAACTGCGCAGTCTTCCCATAATATATATTTATTCATCGAGAGACGAGTAAACCTTAAAAGTGAACCTTTTTTTTCTTTCCTTTCTTATTTGTAAACATGTTGACAGTTATTATTATTTTTTTTTTTTTTTTTTGACTATTTTCGTAAACCATCATCACGGTCAACGTGTTAAAACATGTATTTCTATATTTATAATGCTTCCCTTCGCAAATGACGGAAGAGATTGCATCACGGATACGCGTCGGATTTCGCTCCTGTTAAATATTGCTTTTCAATGTTGATGAGCGTCTTTACGAGCTTGAAGGAATTTTGTCACGGACTTTCGCCGAAGCTTGAAAATTGCAATGTACGGCTAACTTTTGCCAGGACTGCAATAGACGAGCCGAACCTCGGTATCCTTCTCGTTTCACTTGCCTCAGTCGCGCGCCGCTAAGCGACGGCGGACTTTTTTGACCTATTCCTCGTAATTTTATACGAAAGCGCAAAGAGCGTCGACGAGTGATTAGCACCTGACGAAGGTGCAACGAGTTTATTGGCAGCCGGGTAAAGGCCGTAGCCCCAACGCGACGCTCCAACGAACAATTAAAAAATTCATTTCGTCGATCAGAGTGGAAGGAGCTCTCGGTTAACATTAGCATCATCGATCGCGAGGATAATAATGCCATCGTCGCTGCTTCAATAACGTAGCACTCGGATTGCAAAATAATTGTGCCTTTGAGATAAAAGGAAAGCAAAAGAAAAGAAGAAGAAGAAAAAGAAAAAAAAAAGAAAAAAAAACGCGCGCGTCCCACGAAAGTTGAAAACCCACCCTATAGAATTTCCAGCACTCGCCGCAATCGGAAGAAAATTCACCGAGGAATAAATTTCAGGTACACGGAGTGGTGGTCATCATGGATTTCGACGGTCTGTCGATGAAGCAGGTCTTGGGCCTGACTCCCTCCTTCAGCATGAGACTCCTGAGCTTCATCCAAGACGCGATGCCACTGCGCTTGAAAGAGGTACGCGCCCTTAGGCCGCTTCAAAGTCAACGACGCGAGCGTCGGAGGGGAGCCGCGACTTTGGCTCGGGTCGGTCCGGGGGCCCTTCCGATCGTTCGACAAATAAAATCCGCCCTAGGCGAGAGCCCCAGCCCCGGGACTAACTTAAGACCCCCCGTCCGTTGCCTGTCCGCAGGTCCACGTGGTCAAGGAGCCCTTCCTCTTCAACATGGTCTGGCAAATGTTCAAGCCCTTCGTTAGGGAGAAGCTGAAGAAGCGCATGTTCTTCCACGGCTCGAAGATGTCCTCGCTCCACAAGCACCTGGCTCCCTCGCACCTGCCCAAGAACTACGGCGGCGAATTGCCGGAGATCAATTACACGGGTGCCGATTGGTACCCTACCATAACCGCCTACGACGACTACATCAAAGGTAGGCGGACAATCGGTTTCCCGATCCGACGAGGCTCGACGCTTATTTACAATTTTTCACGGTGCGAATCCTTCCGAGCCCACCGATTGGGCATCGATTCTAATCATTGCCGTTGCCGATGACGGGGCCAGGAGCGTCCTCTGCTCTTCCGTAGCAATTGCCAAGCGTTCGATAACTCGCCCGGCCAGTCCGTTGAAATCGTCCAACGAGCCTCGAGTGCCGATCGAATAACGGAGTCGTTGCCGCGGTCGTTAGTTGCGCGCGGAGCTCGGATCCTGTTGGTTTTCTCCTCCCGCGGGCGGTAATAATTCCGAGGACTCGCCGGCCGGTCCCGATCCTTGCTTA
Organism: Kradibia gibbosae; assembly: GCA_018907135.1. Taxonomy (NCBI): domain Eukaryota; kingdom Metazoa; phylum Arthropoda; class Insecta; order Hymenoptera; family Agaonidae; genus Kradibia; species Kradibia gibbosae. Next base: position 2,975,581 of record JACCHX010000001.1, on the reverse strand, counting down.
CGGTTTGGCTACGAGCCTCGACGCGAGGGCTCCCATTCCTCGCCCGTTGCAAAGCTTTGGATTCGCAGCCGAATTCGGAGCTCGGAAAGAGCCGGAGGGGGCCACCGGCGTTGCGCCTTGATTTTTCCCTCCCACCCCTCCGTCTCTTCCGGACGCTCGTCTTCTCCTTGATCATCGAGAAGAACAAAAACGCCCAAAAAAAAAAAAAAAGAGAACAAGCTCGTTTTCAAAGGGCGCGTCTTCGAGGAGATCGTTGATCGAGACGGACGATCGACGATGGTCGGTGGGTTGAGAGCGACCTACGTCGGGCCGGTTCGACCGATCGGCGCGAGAATCGAAGAAGAAGGAGGAAAAAGTGGCATTAGGACAGCGAGGAAGCTCTACTATCGCCGCTCGATCGCTCGAAGGCGACTGACGACGGAGTTGAGCGCGCGAGCTCAGGAGCAGCCGCTCGAGAGATAACGACGAGGCGCTGTAATAATGAAGGGGCAAGGATTGGGAGAGCTCGATCCGGAGGTCGCGCGTGGCTCACCCAAAGAATCCCGGTGGCACTCAAACGACGAGGTAGGGGGGGGCCGGGGGCCGGGGGGGACTGTTTACCGAGTTTACCGTCGTTCGCCCTCCACGGCTCGCGTCGGAATCAAGAGGCCGAGGCACCGTTGCCCAATAGAGTCGGCTTGGCGGCCGTCGATAGCTCCGATCCGATCCGATTATTGGGGGGGGGGGGTGGAAGGGAACGACACCTTGAGGATCATCGGCGGGGTAGGGGAGCCCATCGGAAGCCGAAGGCGCGCGTCGATGCTCGAGCGATGTTTCTTCCCAAGGGGCCAAGGATGCGCGGGCTCTCTTGCTCCGATGGACTTCTTCTTCTTCTCGTTCTTCTCGAACGACAGCTCGGCACCCGGGAACCCGAGTACCAGGACCGAATAGCTCGCGGAGTCGATTATCCCTCGACAATGCCCTCCCCGTCGTGGGTTCTTTTTCACGACGATCGGCGGTGCCTCGGTCCTCGAGCCGCGAGGCTCCGTCGAGTTACCTTTATCCCTTTGTCCTCGAGGGTGGTGGTGGTGGCGGTGGTAGCAGCGGGCCTCGTCGAAGCCTCAGCCGCGCATAGATGTCCTTGCAACGGGACCGAGCCAGTGGTAGGGCCGGGGAGCCCGATGCCATTACGGCCGTATCGTGCGTTTGGAAAATTAATAATTCGGATCGGCGATTTCTTGAGCGGCGGCCAGAGGCTTCGATCGCGCGCGCGCGCGATTAACATTTCGGAAGTTTAATATTTAACCTGGATATTTTTTGCCTCGCGTTTCCTCGGCTCGAGAGACCGCTAGCGTTAATTTTCATCGAGTCAAAGTACCTTTGTAGCGCTTGTTACAATGCATTTACATGGATAAAATTAAAAACAAACTTTTCTCTTGACGTGCAGTTATAATTTCCCCCCCCCCCTAATTCATAATAACCTCACTCAGCTTTATTACATGTGCATGTCCATCTTTGTTGTTACAGATATGAATACCTTCGGATACAGGAATAACAAATGAACTCGACATCAACGACAACTAAAGATTCTTCGAAAGATCAATGCCAACTGTTATTCGTAATTTTTTGCTCGCAAATTCGACGTTATTATTCGAATGTTATTTAGCTAAGTTCAAAGGTAGTGCCTCAAAGGCATTATATATTATCTATTTTTGTTATCAAAGCATCTATTATTACTGTTAAAAAAATTTTAGACAAAAGATTCTTTAGCTTCTTCCAATTGACAATAATAAAATAATCGATTTATGAATTATGCTAGCTGCGGTTTGATGTGGGATGTTATACAAAATTTAGCTAGAAAAAAAATGTTTTAAAAAAATTTATATATTTTTTTGTAATAAAAAAATGCTTACAAATACTTCGTTTCTTATTTATTTTTTACTTTCGTTTTTTGGTTCTATATTTATCAATTTTTTTTTTTTTTCTTTTTTTTCTCAGTTCTATATTTATATGTATATTTCTTTTTATACTGCAAGGAGTCTTCGATTACATTGTAGTAAAATTATCGGTAGAGTAAGAAGTTGATATTGGCTTCGTTTTTTTTTTTTTTTTGTTAAAAATATTATTCGTTTTATTTTCGGGCATTGATTCAAGAGCCGAATCTATCGCTGTAAAATGTTGCCTAGCGGCTAAAAAAATTTCACACACTTCGGTACATAGATAATTTTATATTATCAAAATCAGATATCATCATAATTCGTAAATGTAATATTAATTTTTGTACACGCCGCTTCGTACATTGTTAAATACAAATTGCAATAAGAATACGACAGTTTTAACAAATTGTTTTCGATGTATTTTAAGCCCAGACTTAAATTAATTCGAAATTCTTCGATAGCGATTTCAACTTAAAGTGCGATTGCAATTATATCTAGGCCATTGCGTTCGGTCATTGCGTTGATAATAACGTTAAATCAGTAGGCTTTGGTTCACGCCCATTAGTCTTTCTCAACGGTCTGGAATTTTTAAATTTTTTCCAAACGGAGCTTACGAGTTATTGCTTAAATTCCTTCTGTTTTTTTCCCCCGTGTGTTATACGCATGCTGAGAGTTTTTCAGCAATATAATATTGCTACCATAGAACGCGTGCAATAATAATTTTTCGTATCGGTATATATTGTAATGCACTCGGTTCAAAATATTGGAAAAATACTTTTACTCGTCAAATAAAAAGCTCGTTTAATTAAGTTTTTTTGTTTTATTTAATATTTAAATATATTGCAGCGAATGACAATCGCAGACAATTAATATTTTTTTTAAAATAAATTTAATCATCGCACTTTCCTGCTCAAAACATTCTCATAATGCTGATAAAATTGTATCGATTTAAATAATTAATGTGAGTTTAAAAAAAAAAAAAAAAAAAAATTAAGCAAAGAATAAACGAATGTACTTAACGTTTATGAATATAAGTCCATCATCGATAAAAACAAAGCAATTTTCGAACAAGACTTACCGTGGCTTATTCATTTAACGTGTTTTATTTCATCGTTCGTTACTACCATTATATTTAAAATATTTGTGCTTTGTTAACTAATTTATACGACGATTAGTATCATAAATTTAAAAAATACGACAATCGTTTCGCAATTTTTGTTTTTTACGATAATGTTAGGCTATTTAGAAATTTTTTTAAAGGATGTTAAAGTCAATACATGATATTTTTAACTTCTTTATTACGAGTGAAAAATGTTTACTTTGTAACTCTAATCTCTAAAAAGTAATAAATAACAATAAAGTAGATTTTCAGCTGCGCGTATTATTATTTTTTTTTTATCTATTATTTATGGATATTTAAAAAGAAAAATTGCATATTTAATGCGAACATTAAAAGAGCTTACGCAAGCGCGAGATAGCAAACAAAGTTTATGTAAACTTCAATTAGGCGATTAAATAAAAAGGTTTCGTTTGCGTTAAATTTTTTAGCAAATCTTTTTGCAGCAAGAGTTTTGAATTAAAAGGCGATTCAATTATTTCTTTTTGCGAGGCATTATTTCAATGCTATTAAATTTCTTTTTTCCCTCTCTCTCTCTCTCTCTCTCTCTCTCTCTCTCTCTCTCTCTCGATAAAGTAAGCAATTTGCGTTACAAATTTTATTCATCATTAATTTCCGAACGTGTAAGCCAAAATTAATAATAAAGTCTTTATACAATCCTTATTTTTTAATTCGTCAAAGAGAGAATAATCACGTACGATGATGTGCCATCGGATATTTTGACTATGTTGATTCATTACCGTTAAAGAAAGAAATGAAAAAAAAAAAAAAAAAAAAAAAAAAAAACGAACCTCACTTAACGACGAGTAAAACGGAGTTGGATGTTAATCCAGAACAATCCAAAGAATGAAATTCTAGTGAAAGTGCAAAAGGAGTCGCGAGAAATCTAAATAAAAAAAATTGAACGTTGCAAAGGAATTTAGCTATTCGAGGATTAATTAAACGTCTACGGCTCTTTCTTTGCCTTACGATCAAGATGCAACGCGCTGCTTTTTTTTTTCGTTCGAAGCCCGCTCAACGCTGGAAAAAATTTCGCGCACAATGCCAAGTAATTACGAATCAATATATATATATATATATATCGAGCTGGAAGTCAATCATAAATGCTTATTAGTTTCCTAAATTGCTTAACCAACGAGATTAAATTAAACCCCGTCACTGCAACGACTCGCCGATCGGTCATTTATTTTCAAGGCGCGATCGAAAGACGACAAAGCCGTTGTAAGGGAAAAAAAAAAAAAAAAAAAAAAAAGAAGAAGAAGAAGCGTCGGCGCCGCTTCCAACGACAAGGGCTTCAAAGCTCGACTCGGAAACTTTTTCTCCGAGCTAGACTCGAGCTTGACTCGTGAGCGACAACGGCAATCGCTCGTTACTCGCCGCCGGCACAAAGTTCGCGTCCTCTTCGTGGATTCCTCGGCGGAGCGAAGTCGGTCACCTGGGGCTCCCCGCCGGCGCCCGGGCACAACGTCGATCCTCGCTCGAGAGGCTCGACTTTGCGAGCTGCTCTCGGTAGCGGGGCCCGAGGCGGTCGGAGAAGGCCTCCTCGTTTATCCCGCGACACTCGACGAGAAATCGGCGGGAGAGCCGCGACGAGCCGGCTAAGGGCTCCGGGGTGCTGGCGAGGTCCGCGGCTAATCCGGCGAGGCTCTCCGAATTTAAAGTCAGCAGCCGAGCGACGCGTCACTCGGCGGAGGCTCGGGCGGAACGGGGGACGAGTTGGGCTCGAGCGAGTCGCAGGAGTGAAAGGAAGCTTCGGCCGCGGACTCGCGGAGCGACGACGGAGCGGGCCTTTGGCGGGGTCGGCCCTTAGAGAGAGCGAGAGAGAGCGAGAGCGAGAGAGAGAGAGAGAGAGAGAGTTGGGGGGGGGGAGCGCAACCGGCCAGCCGAGCGACCTCGGCTGTGAAAGGAGAAACGAGCGGAGCTTACCTTGAGCCCCGAGCCTCGGACCGAGCCAAGGATCGCGAGCCGGAGAGCGATTATTATTTCGGACTCGAGGCGTCGAGCTTACGGCGGCTTCGCGCCCCTCGCCCTTTTTACCGCAGGGCCCGAGTGGCCTCGCCGACGGGGTGGCCTGGTTCTCCTCCGGACCGGAGTACCGCCGCGCCGCTGCTCGCCCCCGAAGCCGAGACCGGACGATCGCCGAATCCCCGACCTCTGGCCTCGCCGAGGGCCAAAAGGTCCACGCCTCGGCCCCCCCCCCCAACTGAATTTCCAACCCCCGCGGAGGCGCGGATCTTCCCGGTCGGCGAGCGTTGGCCGATCGTCGTTGAGCAATCGTCGAGCGAGCGGCGGGCGATTCGACCGCGTTGTGGCGCAACCACCGCGCTTTGTTTATAATAGAAATAAATAATTGGCTTGCGGCAACGCCGAGGCAAACAAATTCCGAATGCAATACACCCGGCCGAAGTTGCTCGTGAATAATCCAGGACGCGTACGCGTCCGATAAGATTTACGACTCCCTTGGCGCGTTGAGCGGCAGCCGATGAAATTTCCTCCTCGACAAACGCCGAGCCGAGCGATAATCTTGGCCGTTGTGCCTAGATTGGCGCTGGACCAGCGCCACCCCCGCCCCCACCCGCCCGCACGTTGCGGTCAATCGCAACGACCCCGATTCGCGATAGGCGCGAGCTGGGCATTTTCCAAACGCCGCCACGCACGCGCACCCGCGCAGAGAGAGAGAGAGAGAGAGAGGGGTGTGTACTCGTAAAGTCACTTTCCTCGGCCTTTTTCATCGACGCGAGTCGAATTTCTTCCTCGGTGGTCCCGCAGCCGCGCTCGCGCGTAGCTTCGACGCCGCGCCTCGAGGCCGACGTCCATTCGCCTCTCGCGTGACCGAACTTTCCCGCGACGGATTTGCTTTTCTCCGGCCGTGGAGGCGGGGGCGGGGGGTGGGGGGCAAAAGCCAGGACTCGCAAGCGCTTCGCCTCGGATATATCCAGCGGCCCGAAGTGGGACGCGCGTCTCGTTATGTTAACCTTCGGCGTTGGCGTACGCGGAGCGTTAATCGAAGTCGCCGATTATCCTCGGTGGATCTTCGCGAAATTGTAAACTCGTCGGAGTGGTGGTGGCATTTCGAGAAGTGAGATGCGGCCGTGAGAGCCAGAGCCGGAGTCAAAAAAAAAAAAAAAAAGAAAGAAGGACTACTCTCGGTTACTCTGGCAGTTGTTACGCAGAGAACGAAATTGGATCGCATTTCTATTGGGGAAAAAAATTCCTTTGCCTCTTTTCGATAATAATAAAATTGAAAATCAGCCACTTTGCATACTTTATGTAAAAACCACTTTATTTTTTAAGGCTTTTTTTTTTTTTTTTTTTTTTTTTTTTTATTATAAATGTATACGATTCGCGTATAAAGTATTTAATATTATTTCTATAATTTTTGATGCATTTATTAAAAACAAAACTAATAAATATTGTAGAAATATAATTTTACTTATTATAATATGAACAATTCTTTCGGGTGCTTAATTTTTTTCCTATGAACGCACACGAAATGGTAAATATTATTTATAATTTATAATTATTTATAATATAGAAAAATACAAGGTTTACAAGGTTTTTCTTATTTTTAATAATAATAATAATAATAATAGTAATAATAATAATTGTGATTATCATTTATTATTATTATGATTATCATCATCGTGAAATTAACATTTTTTTTTTTATTACTAATTGTAATTCAATCATATGAATAAATTTATTTCCTTAATTCTTCACCAACCTTTGATTACGCAATCAAAACGTACCGTTGTTAACTTTATTTTTCATGTATATACACACACGCACGCGCACATACATACATATATACATATACATATATATATATATATATATTAATATTAAAACCTGTTAAATTTGAAATTTGTATAGATTCGAAGAATGAATTTTTCATGCCTTTAATTAGCGATTAGGAATGTTTAACAAAATGTTCCTTAAATTATAAACATTTGACTACCGTTTACGTATTTTTTTTTTTTTTTTAAAATAGCATCTATCACATTCGAATCTTCCATCCGAGGTCCAAAAACTTTTTACATTCTCTCAAGGATGAGGCTTGAACGATTTGATCCAGATTCGACGAGCTCGACAACACGCCACCAAATCACCATTGAGTATCTATTTCTTTTTATATCCATACGAATTGATAGCTGAAAGTAATTAAAAATTACGGCATTATTGAAAATCATCGATCCCTGGCATCGATGCTGTTGTCAAATTGTTATTTGGTAGGTAGTACCGACTCAATGGACTCGAATGCAAAAAAAAAAAAAAAAAAAAAAAAAAAAAATGTTTAAGCAAGACAAGCCAAGTAAGCAAAGAGGAGGATATTACGGGTGAGAGAGAGAGAGAGAGAGAGTAATTACCAACGTATTCGTTGTCGCACATGAGGAGCAAATCCAGCCATTGATTGCCGCTGACCCTCGGTATTTTCAAATTTCCGCCGTAACAATCCGGCAGCCACTTGATGGATATGTATTTGTGCAGGGACTTTCGGTCCTTTCCGTGAAAGATTATCTAAGCACACGGGGTTGGGGGGGGGAGAGAGAGGCGTGGGGTGAGATTTCGATTTATCAGACCCGAGTGTCGAAGGACATCGGCGAGCCGGCGTTCGACGGCATTCGCTGCTCGCTGCCGCCCAACGCGGACGCCAAAGGCCTCAAGCCAATACTCACCCTGTTCTTGAGCTTCTCCCTGAGGAAGGGCTTAAAGAGAGCGAAGACCATATTGAATATGTAGGGCTGATTGACGATGTGTATGTTCTTTATTCTGAGGGGCATGGCGTCCTGGAGCCAGTCGACGATTCGCTTCGCGAAGGGCGGGGTGAACTGCATCGTCTGCTGGAGCGAGAGCCCGTCCATGTCGAAGATGACGACGGCCCCGGCGATTTGGGTAGTCGGCTCGAGCATCGCCGCCTCGAGGTACAGCACGCAGCCCTTGAAGCCGATTTCAATAGCGTTAATCGTGAATCGCCCGTCCGAGGGGCCTGCCTCCGCGCCCCGCCCCCCCCCGGCTCGACATCATCGGCCGGAGCCCGACTCGAGCGGGGACGTCCCGGGGCAATACTCTCCTTTTTTTTCCCCCCCTCGGCAGGATGTGCGTTGCTCCCCTGGCGAACAAAGGCTTCCGCGCGAGTCGCCGGTGCGCGGACGATTGCGGGCCACGCACCAGTGGGAGCGGGGGGAAGGGGAGGCGAAGCCAAGGGCGACAAAGCCCCCCCCGCCCCTCCTCGCTAAGGGACACACGGAACGTCTCCGTCTCGCACCGCTGGTGGACGGTTCCGCTTACTTCCGGACGAGGCCCGGCGTTCGGCTCTAGGCCTCCTCACCCCCCCACTCGACCCAATTCCCAGCTCGCTCTGTCCCATGGGGGCACGAGTCAGGATCCTCGAGCTTGGCTCCGCGCGCTTTGCATTTTTTTTTCCTTCTCCCTCGGCGATGCCAAACGACGCACCTCCTCGAACGAGGTCGTTCTTTTTTTTTTTCCCCCTGTACCGAGCCGCAATTTTTAAGACTACGGAGGCAATGAAGGCATTCGTGTCTTTTTTTTTTTTTTTTTTTTTTTTTTTTTTTCCCAACCATTGAAAATTATGAGAAATTCGGCTATCGAGAACTTTTGAGAGGGGTTTGTCGCCGAGATGCGAAGCCAGTCATTGAAATAATGGATAAATAAATACGCATCCGTTTTTTCAATATTTATCTATTCGCGTTGCCTTGATTGCGCAAGCCATTAATTGTTTCGGGATAAAATGCAGCGCGTGCAGTTGGATCATCTCCACCTCCCGAGCGACCAACTGATATCGGTGCACGACGTTATACCGTTATAAATCGTAATTGTTAATATAGATATAAATTGAAGGTTAAGCTTGCTTATAAAATAAGATCTTTTCTTATCCATTCGCTTGCATTTTAATATTGCCACTGTTATTCGTCGGGTGCTTTCGAAATGAAGGAAAAAGTCGTTTCCAATAGCATAGATTGGCAATGTCCTTTCTAAGGATTCTGTATCAACGTTTACTTTTTTAAATTAGGCTACGAATTATCAAATGATTACATTTCCTACGTACAGGCTTGTGTTATCGAGCAATATTAATATCGTAATACGAATTACAAGGATTCCTTTTAATATTGTTTAAAAACTAATTGATGATATTTGTTAACGTATCTGAAAACAATGCGAGGCAAAAGAAAAAGTTGCGAATGCAAATTCGCTAAATAATTATTTGGGAAGAGTCGTGATCATTGATAATAGAAGGATTCTAGAAATAGATAATTATTGATGGAGATAAAACTGAACGATGATATTATTATGCCGTTGAAAAAAAAAAAAAAAAGAAGAAAAGTCACAAATGATACATTTATTTTGCGTTCTACGGAAAAGCAGAAAATTTTTACTTTGAAATATTATCAAAAAAAAAAAAAAAAATGCATTAAAACATTAATGGAAACAAATGATACTGGAAAAATCTCCATTATGACGTTGGATTCTCAAAAACCTTAGAATCGAATAAACGATATATACCCAAGTCCAAAAACTAGAGGCTGCTAAAGTGAAATAATAATACGTCATACGAATAGACAAATAATGGGTATCACGTGGCTGGATACGCATTAGAGTTATGATAAATAACATATTTACGAAATTGAGACGATATTTAATAATATTTACAATAGCGCACAACACTTAAGATACACAATGCTGATAATATAAAGTTGGGCGTGACATATAGAATTTCAATAAGGACTCGGTTATTCGGGGAAAAATATTTCGGCAAAAAAATTCCATCAAGAATTTAAAGTACGTAATTTGATAAATAGCCGAGTATTGGCTAAAAGGACGCGTCGAAAGAATTTTGTTTAAGTGGATGTTGAATCAATAATAATTTCATACGCTTTCATCCTGCGTTAAATTAACCATTATAACGATAAATTTTGCACTCACTACGTGTAAAAAAGCTCACAATAGTAACACTTGTGATTGCTTTGGATACAATTTATAAAATTCTTAATAAAATTATCTCAATTCTTACCGATATATGATTTTAATCATGTATTCCGTAATGCCGTAAAGCGATTCGATAATTTTTTTGTAAAATAACCTAAAATACCTAAGGCTGTCTTTTTAATTTAATTTTTTAACAATATTTATTAACAGTATTTTCATGGCGTGGTATTCTTACAAGGATAATAAATAATTTTTTTTTTTTTTTTTTTTTTTTTCGCACGTGTATTTACGAGTATACCGAGACACATCGGTATTATTAAAATTATTTACGGAAAAAGTGTTGCTGCAGGGACTTTTGGTTGGGAAAATTGCGATGAGGTTGTTGGATGCTTCGGATTGGCGTGGAAAAAGAAGGATGTGCCTTGGGCTTAGTAGAGAGCCTCGCGTGGAATGTGGCTTGAGCGAGGGAAGCCGAAAGTTAAGGAGCTTTTGTAATTGAAATGGTAGCCCGACAAAAGCGCGCTCGGGGTTGGTCTTGCGGGAGCTCGAGGAGGGTAAAGATTTTGGCGAGATAGTAACGGGGACTTGGCGAACGAAAGTTAGAGAAGTGGCGAGGAGAAGCGCTAGGGGCATCAGATGGGGACAACGGTCGAATGAAATGCGATTAGTGCTGGGAGAGAGAGAGAGAGGACTAGCTTATAAATACGTGCAGGCGTCGAGAAAAGTTCGACCGATCCGAGGCGTGCAAGGGTCGAGCGGAAAAGCCTAGGCGTCGAAGAGATAATACGGAAACGCAGGGCAGGAGCAATGGCAGTTTCACGAAGAGGATGTATTACCGACCTTTTGCAATATTTCATATGGGATAGAGAGGGCAGAGATGACGAGAATTGGAGCTTGCAAAGGGAAAAGAAGAGCTAGGAGTATTGTATACTTACGCGCGCGCACACACACATATATATATATATTTAATGGATTAAAAATACCTTGAATACTTCGTCGAGGGTCACCTCGCCGTGCTTCCATTTCTTTCCAAGTTCAATTATAAGAATTCGTCGTCCCAGTTGATCCCGATTGGGCAGTACCGTGAGAATGTTTTGCTCGAAAATGTTGCGCTCGTTGCTTGGCTTAAGGCCGTCGTACACGTTGGCGTGCTTTATTTTGAAATTGTAATAATTCTTCACGAGCTTTTGAGTTGACTCGGGATAATATTTGCACGGTCTGAGAAATCTTATCAGCCAGGCCTCGTTGTCGAGCGGGCACTTCAGCTCGTGATCATCTGCAAATTTAAGTTTACCAATTTACTTGCTCGGTGGCCCAGCCTTGCCTTCGGCTGCCCTCGGTTAGAAGCTTAATGCGCGCAGCCCTGCTCAAGCTTTAATAATCAATTCACGCAGCTTGGGATAAGAGTTGGCCGTTGTTGTCCCTTGGCGCTAATCGCGCTCTTATTAGCGCACGGGAGACGAAAATACGAATCCCAACGCAAGAATATTAACGCAACGTTAAAGGATTTCATAACAATGATCTGGCCTGTCGGGGCTGATCGATTAAAAAATGTTCGGCTGCTTCGTCGAAGAAGATTTCACTATGGCGTGGCAGAAGAAAAGAAAAATGAAAAAAGAAAACGGAAATCGCATAGTAAATTGTAATTAAAAATAGGGGATACATTTGGTACGATAATGCTGGTTGGAAAAGGAACGAGAAAAGTTGCGGCTGCTGTTAAACTACTTAAAAGTAGGAAAAAAAAGAAGATAGTAACGAGGGGCACTTGAATAGTAACAAAATTAGAGGAGACCATTGTGATTTTTAAACAAGAGGTTCGATTTACGAACCAATATTGTGAGATACACGGACGATGGGAGCTAGAGTTTTTAGTGAAAAATATTGAAGCGAAAAGGGGCTAGAAAAAGCCTAAAATATGCATCGCGTAAGAAGAGATTAGAAATATTTAGAACGGAATGCTAAGGGCGTAGAAATTTTCAAAGAAAAAAAAAAAATAAAGAGAGATAGAGAGAGAGAGTGAGAGAGAGGAGGCAAACGACAAAGGAAATATACAAAATAGCAAAAGATGATAGAAAAAACAAGCATTAATTAAGAATTATTAATAGTTTCCGTAATAAAAATAAAGGCTTGCGTCAAAGCGATCGATAAAAACAGTACGAGAACTGCTGAAGTATAATTACATAAGAGGATTAATAGAGTAAGAAAACAAGAGTTCATCGGAAGCCAAAAGCCAGGTAATATATTTAGAATTACGATTAGTTGAGTAAGAAGGCATTTAAAGAAACGTCCATAACGTTTGGAAATTGTAATTAACATAAGGTAAATAAAGGCTGATCAAAGTATGCTAGAGCAGTACACTTCTTTGTTATTTATAAGAATAGGAGTAATGTGCAAAAGATCGTCTTATCTTGTGCATATATCATTTCACGGTCTTCTCGCTTAGTTTAATTTTTCGGACAAGCGATAAAATTGCCGTCTGGAATCTGGAAGATCGAGGATTACTGGACGACGACATTATCTTCGGGGCGCTTTAAGAGAGCGAGTTCTTCCCGTTGATCCGTGAGAGTACGCAACAGCACGAATTAGATCTCGCCAGTCGAGTCGGAATAACTTCGATGCTTCGATCAATATTAAAACGCTAACGAGGCGCTCCATTTGGGGTGGGGGGGGATGGGCCAACATTGATTTAAGAAGCCCTTTGATAAACCCGCTGCTCAGGGATTCGACTGCAGCAGCGACATTACAAAAATACGATATAATTACCTTTGAGAAGATCCTTGAGCTGCTGGACGGCTTGCTTCTGAAGCTCCGGGCTCTCTCGCAATTCTTTGCTCGCGACCTCCATGATTTCGGCGCTTGGCGCCCCGAGCTCGATCTCCAAAGTGAAATCGCCCAATTTGATCGAGGGCATCTGATTCATTACGCTCAACATTTTTGCCTGGAAATGCAATTCTAAAGTAAGATCATTCAAACGCACACGCTTGTATATATACACACATAGATCAAGCGCGAATAATCAAGCTCAAAAATTTATCTTCCCAATGCCTCGGCCGCTCTCTCGCCCAAGAGAGATACTCATCGCTTTATCGATGCACCGTCGAGCCGCCTTAAGCGCTGATCCGAGCACCTACGGGGAAAAATTTTTTCCCGCGTTCGCCTCAACGTGGCGCGCCGCTCCGGCCGAGGCATCGGTACCGCGATTAAAAGTATCGCCGACGAGGTGTCGGGCCCAGGCTCCTCGCGAGCCGCCAAAGCAATTGGCCTCGTTGAAAGACAGGATCGCCCCGGTCTTATCGGCAATCCTAGCCGACGCTTCCCGGCGTGAGAGCGCCAGCCGGTGGAAGAGCGACACCGCTGCAAATCGTACCTATCTTACGTAAATTTCGACGTTGTGCAACTGCGCGCGCGCGCGCACATAAGCGCAATGAGCAGGCGAGCGCTGCGAATCGCTCGCGGCGAAATTATTTGCGATTGGCTCGCGCTAGGCCGGGCGCGGATATTGAAGAGCTCTTTTGAAACGTCACGCCCGCAAATTATTTGCAATGGTACTTTGCCAATGGGGCGGGGGGGAACCACGGCAGCGGTCAAATTGACCGTTGGCCGTGCACTTTGACGATGGGCGCACGTGCAGGAACGGAGAAATCGGACGAACGGCTCTCGGGCCTATTATTCGATATGAGTTTGAAGTTTTTTTTTTTTTTTTTTTTTTTACCGTCGGAGTCGAAGGCAACATTGGCACTCGTACGATACTGATAGGATTGACGATGGAAGAGCGGGCATCTTACTCGAAATATTAATCGACTTCGAAAGGGGATGAGGAATCGAAGAATTTTCGATTCTTAGCGAAAGCCCCGCTCGTAAAAAATTTGATTGAGTTTCGGTTAATGATGGGTAAGCGATAATTCGATTTAGCGCGAAAGCTATAACTGGCTTAGTACGAAATTTATCGATAAACATTGGGCTGTTCATTATTATAAATAACCAAGTGCGGTCTATCGATTTAAGCCAATGTTTATTAAGTATATTGACATAAATGCATGTTTGTATCGCTCGTCGTCGTATTGAATAAGCGAACAAGAAATTACAATAATCAATCCACAAAAAAATTTTTATTACTTTGCGGACAAATTTTTTTTAAACGGGTATGCTAAAATTTCGTAGCTCTCAACGTTATTTTTTTTCCCCCCAATTTTCCCGCAATACGGAAGAAGCGTGGAGAAAAATCCAATGTTGTTTTTCATTCCCCGCTTCCCCCCCCCCACCCCAATAACCAAACGCTTTAATTTCATTCCTATGCTGCATTGCATTTAAATACTGCATAACCATTGCGGCTTATGGTATATTTGCGCGACGTCGTGACTGTCCCGTCGTTAAATAACCAACGTCGGACAGTGCGGATAAGTCTCGTGAATTCAAAATTTTTTTCCCAACGCGGCCACTGCATCCGCATTTTTCCGACACTGTAAATTACCATAAGTGCGTGCGCACGCGCACAGCCACTGTTACGATACGCTTCCGTATTCCGTTTGGACGGCAATGTTAATTACTGGCCTTAACGTTGTTGTTTTTTTGTTTGTTTGTTTTTTTTTTTTTTTTTTTTACATAATAGGTACTAAAGCGTATTACGAGGCTCGAAAGCAGTTTCAATGAGACACGTTCAATTTTCTTATCTTTTCCAAATATCGCAGTGATCGATACGCAAAAGGGTACTTTTGATGAAATCACAATTTTTTTTTTGCAATCATTTCCATTCTGAGATATTCTTCATTTTTAATCCCGGCGACAGGTAAAGTCATCCGTAAAAATTAGGGCTAATGTGAAGGGAGCACCGAATTGTTGCAGGTATTTAATAACAAGTGGCCTGGCGCGATACCATTGGATTCAATGTGGCAATATTGTTGCAACGATGAGCTTCGTTAAATGCCAATCCTTAAAGTCGTTTTGCCGATAAGCTATTGTATTGGTAATACATTGCAGCTAGTTGAGCTTGAAGATTAATAGCTATTGTAAATTCATAATGAATTTTATATTTTTCGTGTATTTTTTTTAATGCTCGGCCGTAAATATTATCAATCCATATTCAAACAGTACTTTTATATATGTATATATATACACGGCATTGTATTTAATAGTAGTAAAACATACATTTATTGAAGATTACAAAATGATTATAGAAAGATTCTGTTAAAGTTCTCTGCTTAAGACTTGTTTAAGCAACGTACGAGCGAGCAAACAAAAATGTCTAGCCGGACCGTGGAGGCATAAATTTAAAACAAAAATACGTACTTTCGATTTTTATAATTATAATAATGAGCATTTTCTAATGCTCGTTTCAAGTCCACAGCTTTAATATTTTAGCATAAGCTGAAAATCTACAATAAAAATTCAAATGGATGAATAACTGAATAAGTCCTCGCTCACGAACACTTGGAAATTTTATTCGAATAATAATTTATATTAAGGTCATTTTCATATCGATATACTTTGGGCGAGATACTTGATTTCACAATAATAAAAAAAATTAATAAATTTACAAAATTAATCCAATATATTTGTTACTTGCTTGAAAATTAAAAAAAAAAAAAAAAAAATTGCCACAAAATTGAATTGGTGCTTGGTATGATTGTCGCGTCTCATTGATTATTCTAATTATTCATCGAGTATATTAATATTAAAAAATGACGTCGCAAATTATCAAATAGTAAACATTCAAATTTATAAAAACGATTTAAATTCTCTCCGCGTGCGTCAACTGCTCAATGCGAATGTTATAAAATTAATATAAATGTTAATTTTCTAACGAATTATCTCAACATAATCTACAATATAGCAATCGAATGAAATCGTTTGGGGGAAAAATGTTGTATTAAGATTTGGTCGTCTTATAATACTTCTCCAGGAAATGAAATTTGTGTGTTTTGACTAGACGACGACGACGACGACGACGACGACGACGACGATTAGGAATGCATTGAAAACTTTAGTAAGATCATGCAGATGTATGCATTTATTCATAGGATCTAATATGAACGCTTTGTTGTTTTTTTCTCCTTTATAATTAATGTAGGTGAACAATCAGCAGAATTAGAAGTCGTAGCCTCTTAATAGTTTTGTTTTATCGCTGGCAAGACAATAAAGTTTCCATTCAATACCAAATAATTTCAAATTCCACATTACGACGTTTTTTTATTGAGCAGATTTCGAATGCTTAAAAATAGATATTATTAAAAGGCAGATTTTGTACATATTGTAAAATTACCCGAGAGCCATTAAATATTTGAGTAAATTTTTTTAAAAGGGGTCTTCGCAGCCCGGCACAATACGTTTAATTTTAATATATCAAAGTTTTATTAGCAAAGGCACCAATTCGATCGGGCATTAACTTTTACGTCAGATGATGTGTTTTAAGGGTATCTAATCTAATCAAAATTATTTCTATGCAGCAAATTTCACAAACAAAGTCATTGCGTAAATCCGATTCATGGTATTATATATTTTTAAAAGTTTTACATGTGTTATTAACCTTTGATCGAAAATCAAAATCGACAACACTGTTTTCAATTTTTTTTTTTTTTTCACAGCACGATACGGTTTGATTTGGAATTAGATTGTCTTAGGTGCAAAATGTATTTCTAATACTAAAACAAATACGAAGATAAGTACGGAATTAAGACTAGATAATAATTTAATCCAACATTTATATTTTATTATTTATTCCGACGATAAATAAATATTTAAGCGGAAGATAAATTGTAATTTGAAAAATTTGAAAATAATTTCTATTTCATTGATTGGAGCAATAGATTTTGCATCGTGAATCAAAATTATTACTGCAACAGTTCAACGTTCAACGCTTTCTTATTTTGGTAGAATTTTTAAGTATACGCTGCGCTCGTATTGAGAAATGCGACTCGTACGCGTTGTAAGGAAAAAGGAAAAAAAAAAAAACAAAAAATTCTTTATAAAAATGAAATAAACAGTGTTGGTATTGTTTTTGTAAATTTATAAGTATAAAAAAAAAAATATAAAACGACACGATATTTGAATAATTATAACTATTAAGCAGGAGTATTGGACCAGCGGTTAAATCCAAGACGAGCAAAGAGCAATAAACAAATTATTCGCACGATTAATTCGTAGAATTTGGCCGCTGTATTAGTAGACGGTTCCACACCCTCCCACCCCCCAAAAAAAGATAGAGAAAAAAAAAAAGACTCAAAACGAGTTCTCAAAAAACAGACTACGATTACATATATTACGAGCAGTGCATTTATAATTATTAAAATAAGTACGTAAGTGTATGAATTTTGAGGAGTATTATAATTAGATAAGTATATCAAATATAAGTTGGAATACGCGCAACAGCGCGGGATTAATGTTTTGCAATGTGATTGGAGATCATAGTAGCATCGATCGTTCGGTAAGGTATTGTATAAAATTTAACGGTGCGGCACTCGACACGTGATATTGTATCTTAAAAACAAAAAGTCTCATTTAATTATATATATATATATATTAAAGTTTGAATAAATCTTGTGTGTTAGCATTGCGGAAACAAAAAGAAATACGTCGCCATTCACGTGATGTTTGTATGATGTATCTTAAAAAACATAGATAATGTTAAAGAAAAAAAAAAAAAAAAAAATTATATTCCTCAATAATAATGAATGAACAACTTTTTGATTATTTGCATTGAAAAATATTCAATATTTAATTATAAAAAAAAAAAAAAAAAAAAAAAAAAAAAAAAAAAAAAAAAAAACACCTGTTCTCAATACAGTTATTTATTAATATATTAAAGCAATCTTAAAATACTTATATATTTGTATAAACGCGTACGATTACAAATATACATCGAGAGAGAATGACACTTTTCACCTACGTAAGCTTTTTGTAATTAAAGTATTGTAACTACGAGTGTAAAAATTAATTGAATCCCTGTGGTGGAGCGTTAAATTTATTATGCGTCGTAAATACGCCATTTAGTTAATGATGTTTTTTTAATTAGAAATAAATCTTTTTAATATGCATTTGCCTCCTAATTATGCATTGAAAACAATGTTTATTGCATAAGTTACAGTAAGGGGTGTATTATTACACCGTTATTAATTAATTTATTAAAGCTACAATCGTCGTGAAGTTATTTAAAAATTGTTACGGTAGTCTGTTTATTCAAAAGACAATCATTAAAATACAATCTTCGGTAACAGTTTCATTGCTTGTACTCTCAAATAAAAGCCGTACTAATATTTAACGTTTATTTTAAGAACGACTATCGAAGAGCAATTGAGGTTCATTAATTTTATGGCATTTTAATACAACTTATAATAATCAAATTAACGTACATAACTTTAATTTTTCTTCTTCTTCTTCTTCTTTATTATTTTTTTCTTTCTTTCTTTTTTTTTTTTTTTCGATATTTATATAATTTTACAACTCCTCCTTATCGTAACGATTGCTCCAATTGTTGAAAGCGAGTTTGCATAGATTATATTCAAACAAATAAAATTTAAAAACGATTTTTATAAATAAATCGAATTACAAATAAAGTTCGAAGGTTTTACAATGTTGAACAAATCGTTTAGAATTATCGAATACCATCGTTTGCACGTTATCGCCGTTAAATATTTACCTCTATATTTAAAACAAGCACAGACAGGAGAATTATTTTTATATATCCATCTTAATATATCCATTCCACTAGAAGGAGCCATTATGTAAACAAAATAGTTACTCCTCGGTGACTGTACAAACAGATCAACGTGTATTTGCCAATAACGAACGGAACTATGGATTTAAAATCATAATGTATGACTTTGTAGTTAAGAAGAACATTCGAGCGAGTATTAAAATTTTCGAGCTGGCTCTTTTTCTAATCCCGAGGGTTAGTTAATTTTTATTTTTATTTTTTTGTTTCAGTCGCGCGTTTAGCTCTGGCCTTTATTCGTTTCTAGAAAGATTTTTTACCCCTTCCTGCATTGGAATCGAGATCTCGCCGCCTCAATCCTCGCGTTTCCTTCAATTCTCTTGGCTAATGCATTCTTCATTATCCGCCATTATTAATGACAACCTACAGCCTATTGTTATTATGGTGCATAGCATTCGCTGCTTTGTACGTTAATAAGAGCACGAATTCCCTTGTTGACATCGTGTTTTAATTCTTGTTTGTATTTACAAAATAAAATACAGACTAGTTGACTATAAAAAAAAAACTTTTTAATCATTCCTGCCTCACCAATTTTATTTTAAAATCCATCTGCTTATGTTTACATTTGTTTTATCTCTTTTTTTTTTTTTTTTTTTTTTTGTAAAAGAAATACGCTAAATGGAAAACTTATTCTTTTTTCCTCTTCGAGCTTTGTCAATGCTCGCACTATTTCTATATTTATCTTCTGTTTAAAATTTTAACTTATATATTCTGCCCTATTTCCCTCCATCTTCTGTATAACATTTTTCTCTATGATATAATAGACTACCGTATACTGTTTATTTCACGTCAAAATCTTACAGATTGATCATTGTTTTTAAGCGAACGATCTCTGTACCGACCTTAATTTTAATTACTTATTCTTACCATCGATATCGATTTTTCTACAGATTTGGACGATTCATCTGCATAGATACAAACGGATGCAGACTATTTCGTAGGTCTGAGCATAAAAATAGAAATAAAGCCGTAATTCGTCATTTTTTCACGTTACGGTCTAAGCTCCCAATTAAAGATGGGCAATTTATTACCGACCGCTCTAACAATAATAGGATAAAATAAAAAATTGCAGTTTCAATTTTTTGCAAGGCAGCGATCGGTCCATTGAAATCGGTGGACTTTTTAAATAATAAGCAAGAATTGGTATCGTCAACGAGGTGCATTTTTTTTCTCTAAAAATGTTAATATTCGTACGATTGCAGATTTCGAGAATTGGTTTTAGTACGGCGTATTCACGAAACATACTTTCGTTGCTATTATTTTGATTTCAGCGTTATTGAATTGAGAGAAAAAATTTAAGATACGTATGAAAAAAATCCTTGAAGATTATCTTTTCACGCAAGCATATTTATCATTATAAAAAGTACAATGTATACCTTTTAAGTATAAATTATTAAAAATAATTAGCGTCCTTAATTCTCCTCGGATTTATCAATTACAACTTTGCCATGCTCTTAAAATGAAAGCAAATATTTTTATCCTAATATTTTATTATTTTGAAATCAAACACGGGCATTGATAACTTGGCTTTTGATCAACTTTCAGATAGATTAAGTAATACAATCATATATGATTTGATCAAACAGTCATATACTTTTGCGTATTGATCAAACCAATATTTGTTAAGTCAAATATTATTTTTAATTCTAAACTAAGTTATAGAATATTCGGATGTATTCGTTAGCCGCGCGCTTAATGTACGTTAAACGGGGAATTTATTTTAATTTCTTCTCGGCATTCCAATAGCACAATTGTGAATTTTAATTTAACAACACGACGTTTGAGGCTATTAAATTTTTAAGAGACAGCGTGACTCTCGTAGAAAAGTGAGTGCATTGCAGTGCGGCTAATGAAATAAATAAATCATAAATGGCTATAATTCAATGCGCGAATTATCCAATTAGAGAACTTTTATAATTTTATAACCGTAAGGCTGCGAGTGAGAATTTCACTAATAGAATACTGAAATAAATTGTAAGCCGTTAATGTACTTAGCAGCTCCGAAGTTGCAACATAATTTTTTTACAAGTGATAAACGATAATTAATGCACGCGGCATATGACTGCAATCTGAAAATGGAAAGCTAGATAATTTTGTCGAGCCATGACTATTCTTTGGATAAAATTCAACCTAAGTTATGCGGGTTATTATTAATTTTGGGACAAAGAGGACATTGTTTTTTGAGATATTTGCTGGATATTTTTTCGAAAAGAAAAAAAAAAAACAACTGGAGTAGCCAAATAACATAAAACTATAGGCTTAACTACGGGTTCATAAGGACGATAATCTGAAAAAAAAAACCAATAAAGCAATAATATTTAGGTCCCTTCCCTATCTTTAGTCTATCTATATTTATTGGATTTTAATATTTTCATTCAAATACGGTCTTGATGCTTTTGCATCGTATGTTTTATGAATGGTCGGCAATTATATTTTCTTCTCCTTCGTTTAAGAACGCGATTCGGATTTTTAATTTATTTATCAAACGTAATTGATAAAAATAAGGCTTTTCTCTCGGCTGATGAGAACGGCATTACAAAAATATTCCTAGAGCTTTGAATAACTGTGTGCAAATTATTTGTCTCTCTCTCTTTTTTTTTTTAGTCCCCGAAGCACCTGAAAATCGCCCGAAAGATATTTTGAAAAAGCTTTCAATGTTACAGTCGGTGGGCGCTGTCGAATTAATTGCGAGCAATGATTATTATGAAAATGTTTTTAAGAGCGTGTAATTACACTACTTCGCTGTACGATCCAAGCAACATTTTTTTGCGATAAAATAATAATGAAACGGACGTCGTGTGTCGGAGCGGCTCACTGCGTTTGTTGTAACTTACATAAACGAAAAGTGAGACGGCAATTTGTGTCGAAATTTCCGTATGTAACGACAACGTCGAAACCTATGATACTCGTAATCCGGAGTATCCCGCATTGAGGCCGAATTCGCGTCCAAGGCGGGTTTCTCGGAAAATCGAGAGCTGCATAGGCTCTCCCCTATTGTCGAGCCATAGGAAAGGATTTTTTCAGAGATGAACTTTAGGGGTTATATATTTGCAATTGGCTCTGCGTAGAAAGCATTGTTAAATTAACGGACCATAATTATGCGCACACTCGGCTCGACGTTTTTAATCGAGATACTTTGGAGCTCTCGGACACATTTGTTTATTAAATAGAAGAATTGCGTGTAAAATGTATTTCGCACTGATTAGCGAGCGAAGTAATTTTTGTCATTTCAATTAATAATAGTAGTTTAATAAAGGATCCATTGCTAATGCAAACTCTCGGTAAATGAAAAAAAAAAAAAAAAAAAAAAAACAGGACTCATCAGGTATGCTTAGAAGAATAATTCGTACGCTCCCGTTGCAATTATTTTTGTTGTTACTACTGCTACTACTACAACTACAACTACTATTATTATTAAATTATATATATATATATATATATATATATTGCGTAAGCGATAGCGCGCCTTAATAAGCGACTGGCCATGTTTATCTTTCTAAATTTGAAAAAAATATTATTAATTTATGTAAAAGAATACGTTTTATTTTAGGACAATTATTTTTTAATCAATTTCCAACAAAAAAGTCTGTCTTCCGCCAGAATGAGCTCACACAAATGATTACGCTTATTGCTCTAAGGTCGATGAATACTCGCTTACTTTCGATTGCGCGCTAGCTAAAAAAAAAATTAGGAAACAAAATAAAATTAATTAACAAATTAAAAGCCATTGTGAATAATTAATGATAACTCGCGTCTTTGACATACTAATGATAATCATTTTCGTAAAAGAGCTCGATACAAAAGAAAAAGGCACACTTTGATATAAAGAACCTTTTGCTCTTCCAAAAGGTTAATTGTTTATTTTAATTCGGTGGCGCTTTATATTAAAATCAACTGCCATTTTGTCATTTGAAGTAAGACAATCGAAAGTATCATAACAATGCCAATATAGACAGTAAGCGCGTAAATTGGCAAATGTTCTGAATACAGTGTTAAATATTAGTCAACTGATTCGTATTTTTTCGTTTGTACACATCCGTAGGAGTTAGATTATTTTCAATCGTATGCCAAGACATCTTTAAAATCGCAATTGTTTTATTATACGCCGCTGATTAAAATATTTGCTTAAGAAAATCATAATACAAAAATCAGTATAGGAGCCGCATTTAGTAGAACGATTATTTATATGTTAAGCGCATCGCGCAAATGAGCTTTGAAGGTAGAAAAAAAAAATCTAAGAACTTAATTATTGATTTTATTGATGCATCGAACATTATAAAATGACCGTCGATTATGCAACTATACCAACTATAGCAATACCAAAAGAAGGTTCAAGTGGACATTGTAATTTTGTTTATGCACGATTATTTATAGCTGGTTTTTATAACATATATTTTAGGTGGAAGTATTTTTTGAGGATAATTTTTCTACGCAACTCCATGATATTTTTTAATAATTTGTAATCGTTGGTGCGAAAGAAAATATAAATTAGAACTTATATGATACCTTAGATTTTAGAGCTGTTGGAATATTATAATTGGATTTTATGTTACACATTGCTTTGCCATAATTATCAAAGTTAATATTTTAAATGGGGGAAAAAAATTATTTTATTTTTATTTTCCAATTGCTTTTCGTTGAAATTCCTATCATTTATGTTTCAATGAATTGTAATTAAAAATAAACATTTTTCTTCTTTATATAACTTTTTCATTGTAATTAAATTTAGAAAGTTTGTAATGTAGTTTTTCAAGACAGATATATATATATATATATTTATATAAGTTTATATCTCGTTGGCACTTTTTTCAGTCCAATTTAAATGAGTTACGATCATTCATATTTTATCATGTAATATTTACTACCATACATAAAAATGTCGAAGTAAATCTATTATTCATTACAGTACTAATATGTATTGTATTGGTTTTAAATAAAAACATTTGCTAATTCTATTACTTTAACCATTAACAATGGAATATGACTTTTTACGATATATTTAGTCATGTTTTACATATAAATTGTGTACATTCAAGTTAAGCTGAACTAGATTTTTTAATCTATTTACCGATGACTTATGTATTCGAAGTTTAATTTGAATGAATATAGAGGTCGAAATTATTTAGATGTATCTACAAAGTCTAAATATTTTACAGGGATTTCCCTTTTAACAATTAAGAACGCGTAAATAATTTAATAAACTAGCCCATTGTTGCTGAGCGATAGTAATTTTTTTCGTTTATTTACGAAAGCAAAACAATAGGCAATATAATTATGCTCTTTCGATCGAAATGTTGTTTTATTTTTTCGTGAATAAACATGATAAATATTGATCCTTACGCAATTGAGATATTAGACTTTAAAATATTCTCATAAAAATGGTTAAATAGCACAAGGTTAGCGTTGTTTATGTGATTTTAATTTATTTATAATGCTACGCATGGGATTAAGTAGAAAATAATCGATCGTTGTTTTTTTTCTTCTTCTTCTTCAAGCACCCCGATAATTATTATTGCAAAATCGTTGTCAAACACATAAATTTCTTTATGCACTGAATTGTAGTGTACGAGCTTTTAAGAAATCGATGGAATTAAATCACCGCTTATTTAAATAATTAATCTTCGGCGTTTAGTAAAAAGTAAAGACACATTTTTATTTACCGTTGTACCTAATTCGAATTGACATCAAAATAAAAAATGTAACGCACCTACGAGCATCGAAAAGTCAACAGTAACAATTATTATGCTAAAGCATTTACTAGAATAATTATAACATTTACAAAATAAATACGCTAAATCAGTTGCCAAGTCATTTGTTGATATTAAAATGAAATTTAACAAAAATTTTGCTTATATCGTCTTAGAGTTTTTTGCCTGCGTCATAAAAATGTTCATAAAATAGTGATTTAGTAAAATTTTCCATCCCAATTGTAATTTGTCTTTTGAGCCACTGAAAACCGTATTTGCCAAATTACTCGATTACTTTACAACTGCAGTACAGCTTGGTCGGGGCGCGAGAATATTTTACAACGAATAATGTTAAAGAGAAAAAAAAATGGTCACGCCCTGCTCTTTTCCATACGATAAGCAATAATCGCGCACAATCAAATTCTCACTTATCAATGTCTGCTCATGTGAATTGTAAATTCAAGATTTGCCTACACCGTTTCAATTGCACATTTCCATGTAGCGACATTGTCTGTTAAGTAAATGTGTAGTTCATAAGTAAAATTCTTCAACCGAATTAAGCACTTTATTCCATATATATATATATATATATCGCGTTATAATTTAATTTTAAAACCAGTGCCGCCCGCGATAAGAATAGCTCCCAAAAAAAAAGGTCTTACTCGACTTTGTTCAGACAGGTACAATAATGCCTACATTAAAATTAAGCGTCTGAAAAGAAATTTAGCGCTGTAAATTTTTCCTCCCCCCCTCCCTCCCTCCCTCCCGCCCCCAAAAAATACCGCGCTCGCCGGCTGGAAATCAAGTGGGCGCTCGAAATAAAAATTCCTCATTATTATCGTCATTGACAAATATTTTGAAAGAGCACCGTATGGTTAATTTTATACATTTATTTTTTCAATAGAATATTCATTATCTTTCGGGAATAGTTATCTTACATTCATTTTGTCAACAATAACCTCATCTATAAAATAGATTTGATAACGAGCATTTTTTAGTTCATCGCTGGCAACATAAAATGATCGCTCTTAGCATTATTTATATCGTTTTGTCGTTAAGTGCTGGTAAGATAAAATTATTCAACTTATTCTCTCTCTCTCTCTCTCTCTCTCTCTCTCTCTCACTACGACTGTATCGTCATCCTGTAATAATGGCCTCTATCGTCGACGACAGTACACAACAGCGATAGAATATCGGGTCTTCGAGGGGATCGCGAAATCGTATCCCACTGCATCCAATCGAAGCTCAAAGGGACTCGCGGATCATTTCTAAAAACGGGCAGCCACTGCTCCCCGAGCACCGGGAGAGCCTCTCGCTCCGTACCCTTCGAGCCCGTTCCTCGGACCAAGAGAGTAAATGGGCTCTCCCCGCCGGGCCTCTCCCCAACCGAGACACCGGCCGAGCCCCCCGGGAAGTCCTCGTCGGGCCCCCGCCCGGGGAGGCCGGTCGGATTTCGGGCGAAGATTCGCCCCCGCGTGTCTCGGTCGCGAGGCGCCTCGTTGAGCGCCCGATTCGCGACACCGCTGGGCCCCGTCGGCCAATGGCTCCTGGCCCCTTATCGCTCGGGCCAATTCCCTGTCAACGCGAGCCCCGTCGCGACTATCGCCGGCACCCTGGGCCTCTCTCTCTCTCTCCCTCCCTCCGCCGGGATAGCTCGCGGCGCCGCGACCGCCGACGAGGACCGAGGAGAGTCTCGAGGGCTGCTCCTCCTCCTCCTCCCCCCCCTCGCCGCGCGCTCGCTCGGTCTTATCTCGGCACCGGCCCGTTCGAATTATTATTCCTCCCGACGACGCTCGCCTCGTTTGCGCGTGCGCGCGCATACACCTACGCAGATAAATAGATGTGCGCGTGTGTAAGCGGGCTACGCGAGAGCGAGGGGCGTCGAACGCAGCGCAACCCCGAGCGGCCGAGGACTCGCAGGGGTGGGTCGCGAGCCAGGGGGGCGGGGGCGGGAGGCGCGGTGCCCGTAAAAACAATCCACAGGAGTCAGCGGCTCGGGCTTCTATTCCAGGCGAGACGCTCGGCCTTCCAGGCGGCCCGGGCAGGCAGCCGAGGATCATCGGGGGCCACGACACGGACATAAGGGCCTACCCGCACACGGTCTCGATAATATCCTACGAGTTCAACGAGCACTACTGCGGCGGGGCGATTATAACCGAGTGGCACGTCATAACTGCGGCCCACTGCATCGACGACTCGCGATTCGAGACCGCCAGAATCCACGCGGGCGTGAGCAACATAACCGGCCTCGCCGGCTACCTGTACACCATCGCCGGGAGCAGCATCCATCCCGATTACTCGGGGGAGATGAGGTTCGAGTCGATGAACCGGCACGACATCGGCATCGTCAGGGTGCGTAGGCTCCGTCCTCCATCGTCCTGCGTTGGCCGTCGTCCTCTACCTCCGACCGCCCCCCCCCCACTCGCCCCACTCGCCAGAGCTGACCGAGGGATCCCTTACCCAACAGGTGAACGAGCGAATCGTGTTCAACAAGTACCAGAGGAAGATCGAGCTGCCGACTAAGAACGTCAGGGTCGGCCGGAAGGTCACCCTCACCGGCTGGGGGGCCAACAAGTACTACCCCGTGCAGGCGATGCCCGACACCCTGCAGAAGGCCACCATGCGCATCCTCGACAGCAAGGAGTGCTCCAAGCGCGTGCCCTTCACCATAAGCGACTCGCAGATGTGCGTCTTCGAGAAGAACGGAGTCGGCGCCTGCATCGTGAGTATCGCCCCGGGCCTCGTCGCCATCGCCGATGTATCTCGATAAGAACGGACTCGCGCGCCCCCCCCCCCACGCTACCCCCTTGTCAATAGGGGACTCATCGATCCTCTCCTCGGATCTCCCATCGATCGAGGGAGCTCTCGAGGCGGCCGAAGGATCGTTGCCCGTCTTCGAAGCGAAGGGAAGGACCATCGATCGACAAGGATCGAGTATCGATCGGGATCGCGAGCCGTCGCGTTGGCGGCCAGGATCGGCGACCGCTGTCCATCGGCAACGAGCCGAGGGTGCGGGCCTCGGACGAGGACTAACTTTTTTCTTCTCCTTCTTCTTTTTTCCAGGCCGACAGCGGCAGCCCCCTGATAAGCGATCGCAAGCTCGTCGGCATCTCCTCGTTCATCCATCCCTGCGCAGTCGGAGCTCCCGACATATACACGAGAGTCTACTCGCACTTGGAGTACATCAGATCCGTCATAAAGGCTTAGCGCCGGTTTCTAAGTCGGAGGCATCCTGTGGCCTTCCACCCCGCCCGCCCGCCCAAAAAAAAAAAAGCCTGCGAGTTCGAGCCCTCGCCCCGGTACTGCCTGGTCGAGCCGCCCTCCGGGGGGGAGGGGAGGCCCCAGGAGTCCGCCACCGGGGGCCAACCGATGCGCTCCCGCTGCTCGCTGCGATCCTACGACCGGCGGAGAGCCTCCTCCGTTTTCGAGGCCCGAGGATTGCGCCTTAGCGATCGCTCGAATGATGAATCAGCCGACGATTGCCTGCCTTTACGCGCGGGCACACATCGATTCGATCCGAGCGTAGAGCCCCGCCGCCGCCCAAACTCCCCGGGTTTTGCCCGTTGCCATCGATCGCTGACGCGGCGGTAGATTTGTAAAATTGCCCTTGGAGCTTGGTGGCCGGCCGGCATTACGGTCGATTAGGCTTAATTTTATGTTTATTACTTTTGATAAAAGCATGACACAAAATGACACGACGGAATCGAGGAATAATTTGACTCGCCTGCGAATTGAATCCTAATAGGATGTAGTTAGTAAGATTTTGTACAAATTTGTAGGTTAACTGGCGTTTCGATTTTGAAACGACTGGGCAGGAAAAAGAAAGAGAGAGAGAGAGAGAGAAATGAAAAGAAGAAGAAGAAGAAGAAGAAAAAAAAAACAAGTATATTATTTATAAACCGTAACTCTTAAGCTTCTTTTTACTTACTTTTTTGTAACTTTTAAGCGTACCGCTCCGCGACGCTAAAACGATCGAGAAATAGAGATACATTTTAACGAGCGGTAATTCAGTCCTTGTAAATTTTGTAAGCGAATAAACGGCTTTTGTCGAAAAGCGATCTATACCCATCACCAATTGTAATGGTTTTGCCCATTGGGACGCGTCATTTATTGTAACAAATAGCTCGCGATTATTCGACAGTCATTGCATAAGTTTCTTACCCAATGCCATAATCTACCTGTACAGCGACAACATCCAGACGAACTAAAGCGCGCGCACTGTAAATTTTATACCGATAAAGGGTCCCGCAACATTCCCAATTACCGTTTATTGTAAAGCGTTTGCTAATCCCCCCCCCCCGGATGAACGCGTATCGTACCTCCACCGGCAGGGATCGCAATGAGGTACGCGGCTAAAGTACGGCCACCGCCAGTAGGATTGGGACCGTCGCGTTTCAATCGTTGCCTCGATTCCCGATATCCGCGTAGATAAAATCGTATTCTTCGAAGCGAACCGAGCCCTAGAAGCCGGAAAAAAGGCCATCCATCGGTGACCCTTGCCCGGAAACAATAATCGGCCCGCGTATCGTGGGCTCGACAGTCGAGCCAGTCTGCCGCCGGTGATTCTTATCTGGAATAAAATTAGCCCTCCCCCCGGTTAACGGAGTTCGGCGTTCGGTATTCTTCTACATTATTACTCGCGCTAATGCCCATCGATCCAAGGGGTAACGCTCGAAGGCGGGCTCATCGATGCTACAATACACTTACTCCAATTGGGAGCGCGATGGAGTTGGGGTCGATTGGTAAAAAGCGAAACAAGTACCGCGAAGGAAATCAAGCCCAGAAGGTTCGCGGGCCGGGGGTTGGGGGGAATTATATTGGGCAGCGCTCGAGGGTCGACGGAGGAGGAATGTATAATAAGCGGCAGAGAAATTTACGAATACGTCGTCGTCGTGGCACAATTGCAATGACGATTTCTTTTGATCCAGCGGCCTTTGTTATTCGAATCAGAGGAGTCGATTAATTAACCAAGTGATTATTTGTAATTTTTATAGCATTGTATTAATTCTATTGGCGTTTTTCACGTGGCAGCGTGCCTTATTATTAATATCCAGACTCTCGTATTTATTTCACTCCTCTTAATTATAATCGGACTGCAATGCACTCTATTAATAAATAATACACGTTTGTGTGTTATTTCGCGGCTAGGCGATTGAAATTTACCGGAGCGCAAACATTTACATGATATCGTAATTTCGAAATATTAATATTCCACAATGAAATTCGTACGCTACGCATTAAAGAAGCAAAACAATGGCTTTAAGGACAATAATACAGAGAGATATGTAAAGAGTTATTAAGCAGGATTGCGTTCGCGTTGCTGAATGACAATTTTTTTTTTTTTTTTTTATTTCCATTTTATTGCGCAACCATGAAAATATTACATTTTTAAACGAAGCCTTTTAAAGGAGATATTTTGATACGGTTAGAAATATCTATGGATTCGGTACGGAAGGTTTGCGTGGTTTTGCCAAGCATTGCATTGCATTTAATATACATAAGCTTTAAAATTAGATATAGACTAACTAATGCAAGTATGATGCGCACGTAATTAAGAGCTTGAAATTAGCTTGTCTACGATTTTACGCGATTCAATTATTAATTTTGGAGATTATTTTCGGCTTGATGTAATTTTTTCTATCGTCGTATTATTGAACAATTGACAGCCTAATGAAAAATGCATTTGAATTGCTTGTAATGAAAAGTAGAGGATTGTGAACTTGTAACGAAAAAATGCAATAAAATTGGCTCTTCTTTATACTTGTCTCCTAAAAAAAGCTTTAGTGCAGTCTATTGCATGAAAATTGATTCAAATTTAATGCTAATGGCCGTGAAGGTTTCACAGATGCTTTTACTGTTTCCAGCGACGCGGCATATGCGTATTGGAAATTAAGAAAATCGCTTAAATAATGCACACTGTATCCTCGATAATAAAAACATTCGTATGTTTTTTTTTTTTTTTTTTTTTTTTTTTTTTTTGCGTCAATTCAATGCTAATGTAAACAGCGGCGCATTAGGGTAAGAAAAATCAATATCGGCTTATCCCAAAAATGTCAATACCGATATGTGAAAAATTACAATCCTCCTGTGTTCCTTGCATTGGATCAATATTCATATTTGCAAATTATAATATTACCGTTAGCATAGTTCATTGTTCTATTTCTTACGCAATAACGATAAATTAAGAAAATTGCCAAACTCAGTTACTCGGATAGACGTGAAGAATGTCCGGCTTTATGATTATTCCCTGTCAATCGAAATAAAAGTGCGTATTTTAAAAATAGCTCCAATTACATCGGCTTATGAATGAAGTGCCGATAGTAATATAAGAATAATAGTTGCTCTCCTATATAAATACATTTATAATTATACTGATTTTGCCGACGAATGTTGCGGGACTAATACTCGAGGACCATTAGAATAATGGACAAAACTAGTTGTCTTGCTATCGTGCGCTCGTACATTATCCAGAGCGTATAAATATAATATATATATATATATATATATGTATCAATATTTGCCTTTATCTGAAATTAATCAAATCATCTGTGCGTGTATTTTTTCTTACTGTTTACGGTGTAATGTTTTATTTTAACGGAAACTATATACATGTGTGTACATTCGCATACGGAGCTATATATATATATATATATTGCGACGGAGTATCACTTAATAACAACAACAACAATTATCGACGTTAATCATTATCATCGAGCAAAATAAATAAGCTGGCATTTTTGTTAACGAGACGATGAGTTATTATTCAAATCCGAGCTCGACTAGTGGCATTAGCTCCGATATCTCCGTAAAAATAATGTACAATGACGTCTCGATGTTTCGATGTAAACGTGCGCGCGCGCGTTAGGATGAAAGATCGTACGTGTATTTTTCAAATTAAGCACACCGATTGAAACGTTACGCACGACGAATAAAATTAAAAATTAACTTTTACGCTCACGCTCAATTGCATTTAATTACTCGGAGTAAGGCTTAAGCACGTGTTTGTGTGCGTGCGCTTGGTAAGTAGTCGTTACCCGTACAGTCTTTTATAAAAAAAAAAAAAAAAAAAAAAAAAAACAAAAAAAAAAAATTTTTATATATAGAATACCATTATGGAATACCAAGGCCGTGTGGTAACTTTCTCCGGGTGGGAATGAACGTATCGTGAGAGATCTGCTTTTTTGCTTAATAATCAGCGAAAACAATTTCTACGTGAAAAAAAAAAAAAACAACAACAACAATGATAATAATGGTAATAAGAATAATCATCGTCATCTAAATGAAAGCGGATGGACGAACATCGAGAACTTTCAAAACTTGGAATAAAAGAAGCAACGATCTACGAATAAGTTTCTTTCCTTTCCTCTCGAGTCGCAAAATTCAGCGCAAATTGGTAAATAAAATTAAATAACCCGAGACCGCTCGCAACTCGGGCTCCCCGTTAATCATCGTTTTAACGGCGTGCACGGGCGCAGAGAATTCGGACTTCGAGCTAACCCAAAAAAAAAAAAAAAAAAAAAAAAAGCTAAAAGAGTATTTCGAAAAATTTCAATCTTCGCGAAATCCCGGCATCTTTTAAATTGACATTTCCTAGAAACGGTTTTCCCTCCGCCCCCCCCTTTTTCCCTTTTGAAACCTGTACCTCTATGCGCGCGATTAGACCGCAAACGTCGAATTGCATTGACGTGGCCGAAGGCAGGCTGCGGAAAATGATCGAAGCCGAGTACCCTACGTTGTACGTAACTCGTACTCGACTCCGTTATAAGACTCGCGTCTAAGGCAAATGGTCTCGTTAACATCTGACCAGCACCACCCGTTAAAGATAAGCCAGGCTCGTTGTTAATAAAAGCCACTCGATAGCTTGAGAATTAATTCGGCGGATACTCGAGCGCTTTCCAAGATCTTAACGCTCCGATTCGTCAGAGAGCCTTTACGATGATGATCTTACGAGACGCCTGCGAGCTTTTTTCACGCGTCGAGGATGGAGCCTTGCTTTTTGTTTAGCTGCACGCGCGAGCATCCAGTCATTTCTAATGACTAACCACGATGCGGAATATGAGCTGCGAGCGGCGGCGGCGGCGGGCGGGTGGGGGCGGGGGGAAATCCTCGATAGCGCGATTGCCATGTTCAAGTTGGAGTTGCTTTTTTTTTTTTTCTTTATTGAAATTTCTAAGGCAGGATCATCATCGATACAAGAAGACGAGTAAAATAAAAACAAATTGTCGCAACGTTCAAAGGCCTTTACCTTTGAATAATGATAATTTACTTTTCTTATGCACCGATAATTAGTATTGAATTACGAGGAGCATTGGATATACCGAAACAGACGTTAAAAAAGTAATGCACCTCTAGCCGTGCACGTGCTAGCAAGAAAGTACGTACTAATTTTTGTACACGTTCTGTGAATGTAATTGCGAATGATTTCCATATGAATAAATAAGCCAACTGTATTCTATTTAATTCGATTATATAAGCTTACTGCACTTTATTATCAATAATATCATGCCGAAGGTCGTTTGCGTTTATTTTACAATACAAAAAATTGTACGAATAAATTGTTGCGATACAAAAAATTTGAAAAAAAAAAAAGAAAAAAGAAAAAAGGAGAATAATAATAAGGGGAAAAAACTTTCTGTAGAGTACAGAATTATTGACGTTCGCAGTGTAGATCGTTGGAAAAAAAAAAAATCAAAATTTTATAATCTCCATTTTTACGCGAGTAGCGCTGTAAGTTAAAACGATAAATACGAAAAAAGTAATTGAACGTAATGCAAAAAAAAAAATATATATATATATATGTGTGTGTCGTCTTTCTGTAACGATTTTTAAGTATTTTCAAATATGAAACCTGATCGATCAAGGTAATTAATTAGCAATATTTAAGTGCCTTGGTATGTTAATTTTTCGCGAGGAGAAAAAAAATTATTCCATCGACGCGACAAATCATAATAGCATTTAACATTTTTCTTCATACTTGTGCAGATACAATTTGCCTCGTTTAATTTTAGTTTGGCAGCGTGTACTTTATTAGCAAAATAAAAAAAAAAGGAGAAAAAAAAAAATTTACGTAATAATTATTGAGTACGGCAAGATAATATCAACAATATTATCGGTCACCGATCATCAAGAGAATGCAAGGAATAATGGATTTTACGCGAGTGCACGCAGCAGACGATTGAGTAACGCAAATAATTTTTACGTCTTCGAAAAATTGACAAGCCAATAAAGGCTTTCTTAAAACACACACACACACACACACACACACACACACAACAAAAAAAAAATTTTCAGCTTGCTCTTGAATGCGTAATAACGACGCGCCGCATAATATTCCACATATATTTTACAGAGACTTCTCGGGTCTCGAGTAATTTATGCAAATATTGTCAAATAGAAAACGGAGCCGCGTAATTTTCGCGGGGGCATTTTAACCTCGGGCCCGTGTGCTCCTTCCGCGCGAGTAGGGAAACCTTTTGAATAAATTGCCCGGCCCATCGATATCAACGAAGCTCCTACGAATAATTAACGCAAGAACGGGTTTCGTAGATAAAGGATTTAATGTTCTTAAGTACAATAATATATGCCACGGGACATAGCCTCATGTGAATAGCGATTCGAGACCTTCGGCAAATCGTGCATTCTGGAATATTTATAGTGCCACGTAATACTTTCTATTTCCAATATATTACAATCAATATTTATCGAATAATGAGGATCCGCGGGGCGAGAAGAGGCGACGCGTAAGATATTTCATTTCCCGAGGATTTCAAATAATCCTCGGTGTTATTGTATGGGTGTATCTTGGCCGACTTCCCCTCTCCCCATCCGCTTCGAAAAAAAAAAAACGAAAATAAAATAAGAGAGAGAGAGAGAGAGAGAGAGAAAGAAATTGAAATTGAAAACTGAATGAAATATCATCGGCATTTCCGAAATCGAATATTATTTTAATTGAAGAATTTCAGCTATTTTCGAACGTATGTTTGTTAAGGTCGAATACAAATTACAAAGCCGTTAAATTTATTCTCGCCGGTAGATATAATCGTGAATCGTGTCTTAATCTTTACGCGCGTATAAAAGATTGTACGAAACTCTTTATTATGCTGTCTCGCCGAAAAATGCGACTTTATCGATTAAACCGTATTAAACATAAATTGTAAAGGACGGAAAGGCGAGGATGCGCTTACTTTTAAATAATCATACGCGTAAGAGCGATACATAACTCGACAATGTATTGGCTTAAAGAGCTCTCGAGCTCTATATTACGAGACTCTTTCCTCTTGGCGCTAACGAGGACTGGATTATATCAACGAACAAATCCCCAAACGAACGAATAAAGCTAACGCCTCGAGGACCGAGAACAACATTCACCGAGGTATTGCACAAAAGGTAGTGGCAAAGAGCCTTTTTTCCTTAACCGGCCTCGCTCGCTCGCTCGCTCGGCCATTATCTCTTCGAGATCTCTCAAAATCTCTCGGCGAGCCACGTACGCGAATACTCCGAACGAACGGCTTTGATAATTTTCCGCCCTGAGCAGAGGCCCGCGCGGCTCCGTCCAGGGGGGGGGGCGGGCAAAACGAGGCCGGGCCGCCGCGCGCGACAACCACCACCGGTCGTGTGTCGGCGTCGAGCTCAGGCCAATTTCAACGCCGCGGAGGAGGCGAGCCACTACCGGGACTAGCGACGACGTCGGCCCGAGAGACTCTCCCGGTGTGGATGACCGAGATCGGCCGAGGGGGAGGGCGCTCCTCCCCTCCGAAGGGAAGGAAGGCCGGAGAAGAGCCGAGGGCGAGACCCTCGCGGTCGATAAGCCGAGCCCGGCCGGCCGCGGGAGGTTGGCTGCGCTTGGCGGGGAGGGCCGGGGTGTGCGCGTTGCGGGGGGGAGGAGAGTAGAAGCAGAGAGAGAGAAGAGAGCAGAGAGAGCAGAGAGCAGAGAAAGTAAACAGCTGCACTCACTTACTTCCGTTCCGTTCGCTGGTCCAAAGCAGGCAAGTCGAGCGAGCAGCCGATGGACGAATTATCGGAGCGCGAGCCGAGGAGCCGTGACCAAAATGCCGAGCTAGGCCTGACAGGGGCATGACTTTTATATGGACATTGGCGGCGACTCGGCCGCCTCCTAACGTCTGCGCCTTGCGATATTCTTTCTAAACCACCGTTCGGATCAACAATTAGTTTTAGTAACAAAGCCCATTTGCCCGTGGAGCGGACGAGCCGCTCTCTGACCCCCCCGGGCACCGGGGATCTGCCCCTGGCTCTCCTCTATCCTGGCGCCTTCCTTCCTTACCTCCCCCCCGCCCTTCCCTCACCACCGTTTCTCTTTCCCTTTCCTTCTATCCTTCGTCAGCGACGATGGGCCGCCCTGAGCCGGCGACGAGTCGCTGCGGCTGTCCTTCGACGCCCCGGCCGATGAAGCATCGTCGGCTGTTCGATCGCCGATTTGCCGGGCGCTCGAGGACGCGCGGCTTCAAGCCCCTGGCCCGGAGAACCGCCGCCGCCGCAGCCGGGACTCAACGATTTTAGAGAACTTTCTAACGAGAACGGCGTCCGCGGGTACGCGCCGCGGTGAAATCTCCGATGATTCCCCCGGTGCGGTAGGAGGGCGCTAATTAAAATTGCGAGGCGATTCGAGAACTCGAGTTGTCTTCGGCAGCGGCCTCGCCGCGCGATATTTATTCGCGATGCAATGGAGCCGCGCCGCCGACGTTTTGTCAATATTAAATCTCTTGCTGGGAGACCGAGCGAAGGGTACATTGGGCGCAGGCCAATGGGAGAGCCGTGGATTCCTCTCTCCTGCGTACGCGTACGAATCTACCGAATGCTTCGATTAGTTAATCGGCTACCCATTTAACCGGTATCCAGTGAAAGCTACGCCGAGTTTACATACGCGCTCTAATTAATGTACGTTTATGTAATTCCCCTCGATAATTATGAGCTAGCCTGTAATTCTTATTTAAAATAATATTTCTTGTAATTTATACGTACGTATACATATACATATACGTGCGTATAATTTGTATCTTTTTACGCTCGCGCCCCTGTTGAGAAATAATTTCCTCTATTTCATTTACTTTCGATAGTGCAAATAACAAGGGAAATTGTTTAAGAGCGATAACTGACATTTACATTGGAAAACGTTGTTTATTTTTTTCTTCGCGACATAAAATTCGAATTAAAATTTTTGGCGCGATAGATCAAATTTTTTGGCTCGGAAAAAAAAAAAAAAAAAAAAAAAAAATACCAAGTGTCAAAAGAGTTGCTTGGAAAGATAAAAATAGATATAAGATTCACATCCAAATGCAGATACTTTATACGAACTTATCTGCAACTTCATTATTCTCTATATTTTGATGTCTATCCGTTGCGAAATTATCAATTTTTCAAATTAATTTGTTTTGTCGTATTTCTAAAAATAGATCGCATTAAAAAAAAAATACTTGATCACTGTGCCTCCTAATGCCGTGAAGCTTACGTTTATTGGTTAAAGAAAATTTAACGAACACATTACACTAATCTATCAATTATCGTAAGGTATTTCATAAAGTTGACTACTGACTGAAAATAAAGGCATGCGTTAAGCTTTCAACGATTATTAAAACCTAAGAGATTTAATTTCCTTTGATTTTGTACGAGGCTCTCAAATTTGAAGTTAAGAATGCGTATTAAAAATTATAAACAACATGCCAGAATATATTTAAACTGGTGGTTATTATTAAATATCGGCGCAGAGAACGATTCCACAGATTTATTTTTACGTTATAAACAAGAGAGCTCTGTATGTATTTTAATTCAGAGATAAACTACAATATTCACAACAGTACTGAAACACCATCTTTATAAAATTAATTTGATTTGTATTAAAAAAAAAATGAAAAAAAAAAAATATATACATATATATATATATATCAACTCGTTTATAGCTAAATCATATGGAAACTTTTTAACTGCATTATGCACAATAAGTAATGTTTTTATTGATTTCATTTGCCGTTGTATCACACATCGACCACTTGTTACAGAACTTATCTTTTATCTCAGATTTTAAATATAATACGAAAACATAACACTTAAATTCAGAAGAACCAGCGAGCTCTTAAAAAAAAAAAAAAGTTACAACGTCTCTTGGCAATGCAAATTCGTCGTTAAATTCAATGTTAACGGTCAATATTAAATAAGTCTTTTTTTTTTATCCAGTTAAAGTTCATTTTACGCGGTAGTCGTTAGGCTAAGTATCAATACAACGATATCTTATATTTATCTCGTAATACGATTCGTCCAACGATCTAGAATTTCCTAGCTAAGATACAGTTTGTTATTTCGGAAGAAACTGTTTTCCATAAGATTTTGAATCAACGTCCGTGCGTTTTTTCCAATAAAACAATCATTTGCAGGCGCTTGATCTTTTAGTTTTGCCATCGCATTTATTAAAGTACAAATTCGAGTACTTCGGTTGCCGTAAAGGATAACTTTCAATTACGAGCTATTTCGATTCGATGCTTGCGCGAGGCTCTTATTGTTCAGAACGCACGTAAGACTTAATAAAAAGGCAGTATAATTCGATTAAAAATCGTTCTTTAAATTGGCGGCACGTACAACCATTCGATCGTTCAAAAGATGAGTAAATTTTATACGATTTATGGAATCCGATACGAAACGAGCAGTCATTAGATCGGTATCAATTTTTTTTTTTGTTTTTTTTGTTTTTTTTTTTTATTCAAGCCCGCCGCTGCTCAGTTCGCGCGCTTATCAAATTCCAGAAAGCAAGCGATCCTCGCTTCTTAATAGTCGTAATACTTGTTTATTATCTAATATAATCGAGTTGCCTCAAATACCGTCGGGGATATTATCAGTCGTCTCTTAACTTAAATATCATTCGTGCGCATAAATGACAAATAAAGTAACGAGCAATTAATAAATATATCACTCGTGCTCGAGCATGATCGTGGATACGAAATTTTTTTTTTAAATTCGGAAGCAACAATTTTCGTAATACGCTCTGCAAAGAATTCAGCATGTCCAAATATTCTTTAAGCATGGTAAATTCCTAATTTCTACTTGGTATCGTTCTTCGCAAGAGGCGCAATAATTTTGATACAAAGTTACGTGCAGTTTGATTCAATTGGAATATTATTTTTTTTTTAACGCGGATTAGCCTTCAAAAAAGTCCCGGAGTACGTGATTTATTCAAAGCAATTGATCACTGCGATAAAACAAAATACAATTGGCGTCTCCTTAACTCAATAAGCGCTGAATCGTATTTAACGATTGGCTCGTGGAGCCATCGGACCTCGTTCGTTCTTTGCAATGGGTTTATTGAATTACTTTTGCGCGAATGATGGAGAGGACTAATTTCATTTTGGTTAATAAGCGTTCGATCGACTTTTTTTTATGATTGCGCGCAGCTACGAGCAACCACTGATACGATCAGCCTCTAGATTCTTATGTAATCATCGCTTGGGTATAATTTTGACGTGCATTGTCACGAGTTTCGCTTCAAATTTACTCTCTTGGTTTATGCAAAATTCATCGCTAGAAGAACTTGTGCACGCG
This sequence comes from Kradibia gibbosae, assembly GCA_018907135.1. Taxonomy (NCBI): domain Eukaryota; kingdom Metazoa; phylum Arthropoda; class Insecta; order Hymenoptera; family Agaonidae; genus Kradibia; species Kradibia gibbosae. Next base: position 2,936,665 of record JACCHX010000001.1, on the reverse strand, counting down.
CGGACAGAAATTACGCGATTTACCGAAGGAAATTCTGAAAAAAAGTCTCTGAAAAAAAAAAACCATTAGAAAAAAAAACCTTTAAAAAAAAAATGTTTACTTTATCAAGTGACAAATAAGTGAGTATTTGCTATGCACGACATCTCGAATATTATTTCTAGTCGTTTTAAAAATTAAATATTATCGCGCGCTCGGCTTGTTTTTTTTTTTTTTTTTTTTTTTTTTATATTTATGCCCGGGCATCGATTGCCCAATAACATTTGTACCCTTATTAAAATTGCACGACTGGCCGAATCTCATTAAAAAATATTTTTTTAACAATAAATTTATAGTAAACAGATGCCGGCGCGAATGTATTATTAGTTAAACACATTTGGTGTGTGCACTATCGCTTTATTATTATTATTATTATTATTATTATTATTATTATTATTATTAAAAAATCGTTTGCTTATCGTATATTGGTATAAGAGACATTGAAGAATGGCATTGAATTCGTAAACACGTAGTCATCGAGATCTTGCAGTCTTAATGTATGCAGGATTCGGAACTGTCTAAATTTAGCTGAAATTTTTATTTTGAAAAAATGAAAAAAAAAAAAAAAAAAAAAATGCTAAAAACTATAATGTTCAACGGATGCAATATTTATTGTAACGGCAAACAAGGGTACAATAGAGAGAGGAACCAGCACAAATCAAATGCAAAATAAAATAAACTTTTTATCGATTTTTAATAAAGCATCGAGAAAAGGAAAGAACGTGACACCTTTGCAAAATAAATTTAGCTCCGCTGGATTATTTTAATCGATTTTACGACAACTATATAAATCTTATGTTAAATACAAAGTGCGAAAAGCAATACGAATGTGATAAAAGGCACAAATTTACACGACGAAACAAATGCATTCAATAATCGATCTTGCGTTGTAGGCAATAATGATAAATTTGAACCGAAAGAGGAAAGGAGGAGGAGGGAAAAAAAAAAATAGAAGCGTCGCCCAAAAATAAACACGCATCCCGTAAATTATCTTAATTCTCCAGTAGTTTAACGATCGATTCGTCGCCCGCGAAGTAGACCAGCTAAGAAAATGATGTGCCTCGAAAAAGGTGACGGTCTCCAACAGTCGACTCTGGTCGGCTTAAATTTTCGGCCACGGTCTATTTACCGCGGGCATATCAAGTATCGGAGTGCCATCCGATCGCTGGCCTCAAAATTCAACATCGGTCGGCTCGCTCCTCGGCTTCATACTCGGGAGATTTCGCTCCTCGGATTCGCACGGCCGATATCGGGCCGAAAAGTCGGAGACTGCGCGAGGCGCCCCAATGAGTTCGTTAAGTTATTTCCCCGGCGTTGCCCTCGTCCTTACTCGTCGATGCCGATTCAACGCCGCGTCATTGGCAAGGCTTTCAAATCTGAAAGAATCAGTCCTCGCCACCTCCTCTCCCCGGTGCCCGTCGCCTCCTCGCTCCGATAAAAAAAAAAAACGAGCAGCCGATTTTAACGCCGATCTAACTTTGTTCGCCTGCACCGGTTATCGGTATTTTGCGCGCGCGCGAGTTTTCCCCCCACCACCGCTGCTCTACCTTTCGAGCGTAGCTTTTATGGCTCTCGGAGCGACTTTAGATCCGCGCCGAGATCGAAACTACCGAGCGACGTCTTCCGAGCAGATAATGACGAATCCGAGAGGGAAGCTTTTACCCGAATTTAATCGATACGACGCGTGCCGCTTCCACCCCCCTCCCCCCTCCTTTTCACGCTGGACCACTCCGGTCCCGTAAGCTCGGGCTCGAGCTTGAGTTGAGAGAAAAAAAAGAATCGCAAAGATCCGTTTTACCGCTCTGCCAGGAGCCAATGAGCGTCGGCCTACCGGCGAACGAAACTTTGGAAAAATCTATTAGCCAATTGCAATTGGGTGCGCGAGCTGCTGGCTCGGGATTCTCTCTCGGCGGCGCATCCTTGGGAGATAAAATCGAGCGCGCGGCTCTTTTTTCCCCCCAATGCCTTTTACAAAAGCTTTCGCTGCTCCGATCGATAAGTTTCTCCTTCGCGTTTACTTTCACTGGACTACTCTTTTGATGCTTTCACGCACGGCACGGCCGTAACTCCTCGGGTGAGAAATACCTCTGTTGCACCTGCGCCCGTGGGCCCTCTCTACGATATTCTCTCGCATCCTCGATTCTGGTCGGTGGTAGGCTCGTCCTTCGCTTCTCGCGAGACTTTTCGACTCCTGGGCGAGTCTTCGATCGTCGTGCATCGTGTGCGTATGTATTTTTTTTTTTTTTTTATTTCCCTTCATTTTATAAAATTTGCGCTTCCTGTTCTTTCTTTCTTATGCGCGCTACCTGTACCCAAGTAGGCGATAACTACTTATACACATGCGTCTATGTACACCATTTGTAAAAGTGGTAATCGCATATTGTCAAGCTGCATTGGTAAACAATTCTCTCCTTGCACGAACGATTAAAACGATTGGGACTATACGAGATAATGTAATCGATACCGATATGTCCTAAATCTTATCATTGCCTTGATCATTAGCGTTCGTATCGATTGTTCGAATCAATTGTATCCGCTGTCGGATTAAACCAATGTGTATCGGTGTATTTTAACCGGATAATCTGAATAAGAGAACCCAATGCCAAAAGAAAACCAGGCCAGTGGCGTGTAAATAAACAAAATAATTAATTCCGGTGGGAGATAAGGGCAACGAGTACATTGCATGTCGATCGAAAGCAATGCGCCGATGAAAAAAAAAAATTTCGCGCGCAAAGCCAGCGATAAAAAATCCCCGCTCGTAAATATTTTCACCTCGACGGTTTGCAATTTCTCCTTACGGGCCCGGGAGCCCAAGACATTGTCATTTCTCTCCCGTCGCTGCCGGAAAACTAATCGCACTATTAATTTTTAAACGCTTCGCTACTTCGTAATAACCGTCAACATTGCCGGTCGCCTCCGGCAATATTCCACCGCAATTGATCGACCAATTGAGAGTCGCTTCGACGACGCAACGAGAGCCCGTAAACGTAATTGCTTTGGAGCCGATGGCGGAGCCTCCTCGGCTTTCTTGCGGGTCGCGCGCGCGCGGCTCTTCTTGCGCTTTGAATCCTGGAAAAGTGCCGTGGATCCGTAAGACGGGGGGCGGGGGGGGCGACGACGACGACCGCACGACGAATTTGGCCCTGGGACAAACGCCAACGCTTCGAGTTGTCCTTGGCATTGGTCCACTGGTCGCTGCTCATTGGCGATCCTCCCGATGACGAGGATGAAGTCTCCGGCCGCGTTCGGAGCGAAGTCTCGCGGGGCTTCGGGCCGGTCGGGAAACTTGTTTTGCGATCTCGATGATTCCCCTGAGCGATAAGGATGCACGACTGCGGGGACCGAGGGGGAGGGGACGAGATCGCTGCGGTTTTTGTGCCTAGCTCTTAATGCTCGTTGCGAATCAACCGAGGCATCGAGGAAAATGTTCTCGCGCGTGGAGCGGCACCTTCTTTTTTTTTTCCTCCTTTTTTTTTTCCACGCTGATCGATTTATTATTTGTTACGATTAAGCGGCTAAGGCGGCGGGCCGGGGAGGGGGAGAGAGCGAGAAAGTCGGTAAATGTCACGTATACACGAAAAACCACTTCTCGATTACAAAAACCTTCGAGACGATTGATGATAAAGAGACACTTTGGTTCTATGAGACGCTAAAGGCTTAGTTATTAAGTCCCGGAGTAATATTTAGTTAAAAACTGTCGTTTTTCGATGCTCGTCTATACGCTTTCTAACATTTACTACTTCGAGCAATTACTCACGTTATTAATTTCGACAAGCGGGGCATTAAGTTTACATTTTCTATTTCTAACCATTACGGTAAAGCCGTTGCGAAACGTGGTAAAAAATTTTAAAAATAAAAAAAGTAAAAAAAAATCAATATTTTCTCTTAGCGGATCCTCTTTTAAGCCTTGATATAAGTTAAATATTAAGATTTCATAGCAATTGAGAAATATGGAATTTATTTGAATGATTTTAGGGCAAGACATTAAACACCAATATTTATTATATGTATATTTTATGTATTATTGGAACGTTTATAATATGTTTTTAACAATAATAACTATTTATCTTACTGTACTCTATGTATTTATGATTGTTTCATACTTAACTGTTCACGTTCAATTTTCAAAGGCATTAAAATTTTATGACCTCAATGGTAGGCAATTAAAATGACATTAATATGAATAATGCAAATAAGAATTATTACTTAATAATTTATTTAGTAAGAGCCATTTCACTAATAATCACTTTATAAAGTTAAATTAATTTGAATTTTTTTGAAAAACCATTTCCAATCTTCTAAATGTTATTTTATGACACTAGACGTGGACACCGTTTACATATGATATTGTTAAAATTAAATATTACATCACAAAACTGAAGGATTAGAGAGATGAGTAATTTCTTGATTCGTTCATTTATATATAATACAGCATTATTTGCATAAGTAATTGTAAAATAATTCCAAGATTCCAAGTTGAACCTGAAATTATATCAACGGTACTGAATAAAGAAACCAAACTTTAGCGTTGTATGAAAATATTCCTATGCAAAATTGTTAAAAATTAAACACACACACACACAAATACAGATATATATATATATTGTATTAGCATATAGATATAGGTATTTATTCTTAGCAACTAATTGTTTCCTATCGACAAATAAATATGACCACCTGGTCAGAGGCATTATTTGAAACCGTAGATCAACAGGATTAGTATAATGCTTAAAAATCCAAAGTACATAGAAGGGTAAATATTTATCGTTCTTTGTAATTTTACAATTTGATAACTTGATTCGGATGAAAAAGTGGGTTTTATCACAATACATTGATAATGGTTTGAAACAACAATTCAGGCTACGCTTAAAAGTGCCAGACTTTTTACAAGAAGTACTGTCACGAGGAGACTCAAGATTCGGGTATTCTTTATAAAATTAAAAAAGCAGTTTCAAGTATTTACACAAAAGAATGCACTACGAGGAGGAAAAAGAGAGAGAGAGAGAGAGAGAGAGAGAGAGGAAAAAAAAGGAAAAGCAAGAAGAAAGGAAAGAGAAGTTCAATGCCACTGCCACTGTGCAAATTTGAAGATTCCGACAGTTCGGGCAAGTTAGCTCCCAAGCAAGTTGTTGGTACGTTATCAATGTGAAAAAGGTCTTGGCTCTAGAGAGAGAGAGAGAGAGAGAGAGAGAGAGAACACACACCTTTCGAGGTAGAACGGTGGCAGGCTCGCGACGAAGAGAAGCCGTTTGCGAACGAAGGACTTGGTCGAGCAAGCGATCGATCACAATGACGAACGGCGGTGGCCTGGCATTCGCCTCGAGAATCAGCCGAGACGAGCCGCGACTTTCGAGGACGCGGTTGACCGCCGGCACGGGCGAGCCGCGCATCCTCGTCGGGGCACAGCGGGACCCAGTAACCCTCGCGAGGTCGACGCGCGGGCCGTGGGCCTTTAAGAACGCGCCCGAACATAACCATACTTTTGCGAGCTGTCCGCGACCTTGGCTGGATGGCTGGGGGGGGGGCCGGGCTTGGCCGTCGACGCGGAGACGATGCAGCGAGCCGGGCCTACCGCGGTAGCCGGACGACGGGGTCGCGGCCGCCAACCTTGTCGATTCCCCGGGTGGGAGAAATTAACGTCGGTTGTTGCGCGGGAAGCGCGTGGCCACCGGAGCCAAGTGACTTGCATTATAAATCCGAGAGTACGAGGGGGCGAGCCGTTGGCCGCGAGGGGAAGGCCGATCGTCCTCTCCTCGCTCTTCTCGCCCTCTCGCCGAGGCGACGAGGGGCCCCGTTCCTGCCTCGATCGGGCTGCTGCTTAGGATTTCTCGATGCTCCTCCGGGCCCCTCCTTGAACTTTGCCGATTTTTTCCCCTCTCGTCGCTCCAGCCCTCCTTTACTTGCCCCCCACCCACCCTTCGCCGGGCTTTAGTTACACAAGAGAACAATACCGCGAGTGGGGCTTCCTCTCGCGCAGTCGGTGATATTATTCGGGTGCCTTCTCGCAAAAAGTCATCGGTCCCAAGCCGCTCATCGATAATGTCCAATCTAACGAGGCTAATAATAAGGATGGTTTAATCTTAGCGGGCGAAAGCTCTTCGGAACGTACGGCGGCGCTTGACGCTTCTTAACTCGCTCAAGGCAATTAAATTCGAGTCCGTTTAATACGTTGATCAATCGTATTTATCTTTGAATCACGTATATAAATCATATTATACAATTTAAAACTGCTCGATATGTTTTGAAATAAATATTTATCCGACTCTCGTTAAGTTCAGGAGTTTTTTTTTGTTAATTTTTCCCCAACTTTTCTCGACGATACATTTACCTGGCCAAGGTGCACAACTCTATCGCTATTTGTCATTGTGAAATTCCATTTTCTTATAAAAGGCATTTGATTCAATGTTTACAAATGGGCACGAGCGCCAACATTCGATATTAGCAACACATTTCACACGCTACTACGTACTTTATTGCTCCGAGCATAACAAACATCACTGACTATATCGACGAAGAGGGAAAATGTTTTTGCCCCCCCCGCCCCTCGTAATATAAGATTGAAGCAGAAGAAGAAGCAGAAGAGCGAGACCGAGAGAGAGAGAGAGAGAGAGAGAGAGAGAGAGAGAGAGAGAGAGAGCAGGGGAAAAAAGGAAGGAATATCGGGCTTGTGAAAAAGTCGCGACAAACAGACTCGTTATAAGATGTCAACTTGTCTGGTAATAACGATTGGCAATGTTAATAGGCTCGTAGCGCCAAGGCCGTGGGTATCGGCTCTTAAATCAAGTTCTTACTCACGGTTAATACAAAATCGTCAAACAAAATCCTCGTGAAAAGTCGGTACGTGCCGGTAGTGTTTGTTGGCTCGCGACCTGAGCCGGCGGCCGGCTCGACTCGTCGTCCCGCGGCTCAAGCTTATGCGGCGCACAGGTCGAGGCTGGGGCGCTTATCGGAGCGCTGGAGAAAAAAGAGGAAGAAAAAAGAAAAAAGAAGAGAAGAAAAAAAAAGAGAGAAAAAAAAAAGAAAAAAAAAAAATAAATAACTACGACCTCGGCAGCCGCTCGACGGCGGGCTCGATCGCAGCGCGGCCGCGGTCCAGTTTATCCACGCGACGACGTCTGGCCGGAGTTTTTGCAAAGGAGGCGGCGGCGGCCGCTGCTGCCGCCGCTCCTCTCCGAGCCGGGGAGAGCTGCGCAATCGCGGCACCGGCCGGCCTCTGCGCACGCGCCCCGACCTCCGGATTGTGCGCAGTCGCGAGGTCCTCCCCCCGCCCGGGACCAATGGCCGTCCGGCCCGGCTCGGCCAGGAGCTCGATCCTCCCGATCGATCGATCGATCGAACGAGGAGCGCCGGCTTCGAAATCGCCAAGCTACGGTTGCGCGAGACCCCGGGACCATGGACCGGCCTCTTTCGGTGCCGGGACGCCTCCCCTTCAACCCCTTTTTTAAAAATCTATGCGAGATTGCCGATCGTGTCGGTGCCCTTGGACCTCGGCCAAGGGTGCCGAGGGCTCGCTATCGAAGAGCAGGGGCCCTCGCTAAGGAGGCCATTCCTCGGACAAAGGTGTAGGATCGGCGATCGTTCGCAGGGCTAACGAGAGTACGACGAAGGGGTTTTCTAAGGAGAGCTCGCGTGCCCCCCTGCAAAAGCGAGACCGACCTCGGGGCGCACTCGGTCGGAGTTGGGCCAACGACTCGCAACGGGATCGGTCGAGAGGGAGTCTCGAGTAGGCCGCCGTCGCCGCCCCTTTTGGAATCTCGTCGCGGCGGCGTTGCTCGAGCCGGCGGTCGGGGGGGTGGCGTCAGGAGGACGCCTCCTAGCCCTCCCGGGAGAAGCCGTCCTTCCGCTCTCGGCGCGGAGCCTCGGGAGCCGCGAGCAGCAGTTGCCGGCCGGCCTTCGGTGGGACAGCCCCGTGGCCGTGGGCCAAGGGACGAGGAGGACTCGCCCCGGTGGCCGAGGGCTCGAGCCGGGGACGCGAGACCCGAGGTTCGGCGGCGGCTCGAGCCCGAGGGATGATCCCCTCGTCGAATCGGCCCTTCGGCGCTGCTGCTGCTGCTGCTGCGACAGGAGGTAAGCTGCTTCCTCCTCGTCCTCGGGACTCCCCCTTGGACCCCCGATGTCTCTCCTCCGTTCCCGTTAGGCGCGTCAAGGAGCTCGGGCGGGGGGGGGGTGTCAAAAGTGGCCGGCCAAACGGGTAAATTTGTTATTTTGAGGACTGGCTCCTCGGGGTAAAAGCCTGACGACACACGGAGTATTGATTTGCCTCGGCTATCTCGTGGTGGGAATCCGAACTTCGAGCCGTACGGTGAGCAGCGCCCGAGACTTAAAAAATCTCGATCGATAACTATGCTTTTTACCCTGGTTTTTATTATCCTGTCGTTATCTTCTTTTACATTGATTTGCCCTCGACCTTTACCCGTTATCATTTCCCTCAAACATCGATCCCCTCCCGTCGAGTTATTGTTAAAGGCCACCCGAGGAGGCCAGCGTCCTTAAGCGGCGGCGGGGGGGGGATACGTTTACCCGCAAAATACATTTATCGCGAAAGTTAATTCAGCGAGAGCGGAAAGTAACACTTTAGGCGCTTGTCGATAAAACGAGAACTCAAAGCCAGCCTGCATTTAAAAAAAAAAAAAAAAACAAAAGAATACCCGCACGGTCTGGCTATTTTAATAAAATACATATTTGCAGATACGATAGTTCTCTTGTTTTTTTTTAGGAATATCATTTTAACATAGGACAAAGTGGTAAAAATTAAAGGTTATTCTTGTTGCAAATTTTTTAACATTTCCCCGCGCGAGGATGAAAATTAGTCGTAGGACTTCAATTAGCGTATTGAATATTCAAAAATTTTTAAATGCCATTTATTGATTTTTTTCTATTCATAGATAAACTGTAACGTTTTTTAAATTGTAAACATTTTTTTTTTTTTTTTTTTAAATTCCTCACTTGGTATAATCATTGTAAATGTGCATCATTGTTAAAGAATTATCTGACAAGTGGAATTTTACTATATTTTATGAATTGAATAAAATTTTATTGTCGAAAATTTCCAACGAAATATAATAAATTATCAAAATTGATAAATTTTACGAGATTATACGCTATACACAGGAAAAGCATTAATTTTGATATATATATATATATATAAACATATTATTTATAAGACAGAAAAACAGGCGTAGTAACATTAATGGAAATAAATTCTTATTCGGAATTCTAACCTGATTTTATTGCTCATTTCATATGACATCTTATATACACTTAGGCTTATTTCGTTTTATCTCAATAAAAATATTGGAATCGATGAGACGTTAATTTTAAAGATTATGTTTATTCGAAACATTGTAATACGAAGGATACATTCCGACTTACATTGTTGTGCATAAATTAGTGGAATTATTCTTTGTTAAAATGGATTTTTTTTCGTTTTTTGATAAATATAGTTTTATTAAACGTTCTCATTAAAAGCAATACTGTTTTTTTTTTATAATTTTTCTTTAGCACGGAACAAAAGAAAAGAAAAGCGCTTTCTAACCTATATAATTATCATATCAAGAGATAAGAACACAGTGGGTCGAGACAATTTTACAAATGAATCTGCGCTGAATTATTAAAGAAACGCCAACATCAATTTTAAGCCTTTAAATACATTTCATAATGAAAAATTAAAACACATATATAATTATTCATTCCTTCTAAATGCAATGCGTTTATCTCCTTACTAACGTAATAATATTCATCCTATGGCGTTTATTATAGTAAATATGTAGAAACTCATTCGATGCTTTTATTTTGTGCTCAAATTACTGAAAATAAACCGGTTTTGATAATGTGTTTGCCGACGCAGATATGAAAAAAATAAATTTTGCTACAGGACACGTTGGAAAAATATTCAAAATGATTACTTTTCATATAAACGTGCGTACATCGGTACATATATTCTATATATAAATATATATATATATATATTTAGTTGGAATAATTAGACAAGATTCTACATTACGGTCAATTTAATTGTATTTATTTATTTATTTATTTTTTATTTCAAGTCTTAACAGCCGACTGAACGTAATAACGAACTGATAATATAATATTTAATTATAGAATATCATTGTGTACAGAGTACATAACGCTATTTGTTGAATATGATTTCAACAAAGTATATATTCTCAAATTGTATTACAATTTAGGCAAAAAATTTAATTCGGTTTTGTCCAATATCGCCCGTATTTTGTTTATCTCAATCGAATTGCCTATAGGAAGATAATATATTTTTATTATTAATCATTCGTACAACGCAATCTTAGCGGAAAATTTGATACCGTCGCTACACGAAGTGTGAAATATATATAAATATTTTCGTTTTTAGTATACGATATAATGTAATATTTAGTACGATAAATGCACAATTTCATCAAGTGGATTCCGAATAGTCATAAGCGGACAAATTCTGTATCTTTGACTAATTATCGAAGATGATACGACAAAAATTTATAATATTTTTCTCATTGAAAATCCAGTTGAAGCTTATTTTTAGTTTTTTTTTTTTTTTTTTTTTTTTTGTAACGAATCGTTGCTCAAATTACAAATTACAAGCGAATTTTAAGGGAAAAAAATCCCTAAAAAAAAATTAAAATTGAGAAATGAATGTTTCGCAGTGTCAATCAAGTCGGGGCTCGCTCGATTCTTTGTTGAAAAAAGTGTTATCGCATAATCGAGCGGAAATACTTTACCCAGACAATGAGAAAACTAAATGTCATGAAAATTACGCATAATGAAATTGCAATTGCGGCGGCAAAACGTAACTCTCGCGTGGACAATGCAACGTTTAGAAATTTGTTTTCTCAAGCCCAACGATTAAAGCATCGGATGGCCATCGATGGCTAACATTTGTCCCCTCCCTCGTAAAACAGAAGAAGACGAAGAAGAAGAAGAAGAAGAAATAAAGGAACCAAGCAAGTTTAGTAGTAAATAATGCCTATCGACGTAAGCATCCCGTTGTACTATGAATTATACAACGGAGCCCAAATTACGAAAGAGGCAGTAGTGTAGTGGTCGCTCAAAGAAAATTACGACTGGGCAAAGACTCTTAGAGGCGAACGAGCGCAATGATAAATTACAAAAGATGCAACGTTAGGCAGGAAGGAAAACTAAACGAGCAGTGGTATCTATTGGCCAAAAAAAAACTACAAACCAATCGTCGAGCGCTCGAGCTCGCAAGAAAGTTTATTCGGTTGCGATCGACGCAACGGCCGGTGTGACTTTATAAGATCCCACGACGATGATGGAGCCGTTCAAACGAACAAAGAGCACCGAGAGAACAATGATGCAAGCGGTCGAAGTAAGCAGAGGCATTTGCTAACAACGGAAAACCCTGCCCACGAAGAGTGACCGTGTAAAATAATAATAAGCTGAATTATCGTTCGTTAGAAATGGTAGAGCTGACGGCGCAAAAGGATACACCCAAGACTCTCCCGGAGCAGGAGGAGGCGTTCGAATATGTTAATGCCGCTCGTAAGGCCAAGTGTCTACGGGAAATACGTGGGCTCTCGACGCCTGTCGGCTTCTCTCGAGCCGAGCATAGGTATGAAATTAAAAAAAAAAAAAAAAAAAAGGAAAAATAATTGCCACCGGCGTAGGATCACTTTTCCCCTCGTTCTCATCGATAAACCTCCCCCCCGCTTTTGTCACCAACGGTCCTCGATCACTGCCGAGGGTTTTTTCGATGGGAGACACCCACCCCTCTCCCGCCCCCATAGGGGATTGGCCGAAGATCCTCGAAGGGAGGACATTATTGTCGTTATTGCGCGCGCGCGCGCACCCACACTAGTCTATTAGCACGCGCGTATACAAGTATATCGGTAGCGCGTGAGAGCTGGGCGAATGCAGCAGCCACGGTCCAGCCGCGTGAGCTCCCGCCGAGGTATCGGACGACGAGCAGCCGAGCAACGGGGCTCGGCTCGTAAGCGTTCGTTCGTAGGTGCGAAGGGGGGCCGGGGGCGACGACGTTCGGCAGGCAGGCGAAATCAGGGAGAGGAGCTCTCCTCGAGCGTTCGACGCTCGGCGTCAGGGTCCGAGTCCCGGGGAGATCCAGGGAGCGCTCGAGGGGGGGGGGCCCCCCGACTCCGGCCCCGTCGGTCTCGGCTCGGCTCGGGGGCCCGCAGCGAGGAGGGCACAAAAACCAGGACCGGGCCGCGAGAGAGAGAGAGAGAGAGAGCCGCGACGACCCCCGGGTCCGAGCAGTCGAGCGGCAGTCGAGCGCTGACCTTCGCCGGGAGTCTCGCTCGGGTGCGCGCGCGCGCGCGCGGCTCTCCTTGGTTACGCTCTCGGCCGCTAATGGCGCGGGCGCGGCCTCGGCTCTCGGGGCCCCGGGCGAGCCGCGCGGCCGAGTGCCCAACGAGTGCCGAGCCTCGTCGGTGGGAGATCGCGCGCGCCCGGCCCGATTATACTCTTCTCCTCCTCGGGCCCCCTCATCGGCAGCTGTGTGCTCCTCCTCCAGGTGTGCCCCGGAGGGCTCGCGCTCTCTCTCTATCTCTCCGTCCGTCTCACCTACCCTAGGATCGGGGGACTCGCCGCAGCGGCGGCCACGAGGTTCAATCCCATTTTACTGTCAGGCACGCAACACCACCCCCCTTTTATCCTCCTTTCCCAGCTCGGCCAACTAGGCGCACTCCTGCGCGGTAAGAGTTTGCCCCCGCCGCGCCTCGTTAGCCTTATCCAGCCGCCGCCGCCGCCGCCGCCGCCGTCGTCTTAGCCGTTCGCCGTTCGCCGTTCGCCGTTCGCCGTTACTCGTTCGCGCCGAGCCGAGCATCCGGTCCTCTCTACCCGCTAGTGCTACCGTCAATGCTCTCGGGCACTTTTCACCGGGGACTCGCCGCGCGGCCGCCTCCCTGCCCCCCCCCCTCCGGGGCCCGATCCCCTGCGTCCCACGGCGAGAGAGTACCGTTAAATCTGTAACGCGTTTCGCGCGTGAAAGTGAAGAGAGCCGCGGAAAAATGCGTGGAGCTCGTTGGCAAAAATACTTTCACGGGCTGCGCCCCGGCGTTGAAGATTGACGACTCCTCGCCTCGTTTTTTCCCTCCTCTCTTTCGCCCTTCCTTCGCTTTTCTTTACCCACCTTCCATTGTCGTCGTCGCCGTCATCGTCATTGTCATCCAATTGTCATCCAATTGTCATCGAGGCACTCGCCGAGCGGCGATTCGATAAGGAGCGGGTCTCGATTGCTGCTTATTTAAATAACAAAGGAGAGCGTCGCCTGGTGCTCCTCGTACCGTCGTTATTTAGATACTTTTATTCACACCGAGGGCATAATTATATCGTAAGCTCGTTAGTTTGTAAGTCAATTAAAACTTACTAATGCCGAGACTTCTGGTTAATCAGGTTTCCTTTGTACGATACTCGGTATGAAGCGAGATACAACTTTACTAACATTGATGCCTTCCCAATCGAAAGCCATTTAATGACGAATATTTACGATACCATTCTAATGTATAACCACCAGTATTTTATTAATTATTTATGCATGAAAATTCTAATAAAAAGTGTGCGTTAAATTATGCGCGTATAGTAATTATTTGCAATAGTTATGCATGGGTAAATAATACAATATTTAATTTTTCGTCGATATATATATATAGACGTGTGCATATATACGTACAGAATTTATTATAAAAAAACATTTTTAAAGTATAGTGGATAATAGCCATTTAATAAAGCAATAATCGTAATCCATGTGCGTGTGTGCGCGCGTGCGTGTGTGTGCGCGTTTGCGTGGTACGTTACGAGACAATGTAGCGTACTGATTTACATTAATATTCTTCGATCCCTTGCAGGAGACATAAAATTTTCGTATATATATATATTTAAAGGTGCTGCAATATTATTAGAAAGAAAGAAAAAAAAGAAAAACAAAAGAAGCAAGATAAATTATCATCGTATGGTTATCGTTCGGTATGATAAGATACTATTAATAAAGTAACACGCACGCACACACACATATATACATATGCATGCACGTGTATATAGAGATGTCGTAACGCCGATGTTTTCTCGCTGATATCGCACTGTTTCCAGAACGTTATAAATTTCTCAGGCATGAGCTGATTGATCCGTTGGGAATGGAATACAAGTGGTGAAAAACGATAGTATTCAGGATAGATTCCTGTTAAAACAGTGAGTCCCATTTTCTCCACTACTCCTAATCTAAGGCTGATCCTTTACAAATATTGATCTTGCGCAGTTAAGTATACAAACGAGCGAACGAGGCTTTACAAAATGATAAATTTTCTTCTTTATAAGTACGCTTTCATTTTCTCTTTTTGGATTGCAACAGAGTTTATCTTAATTGAGAAAATGAAAATATTTCATTTTCATGCGCTACGTTACTAAGCGACAAACAAGTTGAGGGGATTTATTCCAATTATTTATGTACACCTCGTAGCAGATTTATCATTCCTTCCAATATATATATATATATATAATGAGTTCTTTAAAACACATTTAATGCTATTCATCTATAAATAGTCTTAATAGGTTTCTTTTTTGTATTAAACTTATGTACACTTTATGCTATTTTATATTCAATCTAAAATGACTAGATATTTTTAATTTATGAAAATGGCTAATTTATAATTCATATTAAATTCTTAAGTCTCAATTAATAAGTTTTTTTTTAATAACAATTAGCTAATTACAATGTAATATTACAATCGTATTGGTGAGTAAAAAAAAAAATTACTCAAAAGTATCATTTTACGTTGATTTATAATACATTAATGAAAAATATTTATATTGGCATAAATCTGTTTGGATTTATTAGATTTTTTTTTCATTAAGAAATTGTTAATGATAACAAATGTATACTTTAAATTGTCTAATAAAAATTATATGGATGTGTGTGTGTGTGTGTGTGTGTGTTGTGTGTGTACGTGTGCGTGCTTTGAAATATTATATAAAAATTAAAATAAGATAATTTAACATTAACGAGTAATTTTAATACAGTGTTCTAATGTAAAAATTACGGTACATTCGTGATTACATAAGTATTACAAATTTCTACAAAGTACGTCTGCAGACGTAAATGTGCTTTATTATAGAACTGAAAATTACCATTTATTAATATTGTCATGTTTTCTTGTCGTGCATCCGAGAAAATGTAATCATTCTAATTTCAATACCATCTCACAAGTTCATTTAATGGAAAAGCATAAGGGCGTTATTACATGGGGTAAGCGGCGCAGTTAATCGCAATCGAGCTAAAAAAATTGTATTACGTATTTATTCTGTACATCGGAAGCGTTAGGCTAGAATTTTTTTTTTTTTTTTTAAATATTTCGCTTCATTAATCATTGAAATGAGTCGGAATGCAGATGACGTGCCGTAATCGAGGCATAATTTTTCACGATTGTCAGTCGAATAGTCTCGGCATGGATTCGTTCCGTATAAACGAAGATGCTCGGTTTTACGATAATCAGCCTCATTAGTATTTCAGTACACAAAGTAATAAAAAGTCACAGCGATATTATTAAACGAGGCATCATTTCGAACGAAGCGGGGCAGTGTAATTATCAAAGAGGTAGGATTAATTTCTTTCCGCGAGTCAATTATCGAATCTCTTTGCGCAAGAGATTAAGTAAGTGGCAGCAGGCCGTCAACTCAATAACAAGCAAGGCAAAAATGCATTATCAAGTTGCCAGGAGTCGCTCCACTTGCGGGTAGGGTTATCGTAGCCTCGGCTCGCGAGCAACGGGCCCCTGCTGATCGATCGAGGTCGCGAGCCCCCGGGGTGGGCGGGCCCCGCAACTTTTTGCCCACCCGTGGTAGACTGAAGGTTGGACAATGTTGGCAGGAGATGCTGCTCGATGAAAAGGAGGCACCAGCTAACGGCGATCAGGTGGATAATAGCCCGAGTGAGCAGGATCCTATTTTTATGAGCGGACCGGGGGTGGGAGCGGACGGCGGCGGGGCCCCGGCCGAGGAGAGTAGGGCCGAGCTGGACGAGCCGCCGAGCCAGGAGTCCGACGAGCAGCTGACGCTCGACCTCGACGAGGTGCCCCCCGAGGTCCTCGAGTACGCGAGGCGCGAGCTCGGCGAGACCGAGGAGGTCAAGTGCCAAACCATCCACGAGCTCAGGGAAATGATTTACGGTAAGGACCAGCCGTCGCTTTGCCTTCGCGGCCTTCCGTACGCTTCGCTCGCGTTTACACCCCTTTAACTTTGATGCCGATGTTACGGTCGATGCCTGCCCCCCCCCTTCAACCCCTTCGCCCCAACGGCGGTGCATTCGCCGACGAGTCCGGCATTCCTGGCCCAATCGCTCGCTTTATCCGAGGATCGGTCTTTGCCTTTTTATTTATTTATTTATATTTTTTTTTCTCTCTTCTCGCGCAATAAACGAAACGCGCCCAACTATATGATGCGTGGCCAAAAAAAAAAAAAAAACGACCGTCGACCTGCCAGTCGGCGCGAGACGAGCAGAAATAGAAAGAAGCCAGACGAGGCGAAGGCAACTCTTTTTTTTTTTTTTTTTTTCGACAAAGCCGAGCGTCTTCCCATCGGAATAATATTAATGTTAATATTTGCCTCGGCAAAAGTATCGGCGACGCTTCCTTCGGTCCTCCCCATTCGCAAGCTATTCGATTACAGAGCAGTAGGAGAGCGGTATTAATCGCGCTGCGAGGGGGGGCCCCGAGGAAGTCGGTGAGATTTTCCCTCCTCGGCTCGGAGGCCCCCCGCCCTTATCGATTGCACGCTAAACGGCATCGATCGTCGATTGCACGGATCCGGCAATTGCCCAAGACCCCCTCCCCCCACCCCACCCCCGCGAGAGGCAGAGAGATCATCAACCCTCAAAAACCATTATTGTCTATTTTAGAACGCGGGGAGTGTACGCCCCACCGAATGGACGACGATTACCTGCTCAGGTTTCTCAGGGCTCGAGAGTTCAATGTCAACCGGGCTCATCGACTGGTAAAGAACTTCTTCTCGTCTTCTTCACGATTTCGTTAGCTTTTCAAGGGGCTCGCGGGGGGGGTTGGGGGGAGGTAGCTCGGGCCCGCTGGCCCTTTTCTCGCGACTCGAGCGCCCCTCGACCGATGGAGCGGAGGCGCGCGCGGCCGCTTCGATCGAGGCCCATCGCCGAGGGCGAGCTTTACTTTTTATAAATCATCCAGGGGCCAAAGAGCCACGCGACGCACCAGCGGCTCGGCAACAGGCCGACGAGTATCCCCCCCCCCCGGCGCTGCGTCGGTAGGATGCGCGCGCTCGTTGCACAGTACGATTGCCGTCAATTTTATTTGCCAAGTGGACCGACGGCGGACGAGCAATTAAATCATTCGTTTGGCACGACATCCGTTACGGTTCTCTCTATAGAATTGGGCTTTTGTTTTTTTTTTTCCCTCCCCCCCTTCCATTGCCTTTGGCCTTGATCGCGAGTTAAGGACGACGACGGATATCGCATCGGCAACCGTTGGCAATCGGTGCCGTTGGTTTTCAGGGGAATTTGATTTTTTTTTTTCGGCCATGCGCGATTAGGATAAATGCACGCCTTGCCGAAAGATATATTTGAATTGAAAGAGGGAAGAATGCGGTACGCATTGGCGCAGTGCACGTGGCTGCTAATCGAAGAGTATCTAATTTCCAAAGTGTCGCCGCACCTTTTCGAAATCCTCGATTTAATCAAGGCTGCCGATTCCCTGATTTGCAAGTACGGAAATCGTCGTGATGGCAAGTGGAAAAATTTTGGCGCGCAGCTCGCCATTCGAATTCAATATAAAACTTATCGATCGTGCGCGCAGGGTAATTAACATTTGCTTCGTTGTGCAAGCGCGTAATAACGGGAGCTCATCCGTTGCGCGGACTATGGGAATCCCATTCCAAATGCGAGATTCATCCTGATTACTTAGAGGAGCTCCCGCAAGCTTTGGTAATTCCACGGTTTGCCATTAATTTGTGGAAATTACCGGCTAATGGGAATAGCGACGCGGTTATACCTGGACGTATGTAAGAATAGCGCAAAAAAGACGTAACGCAATGCCGATTAGATCTATAAGCGGTTGATTATACATTCCGATCTTTGCTTCGATTTAGATGAAAAACAATTTTTAAACGTCAAAATCTTGCAAATAGTTTCAAGACTTTTTTTTATTCTCAGAGGTCGCGTTTATTATTGCCTTAACGTGATTTGCATTTCTAAATCTAATCGTAAAGCAAACTATTTGAGAAAAAATTATATTTACATACATACATACATACATATATATATATATATATATATATCTTTTAATAATAACTAGTTTATTTAAAAAAAAAAAGGGTATAAATAATTTAGCAGATATCGTTCATTTATTTTCCTATATTTCGCGCAAAACATGTTCATCGACTCGTAATACTTACATTGCAATGCAATATTGGCATTATAAAATTTAGGAACAATTTTTTTTTAATAAAGAAACGACTAACAATTGAACAACTAATTGGGTATCAATTGAAAGAGTTCCTAATTTGAAGAGTCAGTTTCACGCATTATTAGTACATTAAATTAGCGTATATTAAATGGCATTCGTAGTGTACGATATTTTTTAATTAGTCTATTTCAATTAGTAGATATTAATTAGTCGATTGAATGTATTATAACATTTGTACTGCGTATAGTATAAGTATCACGAAATGCAAACAATGGTTTAATTTATTGTGCCTATTGATACCAGGATGGGAAAAATTTTTTTACTCAGGTTAAAAATAAAACGTGCCGCGCATACAATAAATGCCAATAAATGTTAAATATTTTTATTTCGATACAGTTGTGAGAAATGGCTTCATGAAAATCGTACATTTGCACATATGATGCCGGTTAGTGAAATTTACAATTTAAACAATTTAACGCACGCAGGCATGTGTATGCATTATTATTATTATTATTTTTTTTTTTAAATATTTAAGAAAACACTTCGCCAACCGAACGTATCTTACTCGTCTGGCAAAAATCGATCAAGCCAATTCTAATGCTCGGTACGCCGTGTTTATTGTGTTTTTTTTTAAAAAATGGCTCTACACAAATAAATAATACACGAACAATAACCAGATTACACCGAGATACATAAGTTAATAAGGGAGAAAAATCAATACACCATTAGCTCGCGAAACCAATGACTCCTCCTATCATTAATCCCTTACTGGCGATCGTCGTGAATAACTAAACTGCTCGACAACGCAGGAGCGTGTGCGTTGTAATATAAATAAAGAAATTTAGCAAGAAGAAGAGGAGGAGGAGGGGAGGGAGAAGAAGAAGAAGAAGAAGAAGAAAGGAGAAAAATGTTAGAAGGCTAACGCCGTTGATACGCACATTGCAGATAGTCCGGTATTACACGTTTAAGGAAGAGCACCCGGAGATCCACGAGAACGTGAATCCGGTGGAGATGAGGCACATAGGGGAGGAGGACATCCTTACGGTGCCGGCCTACCGTACGGCCTGCGGCCGCCGCATGATGATCTACCGCATGGGCAATTGGAATCCGAGCAAGCACCCAATCGAGGAGATCTTCAAGGCCACGGTGATAATACTCGAGTTGGGCCTGATGGAGCCCCGGGCCCAGATACTCGGGGGCATCGTCGTCTTCGACCTCGAGGGCATAACCCTGAGCCACGCGTGGACGATAACGCCGCAGGTGGGCCTCGGCTACCCTCGGCGGCCGGGCCCCGGGCCACCGGCGCCGAGGTCCCGGCCGACACGAACAACCTAACCGACCGCCCGGGCGATTTGCCAACAGGTCGCCAGCGTCGTGGTCTCGCTCATAGTCACCGCCTTTCCCATGTCCACCCACGCCATCCACATACTCCACCAGTCCTGGATCTTCGACATCATGTTCGCCGTTTTCAAGCCCCTGATGGACCCGCGCATGAACGCCAAGATATTCTTCCACGGGGTCGACATGGAGAGCCTCCACAGGCACATTGGCCCGGCCTACCTGCCCAAGAAGTACGGCGGCGTCAGGGAGGAGCTGCCCTACTACAGGTGGATAGACGCCCTGCGCACCGATCCGCGGGTCGTCAAGGAGATGACCGGCCTCGGATACATTATCCCCGAGGAGGAGCCCGAGAGCGCCGACAAGGACTGACGGCGGCCCGCTCCTCGTTCGTAGATCGTGCCCTTCCTTATGGTTTTGTTTCTTCTGTTTTCTTTCTTTCTTTCTTTTTTTTTTTTTTTTTTTTTTTGCTGTTTTCCCTCTCTCTCTCTCTCTCTCTCTCTCTCTCTTCAACAAAAGTAAAGAGGTTATTAACACAATTGAGAAGACGAAAAATACAAAAAAAAGAAAAGAAAAAAAAAATAATCATTATCGCATTATGCGCAAAGGTGTAACGACGAATAGGCAACCTATAGTGTTCCCATCGATCGCTCCACGAGCCGATGGAAATCTGATAATCAACTTGAGCTTTGGGCACCGCAGCACTCGCTTACTTACGAGGCTTTGTTATCCATTTTGTTTTAAAACGCAATAACTTCGCAAACAATTGAAAAGCGCAACGAGTCGTTTACAGCTCCATTAGCATTAAATTGATTATCACGCTACCGACCCTGTTGGTTTACCATTATTACTATTTGCAATAAGCGTGCATAAAAATATGCGCGTTTATTGAATAAACTCGATTTATTGGTCAAGCAATAGAAAGGGACTGTGTTTGCTCGCTCCTCTCCTTAAAACTATCGACTAGTTTGTACCCTCAAAAGCAAAGCCATTGTTAGGCCCAAGGGAGTAGGGTCCAGATATACGTACGACCTGGTTGTTCCCGGATGTAGCCTACCTAGGGAACGCGCCTCCTCGCCGATCTACGCTCGCAAAGCTCTCGGCTTTGGGCCTGGACACTGAAGTCCAATGGCACGGGACGGAGGGTTTGTTTATGAGGGGCCCAATGGGTTGGCCGTTGATCCACTCTTTCTTTGGCTGCAGCGCTAATCTGTAGCCTCGTGGCATCCGTCGGGGCTCCTTACCGAGTTTCACGAGATTCCGTACATTATGAATCAGTGGTCCGTAAGAATGCGCTAGATCTGTAATCTTAGCATTGCACAGAGGTTCTATCATTTTTATACACGTTATATCCAATTGATCCAACCTTGCCTAAAATGGTATCACCTAAAATAAAATAAAATGTTCAATCTCATCTACACTCTCTGTATCATAGGTAGTAAGGACTGAAATCTTGCTGAATAAGTGTCTTTCATCATCGGTACCATATTTCTGTCAAGAATAAGGTTTGATTCAGCTAGGTATACGAGTCCATAGCTGCATTTAATGATTCCAAATTTTGGTAAAGCGAATGAACAATTTAAAGTACTACACTCCAATGCAACCAATGATGGTAATTTCTGACGATGAAACATCTTGAATATGACTTTAGCTTCTTTCACCGGAGATCCGAGGCAAATTAGATTCATGCAACTGCTGTATTTCACAAGTTCAATGTTTCCCCCTGAATAATCG
Organism: Kradibia gibbosae; assembly: GCA_018907135.1. Lineage (NCBI taxonomy): Eukaryota > Metazoa > Arthropoda > Insecta > Hymenoptera > Agaonidae > Kradibia > Kradibia gibbosae. The sequence goes on along the minus strand of JACCHX010000001.1, from coordinate 2,915,153 downwards.
CAAGAGCTCGATAGGCATCTCAAATGAGCAATTGTATACGTAAGAAATTCAATTTTCGTCATTTTCTGTATGGTCAATGAAGCCTTAATTGCGGCAATGTTAGTCTGATTAATGAGTAGTGGTCGATCCCAATCTATGGTTATCAGAGCAACGCCTACGAACTTAAAAAGATTGAAATCTGGTAGATCTTCAATTGCCATACTTTGGTAGAAATTCATTGGGACCTTTGAAATCTCTGCAGGTTAAACAAGTTTATTTAGAGGTTGAATCCGGTATTGGTGATTTTAGAATTATCGAGCATTAGGTGTTTCTCATTGGAATTTTTTCTTTAGTCCTTCCGGTCACGTACGGATAACAAATCACGTTAGGAAATGATAGAACGGTCAATCTTGATCTTATTTACTATATCCGTAAGGGTCGTCGAGTCTTTCCACCCTTTGGTTTATCTTCGATACCCGACCAGGACGTCGGCTTGTAAAATAACTCGGGGAATAATCTATTAGCGTTAGGTGTACTCCTAGTAGGGCTAATTATATCTAATTGTATCGGCCCCTTTTGTACAATGGAGGATTTCATCATCCCTACCCTTCTAATTATTCGCGAGAAAGATTCCGTAATCAATATTGTTTTTTTTTTTTTTTTTTTTTTTTTTTTTTTTTTTTTTCAAAGATTTCAAGCTTCGTTTGCGATAGAGCAGTGCGAGATAGGCGAATCTTGTGAATCTCCATATATGGGACACTTCTAAGGCAGGAGGCATTGCCCGAAGGCCTAAACACGGGTCAGAAGGTACAATAGGAGTCGTACTGCTCTAGATCTGTTACGGTTGTAATCTTTCTAATTGGAGGAATGAAGGAGACAGATGCGGAATGGTCTCCGCGATGGGCGAGCCGTGCCTGCGCAAGAAGCTGGCAGGCCACGTATGTACATAAAAAAAAAAGAAAAAAAAGAAGAAAAAAAAAGTCCTGCCTTTTCCAGAAGGAGTCCGCAAAATTTCGTCGCATCGGTCGGGAGTTATTGTTTTTCCAATGATCAATGATGAGGAATTTGCTGCGGCTTCGTCAAAAATTTGCCGGATACGGGGTGGCTGGATTCTCAGGGTTGACATGGGCGCGAGCGAAGGCGATTCGAGTTGCGATAGAGGCTAGTTGAGCGAGGCAGGAGAGAGTGACAGAATAAGGGAGAGTGAGAGAGAGAGAGAGAGAGAGAGAGAGAGAGTGAAAAATTTTCGCAGAGGCCGTTGCGCCGGCCGTAACACGATATAAAAATTATGAATTTTCGTATAGCTCATTGTTAAATTAATTATTGTTATTAAACTGCGACCGACGAGATAAAAAGTTTTTCATTTAACGGTGGCTTAAACGCTTTCAACCAATTATACAAAATCAGGTCGACGTAAGGAAGTAGAATTCTTAAAAAAAAAAAAATAAAAAAAAAAGAAAAAAAAAATTGATTGTCAAACAAACTTTTTGTTATTGATTGTTGTTCGTCGAATGCTTCGACGTAAAAGGGATCGAGCATATTGTTAAAATATACGCAATATAAACATGTGTTTGTAATTAAATGAAATAAATTGCGATGTATATTTTAATTTATTTGTAAAATGGGAATGATTGTATAATGCTGAATATATATATATATATATATATATATATATGAATATATATAGATATATGTTTTTATCTTTTATTATTAAAATTTTATTGATTCAATTTTTTGACAAATTAATTTCACGAAATCCCCTTTATTTTAACCTACTTTTATTTATTGCGATTTCTTTCTTTTTTTTTTTTTTGTTTTACTCGACAAGATTTCACACGAATCGAACGAGAAAATTATTATCCACCCATTTAAAAGTACAATGCCAAAAAATCAATATTTATAGCCGCACAGCTTCATAATCGTAAGCCCATTGTTAGTATTGAATTATACATACAAATTGACGTTAGTATTAAACAATAGTTAGAAGAGCTCCAATCGAACGATAATCCTCCAATGAATAACACAAAACTCATGGTTTTATTAATTTTTCGTCGTCAATCTTCAACTCCGTAGAGCCCCTTTCGTTTTCTAATTACAATGATTCAATGGCTTTAAGCTTACGCACACATCCAGCACGGCAAATATTTAATGCCGTAGAGTACAGGCATATAAATATCGAGCGAGGAGCACAGGGCGCATGGGAAAAAAAAAAATCGTAAATGCAAATATTTTAAAAAGTCTTACATCAATGCCTTGAAACCGAGACGAAGCCTTCCCTCGGCTCCGGGCGCGCAATTAAAGCTTCCTCTCTTTTCTTTTTCCTCTTTGTGCCGGTTTCAAAAGAGCTTTTCCGCAAACACTTCACTTGAATTATGACGATGCGGAGGACACGAGTGGCCTCAAGGGGACACACTTTGTATAAAAGCGCGTGGCCCAGGGTTTTAATTTCCATCCACTCTCACGCGGCAGCCCCTTTCGCGACCTCCCGCCCTGGGCTTGGCAAAATTAAAAACTTTTCCAACAATCTATTCCCAGACCTTTCCGCGTAAAGCGGGTCTCTCTCGCCGTCAATAAAGCAGCGTAAGACCACCACCGCGGCCGCAGGACAATACGGGCTTATCAATCGATTGGAAGAGCCACGCGGTAATTTAAAACAATGAAACGGCAAAAATACCGAACCGTCGGCGGAAGAGCGATCGAATCCGATGCTCTCCCTCCCTCCCCCCCCTTGACTCATTGCTTCTCCGTCCAGAGCCGTCAGTCGTTATCGAACGACGGCATTTCGGGGCGCCGAACCGCCGAACGCAAGACCGAAGGAGCAAATTAATAACGATAATTGCCCCGAAGTACCCGGGGGGACTCGGCGAGTCCTCTTCCTTCGCTGGTTACAGGGCCAGGAGGACATTATCGGCGCCGAGTACGAAGGGTCCTGGCTCTCCGGGCTAATGACACGCTCGTCATTGGACGACGGCCAGGTGCCCCACCTTGGGGGGCCGCTGCTCATCGCGAGAAGAGAGAGGCGGAGTGCCGCGGCCGGAGTTGCCCGCGGAGTGCCGGGCAACCGAGAGGCGCGGTCGGCTCGGTTCCGGAGCGAGGCCAGGTAAACAGTGTAATTTAGAAGCGCCGCCGCGACCGAAAAGAGCGCGCGGGGCGGGCGGGGCTCGGTTATTAAATAATTAGCCAAGCCGACATCTATAATAAGCGGAGAGCGCCGAGTCGGGCAAACAAAGGGCGGGGTGGGTGGGGGGCCGAGCCCCGGCACGAGCGCAACGAGGCAGAGGCCAGCGGAGCCGAGGAGTTCTCCGGCCGCCCTTGCGCCCGGGTGTGTGTATTCTAGTGTAAACAAGCGGAGCCGGGGGGCGGGGGCCATCGAGGCGAATCGGGGTTGAGAGCGTTGGGTCTTTTATAAATTTAGTCGGGTTAGAGAGAGAGAGATAGCGGAGCGGAGCGGAGGTCGGTTAAGTAGCAGACCGCGCCGGTCGGTTCTCAATATCGATCCAGAGGGAATTTTCTCGGCCAGCGCCAGCGGACTGCTGCCTCCACCACGTCGCTTCCCTCTACGGCGCAAGTCTAGAAAAGCTGCTGCCGCTGCCGCCGCCGCCGCCGCCGCCGCCGCCGCTGCTGCTGCTGCTGCTGCTGCTGCGACCAGGATAGTTCGCGCGAGTCTGGTTATTGAACAGGCAGTTTTCTCTACGTGACCGATGCGCGCCTACGTGCCCGCGCACTCCGGCTCCAAGCGCAGCCCTCCTCGGCCTTGTCTCTAGACCGGAGCGGTTGGGGGGGAGGGGAGGGGAGGGGGCGCGCGCCTCTCCAGCCGCCCGCCGCCCGAAAGCTTCCTCGGCTGGGCCTCGGCCCCCGCCTCAATCAGGTTCCGTCCCGTCCCGCGGGGGAGGACGCGCGCGCGATCATGGCCCACTCGACCGAGCCAATTTCCGCCTCTGCCGGGATCCTCGTTTAACGCCAGTGGCCCCTCGGCTCCCTCCCTTTACCCCCCCCCACCGTCCTTTGGCTCGCTCGGGCTGCCCTTTGTCGTTGCTGGTTCGGTCCTTAGCTCGTTGTTTGTTTATTTTTTTTTTTTTTTTTTTTTTTTTTTTTTTTGTTCCTTTCTTTTAATTTTCACTCGTCGCATCGACGAGGCAGCGACGCTCGATACGGTTTTCCTCGGCCGCGCCACGACAGGCTGCGGCAATCCTACCCCGGCGATGGGAAGATCGTCGAATTCACAAGGCTCTTACGGTCGAGCGCGACGTTTGCTCGTCCGGCGATAATTACTGGATTTCGGTTGTTTTTTTTTTTTTTGGTTTCTCTTCGCTGCCCCCACCCCCAACCCCCGCCGACGCCGCCGTACATCTTTAACCGAGAGAGCGTCCAGTGGCACTTTGGTCATCGACGGCCAATTAATTATTCGTTAGTTGCTGTGCTTCTGATAGCGGAGAGTTTTCAGCCACGGTCGTGGATTCAATTTTTTAAACAGTACCCCGAGACTATCGACACGATCCTCTTTCAAAACTGTTGGTATATTAAGAAGAAGAAGAAGAAGAAGAAGAGTAGTTGTACCTATTCTAAGGTAAACCTCTATTTTCCGACATATAGAAGCTACATATCCAGTGCTGCACAATCACGTAAGGTAAGTGGAAGAAAAAAAAAATGACAGTGTTTTCAATTTTAAATGCCATTACGTTATTATCGTTTATTGTACTAACTAGAAACTAGAAACTAGAGTCCTTATATTTTTTTTTTTTTTTTTTCATAATCCGTGTAGCACCTGGAGAAATGCAACGAAGGGCACTCGATGCATAAAAGTCTTTTTGCGATACAGAGAAATTGGAAATCATTTACAATTGGCGTATAATTTACGTAAAGGCTTTAGTTGTAGCAATTAAAAAAGAGAGAAGGAATTCCGCTAAAATGATTTTAATCGACGTATTGAAAATTTTTCAGTAAAAATTTAAACTGCAGCTTTCTCTCGAGGCTCAAAAAGCGAATATAAGATATGATGGAGTTTTTTCATTTTTTTTTTCTCTTCTCTCTCTCTCTCTCTCTCTTTTATAATTGTAATGTCGAGCGATGGATGCAACACCTGAAAATGTCGTCGAATAAATAATCCTTGCTTTCAGCAGATAAGAGAGAGAGAGAGAGAGAGGGGGCAAGTAAATTAATCGATTCGTCAAGGAATTGCTAATAATAACAAGGAGGAGGAGGAGGAGGAGGAGGAGGAAGTGGACCGAGGCAGAGGAGCAAAGCAATCGCGGCAATTAAGGTAATGCAATTGCTTCGATCGAATGTCAGAATGAGGATAAGTCGGCAATAAAAATCGAGAGCTCATCGGAGGCGAGCCAGCTTTGCCATCCAGTGGAAGTTGGAGGCGTAGCGGAGAGGAGGAGATAGAAAAATGTCCACGAGATCGGAGACGTCTAACGAGGAGTCGTACTTGAACACCGGAAGGCCGACGGACCTACTTAAGGTCGGCTTCTCCAGCACGAAGATGGAGGGCCTCTACCGGGCCTCGTCGCTTCAGCAGCGCCGGGGCGGCCTCCAGTGCTTCCTGATATCGGCGGTCCTCTACGACTTCTACGCCCTGGCCCTGGCCGAGTCCGAGCTCCCCGGCAGGGGCCTGACCGCGGTCTTCCTCGGGCTGAACCTCGGCCTCCTGGCCTGGGCCGAGCGGGAGACCAGGGCCAGGGACGCCCTCTGGTCGGTGGTGCCCCACGTCGCCTGGCAGCTCTCCATAGCCCAGCTCCTGGCCCAGCTCTTCCTCAAGTCTACGGAGGTCACGCCCCGCGACAGCCTCGGCTGGCTCCTGCTGCTCCTCTACCTCCACTTCGCCACGCTGCCCCTCAAGTTCTCGCTCTGCGCCCTCGTGGCCCTCGGCACCGCAGCCGCCTACATGCTCTCCGTCGTCGGGCTCTCCGAGGCTCGCGTGCCCCTCGAGGTCCTCGTAAGTATCGGCGGGCCTCCCCGCCCTCCCTGCTCTGACCGGCGAGCGAGCGAGCGATCCCGGACCGCTGCCGATCTGCCCCCCCCCCCAACCACCCACCCTCCAATGATATCGATAACCATCGACGCTCCATTGTCCCATCGTATCCTTAATTGATAATCCTGAACAGCAGTGAGATTATTATTGTACGCGCGCGCGCGCCCGATTCAACGATTGTCGGTTACTTGGATTTTCCAGGGGTAAAGGGCGGGCCGGGGGCAGGGCTCTGGACGATTAAGCCATTGATTTGATACCGAGCCGAACGCCACTCCTCGAAAATAATAATTAATTAATTAATCAATCGGCTTATAATGCAGTCGGTGATTCTGCATTGGCGAATTTATTGCACTCGAGGATTCCGTGCTCGATTGTACGAATTGTATTAGTTATTAAAAATTGCCTTGCTTTGGGGAAGGGGGGGGGGAGCTTAAAAAACTGAAATGTATAATCTGCGAGGAAGAATCATAATGCGCGGATAATAATTGGCCTCTCGATGGTACTTCTTTCGAATGATCACGTGCATTTTTCACTTATGGCAATTCAACGTTGGCAATAATAACTTTACCATCGATGAATGATTTATTTTTAATACAATAAGCTCAACGTTTAAGGCAAATTTATGCTAAACGCACGGAAATTCCTTGCATTAAAAGTACGCGCATTGTATTGAAATTAAAAAATTAAAAATACCGGCGCAAACAACCAAGTAGCCGATATACGATGTATGTATATTTGTAAAAGCCATTTCGCGTGCATTGGAAATATTTATATTCATTACGAGTTATTAATCTAGCCATAAATTTTTTTTTTTTTTTCAACTTCATAATAGCGCCGTGTAAAAATCCAATTCTAACAGTTGTCAATTTGTACGGTGGCGAGTTCTTTTGTTTGCCTAGCATTCTAGTGCCTTACCATGAATAAATGTCGTCCATGTAGTAGTTTAAAAATAATATTTTTTTCATTAAACGTATTACCAACGTATATTCACATATGTATATATAAAGTTATTTTTTTTTTCGATAAAAAAGAGCATTTATTTTCAAATACATTTCGATTATAAAAAATTAATATTTTTTTCACGCGCGTGTTTTTGAGCACGACGCTCCCATTTAAATTCCATTAAAGTCGCAATCTTTCATTTTTACGTCAACCAAACTTAGAGGAAATAATAGGTTTTGATGTATAAATAGGTGTATTTAATTCGAGAAGCATACACACACACACACGTATATATATATATATATGTTTCGAATATTTAAATTGCGCACTCCTTACGCAGAATATTGAAAGGTACCACTCGAAGAAAAAATGAGCAATGTAAAAAGTGCACCAGTATTGTTTAAAGTAATTTCAAAAATACGGGAATTCGGCATTAAAATATTGAAATTAGTAAGTGGCAAAATAATGTGCATAATATTCGACAAGAATGACAGGGTTTTGTCAAGGTTCAGGAATAACAAGCAAGAGCACATCGTATGATAATCAAATTAATGGTTAGGGTAAAGGGCCCAATAGTTCGAACGATCCCTTGGCTTAAACGCAGATCCTAAAATCTGGTAATGTATTATTTTTTTTTTTTTTATTGCGATGATATTTGTGGGCAAAAATGAACGCTACGCGTGCTATATTAGAAAGGGTGCAAAATATTTAACTTAAAAAATTAGCTTTGGGCAAAGTCTCTGCAATTGAATATTATTTCGCAAGCCGTATTTCCGCTCAACGATTTCGCGCACTTTCCATTACTTTTTTTTTTTTACCTCGATTCCCGTCAAGTGTCACCACCGAGTCCATAATTATTTATTTGTCTACTCTACGCGAACGGTAGCTTCAGAATTGCTTACTTCAACAGTGCGATTTTTATTTAAAATTTGTTTTAAAAAAATGTCCAGCAATATTATAAATTATTGAAATTGCCGGTTAACTTAAAACAGGAGTAACGCGTTTAATTTAAGCCTATTACTGTAAGATGTAAGAGTACGATAAATTAAGATTTTCTTAATCAAGAATAAAATCAAAGCACCTCTGGCAGCTCATTTTTTATTCTTCCGAATTCTTACCGAATATCAAATGCAACTAACGCAACGAATTATAACTTATCGTATCAATAATTACTTGTTTACGCTAAAAGGAAAAGTTAATAGAATACACAACTACTGCCCCATTTGAGTTAGATCCTCTAATACAAATCAGATTTGAAGGATTTACGTGGCCGCTGCCAGGCATCAATAATGTAACATATATATATATATATATATATATACACACACATATATATATACACGTACGTATGTATGTATACAGGCACGCACGCCCGCACAAACAAACACACGCAGGCTTAAGCACACACCAGCAGTCGCAGCTGAATTTATTTCAAGTAAAATATTACGCTCCGATAGCAGCGCAAGTATTAGATTTCCAGCCGGCGAGGAAAAAGGTATTAATATTAATCGAAGTTATTAAAGCTCTCGCGCGCTCCTATTGTATATAAATAAGCTTTAAGTACATAAGCGCTTTAAATATAACTTTAAAAAGTATATTTATAATAGCGCGGGGCTCTCGAGGCGTGTACCCTCGGGCGCGGGGAATTAAATTTATCGGGCGCTTGCGAGCTTCCAACGGCGATCCGCCCGTGGCTCGAGCCGACCCGCTCGCGTTTAAAGGCAATAACAACAATAACAACAATAATAATCGTAAGGCCGAGGAGACATTGTCCGAGGGCATGGATCCTCGGGCGGCCCTCCCTACGGTCAATATCGTAGGCCCCGCGGTCCCCCCCGACCACTCGCCCGAGATATCGCCTCTCCTTCTCCCGAGGCCTGACTTTAATAAGCGGTTGCGCGGAGCCCGAGTACCCCGTAAAATTCTATATTTACGTACGCCGCTTAAGCGGATACTCCGTAGAATGACAGCGGAAAGACGCTAAATTTACATCGTACTCAATCCCGGCATCTGCCGAGCCCCCCTTTCTATCTCTCTCGCTCTCTCGCTCTCTCTCTCTCTCTCACCGCGCAAGCTCGTCCCGACGAATTTCGCGAAAACTCGCGGTACGCTCGAGCCGCGAGGAATCCGCCGACGGCGGTCTTCTATAATTTAAAAGGCTCCTGCGGCTGGAAGCTGTCACCCCCCCCCACCCATCAGCCTACAACCCTCGACAAGCTCGCTCTCGTCCAGGGCCTCTGGCCTGGTATTGCCTTGTATAACGAGGTTACGCGGCCCGGGGCGTTCCATCGGCTCGAGGCAGGGGCCCCGGGGCGTGGCATCCCCGAGGGCCTCGGAGACGGCTCCGATCTCGCCTTCCTACCGAACTCACTTTGCTCCCTAACCCCGCCCGGCTTCGAAGCCCGAGAGACCCGCGAGCCTCTGCGCCGGTGTTCCAGGGGCCTCGCCGCGACGCCCCGACTCGAAGGAGGCCCCCCTTCTCCCGGGCGCGGCTGGAGCACCGGTCGCCGATGGTCCGTCGAGCCGACCGAGGAGGTGGAGCGGGCCCCGGGAAGCGGCGCGCGACCAACGACTCCAGGCCCTCGAGGCCCGGGCTCCCGATTCTCCACGCGTCTGCCTTTTCGTTCTTAGAGCGGCGCGTCACGCGCGCGACAACCTATCGTTGCCGCGTGAATATCTCATCGCGGACGCTTATCGGCGCTTCGTTTTTTGCCCCGGGTGGCGAATGCGCCTGCCCTCCGGTCCTTAGCTCCAGGCCCGCGCCACTCGGCTTTAGCCGAGACCGCCCCCGAAGACCCGCGAGTCCGAGGGATCCTCTGGTGTTCGCGTCTCCGGTCTGCTCGTCCGGCCTGCGAAGGGGGACCCTCCTCTCCCCTCCGGGTCCTCAACGGGTCTGTGCCGCATCCTCCTCGGCTTCTTCCCTCGTCGCGCTACTCGTGCACCCATTTGCTAATTATGGTCGTGCGGCGTTTGGCCATTGCGTCTCTGCGTTGGTAATTGTTTACGCGCGATGATGACGATAATAACAATAATAACAATGCGCACCCCCGCACACGTGTATGTGTGTATAATTTACATTATATATATATATATATATATATATATGTGCGTGTGTGTGTGTATGCAAGTGTGTATAAGAAACTCGTATACCAATGGAAGTTAGCGATAAGGACGGCTCGAGGCACGATTTCGCTCTTTCGATTCATTTTACCCCCGCGAGCGCGCGCACACGCGCACGCACACCCGCATATAAATGTTTACGTATTCACGTATGTATATAAACATGCTGCGTTTCTTCTTTTCGTAGATCTTGACAGTAACGTTATCATTATGTGCAGCGGCACTCGGGGCGTCGAGCTACTCGCTCGCCGAATTCCAGCAGAGGCGAGCCTTTTTAGAGACGAAGCAGAGCCTCGAGGTCCAGCTGGTGATAGAGGAGCAAAGCGCCGAGCAGGAGCGACTCCTGCTGAGCGTCCTGCCCGAGCACGTGGCGGTGAAGATGCGCCAGGACCTCGGGGCGTCGCTCGACACCCAATTCAAGAAGATCTACATGTCGCGCCACGAGAACGTCTCCATTCTTTACGCGGACATCGTTGGCTTCACCGCCATCTCGTCGACCTACTCGGCGAGCGAGCTCGTTAAAATACTTAACGAGCTCTTCGCCAGGTTCGATCAGCTCAGCGAGAGGTCAGTTACCCATCGTCGGCTGCCGGCCCGCGATTCACCGCTGGCCCACGACGGGGGTGGGCCCTTGGCAAAACGCGATCGGCGTCGAGTCGCCTGGATCCGTTTGGATCGATCGACGATTGTGTACTCGGTTATCGGCCGCCATATTGCCTTGGCCCTACGCGTTCTCTCTGTATTTATATACATACACATATATATGTGTATGTATATGTACGTGTGTGTGTTAGTATACATAAGTGGGTATTGTGCAGTTGCCGAGCGCAGCCCTTTGCAGTGCAATCCAAATTTCGCAGTATCGACGGATGAGCGTCGCTGTGCCGGGACAACGTTTATCGATCGCTCGCGTTTACGGGTAGCCCGCACTTACGGCTCGACCCGGTATTAGGGCACGAGCGATTCGGATCCGAGCTCGTGAAAGGGCCCACCTTACGCCTCGTACCGAGGGCTCGGGGGCCCTCCGTCGGACTCTGCGTTTAGCAGCGCGGAAATTCGCGTCGAGGCGCGCAAATCGAGAAGAGTCATCGGAACCGCCGCGCGCTACGATTGGCTTTGAGCGCAGACCAGAGAACGGACACCGTTCTCGAGAGGAGGACGAGCAAAAGGAAAAAAAGGACGAGATACGTGCGCGCGCGCGCGGAAAGGGAAAAAATCGAAACGGCTGATCTCGCTCGGAAAATAAAGGACTGGCCTCGCGTTCGCGGCGAGGCGATCGATCCTTCCGCGTTCCCCGTTCGATCCCCCGGCTCGTGCTCCGGTTACGTCCTGGCTCCGAGGACGCTGCCATTCTTCGCCCCGGGTCCTTCTCCGGCCGACCGCGCGAGCCATCCGATATTGCAGCGCCGTAAAACCGTCGTCCGCGCCACGATGCGACATCGAGGGTAATTCGATATTAAGAATCCATTGCTCGCTGATCCGCGATCGCTTTGGCCTGCGACCGTTTGTGCCCCAGCCGGCACCCTTGGCCCCCCGACCACCGAGCAGTCCACGGCGTTTTTCCGCGCTCCTCCGACCGAGAGGGGGAGGGCGATGCTCGCGGGCCCCCCCTGGCTCTCGGGTGAGATCCCCTCGGGTAAAGAGCTCGGGCTCGGAGTCGCTCGCGCCTCGCCTCGCCCCATTGCCCGAGAGTTCGAGCAGCGTTTAAGGCATAACGAAGGAGTCGCACGGACGTACAGCGTCGGTCGCCCTATTGATTTCTGAACTGTCGAGGTAATCGAGGGGATGTTTATTAAGGAGCACTCGGCCGAAGCGCGTCGCTACGCAGAGATCGAGCGGAAATTGACAAATCCGAGGAGGACAAACAGGAGAGGAGCAGCCGGTCGACAAAGTTTGGTTAGGCAAGAAAAATAAGCGCTAACTCCTTCGGTTATACGCCATGCGGGAGACAAGCGAAGGCTCAGGATCAAGGGCACTCGAGCCGCTTGATCAATTTTTCCATAAATAAGAGCCGACTCGGGGCGTAATTCTCGGGGAGGAGATAAACAATTATCCGTGTTTTCGGCGCCGGCTTATCGAGTCCTGGTTTAACAAGCATTATTAGCAACGTCGTTGAGCCCCAGTGGTACAAAGTTTATCGGCCGTTCCGTATTAATGCGAAGCACAAAAAATCTTTACGATTCCCGTAAAATCTGGCATCGATCCGGCATCTGGAGACCGATGTAATTGCTTTTTTGTTGCTTTTTTTTCTTCCTTCTTCCTTTCTTTCTTGCGTCTCGACCGACTGCTCTTCATTAAACCGGACAGCTCTTACACCTGGATTAATCGTGTCTCGTTGGGTGGGAAAACCGCGCCAACGAAGGATCCCGAGGGCCACGAGCAACGCGCGATAATGTTTGCCTCGCGGCTTGGGGCTGGGGAGGCTCGCCCGGTAATCAGCGGCTGATGGTTGGGCGCCTTGTGCCTTAGGTACGAGCAGCTGCGGATAAAGATCCTCGGCGACTGCTACTACTGCATAAGCGGGGCCCCCCAGGAGCGGCCCGACCACGCGGTCCTCTGCATCCACATGGGCCTCTCGATGGTCGAGGCCATAAAGTACGTCCAGCAGACGACCAACAGCCCGGTCGACATGCGGGTCGGCATACACACGGGGGCCGTCCTGGCCGGGGTCCTGGGCCAGCGCCAGTGGCAGTTCGACGTCTACAGCAAGGACGTCGAGCTCGCCAACAAGATGGAGAGCAGCGGTCGGGCGGGGTGAGTGCACCTGTTTCTCCCCGGGCGCCTGCCGGCCTCTTTCCTCTCTCCTCCCCGTCCGGCCCTCAACGCGGCACGCAACGGCCGAGCTCGATGAAAGGAGACCTCGCTTTCCGAGGAGCTCCATCGGGGATCCCTCGGGGGCCTCCTCCCGGGCAAAGGCCGAAGCCTGCCCTTTCTCCCGCGCTCGCCGATTTGTCCGTTGGATTTTGCGAAGGCGCGCCCCCCCCCCTCCTCTCGACTGAGCTCCGAGGACGGGCCCCGACCTTAATGCATACTCTCGTGCCTGTGCTCTCTCCCTTCGTTCTCGCTCTCCTCCTCCTCCTCCTCTGCTTCTATCTGCTTCTTCAATTACAGGCGAGTGCACATTTCGAACATAACGCTAAACTTTCTAAACGACGAGTTTGAGGTTGAGCCCGCTTATGGGGAGAAGAGAGAGGAAGCTTTGAACAAAGCTGGCATTACAACTTACTTTATCGTGAAAGCCATAAAACCGTTTAAGCCAACTTCGACAAAGAGGTTGACATCATTGGCCGACGTTGAGTATTCGCACAGCGCCATTAACAGCATGGATGAGCAGCATAAAGAGGACTCCGAGGAATTCAGACAGAGATTACGCAAAGAGCTTGACAGTCGAGGTAGACTTTACATATATATATATATATACATGATACATACATGCACACACGCGCGCGCGCGCGCGCCCATAGATATATATATATATATACACACACATATATTCATTTCGCGTATACTTTTGCACCACATTTTTCGTACGCTTAATTTCAATAACAATTAATTAACCATGCAACACAGGGAAAAACTCTCAAGGCGCTTTCGGAAATTTTTCACCCTCGTTGTCAATATTGGGCATGTATATATATTTATGCAGTGTACGCGTGCACCTAATAGTCACTCCGAAGTTGAAAATTATCCGCGGAGGCTTTTTAAATCGTTTTTTTTTCTCTCTCTCTCTCTCTCTTCTTTTTATCTCTAAAACGAACGCACGCGATAAGTGCGGATTACCTTGCAGTGGCGGGAGAACAAGGCCTTTACGGAACTTTGGAGAAAATAATTTTCAACAATAACTGTACGGATAACCGCACGACAAAATAGTCGCGCAGCCACTGCAATGAATGGAGAGGGAAAATTAAAAGAAATGGAGGGCAGGATGAGCAACGAGCGCAGTTCGAAGAGAAAAGGAAGAAAGGGAAGCAAAGCAAAATAGACGCGCCGCTCGTAACGAGCGTTTAAAAGGGTATAAAAAAAAAAAAAGGGAACGGAAAAGAAAAAAGAAGAATACAAGTATCGCGCATGCCGCGCAATTACGATGCTTGAAATTAAAGCGAGGAAAAATTGCCCCTTTTACCGCGCGAGAGCTAATTTTGTTTAAAATTCACGGCGTGTAATTTGGATGCTCGTAGAGGCGTTTGAATTATTCGAGTTTCATCTTTGACGACAACTTATGAGGTCGAGCTCGCTCTATTGCGATACCTTAGATGATCTCATGACCCGCTTTTCTCCCAAGGAGAGGGATTTTACGGCTCGGGTACGCACGACAGACCATCCCCGAGTCTTCGCTCACAACCTACTCACGAGCGCAGCTGGATTTATCGGGGCAAGGATTCAGGAAGTTGGCCGTGGCTTCGAGCAGTGGTTCATTTTAATGTTGAGGGAAGAGAAACGCACCCACGCGCGCGCACGCACGCACACACACACACACACACAAAAGTAGCCTGTTCGACAGTGAAACCGAGTAGATATCTCCATCGGGGTGGACAAATTCCAAACTCCCGGTAGGCCGAGATTGGGAAAGGCGCTCTCGAGACCGTCGATCGATGGGACGCGGATTCGGATTTTTCGGCGGCTTTCCACGGACGTGATACAATACCTGCAATTGATTATCCAGAGGCTGTGGCGGAAGAGGCTCGGCGGCTCGCCGCGATCCTGGTGACCCTCGCGTCGCTCCCCTTCGAGCGTCATCGATTTAATATACACAGGGTTGGCTTTCCATTAACGATCGCGACTAACCTACTGAGGTAATTGCGAGTCGCCGAGTTCCTTTAACTCGCTCTGGCGCCGTTAAGGATTATTGGCGTCTTTAACGGCTCCGCGTTATCCTTGATCATTTTTTTTGATACGCTCTTTTGCCTAGGGCCTTCGTCCGTAGCCGACAATATAACGCGTACCCCTAAGGATGTGCTGTTCGCGTTGAAATGGTATGCCGCGTCGTCGTCGTTGTTGTTGTTGTTTTTTATTCATCTTCGTACAGTGCACGAGACTCGCGTACTTTTGAATCGCTCGTCATTGGAGTATCTGGCAAATGAGTTAATGGCACGGGAAAGATATTTCCATCATCGAAATTGTACATTATGTTTTATTTATACTCGACGATACATATGTATATTCTTTATTCGACCTGCAGAGATTTCCCACCCTCCCCTCCCCATACGCCCTGTAAAATCAATCTTACAATATTCCTGCATTTTTATTACCAATTTTTTCAATTGCCTTTTTATCCATTTCATTTTTATTTTATTTTTTTTCTTTTTCTCGTTTTCTCTCTCTCTCTCTCTCTCTCTCCCCCCATCGACACGCATCCCATTCAGCGTATCTCCCTACGCTTTCCTTGGCATTAACATAATCTCTTGCTTCGAGTACGCATTCGCTCCTTAGACTTCGCTTAATCCAGGCTTATGGGTTTCCCCCCCCCACCCCACTCCCCCACGGATACTCTTATCTCCTTTATCTCCTTCCCGACGTTTGTCTATATTTGGCAATGACTTTCTTCTCTCCTCTCCTCGCGATCGCATTATTCAAATTACATTGGCACCCCGCAAAAAGCTCCGCGCATCGTATTCGCATTTACATCCAATGATATCTCCCTTATTTCTTGCTCCGCACCCGTTTTTTTTTTTTTCTATCGCCTATCATTTCACCAACCCTTTGTCAAATATTCTCGGCGGCTCTCCCCTATCGCGTGCCGCCTACTCCCGCTGATAAGCCTCTTTTCTTATCGGCCTCGGGATCTGGCTCGGACAGCTCTCGCGTCGATCGAACCTCCGCAATTATTTCCATGGCCTCTGTCCTAAAATAATCGTACTCCCCTCGCGCTTATTAAAAGTCCTCCCTCGCTTATCGCTCCTACGCCAGCCTCGTCTCCTCCCCTGGTTGTTCTACTTTGGTTCTACCTACCTTGCAAAACTTTCTCCCCGTGTGCGCACGTACGCGTGTTCGTATACACATATATATACATATATATACATATATATTTTAACTTTACTTTTATCGTCGCGCTTCTCTCCCGTTGGACCATTTGGATTTTTCAAAATTATCGCAGCACCGCTCCGCGCGCAACGTTAAGCCCCATTGGTATTCGAAGGGAAAAGCATTCGGAGCATTATTAACCGAGGCTAGCACGTCGATTGCGACTCATCGTTTGGAATAGAATGTATCGCGGATGGGGGATTTTCACGGAATGTAAATCAAGTTCTATTGTGCCGATATCATTGGTAAGCAGCCAGCTGCCTGTGCCCGTATTATTTGAAGTGCGTTGACGCACTCGTTGATAACTCACGAGCGATATTGGCGGATGGCTCGGATAAAGAGTTGGCCTTCGATGCTCGAGCCAAATGAAATAAGTCTATATAATTTGGCCGGGAGTTCTCCGCGCTGAGAATCCAGTGCGTATAGAGCCTAAAGCAAAATCTTCCCGCATTTCGTCATCCGACTCGTGGATAAAATACGACTGGCCAGTCACGGCGATGCAATTGTTATCGAATTGGGCTAAGCCCGGGGGGCTTTGGAAGCACAATTTTCTCTCTCTCTCTCTCTCTATCTCTCTCTCTATAAATTTTATGTAAAAATTGTGCCCTACGCCCAGTGTATCTTCCGTAATTCGCCGTTCCTCGATGACGCTTGTCGATAAAGCCTAGTTGATCCAATCCCCCCTCTTAAATGGCTTATGCTACAAGTACAATAATTTCCCTACGGCCGACGATTCGTACCCAATAAAGCACCGATCGACGTTATAGACCGTTCGTTGAAAGACCGTTGATAAGGTTAGATCGCGCGAGATCATTACAACGACGATTGAACGGCAGACCCCTTTATCAAAAGTTTTAACAGCTCGCTTTTATGGCTCGTTTACTGAGATATTGGATAATTGTATTGAATTATTAAAGAGAGCGAGAGAGAAGAAAAGAAAAAAAAAAATTTCACACAATAAAACAAATAATTTGAAATGCTCGAAGCAACGCTAAAACGAGCGATTGGAAAACCCTCGTCGAGATGTTTCTAACAATGGCACGTAGGAAAAATGCTCGCCGAGTGAGCGTCGTTGGCAAAATGAACTCCCAAAGACGGGGAACGAGCGCCTTGCAAAAATGTTACCGATATTAATTACACGCGGACACGCCAAAACGTCGACGAAGTAAAAAAGTGGTAATAAAAGAGGCCGGGGGGTGGGTGGGGCCCGGCTGGTCGTAATTTTCAGTGGGCGGAGGAGCGGAGCTGAAGGGCCAGGCCTCCTGGCTGACCCTGGCCTTCAAGGACCCGAAGCTGGAGAGGGCCTTCCACAGGGCGGAGGAGGCCTTCTCGCCGCTCTCGCTCTTCGGCGGCCCCCTGGTGATGATATGCGCCTCGCCGGTCTGGCGGCTCCAGCCCTGGGGCCCCTTCACCTGGGGCGGCGCCGGGGTGGTGACGCTCTTCGGGGCCTTCCTCGCTACGGCCACCTGCCTCGGGAGTCCCGTGCGCCCCCGCTGGCTCAGACGGACCCTCGCCCTGCTAATGATCTTTTCCCTCGGGGTCTTCCTGCTGCTCGACATGGCAAGTCCCGTTGTTGGGGTTGGGGTTGGGGGGCGTGGGGCGTGGGGGGGGGGGCGGCGGCTCGAAGCCGGCACTCGTTGGGGCCACCACCGGGAGGTGGAGCGAGCGCCCCCCCCCCCCAACTGGGGCCCGGGAGAGAGGCCCAGGCCAGGCTTCAACGGCGGGCTCTGATTTTGCAGGCGAACTGCGGCATCATCGACGACCCGGAGCCGCCGGCGAACGGCACCGCGACGACGACGGGCCTCTCGGCCCGCTGCCCCTACCCCTCCTACTACTCCTACATAGGGGTCCTGGCCCTGGTCGTCGTCTCGATGCCGGCCTACATCTGCTACCTCGGCAAGGCCTTCCTGATGTTCGCCCTGGCCGGGGCCCAGTGCACGGTCAACGTCCTCTTCCTCGGCTCGACCCTCGACCGGGAGAGCGCGGCCTCGAGCTCCCCGGGCCAGAGCCTCTTCCAGCTCAAGTACTCGCTCTCGGCCACTCTGCTGACCATAGCCCTCGCCCTCGTCGTCGTCATCAGATACGTGAGTACCTCGCCGCGGCGTCCTTGGCCCCGAGCGCGCGCGCGCCACCCCCCCCCCTTTGCCACGCGGACTTCCGCGTTGGCTTTGCTTGAGATCGGGAGGGTTTTGCGGGGGGGGGGCTCAGATCAACACTCAATATCCCTTGCCTCTCGCATCGATCTCGGGCGCCTGCAAAGGGATGCCAAGAGAGCAAAGGGCGGCCCTCGGGGCTTCGGGGGGCAGGAGGCGAATCCCCCCGTCAATCGGGCCAATCGGGTAATAATCTGGCGTCCCCAGACCGAGAAGGCGCGTCGGATCCTGTACCTGCGGGGCTGCGAGGTCGAGGCCCAACGGGAGCGAGCGGCCGACATGAAGCAGCGGAACGGAGCTCTGATATACAACATCCTGCCGCCTCACGTGGCGGCCTACTTTCTCTCGAACATGCGCCATCACGACGACCTCTACAGCCAGAGCTACGCCGAGGTCGGCGTACTGTTCGCGAGCATGCCGAACTTCGCGGACTTCTACAGCGAGGAGAGCATCAACAATCAGGGCCTCGAGTGCCTTAGATTCCTCAACGAGGTCATATCCGACTTCGATGCCGTGAGTATTGTTTATGCCTTTCGATCCTTGGCCGCTCTCTCTCTCTCTCTCTCTCTCTCTCTCGCGCGCAACGACCGATGGCCGAGAGGAGGAGGAGCAAGGAGCGCGAGCAAAAGGCCGAGGATCTCCGACCGATGCCCTTTGTCCCGCGCAGATCCTGGACCAGGACAAGTACAAGGACATCATCAAGATAAAGACGATAGGCTCGACCTACATGGCCGCGTCCGGGATAACCGAGTCGGCCGAGAACGCGAGCGAGCTACCCTGGCAGCACCTCTCCAGACTGGTGGAGTTCTCCCTCGAGATGAAGAAGGCCCTCTCCAACATCAACGAGCAGAGCTTCAACCACTTCGTACTGAAGATGGGGATCAATCACGGGCCGGTCACGGCCGGGGTCATCGGGGCCAGGAAGCCCCACTACGACATCTGGGGCAACACCGTCAACGTCGCCTCGAGGATGGAGAGCACCGGCAAGGTCGGATTCCTGCAGGTGAGCTCCCCGCGCCCTCGGGGCACTCCTCCTTGTCCTCCGGGTCTCTCCCCTCCTCGAAGCCACGAGAGCGCGCGCGGTGCCACCCCCGCTCTTGTACGAGAGCCCGTCCTTCGTGCCCAATGTTATGCCTGTCTTGGATTCGAGCGAGCCCCCCGCCCCCCGCCTGAATAACCGCAACGATACATCGCTCCGCGAGAGCTTGGAAATTCGTGTACGCGGGTGCGAGCCTCGCTTGCAAAATTGCAAAGCGATCGGTCGAAGCGTCGTGCCTGCCTCGCGATCTCTCGGTCCGAGAATCCGCGCGGGCGAGTCTCGCTGAATATTTAAACGGTAGCTATTTTGTACGGCGACGTTACGTCGATACTTCATTGCTATGTTTAGTCGGAGTCGCGCAATTATTTAAACGGCTAACGATGGACTTCGGCTTTTGGTCATTTGCAAAGCCGGGCACTCGATTTGATAATTTGTTACATTTACTACTGTCGGGCTATTCTTCCGATCCTGGGTGGGTGGGGGGGGGCGCGATCGATCGGGCGTTCATTGTAATACTCCCGCGGTCGAAAGCTGGAGAAAATCAACTTGATTTATTGTGAGGATAGTAATGGATTTTTCCCCTTTCTCGCAGGTGACCGACGAGACGCGAAAGATACTGGAAAACTTTGGCTACGGATTCGAGCAGCGAGGAATGGTTTTTGTGAAGGGAAAAGGACAATTGTTTACCCATTATTTAATAACAAAAGACGGAGTACATTTGAAGCTGGACAGCGATTTACCAGTCGAGCCCACTCATCCGATAATTTATCAATAAATCATTTCGAGTTATTGTACGATGGGTGCGAGAACAATTTCTAATTCTTTTTGAAAAGCAATTTCTTAATGACCCGTAGGATCGACAATTATCATGTACAAAAAGTAAGAAGACGAAAGAGATGGGATATATATATATATATATATATGTGTATATATATATATATATATATATAGATAGATAGAGAGAGAGAGAGAGAGCGGAAACTAGCATTAGGTGAAATAGCTGCATATGAATTAAAAAATTAATATTATATGTGTGTATAATAGCTCAAAGACCCTCGGAGCATGAAGGTTTAATTGCATAGATAGATTATCGTATAAAAAATAACGAAAGCATAATTATGTATACGGATATGTGTTAAAGGATATGAAAGTAAAAACATTGCTAGTGCTAATATCTTTCTGCTTCCTACGTAGCAGCAACAACAGCAGTAGTAGTTATATATTTCTTATGTGATTTTATTTTAGAGATTTCTACGAGCACAAACATATATATATATATATTCATTATGCGTTTATCTTTAGGAAGAGAGAGAGAGAGACAGAGAGAGAATCCCAAAGAAAATCACGATAAAATGTCTAACGAAAAATTTGTATTAATGTTAGAGTGTAACAGAAGCAAATAATTGATTGCGTCAACTATTTTAATGTTATGCATACTTAATAATACACATATACATAAATATATATATATATATGCATACATACATACATAGATACGTAAATATTTATGTGGGTATAAGTGCGTTGTACGCGTGTAAGAAAAAGAGACGAGGATTTTAATTTTTATCGTAGAAATATAGCGAGCACCGGTACGTACCTTATTAAACATTTATTTATTGAAAACATGCTTGAAAAGTAAAAAAAAAACTTTAAGCTTATTTTCTTTTTAAATTTACATTAATTTTAACGGATTGGACAAAAGGAAGGTTCTTTTCTTACCTAGATTATTATAAAATTAATTGTAAAACGAGCAAACGAAATGCTTAACTACGATAACTTCGATGAAAGTGATATGAAAAATTTAATTGTACAGCGTTTAGTAAATACAACGATTCGTTAATCTTTATCCGTTATGTTGTGTGAATTAGCTGCTAAGCTAATGCTGTCGTAATGAAAATAATTTCAAAATACGTACACTCGGCAATATTTGTACAAAAATTAATTTTTGTACTAAGTTGTATTGAAATTACTGTATATGTAAAAATTATCTAAATATTATCCTAGAAAATCAATGTTGAACGTAAAGAATCCTAATAGTTATTACGAATAGATTCAAATATATTTATATACAATAACGTATCTAAAAGAATTTTCATTTCGTTGTACTTTATTATTTATAATTGATAAGTTACTGCCAATGATCCAATGCATTTGCATTGTTATGCTTATTTGCAAGTATAACTTTACGGAGTTTGCAATGACTTTAGAATGATATTTGTTTATTTTATTGCAAATTTTAAGCGGCGAGGAATATTGTTTCGAATACTTTTGAAATAATAATTTTATTCACACCTCGTGTGACAAGGGGGACGTACCCTGAAAAATAATCCAGTTTAAAACAAGTTTCATAGATTATTTATTATTTTCGACCAAATTTATGAAAAAAAAAAAAACAGAAGAATATTCTCGATGAAAAATTATACAATAATTTTAATACCAGTCAGACCAATAATTATGTATATTTTAAAATGTTGAATAAAATGAAAAAATTCAAAATCTTTAATTAAAAAAATAGCGTCACCAAAGTAAAAATATACGCATTGTAAGTGCAGATATATATGTATTAAAAAAACCTAAACTGGATTTTTAGTATCGTGAAAAAGCAGATGTCACGAGATGTTTTATAAATCCGTCATAGCTCGGATGTGCGTAAAAATTTATCAATCGTTAACATTTAATTTAATGGAATAGATGAATGATTATACGGTAAATATACTCGATAGTCGAAAAAAAATACAAATATTTCTGTCGTAAGCACTTATGGCAAGATGAATCAAACAATCATAAATGTAACAACGGACAATTAAAAATACTGTGTTCTTTGTATAAAATAGTAACTTGTTATGAATTACACTGGAATTACTTTAATTCCAGTGCGCTAGAATTTCTTCCTTTCTATGGTCCATTATTACAATGTTTACGTGGAAAATATGTGAAATTAGTGAAAATTTTATTACGTTGCAATTTTTTTGTCTTGGGTAATTAAAAGCATGCTAAAAACAAGCTATTAAACTTAAGAGAAAATTAATTTTTTTCATGAATTTTATACAATTAAATTATATCGTTATTAACTTGAATTGCTTCAATTGTTACTATACAACCAAATACTGTTGTTATAAAAATGTAACAAACTCGTGAAAAAAATTAAGCGACAATGCAAGCTATCCTTGTATTATTTCGTTTATCATGATATACGTATTTATTAAAAGAAGCTATTTTATGGATCGCTTTGCTGGATATTTTACATTTTTAATATAATTTTAGAGACTTGATTTTAAACTATAAAGAATAATCTATCGGATAAAATAAAGATCGTTCGTGTATGTTCAATATAAATAAAGAGGCATTTAATGTCTTTGAAATCTATCGTAACATATTTTTAATATTCGAGTATTTTATGAGTTTAAGTAAAAATTACTTATTCAAAATATAAAACGCCTACTCTTATAAGATTTTTTTTTTAAATTCCATATAATATAATACATTGAATCATTTATTTGTTTACTCCGTTAAATAAAGAGTTAATCCTTATTTAATTATAAACGCGAAAACGCGTCATACTGAAATTAAAATAAATAAACGACCGAAGCTCGTGCATTTACAAAAAGCTGAGAAATTTAAAATATTTACGACCAAGTGTATTTCTACCTCTTCAAAATGAATAATGATAGCTTTTTACAATATTATTAATTATATATATATATGCATATATTGAATACAAAACATAATTTATCTGAGACATTATAGCACGTGTTGATGGTACGGTTGAGTGCTTAAGCTCAAAATTCATACAGCCTTTACAAAAAATTATAAATTAAAGCTATCAAATTTTCAATAATTAATGACTTTATTATCGCATTAAAAGCTGAAAATACATAAGCCGACGGCTTTGTTAGACGTAGAAGCTTCAGGTGTGATTTATTCTATAAAATTTTTTATTTAATTATTTTGCGAAGAAAGATGGCAAGTTATTGTTTTTTTTTTTTCGTTGATTTTTAACAAAACCACACGGATTATCTACACTGGTATTGTGTTTTCATCATAGAATAACTTATTTAATAATGATGACACATGCAGTAAGTATTTTTCTACCGGCCAGAGTTTTGAAACTATTCTTTGAACTATTCTTACTTATGAATAGGTATTAGTCATATTACAATTATTTTATTTTATTTTTTCGTTTCAAACTTAAAGGCGACGTTAAAACAAGTTTCGAGGCATAATGTTTGTACGCATAATTTCGATAAATAATAAATAACCTATGAAAATAAAAGCATAAAGCATTGAATGCGAAAATGTAACAACAATAAGATTAACAGCATGGAAAATGGAAGTAGTATTAAAGATGATTAACGATGCACAAAATATTGTTATTTTAAATCGTTAAATTGTTGATTTGGAAAAAAAAATCACAAATCCGACCTACTTTAATCTATAATAAATTTGCTTTAATAATAAATTTACTTTATTAAATAATAAATCACCAATTGGTATCGATGTTCTTAGTTTGCTTTTAGTGGCGCATTATTTAAAAATCGATTGGCTTTATTGATGTAAAAGATTTAATTTATGAATTTAACTTGAAGCCAATAAGTAAGTTTAAAATTATAATAAGTATTTAATATTAATATTGATAAAAGATTTTTATAAATACGATTTTTTTTTCTTTTTTTTTTTTAAATAAAACCCACGGCATTTAAAATTGACGAAAGAATTTTCGTTAGCGAATCATTCCGTTAATAAAAGCTTCTGCGCTATGGAATTATCGTTCTTTTTAAATACTTCTTAGGTTGCAGTTAAGGATGAAAATTTTAAATATAACAAATTTTTCTATAATAACAAACATTTACTAATTGCATATGTAATATGTGATCATATACACCTCTTGAACAGTATTGATATATACATATACGTATACATATATGTAGTTTTATTAATTTATTATTATTAAATAAAGATCAACACCTGAAATGTTTAAATCGCTTGCCGCATTTATAAGTAAATAAAAATATATAAATATACGTATTTAATATGTTCCTTAGTGGATAGCATTTACCTGCCGATGTCACACTTAAGCATCGACTTTTCTTCGAGCCTCTTCCCTTCATTGTGTTTACGTATTTGCAATTGAGTAAAGATATATATATATATATATATATATATACATACATAAATGTATATATGTATCCCAGTAGTACACGTGTCCTGATATCCATCGAAAGTACGAAACGACGAGCGCGAGTGGGCTGCTAACGTAATTTCAATATTATAAAAATAATCATCATCGGGGAGAAAAATATTTTGAAAAAGAGAAGAGAGAGAAGAAGAAAAAAATACGGTGCACGCCTCATTACGCATAGGATTGAGAATACAATAATTCGCGTTTAAAAGCACGCGTACAATGTACGGCATACACTTTTTGCCCAGGGATAAAAAGTAATTATAGAGGCTTGGACGTCGTTCCTGAATATTTCTCAGCATTGCTCGACGAGCCGATTGGAGTCTCGATGCATATTAATGTTGGCTTTATTAACAACACCTGCGTGTCGATACAATTGAAAAGGGGGGCATGGCCTTTGATAGCAGGGGACTAATTCAATCGCGGGCACTCGTTGCCGATCGACGCATCCAACAGTCGAAATTGAATTCTTTTCGGGAGTATCGAGGGATTGGGAGCTCCCCCCCTCCGCCCCGCCCGTCGGCGCGTTCGCTCATGCGGGCGAGCGTTAAAAATAGAAAAATCCGCGTGCCAGCCACGGCGGGCAAATGTATTTCGATTAATCTACATAAATTTTGAAGAATTACCGGGACAAATTTTCATAATGTAGTCACGTTAGTTCTGTGAAATTCGTAGCCGTAGGCAGAGAAAGTTCTGTTAAATGTTCCGCTACAGCCAATGGCTTCTCTTTCCTTTCACTAACCCGGCGCTTAGTGTAAATTGTGCAGTTGCATGTAAAACTCCTTGGTTTATTTTTTTTGTTTTTGTTTTTGTTTTACATCATTATTATTATTTTTCACTTCCTCCTCGGGCCAAATCCTAGGGCACCTCGAGGCCGGTTCGATCGGTGAGGATTATTCTTTTCGTTCCCCCGGCAAGGTTGGGAGGAGGAAGCCTTGGCTCGGCTCGTGCGCGCGCGCGCCTCCGCTTCCATCAGCCATCGCCCAAGGAATTCGTACGGCACCGAGCACGCAGTCGATGTATTTGAATAAATGAAACGAGAATCGGCTCGCGCCACTGGGGCTCTCCCTCTCCCTCCCTCTCTCTCTCTCTCTCCAAGCTCTGCCTACAATTTGTACAAAATAACGAGCCGCAGAGCCGAGCGGATAATCTCGCCTTCGCGGAGCGCCGGGAAAAGAAAGACGGAAGAGGAAAAGCAAAGGCGAGAGCAAAAAAAAAAAAAAAGAGAGAAAAAAAGAAAGGAAACAACGACGCACGCGCAATGGTTTATTTTTCGCGAACCGGTTCGCGAACCGTGCATTCGTTTGTGAGAAATCAAGTACGAGGCACCGGGCTTTTTTAGCCTCCTGCAACGCGCGACTCGGCTGCTCCCGAGGTCGAAAGCAACGATAAGGCTAAATACACTCGGGGCCCCGGGAAACAATGTCCATCGGCTCTTCCTCCTGGAATAGGGCGATCTCTATCCTCTCTGCTTCTGCGCGCTTTCACCGGCTGGCCACTTTTGAATATTGCCTTTTTCTTTTTTCTTTTTTTTTTAACTCGAAATATAAATTTAGCCAGTGAATTGACCAGCGAGTCTCCTCCTTTTTGCCATCTCTCTCTCTCTCTCTCTCTCTATATCTATCTCTATCTCGCTCGCTCGCCCGGACTAAGCTCTACCACCGAGCAACGTCCATTGGGATATTCTTTCCCGTGTTTTTCTCAATCCTGATTTATCGCTCTCAGAAAAATATCCCCGTCCGATATTTCGGTATGCCGTATATATTTGTGCATTAATTTATTTTTAATACTCGGTATTCTGCGTAATCTCAAAGGCGCTTTCACTGCGCGGCATTCCGTCCCGATAAAGTGAATTTGTTCAACAATAACCTGCAGGCCTAATGACCGGGTGATGCCCGTTTCGAAATTGGTCCTCTCGAAAGAGGCCCTCCTCCTCCTCCTCCTGTGCCCCTGTTCCACCCCACCCCCCCCTCCCGCGGTCTCCGGCTTTAATTTTGACATCTCTCTAATCCTGTCCCGAGTCCGACGGATTACCATTTGATTAGCTGGCAAAGCTCAATCGTTGGCTCGGCTTCGAATCCTAGGCTCGAGCCGTATTTCATTATCATCGATAGGGAACTTTTAATAGATCGCTCACAGTATTATTCGTCTAATTGATAGTATTAATTTTCAATTTACTCCCCCATTCGGCGTGCCTACGATCGAGAGCTTATCGATTCTTTAATTACGGCTATCGCTTTATTTCTCTCGCGTTGAAATATTTATTTGCCGTGCTTTATATTACGACCGATAAAATTAATTGCCTTTCAACTTAATGTTGGTATCCAAGGGATAACTCGCTCTTACGAATGTCGGTCGGGTTTCCTTAATTTTTATCCATTGATTTAGGAACTCGTGTTCCTCAATAATAAAGCTGCAAATGCGTAATTGCTCTTGCCTTACAAAAATAGTCGACAGGGCTCGCGGAAAATTAATTCGACAAGGCTCTATTGATATTGAGCCCGGCTAAGGAGAGCCTCGATTCGCGTTTACAACCGCATTGATTATTTCCATTGCCGCTGACATTGTTTTAATTACAAGGAGTGTCAGTTTACAAATACAAATTACAAAATATCTTTACAATGAAAAGCCACATTACGTCGATCAATTTGAAACATCGATGACGTGCCAATTAAACGCTGCTTAGACCTGGCAGAGTTTTTCCCCCTCCCCCTTTTTTCATTGGCTTCTGCACTTGTACATTTTCTTACTTTCTATTTGCTGCTTAGATACGCTCGGTGTCCACAAATCTTAAATACGATCGATGAGTAAATATAACGATGGCCTACATTACCAGATGGAGATGATGTTAACGCGGCCGAATAATAATAAATATCCACAATGGACAAACTCTTTAATGCTTTATGGATATTTATAACTGTTACATATAGCGCGACCAATAATCGAGGACTCGTTTGATTTATTTAATACTCGTTGTCGGAGTCTTATTGCCTTGACTCCAGCAGAGCGCGATCGATCCTCGTCGGGGGATCATTTAATTTTTACCAACTGCTCGTGCAAAGGCGCGAACCTTCCCTCGAAAGCTAAGGATTTCCCTACGCCGCGACCTTTGTAAATCAGTCCGAAGTCGCGAATGTCAAAGGAGACCATCGCGATCGGTATCGGTAACGTATTTAACGTATCCCGAAGATACGCTGACGCTCGGGAATGCGCGCGCGCGCACACGCACCCATGCGACACAGAATACCCGCGGAACGTAAGCGCGGTATTCCGTTGCTCGGTTATAAAATAAAAATAAATCACATTCGCCTCGTTTATGCTCGCTCGACACTACCATCGACCGTAATTTTGACGTTTAATCGCGATTCACGCCTTGGCTCGTATCATCAATCATGACTCCAAATGGTAAAACCTTCGATATCACGGTACTCATCGCAACACTCGTGTAAATCGGCTCGTAGGACTCAACTCGCTTGCCGAACTCGAGCCTCCGTGCCTCAGTGCACAGATGCTCTCTCCCGAGTCAGCCGCGAGTCTCAACGCGCGGCGTTGATTTATGCCTCGTATATTTTGTCTTTCAAATGGACATCGATGAGCCGCCGCGCGAGCCAACGATCAGGAATTATCATTCGTCCGTCGAGGCGCGAAGGCTGGGAAAATCGTAAGAGTCGAGCGCGAGCCAATGATTTACGAGCCGCGCAACGAGACAACGAATCGATATCGTATTCTCGAGTCCGGCAAGGGCCGGGCGAATCCCTGCCCCGATCCCCCGGTATCCCGGGAGAAGCGGCACCGAGGAAGAGCGGAAGCAAGGGCTCGTCCGCTTTATCGTCCCATTCGGAGAGGGATCGTTAAGCTTTGCAGGCAAGCACGGGGCCAAATGGCGAAGCCTCGGTCCTCTGCGCCCGTAGGGCGGACCTCTCGACTCGTCGCGGTCGCGCGCCAAAGTCGGGGATCGAGAAGAGCCGATTCGTTCCCCGTTGCGCGATCGGCGCAATCTTTGCGCAAGCGATCGATTTAGCGGGAAGAGCTTGTAAGGTTGAAATAGAATCGAGTCACCTTTGGCGAGAGGCGCAGGGGGCCCCCCCCAGGCTCCTCGATTGAATTCAGCGTTATACAATGAATATTGCGCAACGGTGGTGCTTTACAAATACGGGCGCGCTCTCGCAAAAGCCAGGGATAATTTAAACTTTCTA
Organism: Kradibia gibbosae; assembly: GCA_018907135.1. Taxonomy (NCBI): domain Eukaryota; kingdom Metazoa; phylum Arthropoda; class Insecta; order Hymenoptera; family Agaonidae; genus Kradibia; species Kradibia gibbosae. The sequence continues at coordinate 2,886,550 of JACCHX010000001.1, read as the reverse complement.
TTGGAATCGTACCGCGTACGATGATCGCGAGGCCGCGGGCCGCTCGGTCGCGGGGTAAGGGAAGACGCCGCGGCTTTTTAACCCCTCGCGCGAGGGGCTTCGACCGCCGGCCAAGGGGGGCGGGGCGGGGAGAGAAAGAAAAACAAAACAAAAAAAAACACCAAAGAACAAAATCGCGCGAGCAGCCCAATCGTCATTGGCCGACCGGCCGGAAAATGACGGGAGTGTCCTGCAGCGGGCGGCAGGGCCCAAAGTGGAGCAGCGCGGGTGGCGGGGAGCCGAAATTAGTCCGGCGCCGCGGGCCCGCCTCCGCCCAATGGTAGAGCTCTTCGTCGAGACTCTTCGCACGGCCGGCGGCTCATCCCAGATCCGAGTCGACGCTCCCCGAGGGAGCTCCCGAACAAGAGCCGGGGGCGGGGGTGGCTTTGGGCCCTTGGGCCGAGGCTAACTCCTGCCCTACGAGAGGGTCGCCGCGCCGCCTGGAGTCACCGGCCCGCGGCTAGAGCCGGAGTCGACGAGCCTCCTCCGTCCTCGAGCGCGCGCCTAGGCGCTAAATACCAGGCGCTGGACTTTCTTCGCGCAAAAAGGCGAACCTGCGTTGGAATGCTCGCGAGTCGCGTGTTTTCGCGGTTCGAGGATATTAGAAAACGGCCTGAGTCGGCCGAACGGAGTGTGCCTCCGCAGCCATTGTCGAGGCGTTGATTTCCCCCGCCCCCCCCCCACACATCGACAGACGGGATAAACGGTGTCTGTTCGAAACGGGCGATGCCGCTGGACTCTGCCGCGGGAGAGGAGCCAAAGCTCCGAAGACGCGTTCGGCTTGATCGCTTGCAATTAAGGCGCGATGGGGGGGGGGAATCGCAAAGCACGAGCGCTTTATCTTTAAAATCCTAATCGATTTCAGTGTACCTGACAAAGGCTACGAGGAGCTCTACATTGCGTGGGCATTATCGATAACGCTGTTGTTAAATCGTGTTCGAATGAAAGTTCGCCCGACGCTTGTAAAATCCCGTCCCTTGGCATAATTAGAAAAACGTGCCCAATAAGTGCAACCATCGGCTCGGATTCTCTCGAGGGATAAATTTGCCGCGGTGCGAGGCTTACGGATGATCGCGATTCTCCCGGGGCTCGTCGCCGATAATCGCTCGAGCCTCGCGGGAGGTACGCCATTGAATACAAATCGATAATGGGGGGGGGGTGGAAATTCAATTTGGAAGCTCTCGATCTCCCTCGCTCCTTACCGGCCACAAATGGTCGGTCGGACGAGCCACGGGGCAGTCCGATCCTCGAGCGCCAAGTACTCAGGGGGGGGGGGCGTAGCTCTCGGAACGGGAGATCGGCGATAAAGGTCGATTCTCTATCCCTCGGGACCGTTGTTGGCCCCCGTTGGCGAGTCCTATGGGTTCGAGCCGTTGTTGAAAATATCGTCCAAGGGCCTTGGCCGCGATGACCAGTAGCGAGGACTCAACGAGGAGTAAAATTCGCCGGGGCTCGAGGGCCGCGAGCCTTCGATCCGCGTGCGATAATCGCGCCGCTGCAGGGGCCCGATCGGATCGGCCGAGCCAAAGGGTGGAGCTCTGGATCGGCGGCTGCCGGAGGCGAGGCGAAAAGCGAGCCGACGAACAGCGAGACGAGTGTCCGCGATTGCCGCGCATCTGAATCGATCCTCCACCGGCGAATATCGCATCCGGCATTCGGTCGCGTAGGGGTTCCGCGAAGCGCGGAGGTCGGTTTGGGCCCGGGCCGGGAGGAGTACTCGCGATGCGATAGAATCTAGAGGGGCGGGGGGGAGTGGTGAATTTTTGAGCCCGGGCTAGGACGTCGGTCGAATCGGTAACCGGCCCGGTATCGTCGAACGATAACGAAGGCACCGATGATCGTTCGCTACTGGGCTCGAGCGCCTCTCTCCATTTGCAGGTGAGGTGCTTCGAAAGCCAGTCAAGGGCGTCCAAATTGTCCTCCTCGAGGGAACGCGAGGCCCTCGCGAGCGGCCCGAGATTCGAACCTTCTTACAGCCGCGGGGCTTCGATCAACCCGGGGGGTCCGATCAAGCCTCGGGGCTTGTCAGCAGACCGACGCCGCCTAGAACGACCGGATACTTATCAAGGGTAGCCCGATCCCCGAGGCGGGCCCTGGAAACTGTACATTTGCCAAAGCGAGCTTCGAAATCGAAGAATTCGAGCCCTCCGGCTCGACAAGATGAGCATCGCGCGCTCCCGGCGGTCGACACAGGCGACGAGGCGTCGAGGATTACGAAAGCCCCGGCCGAGAGAGGATGCGAGCGACAACAATGGACCTTCGCGGAGAAATCGAATCGATAACTAATCGCCCGCGCGCGGCTTTCGAGAATAAGAGGAGGCAGGCCTCCGGGGCCTGGAACAAGCGCCGGCCCCGAGCGACGAAGATCCCGATCCGAAGAGTAAGAGGCCCCGGAGGAAGAAAGCGAGAGTGACGAGGGATAGAGAGAGAGAGAGAGAGAGAGAGAGAGAGAGAAATAGAAAGCACAGAGGAGAGTTTTCTTCGCGTAGGAAGAGAAAGAGTCGCGCCGAGAGGCGGTCGGGATGAGTCGAGCCAGTGGAACGAAGTCGTTGGAAGCGAGCCGCCTAATGGCCGGAAACCTCCGCTATTGGAATACCGATGACGAGGTGTCGACTCCCCCGCCCGCCCGCCCCCGCTAGCGCTCGAGGAAAGAGAAACCCGGAGGGAAAAGCCGACGAAGGCGGTCCGCGGGCAGCGTCCCGGTCGAACGCGCGCGAGGTTGCGTCAGGATCGTGGTACCGCCGACGCCGGTCGTCCAATGGTACGGCGAGCCGATGAGAAATGGAACAGGAACTGCCCTTAGGAGCGATTCCGCCTCCCGAGCCTCTGGAGACGAGAGGACCGAGGGCCGAGGAGTCCTCGTCCCTGGATAAGAACCGAGTTCCGCAGAAGCGAAGAGCAGAGACTTCCCCCGTCCGAGGCTCGCGGCCTCGCTCCCCCGGGCCCGCGCTCGGATCTCCGTCCGCGGCTTTACTCGTCGTCCGAGAGCGGAGTCGCTTCCGAATCGGATTCGGGGGGGGGGGGGTATCCTTTGCCGAAGGCACGCCGCAGCAACGGCGCTCTGCCGTATTCGACGGCGCGACGATCGGGAAGTCGACGGAGAGCTCGATGCTTACGAGTCGAGACTCACAAAGGTGTGTATTTTCCAACGGTACAGGCTCTTGGCATCCTGCCGAGGCGAGGGACGAGTATCTTGGCAGCGGTCGACGAGCCTCCTGAGCTCGCGAGGCCTCTCCTCTTGCCCCTTCGGATCCCTCGGCCAACGGGCTAAAGGACGAGTGGACAATCGTCCCTGGGATCTCCTCCCGCCTCTTGGCTCGGGCTCCGGGAGCCGCGGCCGCGCGAATCGCCCAGAGGGTGAGCGTCGGAACGAACGGCCTGGGGCGCGATCGTCCACGGCCCGAGCGAGGCCCTCCTTCGTGCCGCCTCCCCCCCCCCGTTAAAATTATCCCGGAGCGGGGAAGGATCCGCACGGTGGCTCGGTTGCGAGCGGGGCCAAGGGCCGAGCGAGGGCGCAGGGCCTTTCAAGGGCTCTCGACGGGAAAGGGAGAGTGGGCCGATCGGCCTCGCGAGTCGGTATCAAGGGGCGCGTCGGGGAGATGGGCCCCGGGTCGGGGGATCGCTGTTCAACGCCGCGCGGACAACGAGGAGGAGGCAAGGGGAGCGGTCGATCGAGGGAGGAAGAGCGGAGAATCTCCGGCGAGGTGACCGTAAATGACGAGGCCCGGCCGAGGTATAGGATTGGTCGCGTCGGCCAACGAATGCCGGGAGAATAAATAGGAGGCCGAGCGCACCGATCGGTGCTCGGGAGAGCCACCGGCTAAAGGATTACCGAGCTGGAATATCAATGACCAATGCGAGTCTCGCCGATCGCCGGCTCTTCTCGCTCTACTTCCGGCCGAGGACTGGCACGGGAGGCGCGACACGCTTCGCCCTCGGGTGCAACGATGCACCGGCTGCGGCACAACCGGTGGATTTCGCGGCTGGTCGTTGGCTGGGCCACCGGGCGCGAAGCCACCGGGAAAATAAATCTCCGAGCAGATCTCGTCCTGTCCTTCTAAAATGCCGACTCCTCCGACGAGCCGTGGTCTCTCTCTCCATCTCTCTCCGTACGCACTTTCATTCCTCGTATCCCTCTGCACCCGGTTTATAAATAGCTCATTATTGCACGACTTCTTTGCAATGCGTCCATTTGAATCGCGACTCCTCTGCATCCATCCTCGTGCGGCCCAACGTTAATTATGCTGGCTCGAGGCCTACGCCAGAGCCTTGCGGCTACTTGTCGCAACGAGCGGCATCTTAACGAAATTTGCCCATTTTTCACTTGAATTAAAATACACGCCTCCGAGCTCGATAAAAAAATACACCCCCGTATTCTTATATACATACATACATATATACATACATATATATATATTGACTGGCGCGCATCGCTCGCGAGCTCGCTTATCCCCGTGCGTACGGGGTACGGGCGTGGATTTTTTACCCTCTTGTCGTTGGATACAACGCGAAAGGGGCGATAGGCACGCGAATCGTCCGCCTCCCATCGATGATGCACGATCGGTAAATTCCTAATCGCTCTTTGTCAAATGGCTTGCGTTGTTTGCCATCGATGGCTCGAGCATCGTTCTTAAAAAAAAATTTCACGTTTTAGAGCTTATTTCGTTTGGCGTCTCCGCGGACTCTCTTGGCCTGCCGTGAGGCGTACCTTGGAGTTTTACTTCAACCCCCCATCCCCTCCCCGCCCGCCCGCCCACTTCAACGATCGCCATGGACAACTCCGATGTTTGCGATTGCTGGATCTTCAAACGAATACTTTTATTGGCGACGAGGCATTGCTTGCTTGCGCGCGCGCGCGAGTTTCACATTTGTTAAGTTTCAATCGACGTTGAGCTGAATTTTAGGGCAAAGTAGAAGAAAATAAAAATAAATAAAAAGACAATAGTAGTGAAAAACAATTGAGCCAAATGTAACATTTCGCAACGATTTTAAAAATAACGAAACACTTCTTGCGATATTTCCCCGTGTCTCTCGTAAGCCGTAAGAACATTATTTACAGCAACATTTTAAATATAACTAATTACGAATCTTGTCAAGGTGCGTTGATATATTTCATCGTATTAATCAATTTTTTTTTATTCAAATTTTCTACCCGTTCCTTTGTAAACAGAGTCTGGAAGGAGAAAGGAGTGTTGAACATACGGGAATCAGTTGTTTTATTATACGGCTGAGGATTGATTTGCATTGCATTTGAAAAGAATGAAAAAATATCTCCGCATTAAAAAGCTGAATTTATTCAAAATTCCTTTTCACGCTGTTTATAATGTAGGAAAATTTGCGTAGATGATTTTTTAATTTAATTCCTTTTCGCAACTTTTTTACCCACAATTCAATTTAATTTATACGCGTTTGCGACTGTTGAAAATATCAATGAAATGGCAATTGCCTTTGAAGGGCGGAGGGAGGGAGGAATGGGTGGGTGGGTCAAATCCGATTTTACCCCGCGCGAGTTTGTAGCCTCAAATTAAATTGTCGATGACATCGAATGCTGAATCGTATAATAAAGCAGCAGTCCTGTGAACAGGATCCATCGCGAAAATAAGGTAAGGCGCAAAGTAAATTGTAGCCTCATCGCTACCTCCGAATAAATACAGCTTCGATCATTATAGGAACGATGGATTTTTCACACGCGTGCCAACGAACGTCGATAGCTTCGATACGTTGCCTGCACCCAATTGTCGATAATCCTGCCATTGAAGGGTGCGGCGAACGGATCTAAAGACCTCCCCCCACTCTGCAAGTGCGCCAGCCGTACCGGAAAGAAAGCCATCAGCGACGACTTCCATGGATCTTCCCGAATCTCGGCAAAGGGCGAACGGCACCGGACAAGGTCGGGTCGCCCGATAAGCGCGAGCGTCTTCGCTCGTAAAATACTAAGCGTCGAGAGGTTGCGAAAGCGGCGCTGCCCTCGGCCTGAGGGTCTTAAAGGTATTGTCGGACGAGCGCCCGAGTGCAGAGCACCGAGGTCTACGGGTACGCGAGCGTTGGTGGTCAGCAGCGGCAGCGGCATCAGGAGCAGCAGCAGAGGACGGATTTCGGGCGGGCAGACGTAGGGAGGGCCCGAGGAGCGCAGCGGACGGAGGCGGGCGAGCGATCGGCTACGGAGCTCGACGGGCCCCCCGATGGCCGTGGGCCGATAATCCCCGGCCGCCCGGCAACATATTAGCGACGGGATGCAATAGGAGCAGCGCGGCTCGGTGTAAAATTGTTCGGGTGTTGCAGCTTTGGGCTGCATGGCAGCACCGTAACACCACGACTCGGAGAGAAGTGGGACCACAGTTGCCACACGCCTCCGTGGGCCCGGTAGTGGTGGAAATATAAATGCCCGCCGCCAGACCAGCAGCAACCAGTCTGCTAAGCGGTACCATCAATTTTAAAAGGTCCGCGACCGTTGTTCGAACCTCATGTTGCTCAGGACCTCGCTACATTAGGCTCTCGAGTACGAGGACGAGTACATCTCGCATTGGATATTGTCGATAGGTCGCTCGGTGCCAGTCCCCACTGGCGCGAGCCCGTCGCCGAGGAAAGTGCCCGCTCTCGGTTTGGCCATTTTTGCCTCTGCTTATTTTGCCACGGAAGCCGAGATAGGGATAGAGATATATAGATAGATCGATAGAGAGAGAAGGAGAGAGAGAGAGAGAGAGAGAGCACCAGGAAGGACATCGCCGTCTTCGTCGTCGTCGAAGGCGAGGAGAAGCTGCCGCTCGGGCCCCGGAGGGAAAAAGGAAAGGCCAAGATGAGGCGCGAGCTGGTCTTCCTCTTGCGCGCCCTCCCGATCCTGTTCCTTTCTGCCGGTGAGTCCGACGTTCTACTTTTTGCCCCCTGCCTCCGACTCGTTTGTTTTTATATAAGACGCGCGCGCGCGCGCGCGCTTGTTTTTTCCGCTTCCTCCCTCCCGCCCCGGACGCCGCCGCCGCAGCCCCGGTCCTCGCAACCGGGCATTAGCCGACTCCGTTGGCCGGACGCCGGCCAACCACTTTCTAACCCGTGCGTACGTTCCGTCCGAGTCAAAGGCAAAGCCATCCCGGCCGACCTCCTCGAGCTCTCGGGGCTCTCGGCGTTTTCACCGGGATTGTTATTATTATTATTGCCATTGTCGTCATTCGTCATGAGCGCTTGGCTCGGGAGGCCCGACCGGCAGCGTCCTCGAGGAGCCCCGGGACTCGCCTCCTTGTCCGTGGGCTCGAGCCTCAGGCTTCCGAGCTCATCGCGACGCCGATACACGGTCGGGACTGGCTCGGTGTGCCCACGCGCGCTCGATAACCCGGAATGAATTATTGATTTGTCTCTTGCGTAACGGGCCCCCGCCCCCGCCCCGCCCATGGAAGATCATCGCTCGAATAATAACGATGTCGTTGCGAGCCCGTTTGGTTGGGCCGATCCGCGGCTCCCCGAGGCCCCATTCATCCGAGGCTTCCCGAGGCTCGCCCTCCTGTGTCCGTTGCTCAATCGCGATATCGACGAACGGATTTTAAAAAGGACCCTCGGCTACGGCCTTTGCCCGTTTATCGCTGTTTTACAACCATTGGCAATACCGGTAATTCATCGATGGGTCCGAGTACTCGCGGTGCGACCCCCCACCCCCCCCCGAGTGCAAAAGCCGCAATTACCTTTTAAAATTGCCTTTTGCGCGATTGGCCTTAGCTTGACGAGCATCGTTCCCCATTGTATGGAAAAAAAAATGACGAAACCCATTGAGATACGCTGCCGAGTGTCTTTGTGTTTGCCGCCGCGAGCGCGTACGTTTCCGACGGCGTGTGCGAAACTAGAGGAGGAGGAGGTGGAGGAGAAGAAAAATAAAGGGAAATGTAAAGGGAGCAAAAAAAGAAAAAAGAAGAGTGATTTTCACGCTGCGCTAAAAATTGTACGCTGCATGTTTGAATTGCCGAGAGAAGCTTGCGAGGCCCTTAATCTTTCCGTGCCGCGATTCGCATAATAGCGATCTTGATCACCGATCGATGCACAGCGTCACCGGTTGCAAAAGAAGAAAAAAAAAAGAAGAAAAAAAAAAAGAAAATTGCCCGATACAATTACCTTATTGGTACATAATCTTAAATTTAATTGGCCTTTACTTAGGAACTTCGAATGACATTGGCAGTAATGGGCGAGTGCTATTTAAATTATTTTCGCACGCTCAATATTGAGGTTATTAATTTTTTTTGTGTCTCTTCAACGCCACGTTTACATAACGCGTGCAATATTGACGGTGCGGGACTTAGTCGTCGTAGGCCGTTGGGGGAGGGGGGCGGGCGGAGAGTAGCCCGGCGGTGGTGCAGGGTGGGTGGGTGGGGGGGAATAACGATAATTTAATTTATTGATTTTACGATACGCGTCAACGCGGTTGCTTTCACCGCGTGTCTTTTATTTGCTCGATGTAAGATTATTAATTTTTGGCAAGTACCTTTGTTTAATGGAAACCCGAAAAAAAATACGCTCTACCATAGAATTTACGCGGGACCATTTGGTGTCGTATTACAATTATAAGTATAATTACAATCGTAATTTTAACGCAAGCGCTTGTTTTGCCGTCCTACAGTATCGATAGAATCCTTAAAAATTTATAACAACGTTTGTGCTTTTGGTTACTTGAATTAATCGCTTAATATGATTATTCGAATGAAAACTTATCGGACCAACGGAAGCTCGTAAGAACGAATGGTTTTTCAAAAGAAACAATCCAAACAATTTGTCCAACAAAAATTCACGTTTGCTTTACGTTCGTTTTTATTTCCTTTGATGCAATTAAATAATTTAACGCAATTAAAATATTTGCAAACAGTTTTAGATAATTGTACGAAGAAATTACTCTTTTCGCTTGTGCACTTACATTATACAAAAACATTTTTCAATTTTTTTTTCCCTCGGAATGCCATTATTGTCCGTATTGTACGTTCGCAAGTGTAATTAAGGTAAATTATGCTTTAAATTTGCATGAGATTATATTGAAACTAAGCTTACACATTATTATACTGTTGCCAAGTTGTCTTGTTTTCGCAAATATTAATTTTAATACTTACTTTAATTATTACTTATCCTCTAATAAATAAATACGCTCATTATCGATTTGCTTGTGTCTCAATTATGTTAATGCATTATTTTAATTATCCGTGCTTTTCTCTATCGACGTGTAAATCTTTCTTAATTACATTCTAACATTGATTAAAAATATATGGCAAATTATGAAAGTTTGGCTATAATGATAGAAAAAATTAAAAAAATAAAAAAAAAAAAAAAAAAAAAAGAAAAAAAAATTAAATATTTGGTTTTTCAGATTTAAGAAAATGCGGTACGTTAGCATGAATAAAACTGGTTTTTACCTACGCATAGTTTTCGTATTACTTCAATTTAATAAAAGAAAAGAAGAAAAAAAGACACACACACACACACACGCACGCACGCATATGTACAATAAAACTCAACGCACAAAATTATTCAAGCGCTGTCGCGGACCGATAGCCAGCGCAAATAAATTGAATATTATATTATAAATTATAATAATATAATACTGTGCGTACACTAATGCTGAAAATGTTTGTCGTATCTACATTTGAATTGAGTCATTATTAATATTAAAAACATGATGAAATTACTTCCGTGTAAAGAGATTGAATATTCAGTCGCTCGAAATGGCGCGGGTATAATAATTGCAAGGGGATAAAATTTCCAATCGAGTATTAAAGCTGAATATCATATGGGAAAAAGTATTAAAAATCCAACGTAAGTGCGTATAATTTTGTTTGGACTAAAGACTTTATAGACTCATGAGTTAAATTGCATAAAAGATTAGAGCGTGAAAGTCATCAGAATATCACAGCCAACAGTCAGTTTCAGTATTTGAGATAGAAGATGACGTAATGCACTGCTCGCACTGCTTCTCTCTCTCTCTCTCTCGCTCTCTCACTCTCACTCACTCGCTCTCTCTCTCTTTCTGTCCCTCTGTCTATCTTTGTATGTATGTCCCCGTTCGTGAATATAAAACAACTTTCCCTTCTGTGCCGTTGGTTGACGGTCGCGAATAGATGCTCATAATTATAAAATAGCGCTACCAGTATTACATCTAACGAATCAATAGCAATACCATTAGCATTAACGCCGACTTGGCTTCTTTTTTTTTAAAGGATCATCCCGCTCTTTTAAAATTACCTTGCATATTATTCGCAACGAGCGTAGCAGCGATGGCTTTGCATTGCCCGTCGTGTGGCAATACGCAACGACCTTTAAAAGCGTCCGTAGGAAAGGAGCCGAAGTGCGCGATTCGCGGATATTTTTTTTTGCCTCCTCCTCCTCCCCCACCCCCTTTAGAAGGGAGGGAAGAAAGAAAGAAAAGAAAAAGGAGAAAGAGAAAAAAGAGAAAAAAAATCGAAACAAAGGGTACATAATTCGCGATGTAATTTACCGGAAAAATTAAGTTTAACGAGTGACTCGATGCACTTGGCTCGTTGGGTGCATTATCTCCGTAGGCAGAAACCAATTTACAAATCGCGAAGCTCCGTTGAATCGGTTTTTTTTTTGCGTCTTCGGTGCCTCGAAAGGCGATCGACCCCTACGAACAATGCGAACGAGTGTTGGGATCGGCGTTAAAATCGCGCGATAATTATCCACCGATGGCATTCGCGAGCGTCGCTGTATTCCGAGCGAGCGCTCCATCGGCAGGCTCCGAGTTCTCGAGCGCGTCCATTATCGATCCGAGCGCATCCAGGAGAGTAGAGGTCCCTCTAGGGGGTCCTCGAAGAGGGCGGGGGGAGCAACAGCTCCACGCAAGAAGGATATAACAGGAGAGTACTGGGAGATTGCGCAGAGAGCGGGGAGGCGAGGTCGGGCCGAGCGAAGCGCCAGGAGGACAAGAAGGACGACAGCTTCGAGAACGAGATCTGCAAGGACAAGGACGCGGGCGAGTGGTTCAGGCTGGTGGCGGGCGAGGGCGACAACTGCCGGGACGTCATACAGTGCACGAGCTCGGGCCTGCAGGCGATCAGGTGCCCGGCCGGGCTCTACTTCGACATCGACAAGCAGACCTGCGACTGGAAGGACTCGGTCAACAATTGCAAGCTCAAGAACAAGGAGCGCAAGGTCAAGCCCCAGCTCTTCACCGAGGAGCCCCTCTGCCCGGACGGCTCGCTGGCCTGCGGCGACGGCATCTGCATAGAGCGCGGCCTCTTCTGCAACGGGGAGAAGGACTGCGCCGACGGCTCGGACGAGAACGTCTGCGGTAAGTCGAGTCCGCCCTTAGCCCGCCCACCCACCCACCCAACCGTTAGCCAGCCACCCCGGGTACTGATGGCTCTGCCCAGACATGGACAGCGACCCCAACCGGGCGCCGAGCTGCGACCCCGCGGTCTGCGTCCTGCCGGACTGCTTCTGCTCCGAGGACGGGACCATGGTGCCGAGCGACCTGCCCCCCAAGGACGTGCCCCAAATGATAACCATAACCTTCGACGACGCCATCAACAACAATAACATCGGCCTGTACAAGGAGATCTTCAACGGGAAGCGGAAGAATCCCAACGGCTGCGACATGAAGGCCACCTTCTTCGTCTCCCACAAGTACACCAACTACTCGGCGGTGCAGGAGATGCACCGCAAGGGCCACGAGATCGCCGTGCACTCCATTTCGTAAGGGCCCCCCCCCCCTGTTACTCCTTCCTCTTGACGCTCGCCCCCCGGCCCCGCCATCGCGTATCCCCCGGCCTCGCGTCCCAACGACGGCCGCACGACGATCTTTCCCCCCCCCCCATTGTTTCCACTCCCCTACGGACGATTATCCCGCGTTGCTCGCGATTTATATTAAAGACGGCGGTAGCTCGGGATCGGACGATCCCTTGCGCCGGCCCTTGGGAAATCTCGCCCTCCCTCTGCCTCGAGGTTGGCTCGACCGGTGGGCGACCCGGGCTCGATGCCCGATGCTCGTTTGGCCCCCTTCGAGTCGGCGACGCTCGACAGTGCATCGAGGTTACTTGCATGGAGCGAATACGCGGGGAGTAGCGGGAAAGGCGAGAGTAGCCGAAGTTGCTCCGAAGGAATTTCCCCGGCGGGGATCGCGTCGCACGATTCGGAAAGAAAGAAGAAAAAAAAAGAAAAAGGAGCGCGTGGAATTCGGTGGTTCGATGCGAAATTCACGGAATGGGAAAAAGCGCGCCGAGTCCGAATCGCGGAGACGGGGACGGAGAGAGAGAGAGAGAGAGTTTTCAACTCGCTTATCCTATTATTCGTGTTTCTTGCTTTCGATTAGTCAAATTAAAGGCGACGGGCGTAAATTATCGAATTGCGCGATCGAAAGTTGAATAATGCAATTTGGCGAAAAATTTGCCAAAATTCGTTTCATTTTTCGCTTGAGCTCCGATCGAATCCTTGAAAATTCACGTTGCACATGATCTATCTCAATAATATAAATAAATCAAACTTGGAGTTGTCGGCTTAACATTCGACCCGCAAAATCGATCGGAAACGTTACAAATAAAAATTGTCGGGCTCTGCTCCCCTGAGTTGTTAAGCCGACAGGATCTCGCGATTGATAACGTCGATTGTTATCAATGCTTATCGGTTATTCGGATATTACTCATGCGGATGAGAATCACCGCAGAATCGCGATTCGATGGATCGAACGTTGTCCTCTGCTCGATACGATGCACTTTTCGTAACATTACGCAATAGTCGCGATCGCGCGAATTTCTTTGTCGTTGGTGAGAAAAATGAACGGATTTGCGGATTAAAATTATCCGCGACAAACTGTATTTACCCATTGGATAATGGAAAAACGTGCAAAATCGTTGCCTTGCATTTCTAGAATTCTTCGATACCAAGTCCTGCGAAGAACTCGGGGAGATGAATCTGTTCGCTCGCTTTAAAAAAAAAAAAGAAAAAAAAAATTGATCTTCTAAGCTATAGATCTTCATACTTTTTACATTGATAAAGTGCAATCGGGGAAAATTCGTTAAAAGCAGCGTTACGAAAGCTTAATTTTCCATTAGACTTGAACTTACGGGTATCGCCATTTCCTTGATCGATTTTTTCTCATCGTAATCGATTGGTATTTATAAGCTCGTACCGAAGGTACGATAATTCTGCTTAACGGCAGGACGACGCGTAAAGTTGCGCGCGATTTATTTTACAAATAAAATTCAATAAGTCAGAAGCTTACCTTCGTTGATTCGAGTTATCATAAGAAGCGACATCTAAATGCTCTACGTTAAAGCGATCCGTTTGCCAGTGAATTAAGAAAATTTGAAGCTTAATTCATAATGAAAATCTATCGGTATTCCTCGATGCCTCGAGCAATATAAAAATCATTACGCCAATCATGTGTGCACTGATCTATGCACGGGTACGATGAAGACACGCATTGCAATGCAACGAAGTACAAGGGTAACGCAGAAAGGTTTATCCGCGGGTGTTTCGATCAGATCGCAAAGCATGTTCGACGGGAAGTATCGGCTATCGGTCGATCGACGATCGAGGTTTACGATCCTCGGTCCCCCGAGGCTAAAATGGGGGTGAATGGGAATCGGCGGCGGTAGGGGAAGAATAGTAGCGAGCAAAAGAAAGCTTCCAATGCGAGGGATTATTTATCAAGCAAGGAGGTGCACAAACCACGTGTTAATAACGCAAACAGGCACAACGACGACGAGAGATTCTGGTCGGAGGCCACGGTCGACGACTGGGCCAAGGAAATGGCCGGCATGAGGATAATAGCCGAGAAGTACGCCAACCTGACCGACAACAGCGTCGTCGGGGTCAGGGCCCCTTACCTAAGAGTCGGCGGCAACAACCAATTCACAATGATGGAGGAGCAGGCCTTCCTCTACGACTCGACGATAACGGCCGCCCTCAACAATCCGCCCCTGTGGCCCTACACCATGTACTTCAGGATGCCCCACCGCTGCCACGGCAATCTACAGAAGTGCCCCACCAGGTCGGTACACTCCGCTGCCCCGGCGCGTTATTCCCTGGCCCGCTGCCGCTGTCCGGGTGCCCCCCCCCCAACCGCGAACCATTCGGATCGCGTCCTTCGCGGAGCCCTTGGTTGGCCGCCTCGGCTCCCCCTCGAGTCCTCGGCATTTTTTTCGCCGGGCCTCGATCGGTCCGACCCTCGAGGGACCGACCACCCACCCCCACCCCCCGGAAAAGACAAGCCCGCATTCCTTATCGACTCTGGATCGTAAGCAAGCCCTGGCAAGGGCACGCGTCGGAAAATTATAATCCGTCCGTCGCTGCGGTATTCGTTATCTGCGAGGACCTCCTCGAACGCCTGTCGAACCCTCGGCAAAAGCAGCAGCTCGAGATGTAAAGTTGGTAAAGATGTCGGGAGGTAAAATTATTCGAGTGAACGACGAGGAAAATCTCTTGGCAGCGAAGCGTCCGATCGTTTCGATATCGAGTCATTGCCAACCGAGAGAACGCAACCTTAGCGGCGCGAGATGGAGATAGGGATAGAGATGTAGATAGAGAGAGAGAGAGAGAGAGAGAGAGAAATGTTAAAAACGCCTCAGGTCCCACGCCGTCTGGGAGATGGTGATGAACGAGCTCGACCGGCGGGAGGACCCGGAGAACGACGAGTACCTGCCGGGCTGCGCCATGGTCGACTCCTGCTCCAACATCCTGACCGGCGACCAGTTCTACAACTTCCTCACGCACAACTTCAACCGCCACTACGAGCAGAATCGGGCGCCCCTGGGCCTCTACTTCCACGCGGCCTGGCTCAAGAACAACCCCGAGTTCCTGGACGCCTTCCTCTACTGGATCGACGAGATACAGAAGGACTACAACGACGTCTACTTCGTGACCATGACCCAGGTGATACAGTGGATCCAGAACCCGAGGACGATAAGCGAGGCCAAGACCTTCGAGCCCTGGAGGGAGAAGTGCGTCGTCGAGGGGCCGCCCGCCTGCTGGGTGCCCCACTCCTGCAAGCTCACCTCCAAGGAGGTGCCCGGGGAGACCATCAACCTGCAGACCTGCGTGCGCTGCCCCAACAACTACCCCTGGATCAACGACCCCACGGGCGACGGATTCTACTGAGGCTCCGACGGCCGCCGACGACGACTGGACGCCCCCTGACGGGAGGAGGCCCCGTCCGGCGAGCCTCGTCCCCGCACCCACCCACCCTTACCCGCCACCCGCCACCCCGAGGAACCGCGGACCCGATCGGGACCTCGCTAGCACCGACTGTCACCCCTGTGCGCCCCCGCCGATTGTCCCGCGTGGCTTCTTGGCCTCGACCGAGCGCACGTGGCGCTTAGCCCGCGGACGCCCCTTCGCATCGTGCTTCTCTCGTGCTTTCTCTGACCCCCTTTGTTTTTTGTCTCCTCTTCTTCCTCTTCTCCTCGCGAACTTAGTTAAATGGAGTACGATTAAGTAAGTCAAGAGTCGGTAGAATCGAAGCTGAGGCAAACACATATATTAGCGTAAAAGTGTCTTCAAATTCTCATTCTGTTACTCATTCTGTCCATTAGTGTTTTTCTTCCCTTCTGTTTCTTCTCTCTTTCTTTATTCCTCCTCCTCCTCCTCCTCCTCCTCTTCTTCTTCTTCTTCTTTCCTGCTGCCGCCAACGCCGCTGCCGCAACGATACTTTAAAATACTGATCAAGATGTTTCCTTTTCTCTTCGTGCTTCCTTAAAACTTGTATCTATTATTTATTTTTACGAAATAAATTCTCAAATATATAGTCGTTTTTTTTTTTTTTTTTTTTTTTTTTTTTTGCATTTGTCCGCAATTGTTATGTTTTCATTAAAAAGAAAAACCTGTTCAATGAGTAAAATAAACGCATATTACTGTTAGTATATTATTGCTGTCTAAGCAGTAAGCACTGTGTCAGAATAAAAATTTTTTTTAAACAACAACACCATTAGCTTATCTTTTCGCAAACCCGTTCAATCCTTATTATTAATATATTTATTATAATTAGAGCCTCATAAGTGTTGAAAATTACATTTGTGCCTATATTTTTGCAGTGTTTTTTATCTACGCGTTTTCAAAACGCGTAGAGAAATCTTAAACGAGTCAATGTGAATTAATTTCCCACAAGACTCTTTCACGTATAAGTATGACATAAATTTAAACTTCGATGAAGATTCAATAGACGAACATGATTTTATAATTAAAGCCAGATGCGCGTTATAATTAAATTACGAGGTTAATTTCAACAAAATTACAATTACTCGTATCCTTATAAACGATTTTCCTGGCATAAAAATGTAAGCAAGCATCCACGACCTTGGTAAGTTCGCTCGATCGTCTGCTCGCTATGATTTTATACTATACGATGTAGATGTGATATTGCGCTTGGTAATAAATAAAGGTAGGTAAAAATTTTGCAGCCCAAGGTACATAATTTAAGCGCGTTGATTTTGAATAATAAAAAAATTTTCAAATTTCTATTACTCTGATATATATATCGAATTAAAAGGTTCTTTTATACATGCTTTGAAAAGCCCATTTTTAGAAAATTTATTACAAAGTTCGCGCACGAAGATCGATATAAGAAAATACATTGAACTTATGCTGCTATTGATGGCACTGGTATTTTTTTTTTTTTAAATTATGGATAGTCAGCAAATTGAAAAAATATCCTCTCGATGCAACTAGCGTACATTCGTTATTACGCGATAAGCCAAACGATTTAAAGCTATTATAACTGCCATTACCATTCGCCAGAAATTTATCTCTTAGAAAGTGTTTTTAAAGAGCGACCAATGGGAACGCAATCGAACGCCAATTGAAACATTTCGCTACGAGTGACGAGGCCTACCGCCGATTAAAAAAATGCACGCGCCAATGTGAAATAAAAGTCTTCGAGCCCGAGGTCCATTGAGCCCGGGATCTTTCGTGAAGTACTCGCAGCGCTTACTCGATCTCTCGGGGGCAAGAGCGTATCGTCCGCTCCTCTTCGATATCTATTGCAAACGCCAGTTGAGTACCCGCGAAGGATCTCCAAGCGAGAGCCAGCCATTCCCCGCGGTTGGGTTAACAATCGACGAAGGGTCCTGACAAGGCTGGCCACCTTTAAGGGGGAGGGCACCGCTCCGCTCCCCGGTACCCAACGCGCCCTCCCTCCTATTACGTGGCACTTCTATCTAGCGGGAGCTCCCTTCCGGCCTTGTCCTCGAGCTCCCGGCGAGCGATCCTTCCGGCTTTATTCGCAGGTGGCAATCGAGGAGGGCCCTCCGGGGGAGCCCTTGGCCGATCTCCCAAACGACGTAGACGTAGACTAGAGTGGAAGGGAGCCGCGCCCTCCCTACCGCCCTCCTCGCCTTCCTCCGGGACAGAGGACGGACGGAGCAGGGCGGACAAGTGCACCTGCACGCGGGGAGAGCGGCCGAGTCCCGGCCGATCCTGCACGGGCAGCGAGAGGGTTCGGGGACGTGGGGGCCGACGGCCCGGGCCCAATGGCTCGTTAGTCGAACGAGGGCGGATTAGGCTTTGTCGCCGACTGCCGACGGCGTCGCTCCAATCGACGCCTTGCCGGTTTTTCGGGGGGGGGGGGACTCGGCCTCTCTCTTTGCCCCCGCAGGCATTCGCCCCGTGGCCCCCCCTGATAACGATGCGCGCCCGGGTGGCGTCTGGAGCTTTGAGGCCACCCTTTCGTCCCGTACCCTTCCCTTGCCGACAGGATTCGGGGGGCGGGCCGGGCCGGGAGAGGGGAGCGGAGACGACGATCACGAATAAGGAGGAGCGCGGCAGGGGGAAATTTTTAAGAACTGATTTTGCGGATAATGAGAATTTTGCGGAATCCGCGGAGGAAAGCCTTTTAACGGCGATGACAATCCACGACGAGGCGACTACGGCAATGGAGAAGGCGAAGTAAAAAAAGACCGAGGGCAATTGGAATAAAAGCAGCGCTCAAGCCGAGGAGCGAAGGAAGATTAGCGCAAGAAAGGGAATTGGAAAAAGTTAGGCGAGACTTTAAGTGTTGCTGTGATGTAATGAGCCGATGAGAGAAGTTCGAAAGTACAGGCTTGGATTTGCATAAAAATGGAGATTCAACGATGGATAATAATATTACAGTGAATCGGTACGAAGTAGAGTCGCTGAATTGGAGAAGTGTGGAAGAGGGAAAATAATCGGATTATAAACCTTTTGTAGTAAGGAATCATCGTCTTGGAAATTGAATGAAGGTCACGAGAAAGGATAAATATTTTTTTTTTGGATTTTAATCGAGAAATACACGGCAGTATAGCGAAAAAGATGGAATTCAGGTGGAGGATAACAATTGCGCCGAGGACCAGGAGAATTAATCGAAAATCCCTTATAAAGTACGATGGATAAAGACGTGGACCGCCGTAAGGACTAAATGACGTGTCATAAGGAATGGAAAAAACGGAATAAGGAGATGATAAAAGTTGAAGCATAGCAGAGAAAAGAGATATATAATAAATGTAAAAAAAAGGGGAAGATATCGTGTTCTTGGTGTAGATTCGAGTAAAAGTCCGAGTCGTGTGATTATGCAAAAGTGTATTAAAAAAATCTTACGTGGATGAGAGCAATGGTATATATATATATATATATTTATTAAAAGGCTAAAAAAAAACATTATATTTTTGATTGACGGAAAAAGGGCTTAAGGATACGACGAAGTGATTGCAGTAAAAAAATGACTAAATTCGAAAATAAGAATAAGATATACGGTAATCGAAGAACGGCACTTTAAAACAGAACAAAGCAGAAATGATAAAAGAAATAAAAGAAATTATAAAAACGGTGAAAAAAATGAAAGTTTTGGCATTCGTAATGTAAAGGAATGAAAAGGCCGATTTTGATATTTGAGAATTAACAAAAGAAACCATACGCGTCATGAAAGTGCTTTGGAGTTTTCAGAGAATTTTAAAAATCGGCTGAAAACTAAGAACTGTTAAATTCACATAAATAACGAATTATTTCGCTCTATTAGAATAGGAAATTTGTGATTGGAGAAAAGGGTTAAAATAGGATTGTACGACTAGAAAATATTTATTACGGTGCCTGCGTGCAAAAAAAAAAAAAAGATACGTAAGGGACAAATGGTCATAAAATCAGGATAAATCGCAATACTGTCAAGGTAAATGTTTGTAAGGTAGTGTCGAAGAAGAAAAAAATTAATAATAGGTACGATTACTTGGGAAAGAAGGAAAATAAGATGAAATGAAATAGCATGAATAGAGTAGACAATATCTAAAGAATAGCTGATACTGTTAAAGCTGAATAATACCATTGGAAGGCACGGATATTCTATGAAAAATTGTAGTAAATTGTAATAGAAATTGAAACATTTACATACAAAGTAATGGTTGTAAAATAATATTTCCTGGTTTTGGCAAAATTCAGCGGTTTAAACCTCCTTGTGGTTGGGCATATCAAATCCAATTATTAAATTCCATTAATGGTAGGAATTACCAGAGGTATTATTTTTTTTTATACAACATTGTAAATTAACAAAAGGGCCTATCAAAACGCGTTTGCTTAATCGTAAAAGCAATTGGAAAAAAATTTCTGTCTTCTGTCATTTTTAGCTTACATATAAATGTAAATACACTTTTATTTTTCTCTCTATACTACTTAAAAAAAAACACACACACACACACACACGCTTGTATATAAAAACATGCATTATAGCTATGGTAGCTAAAATTAAATTCAAATAGTTTAAAATTCAAACGCAGATTTAAAATTGAAAATATAGGTTTAGATGAATTTAAAACGCACTTTTTATCGATACAAGCCCGAAAAATTTATGTTTCTATCAAATAATAGCTCTGTAAGTGTCATAAATATTTTCTCAATGGACTATAAATCATGGCATTTTTTCATTACGTCCGATGACAGTTTTCGATAAATTATTTTAAATTAGAAAAAAAAAAAAAAAAAAAACTTGTACTATTTCTATCGCGTAAGGCCGTACGTGCAATGAATTTTATATCATTTTTTTAACGATTATTTTTTCTTTTTGCAACGTCTAGATAAGTAATGTCCTTTATTCAAAATAGACCATCGCACAATGCGAAATCTATTAATTTCGCGTTAATTTAATATTAAATTAAAGCTTATTAAATGGTCAATGGGATATATATATATATATATAATTTTTCCATCGACACTTTTTACCTTTGCAGGGGGATTTTTCGAAAATTCCTGCGCACAGAAGAGCATCCGTACGAGACGAATAATTTTCAAGTGTATTTTTTATAAAATCTATGGCCAATAGAAATCGAGTGTGCAATAACCCAAAATATCGGTTGAAATTGCTCGGCCCTAGGACCGATACAACGACGCACGGATAAAATCGGCCACCGGGAAAATAAGGATAAGCGTAAAAAGATGTGCGTCGTCCAATCGCCAAGGAAAACGCTTTTTTCATTAAATAGTTATACAAAATGTTCCAGTTTGTCCTACTTAGTTTTGAGCTCGATCCACGCTATCCTTTCTCCGCTTGGCTCAATATTATAATCATTATTGACGTAAATCATGTCGGCACGTGGTTCGATCAACACCAAGTTATCTCGAGGCTCGTATTTGTGTGTAAATGTATTAAATCTTATATAACGCATTATCAACCTTAATAAGCCTTTACTACAAAAATACGTACGCCGTTAACTTTCAAATTCTTGTCTCTTGGATGTAAGTACAAATCTTCTAATGCTGTTTTAAGTGTACGTAATCATCTTCAATCACAAATAAGGTCAAATATTCTCGAACAATTTTCACAATTTCCCCCCCCCTTTTTTCCTCTCTCTCTCTCTTCTTTTCGTACAATATACCAATATTTACACTACGGCTCACCGTGTAATTTTGACGGTTGAAAAAAAAATCAATTAGTATTTACGTAAATATAATTATCAGTTAATAGCACGTGACTTTTTTTTTTCACGAGAGCATTTCATTTTCAATTGAACTCGTGTACTGCGTTGCGCAAGTTCTCTCTAAGCATACAGACGAAAAATTATCGACTCACTTCGTTTCAACACCTGCGAGCATTTTTCTCGATTGAATCTATTAATCTGAATAATGGTTGGCTGCGCGCAAAAATTAATTTGTAACAACTTGTTTATGCGTGCATTTATTATAAAATGGTGATTGCACTTGAAATTTGGAAAAATAATCTTACGATAAATTATCGACAAATGTATTATTTATTTATTTATTTATTTTTTTCAATACAAAACAATCGAACTTTTGCCCAAAAATTATATATAAAAAAAAAAAATAGGGTGCGAGAGTCACCTCTTTTTGCTTTGATTTAAAAAAAAAAAAAAAGGCAACTTTGAATTCTTTAACCTAATATCGCTTGCAAAGCGCGAAGCAGCTCTAATGTTCAAGATGCCGCTTAAAAATTCCAACGCTTCCAACTCTTTGTACGCCTGGCAAGGGCACATCGATAATGCGATTCGAAAAGCGAAGCCCTCCGAAGAAAAGAAAAAATCAACGAACACCGGCCGTCGCTTCTCATCCGAAGATCGTACGAAAATTATCACGGAAAATATTTGGGACCTCGGGGGGTGGGGGGAGAGACACCGAATCAACATCCGGAAATCCCTGCGCCTTGTCAGCCGAGTGAAAGAGTATCGATAGGCATCTCATCGAGACGATTCGAGACTCCTCGTCGCGATCCGCTGCATCGGCCCCCCGTTCCAAGGGATGCCTCGGGGTTGCGGTCGTCGCCGCATTCCACGAACGGCCGCCGGGGCCGCGAGGCCCGTAAGGATGATGCCTCGGCCTCCACCCCCTCCCGCCCGCGGTCGGCGTCTCCTTCGATCAAGGTCGGCAATTTTTCCCGACTGTTCGCCCCCCCCCCTTTGCCCGGCTTACTCTTATTCGAGCCCTTAATTGGCGCTTGAAAATTCTATTGCTTTGTTGCGGTAACTCGAATCGACTGCGCGCGTACATTTACAAATGTGTGTGTACTTGGTAATGGGTGTGGGTGGGTGCGCGCGCGCGTTTGCTTGTACACAACATTAAAGTTAATGGTATTTTATTATACGGAGATACATAATTACCAATATTTTTACATAACTGCCGTTACGTGAAATGGTTATTTTTTTTTTTCCTTCTTTTTTCTTCCACTTCATTAGAAAGTAAATAAACATGTTGTACATAATAGCAATAAAGCAATGGATTAATAATGTTGTGAGCGCAGGATCAAATAATAATGCAATAATGTTGTTGCACGCGAGCCGAGCATGATTTTTTCTCCTCCTTGAGCACCGCTTAAATTAATTATCGGTCAAACGAAGTTTATAAATAATGAGCCTTGTGAAAGATGCCCTCTTACGCTTCGAGGCTTTTAACGAGGCCTTCGCTCTCCCTGCCACGCATTGGGATCAGAGCCGTAGGATTCACGAGCGAGCAATAACCAACGCGAGGGCAATGCTTTTCAATGATATTAAGGACAATTTCCTCAAAGGGTCCGCGAGAGCCTCTCTTTTTCTCGACCGTGTTGATCTTTCGCGTGGCTTGCAAATCCTAAGCCACGCGCAACCTTTAATACCTTCCTCGCCTGGGATTCGCTCGTGTGACTTTTCATCGAGCACCGCTCGTCTCTTCTCCTGGCTTCGCCTTGTTCATTAACGCTTTTCTGACATCGTTGTTATTTCCCGACATTGTTGTTATTATCATTATCATTGTTATCATTGTCATCGTTATCATTGGAACGTAGCCTGGATAAGCTTTTTTTCCCAGCGGCAGCATCATTGTCACAGATCGGAAGCCCGATATCGTCCGTGTTTCCTTGCGTTCTGCTTTTCGGGCAGGTCGGCCGCTTTTTCGTTGTGCCCCGAGCCCTGAAACAAAGACCCGACGGCGAGGGAAGGAAAATACAATGCGAGGAGAGCCCGAGGAAGAAAGTAGAAGATAAAGAGAGAGAGAGAGAGAGAGAGGGAGAGGGAGAAAAGAGAGAATGAAAGTTGAGTTTTTTTCCTCCAGTCATGTTTCACGTTAGACTCGCAACGTCGAAGCTTTCTACGTCATCTATCTAGTCTACGTCGTGAAATCCTGTCGCATTCCTTAAACATCTTCCTAAACTCCTTTTCCCCTTTTCCAAACGCATCAGCTGACTTCCATAACGCCGCTTTAAATCCCACCTTCCGCGGCTTCCTATTCTTCTCTTCTCAGCATCGAACCTCCCGCTTGTATTAATAGCATTAAAAACTCCACCTTCGCTTTATTATTCACTTATCCTTTCGATGTTTCATCCTCCCTCTCCCATCGCCACCTTGAAATGTCTCTCTTTTCATCGGTCCATCATCCGCATAAATCCACATCTCTCTCTCTCTCTCTCTCTCTCGTAGCTTCATTTTATTCCTCGTGGTTTTGCTTTTCACCTCTAGCTTTCTCATATTTACGGCAGCTAATTTACTTTTTACTCTAGCTTTTATTGCACGGGCCTTCTCAATTACAATATCCAGCTCTAGCCTCTCCGGCATACTTTTTTTTTCTTGCCTTAAGCCTTAGGCGCCTCTCTCTCTCTCTCTCTCTCTCTTCGATCGATCATTTTTTAAAAAAATTATCTTTATTTTTGTCAACCACACATTCCGTCTCTTCTCGCATTCCAATCTCATCTCCATTTTGTCCTCCTCCAACGTCTCTAGCATTTTTTTCCCCCCGTGTATGACCTGAAAAGGCACTGTGCACGCTGACTCCTAAACATTTTCGCAATCTCTTCAAACTGTCCGTCACAGCCTCTTCTATTTATACTGCAATATTTCATACAAATAACATATTATCCCGAAGCTTGAAATTCGATTGGGAATTATTTTTCCATCGTCAGCGAGAATTCGTTGTGTATCGAATAATATTATCGTCTTAATTATAATGATTAATAAGCCATTATCTTTCATAATTAAATAAATAATTTACTCCCGCGAAAAATCAATTGGAAGAGATCATTCACGTTTCGGTTGCGAAGGTAAATTTATTCGGTTTGCGAACGCGAATTAATATGCTTACATTGATGACGATCGGCTTTTAAATTATATAATACAATATCGATGTGCGTGAGATTTGCCGTGTCGAATACCGATAAAACGAAACGCAATTCGTAGATAATTAGTCCAGAAGCTTTGTAAAAACAATATTTTATACTTTATTTGGTAATATTAAATAATAAAAGGATAATAGAAGGATAATAGAATATTGAATATAGACTTTTCAATCGAAGCACCCGAATTTTTTATATTTGCACGGTTCGTTTTAATATAAATTTAGATTAACAGCGTTGGGCAAATATTTGGTCATAAATTGTATTGTTAGATGTATACAAAATTTGAGTAATTATTTTCACTGCTCAGAACCGTGTATAATTTAATGCAGTACACACATCAAATTGTGAATAATATTCAAGTAAATGCTGTGCAGTTGTGTTATTTTGAATATAAAAAAAAAAACAAAAAAAAACATAAGCTTATAAATATAAAAAAATGTTCAACGCAATATTAACCACTCAATTCCATTATTCGACAAGTAAAGTACAAAATCGGAGAATACCACAATTGGCAATAACGTAAATTTGTTCAAAATTTCGTTACTCTAACAGTAAATATTTATGCATCTTTTTATTTACAATGTGCGCATAGATTAAGATAACAGAACAATTAAAAAGAGTCATCGTAAAGCTGAGCGAAACGTCATTTTTTTCTTCTACAACATCATTCAAATGCTTCTCTGCAAGTCGCGGGGGTATCGCGGACCTTAAATTGTCCGGTAATAAAATCATCGTTGAGCATACGCACGGGGATGTAAGATCTCGCTGTATCGCAGGGATATTTGAGAGGCCGATTCGGCCGCGGAAAACGAATATTAGAAATTTTCCGAGAGCCGAGTCAGTTGATGATAAAAAATTCATTCTTGCGATGCCTGGACCGTGGGCACATTGCCGAGGCTTTGGAAACTGCTCGTTAAGCTCGCAAGGATGGCCAAACTCTTGGTTGTGGCTTGGGATCTTCGACGCGCCGACAAAATAATGAGATTTTGTATTTTGTACAAACGAGTCCATTATGATTATCGATCCGCTCGTGGGTGGGTGGGGTGTGGGGTAGGGGGGGGGGATCAATGGTAAAAGGCAACGCGGCATTTATAAATAGCTTCATTGGCGAAAACACTTTTACGAAAGGCAATTTTGTACGAAGACACACGCCGTACGAAAAAAAAAATGAAAAAGAGCGAAGCCGCCGTGCGTGGCGACGGGCACGAAACGCAGGCTATAACGCCAATGGGTGAAAGTCAACGTTGCCACCGCGAAGATGACAAGGTCACGCTCATCTCTCAATACAGCAGCAGAATCAATACGTCCGTGCTGTTACAAAATCGGAATAAATTGTGGCATCGACGGCTCGGCCAGGTGATGTAAATATTGACTTGTACGGGTTTTTTTTTTTTACCTTTTTTCTTTTTTCCTCTTTTTTTTTTTGTCATCCTCTCGAGAGGCCAGCCAAGAGTAGAGGGCCCAACTCGTCCGGCGCCCGGCTCCGTTGCCTCTGACAATAAATGGTTATTAAACTTGTTTTGTTTTGTTTTTTTTTTTTCTTCTTCCTTTTTTTGTTTGTTTTTCGTTTCCGTTTTTCTCTTGCGAGCCGTTGAAAGAAAAATAGAAAAAAAAAAAAAAACGAGCCTCGGCGCGGCCAAAGGAACTCGAGCGTCGGCTGGACCCGTCGAGAGTTCAAGCGCCCCCGCGGCTTTTCCCCGCCTCCCGGCAACGTCGATGCCACCTTGGCCGCGGTCCCGGTGCCGCGCAACTTTTCCGTACGGCTCCCGTCGCTCTTGGTGCCGCCGCCGCCGCCGCCGCCTTCGCGATGGCCCCAAGTCGAAGACATGCCCGTAATCACTCGATGTTTCAAGTGCGCGTCCTAGGATTAATAGAGGCGGCGTTGGGCAATGCCCGGCTGCGAGCGCGAAGAGGAAGAAGAAGAAGTAGAGGGAAAAAAAAAAAAAAAAAAACACTCGCGACTCATTATTTTGTAATTGGAATGATTTTTTAGTTTCGACGATAAAAATAAGACGCCACTCGACTAAAGAAGTTTAACGTCAATTTTATCGCCAGCGACCCTCGACATTGTTGGCGCTTTAAAGGATTCGTAAAAAGAACCCGTTCAAGGATCGAGCCGCATTTCATTTTACACCGCTAATACAATGTTAAACGAGCCGGCCATCCGATTCCATAAATGCCGATTGATATTTACTTCGGTGCTTCGTTACGCGTACGCGCGGCTTTTCTTGCCCGCCAACCGTCGGTCCTACGAGAGCGTGAATTTCTTCGATTTCTAAAGCAATTTCTTCAGTCTCTTGCAGCGCTTTGTAGCATTTATCGAATACGCATTCGTGAGGCATTTAAAAACGCTGATATTACGGCTGGTCGCTTTACCAAATTATTCGGTTTTCGCGCTTGCGGCCTTTTTTTTTTTTTTTTTGATTAAAACAAGAAAGAACAAAGTCGTCAAATTGTTAGACATACGCCTAAATCCAAGACCCGAACGGAGCAAGAGGACACGCGACGAGCGCGCGTGGAAGAGAGGAGAGAGAGAGAGAGAGAGAGAGAGAGAAAAAGAGAACGAAGTACACTTTTATTTCGAAATGAATCAGACAGACCACGACCTTAACTGAATTCGGCGCGACGGCGATTTTCACGAGCAAAAAGTGGGTATTTAAAACTTTCGAAAAAACAAACGAAGTGTAGCTGGCTCACCACCAGCTCACAATATACAAATTGAAATCTTCTATCGTGTTTTTTTTCCATTCTTTTTTTTCGTGTCAAACGACTTGTGACTTTCTGATTTTATTCAATAGCCTGTCAACATTTTTTAACGAGCTTTCGCGGCCATGTGTCGTTATCATTGTTTTTCGTTGATTTTTCAAACGTTTGGACAAGCTTTACTCTTGCAATTGTTAATCTCGCTTCAATGGGCAAAAGTATCATCATGGCCAAAAGCATACAAGAACAACTTTACTTTTAAATTTACGAGCAATTGATAAAAGACCTTAAACAATGCGCCTAATTTAAGGCTAAAGTCAATTTAATGCCGTTTCACAAATGCGCTACGTGTATTAGTTTTAGTTTCATTTGACGATTGAAAGAAAGAAGAAAAAAAAAAACAGTAGTGGTAAATGAAGTCAATAAAAGAAGTCCTCGCCTTAAGCTTCCGTTCGCGTAAAGTACTCGAGCGCTCCGATATTCAAAATATCAGTTCCATTGATTTTGCTCTACGTTCAAAGGGTTATTTTATCGCGTTGCACCGGCATCGCAAGTAATAAAGGAGCTTGTAAAAATTGCCGCAAGAAAGGCTAAGGCGAGTCGCACAAAGCGCGAGGACACGGAATTCCAATGATCGGTAGCTCAAAACGAGGGCGGCGTCCCTTAAGATCCCCGTAATTCTAAAACCACGCGCAATATTGAAGCTCGAGGAGGAATACCCAAAAGTTGCACTTACGTATCGAGGTGTCGCAACCTCTACGAGATCCGAGACCTTCCGGTGGGCTCCGCGGCGAAGGTTGGCTCTCGCGAGCCGTCCCTTACGAAATCCCTAAGCTTCTCGTAATGTATTCCCATTGGTCGCGAAAAATCCATAACGCTCCATTGGGATTTTCCAAAGAATTTCCAAGCCTCCAGTCGCGAGCGGAGCCCGGGCCTCGCCTTCCGCGGAGCTCAAGGATCCGAAAGGAGTCCAGGGCTCGGTCTGGCCTCGTTCCCGCGAGTTGGCCCCGCGCATTCTTGGACTCTAGGAAGCCGACCGTCGCCGAGTGGAAGTAGCCACTAGAGGACGGCTCGACTGAAATGCGAGGAGAAATTTACGGAGCGGCTCGGCCACGGCCTTGGCCAAGGATGGAAGCTCCTTGGGTAGGGATACCGATCGACTAGGACTTACCGGGCCCGGCGAATTTTCCCCTCTTATCTTCAGCATAGCGACTGTTTGCCGGGCGGCGGCTCCCGGGAGTCCCGTTGCCGAGCTCCGGCCTCCGCCGGGAAATCCAAGGACGCACTCCTGGACCCGAAACCCTCCTGTACTCGGGCCCAACCGCTCGTTTGCCTCTCGCGCGTCTTCCTCCAGCTACGGCCGATCGGGCGTCCTCGGTCGGAAGGATTAGTGGGCATTGGTCGCGGTCCGCGCATCTCCCTGGAAATCCTCGTGCTCTTTCACGGGGACGGAGGGGACGGGTTAAGGGCCAACCGTCGCGCGAAACGGGGCAGCCGGATAATTCGCAGGGCACTGCAATCGATTGTGAAGGTACCAGGGGGAGGGGGGTATTGTACTTTATCGCAAACGGGCCCAGCACCCGTTGGACTCGTTCGATGAATGGGTTTAGCGGGAGACCAATTGCCGATGGAAGTTAGGAGGGCTAAGAGTTTCAATTGGCGCCGGCGATAGGGAATCGGCGGTAAGTCGCGAACGAAGGAATTAAAGACAATGTGCCTATTCGGGATTTCCCGTACGATTTAAGGGGAGCTCCGACGAAGATTCAATATTATTAAGAATTCGAGGCTCTCCTTGGTCAAAGCTTGCCTGCTGGAAAATTAAAGGTCGAGCTGAGTCGAGCCGAAATTCGCTTCAAGGGGCGAGGGGGGGCGCAAATACGCGCACGAATCTTATAAAAGAGGAACAACGGCACACGCGAAGACGAGAGCTCGGCACAAGGAAGGGGGATGGCTTTGCGAACTTTGGGAATAGGTTTTCGGCCTTCGCGTTCGCCGTGAAAATAGCCGAAGTCCTCCGAGTTGACAATTGAGGCTGAGGAGAAAAAAGAAAAAAGAAAAATAGAAAAAGAAAAAGACGCACGAGACGGTTCCCGTTATCCGAGAAGAAATCGGTATTACGGTGGCGGAGGGAACAAAGAGAGGAGAGGTCGTAGGGAGGAAGCTAGAGGGGACTGTAGGGTACAGGGATGGAAGGAAGTCGCGCGGGAAGCTTCCGAAGATCACCGAAGAACTCGGACTCGGTGGGTCCGGATTCGAATCCGGGTTTCTTGAATATCGCAGGTCGTGGGAGTAGGGCACGCGCGGCCACGCACACTCCACCCACGTTGCGCACTTGCGCGCGCGCGCGCGCGCACACCCACATCGCGCCTACCCACGCTAACTACAATGTATACATTATCGTGGCGCCCATTGTAAAGCCAGCGCTCGGAGCAATAAGGCAATAATGGCCTTCGAGGAGGCATCCCATGGTTAATTCCACACGATAAGAAAATACGCTTTCCACGAGCGACGACCAATGAAATATTTTAACGATAAAGTGACAAACGATCAATTTTTCCCATCGCGTCGTTAATTACTTCTTCTAAATGCACGACCAACGATACTCGCTACTCATCGGTCCAGTGCTGTGCAGCCAATTTTATTATAAAGAAGCGAGTGACGCAAGAATCTCAATGAGCGTACTTTTAAGTTCTCGCGTCTCCTTGTATCGCTGTTATTTTTCTATTTACGATTTCGTACGAAACTTAACCTACTCGTGCTGCACTTAAAACAACCGATTTGATCCATGCAGTTGCGAATACAGCCAAGCCTTTCGACTGGTGAGCTTTGATATGGTTTGATAAGGAAACCTCGCCAATAAGTGCTATGGTAAATTTTTGCCGTTGCTTTAGCCGCGCGCGCGCGCGCGTGTGCGTGCGTGCGTGCGTGCGTTAAAAAAAATATTTTGACTCTGGATCATAGAATAAAAGCCTTCGAATTCCCGGGTCACTTTCACTTTGCGAACTCTTATACGGATTTATCTTCAAAAAAATTTGGTCGTACGGATAAATGCGTCTCGCTGCGTGTATTATTTATAAGGAATATTCAATATTGTCGATTTAAGGAACCGTGAAACCTACAAATAACACTCGTTTCAAAACCTATCAACTAATTTAATCGGTTATAATTATGCGCGATCCACGTATTGGCATTAGATAGACATCCCTTTATCGTTCCATGCACACTTCTTAATAAGAGCAAACGCGAACGAATAAAGATGTTAATAATTATCCATCGAATCGTCGATGCTCCTTGATCCTTGGCCAAGGAAGAAAATTGCCCAGAGCCAAAAATATTCAACGAGATCAGCTCGAAGAATCCTTGATCCTCGTGCCGAGCGAGCCGCGAGCATTGGAATTTCAAGCGAAAGCGAGATCAAGAGCGAGGCGCAAAATTCGGTATTAAATTGAAAGGAAAAACCCAAAGCCGGCAAGGAGCAACGCTCGGGGAGATCCCTCGAGAGGGATCCTTATTCAGATCGTTGGTGCCGAAAGGCGTAGAGTCGAAAGGGCCCGAGGGGAGGAAGGATAGAATCGGCAGTGGGGGGGAGAGAAGAAAAAAGAAAAAAAAAAAATTGCCCGGAATCGCTGGGCAATGGTCCAAGGGCGAGTAACGAAGGAGCGGCGGCGGCGGCGGCGGGGGGAGAGCCCGAGGAGCGCCTTCCCTCGGTAACGCCTCGAGGCTGCGCGAGAAATTTCGAAGGCCCTCGGGACACAATGGAGGTGTGCGCGCGCGCGCGCGCGTTCGAGGCTCTCCCCGACCGCGGAGGCCCGTGGCAGAGGCGCCAGGTGCCGGAGGCGAGGAGGAGACGATCGCGGCACCCGCGCGCGCGCGCCCCCCGGGCGATCGTCGTCGTCGGCGGCGGCGGCGGCGGCCGGCGCGGATCGCAGCCCGCGGGCCGTGGGCCCGTGGGTGGGGGGGAGGGCCGCCTCGGGGGCCCAGCCAGGGAAGGAAAGAGAGTCGGGCGCGCGCGCGAGAGACACTCGGCGCAGAGGAGGCGACTCAGTCGTCAGAGGGCAGTAGCATACGGAAGTGGCCTCACTGGTGAACGGGCGATTCCCTGGGAGCCGAGCCGGAGCACCGGAGGATAAACAAAAGGCGAGCCGAGGAGTGGCAGTGTGCATATAGAGGGGACGAGAGGGCGCGGCTTTCAGACACTTTCCAACTAGTGAAAGACGACGATCATGTTCAAATTTACTTACCTCCGAACGATCTGCCTACTACTTGCCGGTAAGTACATCCTCCCTTTTGCTACTAGCTTCTTTACCTTTTTCGTCTTTTCTTTTCCCTCTCTCTCTCTATCTCTATCTCTATCCCTCGTCTCTCTCCTAACTTGACCTCTCGGTCGACTATTGGGGAGCTCGCGCTACGAGCTGGACCGACTCTCGATCGAGCAGCTGGCTTGACCCGGCCAAAGACTTTTCCTGCGCTTCTTTCCCCAAGGACTCCGCCCTCGGCTATTCAAAGTCCAAGCCTTTGTAGCTTTCCTCCTCCTCCTCCTACTCCTTCGTCTTCTCTATTTTCGCCTCGACCTTAAAAAAAAAAAAATAAAATCGTTCTCGGCTCCTCGCCCGCTTCCCAGCTACCGATCCCCGGGACAAGGAGCAACCGAGTGCGACGACGATTGACTCACGGCCTTAGTCCTGCTAACGGTTCCTCTACCTCTCGGCAATACCCAGGACCCATACGGAATGAGCGTACCTCTAGACGCGAGACGTTTGACCTTTCGAGGCGCGAACTCCTACCCTGCCCGTCGATGGCCCTCGCTTCGAGGCCACGGCCGGAAATACCGTTTAGGCCTCGGATCGCATTGATAAATCAGGCACGCCGGCCTAGTCCGGCGAGGCCCCGTGGACGCTCGTCCTCTACTTCCTCGTCGTCCTCGTCGCTCGGCGAGGCCCGACGAGGGCCCAGGACTCGCCCGCCGATCATCGGCAATACGCGTTTCTCCAACCGGTCGAAAACGGACGTCGCAAATGCGCGCACCGTAGGCTCGCTCTCTCGTGTCACCTCTGGATCTGACATTTTGCGGTGCAACTTTCACTGCCGAGGCGAGTTCGTTGACCCCCCGTCCCCCTGTTGCGCTTCGCGCCTCCTCTAGCCTTTCTGGAAGCTTCGGCGATTTTAGTTTTTTGCTTTCGTCCTCCCTTTGTCCTTCTTCGTCGTCTTGGTCGGCGAGCGCCCGGGCCGGAGGATCCCTGGCCGAGGGAGGGGAGCCCCCTTCGAGGTGCGGCGT
This sequence comes from Kradibia gibbosae, assembly GCA_018907135.1. NCBI lineage: Eukaryota > Metazoa > Arthropoda > Insecta > Hymenoptera > Agaonidae > Kradibia > Kradibia gibbosae. The sequence goes on along the minus strand of JACCHX010000001.1, from coordinate 2,854,529 downwards.
AGTTTTTTTTTTTTTTTTTGTTTTTTGATACCAAGGCTCGGGCGCTCCTGTGGTCGCGTCGAATCCCTTTACACTCGAACGATCGGATTGGGTCTTGGCTCGTTATGCGTTTGCTATTCGCAAGAATGATAATAATTTTGGTTATCGCGACGTTTTTCTTTTTTTTTTTTGTTTCAAAGCGACGGAAAACGAGTATCGCCAGAGCTCTGGAATACCTAATTCTCGAAGCGCCAAAAAATCAATACGCCTATACCGAACCGTGATTTCATAAAATTCCTTCGAGCGCGCGCCCGCGCCCACAATTTCAAAGGCAACTCGACACGCACGAGAATTCGTGCCAAAGTCTAAGGAGATGAATCATAGGCGGCGGCGGCTCGACTCTCGAGGATCTCTCTCTTGCCCGGGAATCGCGATCGATAAGTTCACGGGCCCTTGCCGTGCCAAGGGTTGGGGGGGAAGCCTCCGGTCGAGGCGATGCCCTACAGTCGCGATTCGCGACATTGGAGAAGCCGGGCCCCGACCCGGGCAAGCGAGGATATCTCGGCGGGCCCCCGATCCCGGGGTCTCTCCCGATGAGCGCCGACGCGCAGGGCTCCGGGCTCTGCTCTGGCGCGTCCCCGCGGTTAACGATGTTCCTCCCCGCACCCCGACCCTCCTCTCCGCCCGTCGACGAGGAGGCCCTCGCTCCCATCGATAAGCCGACTGAGGATAATTGAGGACCGAAAAATCTTGCAGTGACAGTGAAAGCACAGAACGATGACTCAGGCGACGGAATCGACGCGAATGCAGAGGAGTTGTGCCAAGACAGGCCGGGAGATGAATATTTCCGATTAAGTACCGATGGCGACTGCCGTGACGTTGTGAGGTAAGCATTGGACGTTTATTTTCTCTCTCTCTCTCTCTCTCTCTCTCTCCCCTCCCTCCCTCCCTTCCCTGGGACAAACCTAACGGGCGATTCTTTCAATGGTACTCGTCGTCCCGGTGTTGCGCATACGCGACGCTTAGCCCGCGCGCACCGGAGGGGAATACTTAACGTTTCAAAATGTCCCCCCCCCGCCAGCCCCGCCCGCCCCCGCGATCAAAAACAAATCGGTAGTCGAGCTACGCTGCTCCTACCGGCGCCCCCTTCGCTAAACGTCGTCTTAGCTTTTCTTCTCCTTTCTTTTTCGATTGTCGCTCGAGGTGCGATGAAACATTCGAGCCGCCGCTTCGCTATTACTTTCTACGGGGATCGACTCGATTCTTTGTCCGCGCGTATAAATTTCAGCCGGATAAAAAAAAGAAAAAAAGAAAAAAGAAGGCCATTGGCAGGAGGATATATTTCAAACGATATTCGCGCGGACGATTAAAATTAAGGGGGCCGACCCATTTAGACGGGGATTTCACTTTGAAGCAAAGTATTGCTAATTTACAATTTAACCATGTTCGTTTAAAAGCCGCTCTCATTTTTGTGAAATGGTAGAAAGTGCGCGAGCCGGAATTTTAAATAAATAAATGAAGAAGAAGAAGAAGAAGAAGGAGAAAATAAAAAGAAAAAGAAGGAAGAAGAAACGAAAAGACCTCACGCGGCCACGCGGAATCGAGAACGGATAAAGCAACCACCTAAATTCGTTTCTCTATCTCGGCTCTTAATGATATTGCCCCCATCTTTCACAATGTCAAAATTGAAAATGCAACAAGATACAAAGTAAATATTTCATAATAGAAAGTTATTTCTTTTAAGAATGAATTTCACTTTGATTCATTAATGGCAACGTTAATTATTAGAGTCGAAAGCCACCTAAAACGGCGCTAAACGATTAATATTTAAAAATTTACAGCTTCCCATAAGCAATGGGCGATAATTGAGAAGGCGAGCGGGCTCGGCCCGCGTTGCGCCCGAGACAGAGAGAAAGAGAGATTGAAAAAAAAGCAAAAAAAAAAAAACAAAAAACCCAAAAAAAGAAAAAAAAAAACCCAAAAAAAGAAACGGATAAACAAAACAACAGCAACGGCGCAAGTGCAATTACCGTACGATAATTAACCTCGTCCTCCTAATATCATTTAAAGGCATACGCAGCTTTCACTTGCAGCAGGCGGCATTAATTTCCCCCTCCCCCCCCCCAACGCTTTCCTGAAATAAATGAAACCGTGGAATGACTACCTCGCCCGGTTCTGTACGAAAGAGCCAAGAGAGAACTCCGGGTCACACGCGAGGCGACGGGGCCGAGAGTGGATAAAAGGAAAAAGAAAGAAAAAAAAAAAAACGATAGACTTCAATTTCTCCGGCCGGAGGATTCAAAACCGCGACTGTGTTATTGGTTTCTTTGCCAAGGAGAAAGGCCTCTAAAGCCTCGTGTATAACGGTGTCGGGCAGCTTAGAAAGAGTTGTGCAAACGACGATTAATAACACGAGCCCGTCGGAGCGACGGGCCGCGCGAGCTTCGAATTATTATTTCAGCCATTGTTGCGGCCGATCCTCGTTCACAAGCTTTCGAATGCGCGCGCTTACGTTGCCGACGACCCGTAAAAGCCTTCGCCCGATGTAGCTGCAATTGTCGCTACGCTAGGCGAAAGGCGAAAGCGATCTCGCGTCTTGCGTTCTGTTTTTTTTCTTTTCTTTTCTTTTGTTATTTTTCTCTTCTCCTCCCTTTGCCTTCTTCCTTCTTCAAATTCCCCCCCACCCACACCCCCCGGACGAGGGACCTTTAAAGCCGGACCAAACGCGACGCAATTCTCCCGACTGCTGCGAGGCTTCAACCGAGCTTTATTACAAACATTGACAACGGGCAATCGAGGTATCCACGAACCGGGAAATTGATTCGTCAATGCTCGGGATATTTATTTTCAATCGTACATCTTTCTTATCTGCCGATAATCTAAATGCGACGCTCGCCTCCAATACGGAAATCTACGTAATGCGGAAATGAATTTTGATTAAATTTTCTCGAAAAATCAATCAATGCCAATAAGTCGAGGCTATTTTCGAAAAAGAAAAAAAAAATAAGTCGTAAGCTGAGCAACAACAATTCGAGTATCGGCGTATCGACGTTCCCCGTCGCGCATCAATAATAATAGCCGAGCTACGATTTTGGAAATGATTTCAAACGTAATTTTAGCCAATGTTTTTCCAAAGCCCGTACCCACGCGCTTACCTATTATTTATAAATGCGCACGAGCTATTATCATTGGCGGTAACGGCATTATCTAAAGCTGCCTACAATGCTGATAATCTATTGGCATTGTTATTCTGATACGGGAAATGAATGACAGGGGGGAGCGAGATTCGCATTCGGTTAGGATCTGATAAATAAACTGATATGCCTCGAAGGAAGAGATCGAAGATTATCCTCGCCACATCGGGTTGTTTGTCACCTTCGATTCGAGACTCAATTGGCAATAATTGGAACAACGCTGGAAAATCGAGCGTCGATTTGTAAAAAAAAAAAAAAAGTTCGACCCGGTCGTATTCGGCAGAGAATTATTCGAAAAGAAAGAGAAAAGGGGAAAGAAGAAAGAGTGTCTTTACTCGTTTCCGAATCGATTTATTTCTTTGTAATGTTCAACGATCCGATCGGTATTTTCGGAGCACGGCCGATGGCGTACGACGAATACTATGGGAAAAGACGAAACAGCCGAACCCGCGATCATCGAATTGTATTCGCTTACGTACTGGCTTCGATCCCGAGCTAAGTAAGGATCCTCAGTCCCCCGTTTGCTTGTTTATCGTTGTTAATGCTGCCCCCGCCGCCGCCGCTGTGCTGTTGCTGTTGTTGTTTGTGTGCATTGTGCGTAGAGGAAGCGACGCCCGGCAAGGGAGGCTCAGCCGCTGGCCGAGGTAAGAAGTCGAGAGGAGATACTATTAAAATCTGGGTTTAGGTGCGACAAAGCTACGGAGATCGGCGTTACGAGGCTCGCTACTGTCAAATGCCCGACCGGCCTGGCTTTCGACATCGAGCGCCAAACCTGCGACTGGAAAACAAACGTGAAGAACTGCGAGCAGCTCGAGAGTAAGGATAGCATTTAATGGCAGGACGAGGAGGAGGAGGAGGAGGAGGAGGACGCGAAGCCGATTTTAGACGAGAGCGATTTATTTTTTAATTCAGAGTGTCGGATGCAGGACGGGAGAAGTTCGATAAGAGCAGTTATAAATTTGTTGAAAAAAAAAAAAAAGAAAAAAGAAAAAAGAAAAAAGAAAAAAGAAAAGAAAAGAAAAGAGAGAGAGACACACATTATTCCCGTTGCCTGTTTGCCCCCCAGGTGCACAAGATCCGGACTGAAGCAAATCACGTGCCCCAGCGGATTGGCCTTTGATTTGGACAAACAGACCTGCGACTGGAAGGGCAAGGTCACCAACTGTGACAAGCTCGAGAGTAAGTGACGCACGGGGAAGAGAACGAAATAAGAGAAACGGAAAATGAATTGAAATCGGCCGCAAACTGGTTCCTCCTTTTGCCCTTATTAACGATCTTGAGCGACTTTTTCTTTTATAATTACCTTCTGCTCGGCTCGGCTCGCTCGCTCGCTCGCTCCATCGATCGATCGATCGGCTTTTTCTTCTTTTCTTCCTTATTTTTTTTTTTTTTTGTTTTCCCGTCTTCGTTCTCTTTGGCTTCGTCGCCAACTTTGATTTTCCTCCCGCGGGGGGACCTCTGATTCCCCCGGCTCAGAACCCGCGAGAGTGTCGCTTTACCATAATTAGAATATCACCGATTGCCGATTGGCTCGCTGCCTTTAAAGCAAACTCGCGCGCGCGCGCCCGCTGGAAATTCGCACGAGCGATTGCTCGGCTGTGAAGAACGAGGCTCCGTCAGGCCCCCGACCGGGCCCCCCTCCCCCCGTTGTATCCCCTGCGTCGCGGGTGACGAAAACCCCGAGCGCGGACCCGATGGCTGTCGCGTCGTTTGGTTACCGATGAGAATTAACGCGCGCCCTCCCCTTCGACCCCGGCGATCGATCGGTTGCATTTCACGTCGGCGGGTTCTTGATGTAGCTCCTTTACAATGGCCACTCGATGCATGGGTCTTTGTAGGGAGAGAGAGAGAGAGAGAGAGCGAGAGCGATATAATAATAATAATAATGATGAAGAAGCAGCAGAGCAGCGTATAAAAGAACAAGAAGCGAAGGATCGGTAAGGAAACTTACTTGTGCGTAGACTCACGCCGTAGCACGCAAACGACGACTAATCCTCATTAATTATCATTCACCGTATGTGTAAGGAAAACGAAATTATAGCCCTGCGTTGGTCTGTTTTCTTATTTTTTTTTTTTTTTTTTTTTTTTTTTTTTTATATAAACTCGGCTCGTAATAAGTTATCGTATTAGTCGCATGTGTACCAGTACGAAACCTGAATTTTTGTATACTCCATTCCGAGTTCTTACTTTGTCCATTTACGTATTTAAAGTACGTGCGTACTTTCTTGATTATTGTTGTTGTTGTTGTTATTATTATTATTATTTATCGGTAATTCAATGATCTTTACCGCGGCCAACGCTTTTACAAGATCACGAACGGCCCGATCTACGCATCGTTAACGATCCCATTGAATTCCATTGTCATTTATTATATCAATACAATGGGGATTGATGTTGTTACGATGAGATTGGTAAGCTCTTAATTTCGTTTTCACTTCAAATATTTCTTTTATATTTCATAACAATACGCTTCTTCAAATTTCATGCTTCAGCTAAATAGTCAGCAACTTTCCTGCATCATTTATTATTAAAAGAATCTTAGACTAACACCGAACTTTAGACTTTTCTACTTATTTCATTTTTACTTTCAAATTTCGATCTACTTCGTACAATGTGTGTGTGTGTGTGTGTGTGCGCGCGCGGGCGCTTGCCTGCGTGTGCCTGAGCGCGCATGCGTGCGATCATATTTGTGTATCCTTTGGCCTTATATGATGATTCACTTTTTAACTTTGCCTTTTCTCTAATGACAGATAGAGAGAGAGAGAGAGAGAGAGAGAGAGAGAGAGAGAGAGAGAACATTATGTGTGTATACGTATTGTGAATGGCTTACGAATGTATAGAAACACTACACCAGACGATAAACAAAAATTATAATACAACTTGATATGTCACAAAAGTCCATGACGATAAAAAATCAAAATAGTTTGATCATCCAATCGAGTATTCGGAATAATTCATCGTTCAGTGATTAAATGTGAAATTAAAGAAACAGACTGTACGTTAGTAATTATACGATAAATACAAATTTAAACTGGATTCAAAGTGAAGATACGAATTAAAGAATCTGGATAACTTGAGCTAACGTAAAAACAACTTACAATGTACTACTTCAATGATCGATAATTATTTTAGGCAATGGACATTTAATTAATTTTTATACTATTTATTCTAACTTTATTTTGTACCGAAACAAAAAAAAAAACAAACAAGCAAACAAATAGATTTAAACTTAGAAAGACAACGCACGATTGATTCGTAAGCTACATTACTCATTAATAAAGTAAGTTGAAACAAAAAAAAAAAAACTTAACGAAACGACTCGAAATGAAAGAGACAAAAAAATAATTTGTTTGCTCGCGAGAGAAAATGGCGGACGCTAAGGGAGGACGAGAGTACGCAAAAAAAAAAAAAAAAAAGAAAAGGAAGAAGAAAGAAAAAAAAAATGAATCGTAAGGGAAAACGAGAAAGTGAAAAATAAAGAAGGCAACCGTATTGGTGTACGAATGAAAATGAGAATGAGAACGAAAGGCAGAGATATTTATGAGCGTTTTATTCTCTTGGCAATCTCTCCGTCTGGCTTGGGACTTCCGCTGTTAGCTTATGGAGGACTCATTCGAGTGTTGGGAAAAAATAAAAAGAAAAAATTTCCACTCGCGAGTTTTACTTTCGCTTAACACCCTTGAGATATTTTCTTCTTTTTTTTTTTTTTTATTTTTTCTTCCAGACGTTTCGAATGTTCCACAAGAGCCAGCGCATTATTAGGTTTTATCGAGGATCATTTGATCCACAATACACGTGCACGCGGGCACACGTACACGCAATTACATGTACGCATTCATGTAATATACATGTATACATCATACATACGTATAAACATAAATTAACTTCAGCCTACCATAAAAGTAGTTCCTCGTCGATTTATCTTACGACATTTAATCAATCTATCGACGCGTGTAATTTCGAAGAATTGTATTGCTCCTTAATCGAATTAAAGGTTAATCGGTGGAAAACCTTCGTTCAAGCACGTAGTATTCTCAAGATATAATAATTAAATAATGAAGGAGTTAATCGTAGCCACGAGTTGCTTTAGAAAACTAAGTTATTTGTATTAATTGTTTTAGCTACAAATAACGAAGTGCATTGGGCTCATTACGTACGGTATAATTGTATTGCATACAATTATTAATATTTTTTTTCTCCTCTCGTTCTTCCCAACGATTTATTAAACTCATTGCCATTAGGAAGTATTTATTATTGGGATCTAATTACGCTTACTCAACATACATAATACAATCTTTTCTCTTGAAGCATATTATTATCATTTCAGTGCTTAATATTACATTTGTATCGCATTTTGTCTTTGCTCTCTGTTCTACATAAATCCATCTTAATTTTCTCTATGTACTTTACAAAATCTATCTCGATCATTAATGTCTCATCTTATTTTATAAATTTGAACGCAATATGCAAATTTCAATTGCAAGCTTGATAACTATTGCGTTCAATTTAATATATATATATATATATATACATACATTCACACACACATATATATACATATGTGTATATATATATATATGTATTTACGCGTGCATCGACGATGAGAAATTTTAATATAGAAATGACATTCCTTCAAGCGTCACGAAACTTTTAATTAGTCACGTTGAAAACTTAGCTCATTATATTTACGATATTAAACGATGGTCTTGTCAACTGTTTACTTGTTTTTTTACTTTTCATTAAAAAGCATACTGATTTCCGACGACACGCACGAACTGATCTTTAACAACTCTAAGATTATGTGACACCTGAACAAATAATACAGACGTATGATCGAAACTACAAAATTCTATACTATGATTATTGTGCACACTGGGGAGGAGTAGCTTTAGCCATCAGCCTATACGATTATTATTATTACTTTTTTTTTTTTTTGTCCCAATTGTGTAAAATATTGTAAATATTGTTAATCATTATTTTTGAAAGCCTGGTAATCTCGAATGCGCTCGGAGGAAGCGGCTCGGAGAACTTTGGTACGCTTTGTAAATTTGCCATGGATGATTTTACCGATGACTTTAGAAACAGCACGTTGTAAAAATTCAAAATGGTAAATGTTTTATTAATTACTTGGAGGCTCCTTATCATTATTGCTCAAGAGGTCGTCATCCGTAGCCGAGACTCGTTGCAAATTATCGATGCATCTTTCAACGGGCTTCTTTCGACAAGAGAATGGCTTTGCCTTCTCGCACTGTTAAATTGAAACGGAAATTGTTCCGGAAGTACAAATTGCAATGGAGGTACTGAAAAATTCCTCGGACGTATAACGGTAATAGCAATCGATGAGCGATTCGTCGTCAAAGTGTCCGTTTGTCAAAAGCTTGCCGCGTTGAGCAGCACCGGCTTGGAAGAACGGAATCAATAGAACGGCCATAGGTCCAAAAGCATTGAGCAATAATAATAATAATAATTCAAGGCATTAAGATTGATTTGAGTAGCAAACTAGTACCGAACTAATGATCGAGGCGCGTTGGTTTAGCTCGTGATTTGTGGCTCTGTGAAAATGGTCGCTCGAGGAGAAAAAGAGCAAAAAAAAAAAAAAAAAGCAAAAAAACCAATAACCAAAAGGAAAGCCCAACTCCCTGGTAACGCCCTTTAACTTGAAAATTTCTAGAGCCGCGCAAAGTCCTGCCGATCTTAAAGACCGACGAGCCAGTCTGTCCCGAAGGCAAATTGTCTTGCGGTAACGGTGAGTGCGTGGAAAAGGAGTTGTTCTGCAATGGTAAGCCCGACTGCAAGGACGAGTCGGATGAAAATGCCTGCAGTAAGTCTCTCAACCAACTACTAAGTAACGTTTGCGCGGGCTCGAGGTACGATCGAGCGCGGCCGGCGACCGTAATTTTGCCTAAATAAGGCTACTCTCTAAAGGGGCGGTGGGGGGCAAGCGCTCCTCCCGCCGCTGTCATTGCCATTGTTAGCGGTTGGTCGGCCTCGATCGTATCTGCCCGCGCGCGGCCAACTCGCGATGGCCGGCGGGTCGTCGTCGGGTCATCGGCGGGGCTCTCGATCCCCCGAGCCCCGGCGCCCAAAGGATCCGTGGGCGCCTCGGTAACCCAGGCGCAATCTTGATCGACAGCCGTGGAGACGGACCCGAATCGCGCCCCCGACTGCGACCCGACCCAGTGCGTCCTGCCGGACTGCCATTGCTCCGCGGACGGCACCAGGATCCCCGGGGGCCTCGAGCCCCAGCAGGTGCCCCAGATGATAACGATAACCTTCAACGGGGCCGTCAACATCGACAACATCGACCTGTACGACGAGGTCTTCAACGGCCACCGGATGAATCCCAACGGCTGCCAGATAAGGGGCACCTTCTTCGTCTCCCACAAGTACACCAACTACTCGGCGGTGCAGGACCTCCATAGGCGCGGCCACGAGATCGCCGTCTTCTCCCTGACGCACAAGGACGATCCCCAGTACTGGACCCTGGGTAAGCCATCCGAGCGGGGCCTGGCCGTCCCCCCCGACTGCTCTAGTCGACTCTCGCTAATCGGCCTTCTGCCCCCGCACCCCCCGCAGGCTCCTACGACGACTGGCTCGCCGAGATGGCCGGGGCGCGCCTGATAATCGAGCGCTTCGCCAACATAACCGACAGCTCCATCATCGGGGTCAGGGCCCCTTACCTAAGAGTCGGCGGCAACAAGCAGTTCGAGATGATGGCCGACCAGTTCTTCAACTACGACGCCTCGATCACGGCCTCCCTCGGCCGCGTGCCCATTTGGCCCTACACCCTCTACTTCCGCATGCCCCACAAGTGCAACGGCAACAGCGGCAACTGCCCCTCCAGGTTGGTACTACCCCCACCCCCCGACCGACCGACCGGGCATAACGACTGCCCCTTTGCGCAGATCCCACCCCGTCTGGGAAATAGTCATGAACGAGCTCGACCGGCGCGACGATCCGACCTTCGACGAGTCCCTGCCCGGCTGCCACATGGTCGACTCCTGCTCCAACATACAGACCGGCGAGCAGTTCGCCAGGCTCCTCAGGCATAACTTCAATCGGCACCTGAACAGCAACCGAGCCCCCCTCGGCCTCCACTTCCACGCTTCCTGGCTCAAGAGCAAGAGGGAATTCAAGGAGGAGCTCATCAAATTCATCGAGGAGACCCTCCAGCGAACCGACACCTACTTCGTAACCATGGTTCAGGTGGGCTCGGCCTCCCATGACCCTTCATTCCTCGGAGACGCGTCGACGCGACTCTACTCCCGACGCCGATCTCGCGATAATCGCACCGCGAGCAATCGTCACCGTTCTCGATTCATCCTCTTCGCGTCCCGAGGCTCGTGCTCCTAATGATTTTTTTCTTTGCCCACGGTTGAGGATTGTCTCTCGCGAAGATATTTTCCATCGGCTCTCCTTTGGCTCTCGTCGATGCTTTTCAACCCCCCCCCCCTAAGCTAAGGCTCGACCGCGCTCTTCGAGGATCGGCGACAATCGATCCCAGCTCCGAGAGCCGGAACAAAATTACACGGCTGCTCAAGGAACGTTTCGATACCGAGGCTTGTAAGGGCCTGCCTTAGACGCCGATGAAGAGCCCTTGCCGTTGACGAGGGCTTGAGCCGGCAACCCCTATACCACCGGGGGTTAGCTACGACGGCTGCGCTTATAATAGAGACGCGCAATATTTTTTTTCCTCAGGTCCTGAAATGGATGCAGGAGCCGACCGAGATCCCTGGCCTCCGAGACTTCGACGCCTGGAAGGAGAAGTGCGACGAGAAGGGACAACCCTACTGCTCGCTGCCCAACGCCTGCCCAATAACGACCCGGGAATTGCCCGGCGAGACTCTGCGGCTCTTCACCTGCATGGAGTGCCCCAACAATTATCCCTGGCTCCTCGATCCCACGGGCGACGGTTTCTCCGTTAAGAAATGAGCCGGCCTCCCTCCTTCGCCCAATAATAATTAATTGATTAATTAATAATAATGATAATGATGATAATAATAATAATAATAACAACAATAACGATAACAATAGAGAGCTCAACGATGGAACGTCGCCCGGCGGGGCCTACGACCGCGTGCGCGTTGCTCGATAAAGCTTCTTCTTCTTCTTCTTCTTCTTTTCCCCCAACCACCCTTTTTCCCTTCTTTCGCGCTCGCAAATTAATTTCTGGCTTGGCTCTCGACGGAATCGATGCGCGCGGTGAAGAACGCCGGACCTCGTCGATCCTACCTTTGATCGAGACAAGTGTTTCGCAAGATAGCCGCTATTTAATTATTATGTGTAATTACTAAGGAAAGTAAACGAAACAAAATATAACGAAAACAAAAAAAAAACAACGACGCAACGACAATTTTTCAACCCATTGAAAATCGAGAGAGAGAAAAAAATAAATAAATAAACAAAAAAGATTACGACAACAACGTTTCATTTGTTGGCACCACTTTTTTTTTCTAATGATCCGAGAGCCGTACCACTTTGTTCTTTTTTTCTTCTTTGATTCCGAATTACGCTATTGTAAATCATAAGGTCCGTTGTGGACTTCGTGAAAAAATTACTTACGGAAATACACATATTCGCACACATCTCGACTGCGTATTTAATAAATAGGTCCGTTTCTCTGTTAAACCTACATGGATAATATCATTTTTTTATTTTTATAGTGAAGTGTTTTTTTTAAATAAAATATTGTAACTGTACAACTGCTTATTTGGTTATTTTATTTTGACCAACTTATGCCGAATGATTCCGAATGGAGAAAAAAATCTTCGTACCACTGCCAAGCGTATTATTAAAGTTTTAAATTAAATGATATATTTATTTAGACGAGTTTATGAGGTAAATATTTTTTTTTTTGCAGTGTCTTTCTGAAAATATTTATACAAAATTTATCAATTAATTTAAGTATTTAGCTTTTAATAAACTATGTGAATACAAGTGAACGAAAAGTAAAAATATTATTGTGATTTTTATATCGTACGATAATGTTATATATATATATATATATAACTACCCACATATAAATATATACATATATATATATTTATATATTTTTTTAACATTTCGATGAAGCTAAAATAAAGAAAACTGTATTTATTTTTCACCTTCTCAAATATTTTGATTTCATTTCCTAGAAACTTACTCGTACTCGTTGCGGTTTAAGGTTTTTGCCCCTTTTTTTTATTTATTATTATTATTTTTTTTTTTTTAACTAATAATTACTATCCACGTATACTTCAATAGCAACGTCTTACAAATGAATGTTCAGAATAATTTCAAAATAAATTTATAATAATTAGATTTTTTACAATATAACTTATGGTAATTTATTAAAAAATAAATATGTTTTTTATTTATAAATTATAAATACAAGATGTGAAATAGGCATTTTATTATAAAACTAAAAAAGTATTGCATAAAAAATGTTTCGAGGAAACATTTTATAAATTAAATTATTTCATAATGATTAATTTGAGGATGATATATACATACATACATACATACATATATATATATATACATAGATATATATATGCGTGCGTGTGTGTATTAAAATAAAGTAATGTAAATAATGATATCCCCATTTTAAATTTGTTTTCCCTTTTTTGCGCTTTTATTAAAGTCTTGTTTAATATGTACAAAAAATCGATGAACTAAATAACTAATACATTTTCTTGTAACTAAATAAACAAAGGCGCACTGTAATGTAATAATTTGTTAACTTGTAGTTTCAATAACGTAATTATTATTATTATTATTATTATCATAACTACAAGCGGTTGTCGCATCCGCCGAAATACACATATATATAACGTTGAAAAATTAGAGGTCCTTTGCATCATTGTTATTATTATCATTAAACTGATATACACGATTCTCTTTCGGTCTCACTATCTCTACTTTTATCTTTAACTATCTAACTTGAATCGTCAAAACTATATCTAAATTTACTTCATTCTGGTGTTCCTTTTTTTTATTATTATTATTATTATTTCACTATCTTCGCCTCCTTCCCTCGCATACGCATTAACTCTTTACACGTTTTGCAGATATCATAATCGCCCGTTAAGGAAAGTCCTGGAAATGCGTTTTTACCTTTTGTATAATTTTACTTCTAACGATTGACAATGCGAGCATAATTAATTTATAAATCAATATTTTTATATGTAAGGAATACATTTTTTTTTGTTGTTTAGAATCATTAAAAGCACTTTTTCCATAATTAGTTATAATTCATATTGTTATGTTTTTACTTTTTTTGTTTTTTCTCTCTCAAGAAATGTCTTATTATCTCGTTATAGAAACGCTAAATTATGGGCATTCAGCTCGAGCAAAGTATGTTGTTAATACATTAACTCATATATTTCATGATTTAAATTAATTTAGTTTAACCGTAATATTGATTAATACATTGGCAACAACTTAATTGGTATAAATATAATTATCTTTTTTTTTCATCTTTATAAAATACTCTTTCTATTTCAAAAAGCACACATTAATTTCATATAATTAATATAATTAAGGATCCCTGCGATCCCTAACTTTCATTCATAAATATTTTTTTTTCTCTTTCAATTTTTAACTACCTTCTAAAAATATACTGCGATTTCCTCGTGTTTAAAACATTTGTAAATACAATATTTTGGTTTTCTTTCTTGTTTGTTTGTTTCTTTGTTTGCTGAGTACATTAATTGATAAAATACATGGATAAAAATTGTAAAGTGTAGCGATGATCGTCGTCTATATTATTTGCATGATATTAAAATTAAGCACTCCCATCGAATGATATTTTATATGCGGACTTGTTATATTGAAAATAAAATTGAGTGAAATTTAATACATATCTTTAATACTAAGATTATTTATCAGAGAGCAATTGAATATCGCCGTAATAGAAGAGACATTAATGCCACGTATTTTTTTTTTATTAGTACTTTTGAGAACAAAAAAACTTTATACAAGCTCATTATTAAACTCATTGTTCCTCGCGTAACATTGAAATACGATTAACTGGATTTTCGTAAAACAACTTTTCACAACTACATTCTAAATTATTATGATTCGTGGTTAAAATCAATGTGGTCGACCGTTCATCTATTTTTTATACAATTAATTTATTTTACATAAGATAATTTATTGAGCAAAATCAATCAATAAACTTAAATTTCACATTTACAATTCGTGTCTCTACGTCATCTTAAACGTTATAAATATTACACGTAAAGCTGCAAAGTATAAATATAAAACGCGTTGACTCTTTCTTTTTTTTTTTTCTTCTTCTTCTTTCAAGTCGGAAAGCTTGGTCATATACAGAATTATAGTGGATTAACGCGACACCTGTACATCAAGACAAAAGTAAACAAAATTATTCACTCAAGTATTTTCAATTGTCAGACATAATAAGCCCCATATATATATATATTTATGTCGTTTCGTAAAAAAAAACTTCGAATCTGCGTGCATCCATGGACTCTTGTAGCTAGAGCAGTTCCGCGAGTTCCTTCGACACAAGTATTTTATCAGTAAAATGTAGCAATATAATATTATATTACAATTGAGCCATTTAATGAAAAATTTTTTTTTCCTTTCAATTCAACTGAAATAAGTGTATATAATTTTTTTTCATCAAAATATTTTGACCTTGCGAGTAAAAATACATTCACATTTTATTCTCATTTGCCCGTTTAAGATATAAATTCGTTTAAATTTAATTAAATCGAATACCCAATGAACAATTTTTGCTCGCCATTGTAAGCCCCTATTATAACCACAAAAATGAAATCCTTTAAACGTATCGCTACGTTTTATTTACAGTATTCGTTACCTACACATTCGAATGCTTTACAAGGGGAGAAAAGAAAAGAAAAAAAAAAAGAAAAAAAAAAAATAATAATAATAATAATTATTGCTAAGAAATCCATATAACACATTTATATAAAAATACTTTTAAAAATGTACACCAATGGTCAATTTTTATTAAACGTATAACTTGTCTATTAATTTACTTTTAATTATCACAATTTCAAATGACAAAACTTCAGTATGCTCTTTTCAATGTTGAGAGTAATTTATTTAGCGATTGCCTGCAAACTTTTTCAAAAATGTTACTCGTTTTCGTATTCATCATAGTATACAAGCTTAATTAGAACGTTCAAATTAAGGTTAATTATTTTTCTTTACGTTTCTCACGACTCGTCGAGAGATGCACAGGCAAGCCTACGATATTCCGAAAGTAGTAATTTTAGAAATCGGGTTTATCACGATGGAAATGAAAGCTGACAACTGCTCGAAAATCCCTGAATGTAACACTTATGAAAAATGTTTATACTTCTACGTTTTCTACAATTTTTGCGCAAAAATTTGTTCACATTAATTTGCCGAATCGCTGCAATATTAATGCAATTGCAATATCGATTATAAAGAATAAGAAATTTCTTACGTCCCCCTTCATTAAATATTAAACGATAATCAAACGTTAGATTAGAGTAGTAATAAAGACCATCCGCGCGTTTGTAATAAAAAGCAAATTTTTATTCCAAATTAACGCGATTAATTTGTTTTCGAGCACTACGCAAAATCATTTTCAAACTATTCAATATTCTGCACGAACCGTTTTAATATTTACAGTTTGTTAAGTGCGCAAGACTTTTATCAAGAGTGATAATTTTTAAAAACGGCTTTTTAATGCATTGCATTTAATTTTACATTCATATATTATCAAGCGATCATTTAACTAAATAAATAATTTCATACAATCATCGCGTATTCTATATTATAACGGATGTGCAAGATTTTATTCTCAATGTCGTTTTCTTGTCAAAAGCTTTCTTAATGAAAGTAATTTATCGATGAGAAAATAAGGAAAATTTCACCTGTTCCTTTTAATTATCAGTAATTTTAATATTCAACAGTATGCACTAAAATTAGAAAGATCGCGTTTGCATATAAATCGTAAATGTGTGTGTGTGTGTGTGTGTGTATACGTAATTATACTAAAAAATTTGCGAGCACGTGAAATAGAAACTAGAGGCGATAAATGTATAAAAAGCAGGGAGATTATTGTTTAAATTTATCTTTTATAATCGTATACGTACGCGCAAGTATTAATTATGGTAAATATACAGTCTTGGATTAGAAAGCATTCACAATTGAAACCGAAAACAAGATAATAATCGAATAAATCTTTCTTAAGTATGTAAAAAAGTATACCGTTTTGACATTTGTTTACTAGATAAAAATTTGTTTTAAAAAACTAGCCTGGCATCTCTCGCTCTCAAAAGTGATTATAATTCATCATTTATCAAAAATGTAATGTTATTTTAGTGTTATTATTTCTACTTTCCTTTCTCGGTATTCTCTTAGTCGATTCTTTAATAATAATCCTGCATCTTTTGCCTATTATTATTCATTTTTAAATTCGATATACATATATTTATATATATATATATATAGATATATCAAAAATATTCTTAGTAAAATAGAGTATTTATATATATATATATAGATAGATAGATAGATAGAGAGAGAGAGAGAGAGAGAGAGAGAGTACCTATTGTTATTGTGTTTTTTTTTCCTTCTGCATTCGCTATACATAATAAGTGTTGACATTTAAAAGCTTTTTTCTTTTTAATTCATAGTTCAACTTTTTCTCTCTGTCTTCCTTTTTGTGTCCTCAATCTCGTCACATGCACGCTACTCCCAATGTTCGAAATATTCGTCTAAAAGCGTTTTGTTTCGAGTTCGAAGTAGTATAACGCATATATTTACACACGGACAGTAAAGAGTATCAGTAGGCGGGAATACATTTTAGATCAAATTATATAATAGATTCCAAATATTACGTAGAGGAAGAAAAAAAAAAAAAAAAAAAGAAAAAAAAAAGAAAAAAAAGAAAAAAAAAAGAAAAAAGACAATATATCATAATATTTAGAATAAATTAAAAATATGCTTGTAAAATAGGGAGTTTCAATTGTTTTTTTTTTTTTTTTTAAAATCACCACTTTTACGTCGAATTCAAGATATAAAAATCATTAAATATACTAATCACCATAAAAATGTTGTAAAACTATATACTTTTTGCTAGTAAAAATAATTTTATAAACTTTGCATTATTGTTTAAAGGTAAAACTTAGTTAATATTAATCGATAAAAAAACTCAAAATATTTTAAACATTTTTTACATTTGCATACATTTGAAATACATACATACATACATACATACGTACATATGTATACATACACACGTACATACGCACATACATGCATGCATGCATGCACGCATATTTATTAGATAATAGTTTGATGATAAACTTCAATTAAAAAGAAAATTACCACATTTATTTATTACTTACTCAATGTGATCCTCTCATTTACTCGCTTTCTATTATTTTTGTATTTTTAAAAGAATTATTATACATTGGATTTCTTCTCTTTTCATTCCTATTTAATAAGTAAAACTCATAATGATAATAAAAAATGAAAAGGAAAAAAGAAAAAAATAACTATTCGATACTGAAATTAATGTAAACGTATGATTGTTAAACTAAAAACCTACAATTCGATTCAAATATGTACAATGCAGTTGTATACAAAAGTATATAACGTAATAAATAAGCTCAACGCGTGACCTACACTCAATTATAATAAATGATGTTAGTTATGCATTTAATTATTAATGAATAATTAAATCTATCAATTGATTAATAATAATTACAAGTATTATAATTGCAGATGTCACGGTGGCCACAACAGTGCATGAATCCTTTATTATTACAACTAATTATTTCGCAGGCCAAAGTGCATGGGAAAATAAAATAAAATATTAATTATTAAAAAATAATAAAAATATTGATGATAATAAATTTTCGGCTCCCGAGTAACAATCTCACAAAATCATTTGAGATTCGATCGCCGTGACGAGAAAAAAATCCGTACTTCCAAAGGCGTTTTTCTGCACTTCGCATCGTTTCTATTCTTTGAAAAAGAGTCTCTCGTCCTTTACTTTTTTGATTTAAATAACATATCACATCAAAGATAATTGGCTTTCTTTAGTTCCATTTTCTTATTTTTATATAATCAGCCGGCACACATATTATCGTGTTTATCGTCGTTTAAAGCAACACAAGAGATAATCAAGGACTATTGTATATGGGTTATAATAAAAGGTCGATATTTTAATGACCAGCTGAACGAAGAATTTTCAGTCTCCCCTTGTCGAGCGTTATACCATTCGATGAAATTAAAATTGTTAATGTTAATCGTACTAGGTGAGCTTCGTTTACTTCATCGTTTCGTGTTTAATAATAAAACGTAATTATTAACAAATATAAAATTTTACAAATTCTTAAGAAAGGCAGTATCAAAGCTATTTGATAAAAAGCTTTTGCAGCTATATATATAATATATACGGTATCGTGTGGGTTTGTGCGCGCGCGCACACACATATAAATACATGCACATACATAAGCATACATACGTACACGAGTACATAAGTATATATACATATGTATATGTATACCGAATCAATAGAGCACTAAGTATATATATATATATATATATATATATATATATATATATATAATGAATAATCTGAAATTCTTCGTTCAAACTATTTCCTTTATCTTCGAACGTCCTGCCGGAGATGGGATAATCTCCGATTGAAAAGCAGACTTCAAGCTTTCGACATGAAATAATTCAGAAAAAGTTAAACAAAAACGACGACGGTGCACTTGTTTCTTTCTTTCTCTCTTTCTTTCTTTCAATAATTTTTTTTTTTTCTGTTTCTTTTTAAAACTTTGATAAAATTTCACATCCTGAGTCACTTTAATTAGGCACTTTTTCATTTTATCAACACAGCTTTGGTTGCTCTATATTGTTAAAGAGAACTATCTCTTGTTGTTTCTCTGTCGAAGTAGAAGAAGAAGAAGAAGAAGAGGAGGAGGAGGAGGAGGAGGAGAAATAGAGCGAGGCGGGGAGGGAGGAAGAGAGATAGAGAGAGATATATATATAGAGAGATAGAGATAGAGTGAGAAAGGAGGAACAGCGAGAGCTGTAGCGCACTAGTGAAAATCAAATTTCCCCATTCACAATGGTTACGACGCGAGCGATAAAGAACCCCGGCGCGGGGGCGACGCACGGGCGCCCCCCTCCTCGGGGTAGGTCATATCACTTGTCTTGGGTCCTAGCGACCGTTTGCGGAATTACCGTCAGGCTCTTGGGTATCTTCGGCAGAATAGGAATGGGCGTGCTCGTGGCCGCGGGCGCCTTAGTCGTCACCTGTATCGACTTGGGCAAATTCAGATTATTGATGAGATTTTGGGTGGGCGTGTTCTCGTTGGCCAGGGTGCGCATGTCGCAGATCAGGGGCTCGAAGTCCCCGCGGCTGCGCTGGTTGAGCATCTCCTGCTGCATGCGCAGGTGCTTTTGGAATTGGCTCTGGGCGGCGAGCTGCTGGGCCTTCTGGTACTGGGCGCTCGCCGAGCTCGGCCCCTTGTAATTGCTCGGCGGCGAATTGGAGCTGCCTGCAAAGTGCCATTCGTGCCAACGATTAAACCACCGGCCGGGGCGGCCGTAGGGGTGGGGGGGGCGGCGTCCGCTTAGGAGTACTCCGCTACCAACCTGAGCCGCTGTTGGGACTGGAGGCGCTCTGCCGCTCGCTTATCTGCTTCTGCCTCTTGAGGCTCTGGAGCCGCTTGAAGTCCGGCTCGGTCAGCTGGAAGACCTTGCCACCGGGGGGCCCGGCGGGGGCCGGGCTCGCCGCGTTGGCCGAGGCCCTGTGGTGGTGGTGGTGGTGGTGGGAGAGCGGGCCCGCCGACGAGTCTTTCCTCTTTGCGCTGCCGTTGAGGCCCGGGCCCCCGGGCCCGCTGCCGCTCCCGTTGTTCAGGTTGAGTCGCTGGAGACTAGGCGGCGGCTTCTTGATTATCGAGAGGCCCGGGGTGAGCTTCATCGGCCGGGAGCCCGAGTCGAGCTTGGAGAGCTGGGCCGCGACCTTGGCGAAGTTGGTCGCGCCCCCGGCCAAGGGGCCCGAGCTCGAGCCCGGCGACCGGTGCTCCCTGCTCTCGAGGATGTAGCCCCCGCTCAGCCGACGCGAGCTGCTCTGCTCGATGGCGCTCGCCACCTCGTACACGAGGTCCTCGGGCTTATCCGACCCTTCGTAGGAAATTAAACGATTTTGCACCGAGGTGGAGTAATTTATTGCGTTCCTCGAGGCATTTGGCGCCAATATTAAATCACCGGACCTTCGCAGAAATTCATAAAACACGTTAGTCTGTGGGTGTGGGCCGACTCCCTACGCCTACGTATACACGCCTCGGGGGGGGGGGCCGAGTGCTTTTTTTCTCTCTCTCTCTCTCTCATTCGGCCTTGCCGGTGCTCCGCTCGTCCGAGGAGGAGCCTTCGAGCCTGGCCTCGCGTATACGTAAGCTAAAGGAATCGGCGCGCGTGCTTGATAATCTCGAGGCGTCGTCGTTCCATAGTTAGGGGCGGAGGGGGAGGAGGAGGAGGAGGAGGAGAAAAATGATAACAAAGCGCTTGACATTTTGAATGCCGAATCGATATCGATTCGGCCAAAGAACGTTAACAATGTTCTCTCTCTCTCTCTCTCTCTCTCTCTCTCCGGCCTCTGGAGGCTCGCTCGATATCATTGCAATGGATTTGGCCGCGAGTCGGCGGGGGGTTGGGGGGTTGGAGTGGAGGAGCCGCTCTCGCCGAGCCTCGTAAGCCCGAGCGCCCAAAGCCAAGGGGGCCATTTTTACCTATAATATTTCTCCAAGAGTATGAGATGCCTGAGAAAGCTGCTCTGATTGCCGTAGGGCCTCTGGAGCTCCTGCCAGAGGATTTTCGTATCCCTGTCGTACTGTATCATGGTGGCGCACTTTTCCCAGCCCTGGGGCGTGACCTCGCGCACATTGCCGAACTCGACGTTGGCGTGGAGGCTCATCTCTTCCTCACCGGGGAAGAGGGTACGTACACTTATCGAAGGGTTCGCCCCCAGCCGCTGCACGACCGGGGTTATATCGTTATTACTGCCACTGTTACCGTTATTGGCTATCCGCGGCCTCTTGGGCAACCTCGTGAGCGTCACTTCCTTATCCATGGCGAGGATTTCAACGACGTCCCTCGCACTATTCACATTAAGCCCGGCCTCGGCCTCGCAGCTGCCGAGCAGGCCCCGGGCCTCCGAGGAGTCGAGGGCCTTGCGCTTCTTCAGCTTCTCGATCGCGCTCTCGATGCCCGCGAAGCGGCTCTCCGGCTGGCCGCCCGACTCGTCCTTGATCCCGTGGGCCTCGGTCTCGCGGGACTCAGTCTTCGGAGGCTCGGGGCTCGACTTCTCCGAGGTGCTCGTCGAGTGGCCCTCCATGTTGTCCGGCGATTTCGAGGAGGCCGCCAGCTTCAGGCCCGACTGCTGGGCGCACTTGGGCTTCCTACCCACGCTGCCCGGGGGCCGGCCCTTGTCCTTGCTCTTCGTTATCTGGCCGTAGGACTCCAACTCGTCCTCGCTGTCCGGTATGTCGATGTCGTGGTAGTACAAAAGCCTGAAAGCGGGGGGGGGGCGGTGGGGTTATCGTTAGTCCCGCTCAAAGAAGTCGATCGAGGTTCGGGGGTGTAGAGCGGGGCGGGCTTACTTTTTCCGGTACTTCTTGTGAAAGTCCTTGTTATTGTCGCTCATGCTGTCGAAGTCGTTGTTCTTGAGGTAGAGCTTGGTGAAGTATCTGCAGAGCCTGCAGACGAAGGTGTTTATGACCATTGCCGCGGGTATGCCGTGCTGCCGCAGCCGCTTGTTGAGCTCCTCGGTCGTCGCCGCCGACAGGCCCAGTGGATACGTGTAGTTGCGCGTGAGCCGCCTCTTGCACAGGGTGCAGGTCAGGAATCTCTCGATTTTCGTGTAGTGCGTCCCGCAGAAGGTCATGAGGTTGTGCTGCGTCGATTCCCAATTGATGTCCACCTGTTGGCAAGAGAGCCGGGACATTTAGGGCTCGTTCGGGCTACGGCCCAAGCGGAGTTGGCTCGCACTTGGCGGCCAATCGTGGTTAATGGACGAAGACGAGGAGGAGGAGGAGGAGGAGGAAGAGGAAGAAAAAAAAGCCATACCGCGCGAACAATAATGGCAATAATGACTGAGGCAGCCCACCTGATTTCTGAGATTGGGCTTAATTTTGAGAAGCCACCGGCGTTTGACGTGATGCCTCGCCGATTCCGAACAGTTGCGGGCCATGCATCCCATTATCGACTGCCTGTGCTGCCGCTGTGGCTTCAATTGCATATTCGTCGGGCTCATGTTCGCCTGCGGGCAAGTGAGTAACGATAGATTCGACGACCGGCTCAAGGGTATTACAAAAAAAAAAAATCAAGGTGCCTCCGCGAAAGGGCCAAAAGCTTTGGCTCATCGGCTGGGGGCTGGGGAGCGGGGGGCCCCTTCGTTCGTTACCTTTCGGTCGACGTGCCGATAGCAGGCGTCGCATAGGCAGGAGTCCTTTGTCAAGTGTACTTCGTTCTCCAGGATCTTCTTCCTCCTCTCGTCGGACTTCATCTGGGCGAGGTGCATCGGCGTGTCGAGGGAGCCGAACTTCCCGTGGCAGTAGCAGCAGTTGTCGGCGCACAGCCGGCCCGGATGAATCGAGAACGACGAGGACTTCTCGGGTATGACGAGGGACTGCCGGTCCTTGAGCGGCACGTCCTCGTTGTCCTCGTCTAAAAGTAGCCCTGCGATTAGATCGGTCGGAGGCCGACTCGGTGCGGCTTTTTTTTCTTCTTTTTCTTCTTTCCCCCCCCCCTCCTCTTTTCTCTTTCCCACTCAGCCAATAATTATTATCGCAGCGATGCTAATAATAAAGCAGTGCTTTTGCAATTTTGTATTTACAACTAAATGAATCTCGCGTGGAAATCCTTCGGTTGCGCGACCAGGGCGAAAATCTCGCGATACCGTTCCTTTGAGCTTTCGTACCGACGATACCGCGATTACGATTTACAATTACGATCATTGCGAGACGAGTCTCTTTAAGAAGCCCTTTTTTTTTATACATAGATACGTTTGTTTTTTATAATGGAGCCGTTGGTAACGCAATGCAATTTAACAATAAACACAAATGCCTTCTTTGTAACGATAATCAGTGTCTTAATATGCAAATTAAAGAAGCACTGGAAATAGAAAATACAGCTGTAAGAAAGATCGACGCATTGAGGCGATTCTTAACGAAACCAAATTAATTAACTCGCGATTGATAAATTAATGTTAATTTATGGATGAGCTTTCTATAATCCGAAGCATTGTGAATTTATAGCAGAAGTAATGCCTTTGCGCATTAACGATGAATTCACTCGATCATTGTGTACCTTGAAAAAACCGAATATCGATAATCATCGGTACCGATCGTTCGTCGATGTCGAGAAGCGTTTTTTCTTCTTCTTTTTCTCGTTCTCTCTCTACTTTCGAATAAAAGCTTTCAATTGAAAATTACTTACAATTTTAAACATTGTACGAAATCTCAATAATAATGAAATATTTGTTAATGTTAATACGATTAATAAGTAGATTTTATCATGCACAAGTTTTTTATTTTGTTTTTTTTTTTTTTTTTTTTTTTTTTTTTTTTTTTTTTTTTTTAATGTCAGAAAAATGTGATAATGTAATTAAGCAATGGAAATGGGTTCTGATTAAAAATGTAGTTATGCCCGCAACCAAGATTACCGCAAGAGTATCTGGGGTTAGTAGGTAACTTTCGGTTCGCACCAGAACTGCTATCGACTAAGCCACTGCTTCCAAACTGCAAAAGAAAAAGATTTTTGTATCGTTATTACAACTTGGCCTGATCGAGCATTTATAATCATGTAAGTGTTTTCATTTTTTTTTTTTTTTTCCACCATTATTACGTATCGATTGGACGTTTAAATATAATTAAGACAATAGGGAAGACACCTTGTTTCCGACCGCATCGTACATTGCGAATTGTACGCGCGTGGCTTCGGGCTCGCAACGTGATAATGTTGGAAAAAAGGATTGGGCGCGCGCGCGCGCAAAGAGAAAAACACGAAAAAGCCTCCTCTCACCTCCTTCTGAATAGTATAAAAATCGAAAGACTCCTCTCCGTCCATGCGGCCCTGCTGCTTAAGTACCATCTTCAGGGGCGATCTCGACATCTTCTTGCCCTCCTTCTCCTTCTGCAGCCTAATGATGGTCTTGAGGGTGCCCGTGTACTGCTGCTCCTTCTTGGCCTTCCTCTCCTTGACCCTCTCCCAGGACTCTAGGCCCAGCTGCCTGAGGACGTCCTCCTTCTTGGCCTTGTCCTCGGGCGTCTCCAGTATCTTCTCCACGCTGCTCGACGACTCCCCGGACATCGAGGCCTCGTCCGAGTACTTGCCAATGGTCCCCTTGCACTCGGCCTCCGTCGGCTCGGCGGCCTCCGCCGTCTCCAAGGCCTCGGCCTCCGTAAGCGAGGTCAGGTCTATGCTGTCAGACTTTAATATATCACTCGTCAATTTAATGGACCGCACGTCGTTCTCGGACTTGCTCCGGCACTTCGGCTCCCCGGCCTCCATCAGCATCTGCTGCTCGGCCTTGCTGTCGGCGCTCGCCGAGAATCCCCTCAGGCCCTCCTCCGACTTCAGGTAAACCGAGTACCTGTCGTTCTCGTTTATCTTCGCCACCTCGTTGTCGAGCAGCGTCTCCTCCTTGTTCTGCTGCTGCTGCGACTCGGTCTTCTTGGCCTCCTGCTTTTTTGGCCCGCGCTTGCCCTTGGCCGCTATTATCTGCGGCTGCTTCTTCGCCTCTCTGCCCCGGCGAGTGCGAATCTGCGGCTCGGGCTGCTCCTCCACCTCGATTTTCACCACCGGGGCTGCTTCCAACGATTCCGAGGCCCTGCCGATCGGCCCTTGGTGGCTTTGGCCCCTGCTCGAATCAACGGGGCAAATTTTACTTGCGGATTTTTTTTTTTTTTTTTTTTTTTTTTTTTTTTTTCGTTGGCTTTGCCTTGCTCTTTAGTCGTAAAAGTTTTCAATAATTAAAGAGAGAAAAAAGATAGAGAGAGAGAGAGAGAGATAGAGAGAGGGGAAAGGCCTTTTGTAACGATCAATCGTAAATATGCAGTGAATCTGTGAATTATTTAAGCATAACGTTACGACGAGCAAAGCCTTCATTTCATTCTAAGAAACTCGTGCTCTTACCCAGTGGCGCTCGATTCGGCATTGTCCTCGAGGGTTATCAAGGAGCTCGTGCCGTCCTCCATCTTCAGGACTTTAACTTCCGACTTCTCGGCTGGAAGAAACATAGGAACAGCGCCGGACTTGGCGGCCTCGGCCTTTTTCTGCTTCTCGCCCCTTGTTCTGAGAACTCGCCTGTTGTCCTTCTGCTGCTCGACCTCCTCGGTCTCGCTCGACTTAGCCTTGGCTGCTGCGCACCTCGATTTGTCATCGATCGCCGGGGACTTTGCGGGGCCAGCCTCCGGCGCCTCCTCCGGGTCCTCCTGCGCTGCGCCCGACGACTCCGTCGCGCCCTTGGCCCTCTGCGCCTCGTCCGCTTCCGCGGTTGCGGTCTTATCCTCGCACTCGTCCCCGTTATCGTCGATCGGCGATTCAAGGTCCTTTGGCTCCTGCTCCTCGGAGGCCGAGTCCGTGATCTCCTCGTCGATCATCAATCGAATCTCCGCGTCGGACGAGCCCTCGTTCTCCGCGATGTCGGATATCTTTTCCGCCGACCTGTCGTTATCGTCCGCCTCGACGAGTCTCTCAACCTCCATGGACAGGCTCTCCAGGGTCTCCTCGCTCTTTTCGCTGAACCCACTGAAATCCTTGAGTCCCATTCTCTTGCCCTCGGCGCACACGTCCACGACGACGACGTTGGGAATCTTCTTCGCGCTTATTGGATTTTCGGCCGCCTCGCTTTTGCCCTCGCTCTTGTCGGGCTGCAAGAAAAGCGAGCGTTAACGCGCGCGACGAGCAAAGGCCCTTGGCGTTTGTTGTCCTTTAGCCTCGAAGCCAATGGAAATTTCTAATCGCGACCAAAGGTAAAAAAAGCCCCTTCGCTACGAAAGTACGGCCCTATCGCCAACCACAAGATTAGAGAGTTCACCTTCGCGCTGGAAGTCTTGCCGGTCGCCGCCTCCTCAACGGCCTTGGGTTGCTGCTGCTGCTGCTCCTCCTCCTCCTCCTCCCCCTCCGAATTAATACTTATATCTACAATTGCTTCGCTCTCGGGCGCCTTCGCCGTCTCCTCCTGCTCCTCCTCCTCCTCGTCCTCGGTTATCTCGGGCTCGCTGCCGGAGTCCCGGCCGCTCGCGTTGGCCTTGCCCTCCGGAGCGCCCGCCGACTTGCCGGCCATCGCCCTCGTGGACTTTCGCGTCGTGCACGTCGGGGCGGCCTTCCTCGCTTCGTTGGACAGCCTCGCGCCGGAGTCCTTGTCTGTTTGGGCAAGGGGGAGAAGAAAAGCGGGCGATGATGCGAGATGGCGAGTTAGGGCGCAGGGCTCGGGGCATTTTGGGAATAGGGCCCCCCATCCCCCCCCGGTGGTTGGGGAGCTCCCTCGAGTTACCGATAAATTGACCCTCACCGGAATCGTCGAGGGCTCCCGTAATCGCTTTGTCGTTTGCCTCCTCGTCCTTATTTAAAACCTCCGCCGGCTCGATGCAAATCGGAGCCTCGTCGTCGTCGTCCAGCTGCTCGTTGTTGTCCTGCTGCGGATGGGATTCCGCCGGCTCGATGTCGCCCATGACTAGTTTCTCAATTTCTTTGGCAGTGTCGGCCACCCTTGGAACCGAATTATCCGCGTCCTCCGCCTTTATCTCCTTCTTCGCCGTGCTCGGTCCAATCCCCGTATTTAATTCTTCGGAGCAATGGGCAAAGGGCATTATTTATTAATCTATGGCGCCGCGTGGCGCTTGATAATCAAAGCACTCGCTGGCAATCGATCTTATCGAGCGATTCTTGTATTATGAATTTAAAAAAAAAACAAAACAAAACAAAAAAAAAATCAAATCCATAAAGAGGAGTCGGTGCTCTTTACGTGCTCGATTCCTCGTTGGATTTGAAGAAGAAGAAGAAGCAGAGGAATAAAAACCATATGTACAAGAGATACGCGGCGCAAGAAGGTCGACCCCGAAGGGGAGCCTGATGGAGAGGGGAAAGTAATAGCCTCGAATAAAAGTGCCACGGCTAAGTTATCGGTAAACACCGCTCTCCTCTCACCTCTAGTTTTCGACGCGTTCGGCTTTTCCTTCTCGCTGTCGTCCTCTTGGGCTGGTATTGTCGTATCGTTGCTCAGGGGTAGGACTATATCGTCGATCTTCGACACCTCAAAGTTTTTACCCAATATCAAGCCCTTGTTGTCCGGCTTGTAGATTTTGCTCTCTATCGTCTTGGCAATGGTCAGTTTGATCTTGTCGATCATTTGATCGATCTGGGACTTGGAGCCACCGTCGACCGTGATCTTATCGCTGCCGCTCGTGTAAAGGGACGTCCGCCTTACGTCTATGTTGAGGCTGCTCCTGCGGCTCTTGGGCACGTTGATACCGGCTGCCCCGGTCGAGCTCCTCGTCTCGACGAACTTCGACCCTATCCGCTCCTTCTTAACGGGCTCCGACTCGCTCTTTACCGGCAGCCGGCCGTTGTCCTCGGCCCTTGGCTCCCCGCCGTCTGTGGACTTGACGTCGCTATTGCTGTCCGAGTGCCGGGCCTTTGTTTTGGAGCGCAACGTCGGCCCGATCTCCTCTATCCGCTCGCCCTCGCCGCCGCCGCCGCCGCCGCCTCCTGCCTCGCAGCCGTTATTGTTCGTCTCTATGTCCTGTGTCTCGGCCACGTGGTTGACGATAGCCGAGCCCTCGCTCGACTCCTGCTTTATCACGACGCTAACCTCCTTGGCGCTTAAGTTATTGTCGGGCGGGCAGCCCGACTTTGCCTCCGCGTCGCTGCTTGCGTTTGACTCCGACATTGCGTCCGCTTTCTTATGTTCCGATTCTGGGGAGTTCGAGCAAAACAAAGCTTTAGTCGTCCCCCAAAGGTCGTCGTAACATTAGCGACAACTTTACGCTGCCAGCCTAAGCGTCCAATCATTGATAATTAAGCAAATTCTATATTGCATACTTTTACTCGTGTTTTTTTTCTTTTCTATTTATTTATATTTCTCTCTCTTTTTTTTCTTTCTTTTAATTTTTTTTTTCTTTTTTGTTTATTGTTTATTTATTTATTTATTTTTTTTTTTTATCTTTATCCGTTTAAACAAATTTCCAATTCCCTTTAAACAGAAATACAATCGACTAATGAACAAGAGACATTGATCAAAGAGTAAAATTATCTCGATAAAAGTAATCGGTTATTGAAACATAATCTTATAACAACAAGAGCAGTCCTTAGTTATGATGCAATGATTTCACAGCAATTCATACACCTGATAATATTCCTTCAAAATATTTAAATAGTGTACCTGTCTCGCTTCTTGATAAAGACTGCCGAAGCTTGCCGTTCCTCAAACTTCTTTTGATAGTTATATTTTTTAAAAGTCTTTTTCCTTTTAATTCACCTTCAATAGCAGATGTTTGTCCTTTAAGTTCAGATCTAACGAGCATCGAAGAAGCAATAACCTCTTCTATAGTAAGTTCATAAGAATCATTAACTGGTTCTGTTTTCACTTGTTTTAAATCCTCTGGTTCCTTACTTAAGCTTCGTGTAACCTTCAGATCTTTTTCCTTGCTTTCGTTCCTCTTTTGTACTACTACCGATGCTGCCTTGCAACCTTTTGCACTCTTTGGTGAAGACTCTATAATCTTCTTGCCCAACTTTGGACTGCTCTTGTCTGGATCCTCACTCTCTGTTTCTTCGCTATCTTTTTCAGGAACTTTCGACTTTTTGGCAGTTTTATATTCTTAAAAATGGTATTTGCTTTAAAATCTTTGATGGCATACTCTCGGCATTATGTTAATATATGTTAATATATATATTATATATATATATATATTGTTTGTTTTTTCTTTTCTTTTCTTTTCTTTAAGCAAAATTTGAATCTAAATATTAATACCAGACCTAACTTTGTAAATAATTACATACACTGAATTGCAACCATTGAATAATGTAAATATTTTTTTTTTTTTTTTTTTTTTTTTTTTTCATTTCCAAAGTAGTACAGACATTTTGCCAAGAGCTGAAAAGTGCTTTTAATATATATTGAAAAAGCCATCGTTATTCAACGTGTCGGTTATCATAATAAAAATTCGCACATTATTCACATTTGCTCAGTACTATCTGCCTTTATAATGAATATACATTTACCAAAAAAAATAAAAAAAAAAAAGAAGAAAAAAAAGAAAAAGTCTCTCTCCTTTCAAACGTCAGTTATCCAAAACAAAAACAAAAAAAAAAAAAAAAAAAAAAACGCTAAGCAATCGATCCCAAGTCCGAATTAAAGCGTCAAGAAGTTGAAGGAAGCCGTCGTCGTTAATGGACCAGAGTCCATTTGGGGGTGGGGGTGGTGTTCGAGAGTCCCGAATGAAAAATAAAAACGAGGCACCCCCGCCCCCCTCGCGCGTAACAGAAGCCTTAACGTAGATTTGGGAGAAAGAGCGTTCTAAGCGTTTAAAGAAGAATAAGAAGAATAAGAAGAAAGGGCCAAGATCCTTACTGCTTTTAGTCTCCTCGGACTCCAGGCCGGCGTCCAAGGTGCCGGCGTCAACGCTAAGCTGCCGCGCAAGCGACTTGACCGTCCTGGTCTTCCTGTTGAGTATCTTCTTGGTCTCGGCTATCCTCTTCAGGGCCTTGATAGGCACCACCTTCTGCTTGACCTTGATCAGGGTCTTCTTGGCCTTCTGCTTGCGCTTCAGGGCCGTCTGTAGGACCCGCTTGCGGGGCAGGCCCGCCTCGAGCTTGACCGGCAACTGACTGCCCGTCGCCACGGCCTCGAATATCTCCCGGGCTAGCTGGCTTCTCGGATTGTGCAGGGGCTTTGCTTTCTTGTTAGCGTTTCGATTGTTCTCGGCAGCGGGCAGCGAGCTGCTATCATTATTCGCCTTCTGTTTGGATTTCGAAGGCGCTAAGGGTCTCTTCTCCCTGGATGCCATCTCACTTCCACCCACATTGAGATCCTGCAAAAGGGTCGGGGATAAATTTTTCGGCCATACTCGGGGAGCCTCGTGGCGACCCCGTCGCTCCTCCCTCTCTCTCTCTCTCTCTCTTTAAGCAACTCAAAAGTAATAATTCCTCCTCGTGGGCTTTATTGCTTTTGTTGGCTCCCAGGTGTCTATCAGTTCGCGTTATTAGTAACCGACGATCCCGAGCCCCTCCCCCGAGAACAAAGGCCCGCGACCCAAGTAGTACTCGTTCTTTCTGCGTTGACGCGCGAGCTTTCACCCACGTGGTCCTTACGCACTCGCGGCCTATCGCGAGGATCGATTCGCGCCTTTCGCACTTATTTGGATAAGTAGTTACAACGCGATTTTGCTCCCGATTGCCTTTGGCCCTTGCTCAAGCGCATCGTTTCGCCGAATGTCTTGCTCGTTTGATAAGGAAAAAAAAAAAAAGAGAGAAAAATTTCAAATTCCATACAACGTTATCGAGCTCGATACTATTATTGCCGTACGCGTTTTCCAATTATTATACTGTACGCTACAATTTTTTTGCGCGTCTATGTACACACATATATATTACAGGATAAAATTATTTTCATATTACAATTGTTGTGAAAGGACTCCCCCTTTCCCGCCCCGCCATTAGTTAAAACTTAATAAATAAAGTTAATTGGAAAATAAAGGTGAAGCGGCTAATTTTTTTTGTTTGTTATTGTTGCTAGGTCAAAATACAAGCACGGGTTTTATCATCAGAGGCCATTTATTTTGATAATTATTTTACGAGAGAGGCAAAATATTTATAATATATATATATATATATATTACATTTGTGCATCTATAATTAGCCAACAAATATTTTAATGTAAAAAAAATATAATTTAAAAACTCCCTCATGACATTAAGTATTATTCGAGCAAACTACAGAGTGACCAAAATACTGCCCTTTGATGAAATAATAATTAATTATAATTATGTTTGTTTAAATTACATAATGATCACATTTAATTTATATGGCAATGCATTGTTCAAATTCTTCAACATTTTGTCACTTGTTATATTGTTGAAATCAATGAAAAATTTTATTAACATAATTTTTTTATAACAAATTGAATTTAAGTAAAAAATTTTTAAACAAAAAAAAAATAAAATAAAATTATATAATGGTAAAAATACCCAACATAGGTTATGTATGAATACTTATCATGTTCTTGAATAAGACTTAAGTCATTGTCTTATCAAATTATATTTTTCATATCAATAAAATCTATAATAATTTATTTATTTAATTGGAAAGTATAATTAGGAACCTACTTTTGCTTATTTTAATTGGCACAGTGTAAGCAATTGCATGAAAATAAAAATAATAGAATCTGATGTTTATAGTTCTATTCTAACTTTTATCACTACCTTTAAGCGTGCACTTGTCCTTAAAATATTTCAAAATTTATTGCCATGCGTGCTTATATGCATGTAGAAATAAATTTTAAATTTAATTCCCTTAGCACGAACTGAATAAACACATAGAAGCCATATTTATTCATCTTAGACTCCACTGCAAGTGAACTAAAATTGACGATGGAAACTTGAATTATATGTACAATTAAATTTATAAATTATAAATATTAATTATTTGACTCCTTTAATTCATAACATTTACTTATTTTCAAATTAAACTTGCCTTGCACATTTTTTTATTAAAAGAATACTTAAAAAAAAGTTGCACAACATTTTATATGCACAAGGAGTAGTATAACTCAATATTATGTCTATGCATTAGGAATGAGCAGCTTGACAAAAAACAAACTTCATCAATAGCTTAATATTATAAATAATAATTAATACTTTTCAAACCTTTTTTAGATACTAATAATTTCTTTTAATAATAATGAAAATTAATTTAAATTTACAACTTAGTTAAATATATTTTTGTTCTTTAAATTTACTCTAAAATAATACATCTTAACAAATACTTTTATTTGAACTTTAGTTGAATGAAATTAATAATAATAACAAAAAAAGCACTGTTGAATAACTAATACAAAGGAATGTGCTTTGTAATACAAGCATAAGCGATCTAATGCAAAATATAAATTATTTTAATTACAGGAATCAATAATTAACTTGATCAAATCATAATTATTCGACTAACAAAGCTAATTACTTTTTGTATTATTAATATTTTACCTCTACAATAATCAATTCAATAGGATAAATACAGTACCACTATCTCAAGAAGATATAGTTTTACCAAAAAATAAAAAAAATATCAGTCGACTAATTAATAATTATTACTTTGTAAGTTAATGGGAATTAAATGCTCCATTTTACGTATTTCCTTGATAGGGTAAAATGCACAGTAGAGACCTTCCCATCATTCCTCAACAAATTGTTGTAGATTCATCTTTGATCGGCTGCATAATTTTCTTCGTTGTTCCAAATATTTTTTAGTATGTCACGGTATCTGACCTAGAAATAACCCTACTTATTTAACTTCCAAATCTCATAAAGTATTAAAACAATAAAGTTATATACATAAATGCATACGCGCGCGCGCGCACACACAAACACACACACACACACACACACAAAATTGCTTCAAGCTAAATTTTTATACAGCATAACATATATACTCAATATTTATAACCTACTAACTATTATTACCAATGGTAAAATATATTAAAACTCCACCAACTCATTATATAATATTATAATTAGAATATATATATATATATATTATACTAGTACAAATATTACTATCAACATTATAACCGATTAAATATTTTAAGGATAATAGAATTTAATAACCTGATTATGTTAAAAGCAAATTTTAAGGATAGAGTATAAGAGATCTGCCTTTAAAGATTCATAAATTAAGTAGTGAAAATCAATTGGAAACACTCTTACTTACTCTTACTATAGGTGCTTAATGGCAAAACATTTAGTAATTTTTAAAGAATGGAGCAAATTATTTATTTATCAATTGTAACAAATTATTATTTATTTATCATTTTAACAAATTATTATTTATTTATCATTTTAACAAATTATTATTGATTTATCCCATTTAAAGGTTTTGTCCAGAAGCTACCTAAGGAAAAGAGGAATGCTGCCAATGAAATTATTGCAAGTTTTAATGTATAAAATAATCAAAAGTTGTAAAGTTCCATGCAATAAAAAGAAAACCAAAGCATTTACAGTTTCTCTGACTTTTTAAGTTACATTGTAATTTTTCATCACTTTAGTAATTGCATTTACCATTATTTAAATGGAAAAAAAAATTATGCCTCTAATTTCATGTTTTTAATAATTTTTAAATCAACGTTCACCCCACAAATATCCAATCGATTCGAATCGAAGAACTTTACTCAATGCCTGAATATAATTAAATGTATAAAATTTTGATTACCTTTGCTCAGAAAGTAAAGGAGCTAAGAACGATCTACGCAAGCCTATGCTTCACAATGTATTGTAAAGAAATTAAATCAGAGCAAACCATCGATTTCAATAAATCATAAGACCATTAATTTTTGTTCAACTTATGCTGTAGCAGCGTAACAAATGTAAATCATAAATGTGATCGTAGCACTTGATTTGGCTGCGATATCTTTTAAAGGCAATACCCATAGAACGGAGCAACCGTAGAAAGCTAAGTATGATTTATTGGAAGCTCAGGCAATTAGTGATGCAGCACGACGAGCACTAACGATTCCAGTGATATTGGATCTTAACTGTGGGGAACGCTCGCAGTGCCTGTGCACTACTGAATTTGTGGTTGCACGCTGATGCATCACTGTCCACCACCGACGATGAGCATGCAACTCCATTCTACATTGGCCACGAATCGAGCATCTTAGGGACAATGGTGCACTTTGCTTGGAATGGGAATCGAGGAGGAAGATTGTCGGTTGATGATAAAAGAAAAAAAGAAGAAGAAGAAGAAGAAGAAGAAAAGGGAGCGAATGGGCAAGGTGGGTAGGCGCGAAAAGCCCGGAGTCAGAGTCGAGGGACTGGCCTGGAAGTGTGGCTGGACGGATCGGAGCAGCTATAAGGTGGCAAAAGGGTTGTGTACAAACGTTGCAGCCTCGCGTCTTTAAAAATTACGTGACAAAGTCTCACTCGCGTTTTAACGTACGCTCGCGTATTCATAGTATGTACACATACCTTCGCTCTGCCTCTCTCTCTCTCTCTCTCTCACTCTCTCTCACTCTCTCTCTCTCTCTCTCTCTCTGTATCACTGTCCCTCTGTCCGTCTCTCACTCGGTCTCTCCGTGTCTCCCTGGTCTTTCCCTTCCGCGCCCGCCTCGCCCGCTCGTTGATCGTCGTCGTTGCCACCGCCGCTGCCGCCGCCGCCGCCGCCGTTGTCGTCGACCTGCCTTCTCGCTCGGCTGTGCCTTTGGGAAATGATCTCAAGAATTTCCGGCGATATCGGGGCTCGGGATGCCAGCCCAGTGGAAGCTCCTGCTTAGCATCCGAGCGGGCAATTGGTAGGAGCTGCCGATGTTGAAAATGGGCCCCCGGGCGTCATCGGGCCCCCGCAAAATATCACTTAATTAGCCGAGCGCAGAAATCACGAATAAACAAAGGTCGAACGGACCTCACTTTATTACTAGAGAACCCGATACTATACACGCTTTCTCTCGCTCTCTCTCTCTTGCGCGCGCGCGCGCGCGCGGAATCGCTTTCCTTGTCTCTCGCTGAGTTCCGGCGGCGATGCGCGCGCTCTCGTACAGCGGACACACGCTCGACACTGGTGTACACTCACGCACACACACGCTCGCGCGCGCGCGCGAAAACACGCGCGCGCACTCACGCACACGCGGGGGCACGTCCGTACGCTCTCACAACATCTCCGCACACCTACACGTATACATTGCATGTACACACACATATATGTATATGGGTATGCCTGTGTGGGCATACGTGTGTATGCACGTAAGCACGCATGTATGCATGGTACCGTATCGTATCGTACCGTGTTATAATGTATCGTATTATTCACAATTGTGCACAAATGTGGGTGCGTGCGCACGTATGTAGTAGGATGCACGTACACAGAGACACGAGCGCGCACTCACTCACTCACTCGCACCTACGCGCCCGACACACACTTGCGCGTATCGTATATTTCGTGCATACACACGCGCGCGCACACGCACCCAAGTGCACGCGTGTGGGTGCGGGAGTACATGTGCACGCACACATGCAGGCACGCGCACACCCACGGGGGCATGTGGGTAGGTGGGTAGGTCGGTAGGTAGGTGGGTAGAGGTAGTTGTGCCTCTGTGCGGGTAAGTGTGTACATTGGAATGAGGAGAGAAGGAAGAAAAATAAGAGAGGCAAAATAATAAGTGAGAGAACGGAGCGGAGATGGATTAATAAGATAATGCCCGTTCGTGTGTCGCATAGCCGTGTATTGCCCCCGATGCCAGGGTGCCGTGGTGCGAGGGCACGGGCCGAAAGCAACTTACCTTGCGAGAGCGCGAAAATCTGCCTTGTGCGAAGAGAAGATCCGTCGCCTTCGCTACTTCTTTTCGCGTTTCTGCGTGTGCGTGGGTCAGCTCTCCGCTACTCTCACTCCTTCCTGTGCGTTGCGCGCTGCTCACCGTAGTGCTGTAAGTTCTGCACGCTCTCTTTATCCCTCCTTCTCGCTCCCTCCTATCGCTCTCTCTCTCTCTCTCTCTCATCTCTCTCTCTCTCTCTCTCCCACCGCCCGCCCGCCCGCCCGCCCTCCCACCGCGCCGCTCCGCTCGCTGGCGCACACACACACGCGCGCGCGCGCACCACCACCACCACCACCACCACCACCACCACCCTCTCTCTCTCTCTCTCTCTCTCTCAGTCTCTCTCGCTCTCCGTGGCTCTACACAGGCATGCCACCCCGCCACTGCGGGCCGAGCTCCATCGGCGAAGCGACTCGCGATGCGGCTTCCCTCGTGTGTGCATACACTCCCACATGCCAACGAGCGTATTCGTGCACTAGGGTGGTTTTTTGGGAAAGGAGAACGTATAAGGTGTGTACTCTCCGTGTACAAAAGCGCGCGCCGTCTCGAACACAATTCTGAGAAAGATAGATAGACCGAGAGATAGACACGAGAGATAGACTGGGATAGATGGATGGATTGAGAGAGAGAGAGAGAGAGAGCGGAGGGAGACAGAGAGAGAGAGAGAGAGAGATAATATTTTATATATACATATATATATATATATATATAATATATACGCGCGCACGAACACACGTAAAAGCACATGTATAATCACGAGGAAAGAGAGAGGAGGAGGGCGGAGGGAGGTAGGGAGGTAGGGAGGAGAAGAGAGAGAGAGAGAGAGAGAGAGAGAGAGCGAGTGTGCCGTGGGAGCTGCTAAAGAAGGGAAAAAAGGAGTGTCCCCGTATGCACGTACAGACGAACGAGGGAGTCTCGAATCAAAATGCTCTCTTGGAAAGATCTACGCGATCTATCTCTATCTGTTTCTCTCTCTCTCTCTCTCTCTCTCTCTCTCTCTCTCTCTCTCTCTCTCACTCTGTCTCTGTCTCAGTCTCGACCGAGCAAAGGGAAAGAAAAAATCGCATTGCACGCACAACCAGTACACCCATTCAACGCGAATGCATACGGTGCAAGCATACCACTGTACTACGGCAGGGTGTTTCGCATATAGCTACGCCTATTCGGTGTAATTTTTTTATTTTTTTTTTTCTCTCCTCTCTTCTCTTACACGCGCACACGTACGTAAAAGACGGAGAGATGTATGAAGGTGCGGGAGCGCCACCTCGCGGCTGCTATTGACGGCACGCCGCCACGGCTCTCTCCCTCTCCCTCTCCCTCTCCCTCCCGCCGCCCCTTAGCCCATGGCGCTCTCTCCCTCTCCCTCTCGCGCTCTCCCGCTCCCTCGCCATGCCGCCCGCCGTCCTTTGCTCTCCGCTCTCTCTCTCTCTCTCTCTACATCTATCTATCTATCCGCCTATCTATCTCTATCCATCCATCCATCCATCCATCCATCCATCGCTCTATCTCTTTATCTCTCTCTCTCTGTCTCTATCTCCCTCTGCGGTGGCTCACGAAGCAGCAGTAGTAGACCCGTTTTGTTTGGCAATTACCTCGCAATGCACGGCGTGCACATTACGCTACTCCTGTAAAATTACCACTGCACAATGCGCCCTGCCGTTGCTCCCTTTACGATATGATTTTTCTCCGGGGCTTCTCTATTTCTCTCCCTGCCCAACCCCCCCACCCTTTTCCAGTTGATCTAGCACAGCGCGCGGGGGGTATCTCTTTCGAAATGGCAAAAAACCTTTGTCCTCTCTATTGTTCTTGAGCGTGCCCCTGCCGCGCTCGGGCGGCAGGCTTCTAGCCGCGAAAGCTTTCTTCCGCACGAGCGCGTCTCGGCGGCGCACTTCGCGTAACTTCGATTTCGTTGCAGGCGAGTCGAGCCTAGCCGATGCCGCCCTTTGGCACTCCGGGAATCGCGTTCGCCATTGGTAGCGAAAATATGCCAGAATCCAGGGGCCCGACTATGAGCTTTCCTCGCTACTTGGCCTCACCCCCCCCCGTACTTCGTAAGCAACAAAGCTTTTTCCAAAATCCCTACATCGTCGATTCGCGTGGGCACTGCTCGCCGTTTGGCTCTATCGCTCTCTCTCTCTCTCTCTCTCTCTCTCTCTACAAGCGCCATTGTACTATTTTCACGAGCCTCTGGAAATTCGCGCGTTGAAGATTTCCTCCTCGCTCCGAAGGTGCGTTACGCTTTTTTCTTTTTTTTTTTCTTCCTCTTCTTCTCGCAAAGAATTCGCCTTTCGCGGACAACGACGAGGGGGCATTTCGGTGAAAATTTCACGAGCGTTTTCCGAGCTACTCCCCGTTATTTTTGCACGATCCGCATTTATTGATGCTTACAATTCCTGGAAATCTTTTAGTACCTCTCGGTGTAATATGTTCACGAGACGGTCCGGCAAGTAGAGTAGAATCGTAAGTGACTGTTCTTCCTTCGGCCCGTTTCGTTTCGCGCGATCGCAGCGAAGAGAGACGCGAAGTTAAACGAAGCTGTGTGACCTCAAGGGAGCATCGATCGATTGATCTTGCAAATTTATATTCGAAGAATCGTTAAGGAAAAAAACCATGGCCTCCGAGGAAACTCGTGGCACACCGTTTGGTGTTGTTCTTAATTTGGTTAAGCACAAGAACTGTAATGTTATTCCTCCATTGTCGTGCAAAAGATATTCGAGTTGAGCAAAACATATTCTAGGCGCAAAATTGCTCCGTGTTAATATTACTAATTGTAACTTAACTATCGTAATCAATCGCCAATCAATTGATATTTAAATATACTCCGATGAACAAATTGAAAAATTTTTATAAGGAGCTTTATTAAAATATTTTCTGAAAATGCCTTGTGCACTCGTTGATTATTTTCACAAGCTTACGAAGTTAAAACTCAAAGGGCTCAACGATAATTTGTTGAGTTTATTTATGCGTACTCTTGCTTAAATATTGATCGATTAAAAATGATCGTTGCGTTGAAAATTTTTTAAAAATACAACTACGAAATGATGATTTTGAAATTATCAAATTTTATACATAATACATATTACAAATATATTTAAATAATAAAAAATATATATATATATGTATATATATAACGTGGATAAATTTATGTTATAATTTTCTCATTACTTTTGTTAACGCATCCAGCTTATAATAGAAAAATAAGCATTATATATATATATATATATATATTAAATTTTTTTAAAAATGTTATCAATCGTGAGATAGTTAATCAATGTTATCAATGATTAATCTTAATAAATATACAACCTTCCGTTAAATTCGAATCTATACTATCAATCACCTAATTTTGTTTTACCATACATTTATCGATATACTTTTGTATGGGAATTTAATTCTTATCGATTCTTGTTAATAAGTTTATTCCAATGGTTTCATTGTCATTAATAAATTAAACAGTTTTCTACAAAGTTTAATTTATGGTTTTTAATTGAGCAGAATTTATTTATACTAGCATAAATTGTTTTTCTTCAAATTCAATGTTCTTTGAATCCTGTTATTTATTACTACTTAAAGTCCGTTTAGGATTTTTAATATTTTAAAAACTTCGAAGTACCCTAAACGCATTTGATAAATTTATATTTTTTGATAAAATAAACGACTCGAAAAGTACATTACTGTATGTTTTGTATAGATGAAAACTTTAATGACTGAAATTATTATTCCTTTTTACTACTTACTCGCATATGAATTTATTGGTAATATTTTTATGAATTTTTTTATTATCTGCCATGAAAAAGTATATTAAAATTCAATCGAAACATGCAATATTAAAATTAAAATATTCAACGTAAATTTGAAATTTAATAATTAGAACTAGTAACATTATGTTTTTCGATTTTAATAATCGTTTTTTTATTATTATCCTTAAAAATTTACAACCGCATTTTCTCTTTAGTAATCAATCGTTAAGATTATATATTCCCTTCTGGGTTGTTTTTTTTTTTTTTTTTTTTTTTTTTTGAAACGTGCTTGAAATTACTTCGAGCGCTCGCGATATAAATTTATATTATACGTACTATATATTTGGCCGTTTATTCTTATAATGTTCTTTTCATTTCTTTAAATTAATAATAATTTTTCCATTACTTAAAACAGGCACGATCTAACTAACTTTGCTGATTCGATCGATGGCGCTCTAAAAAAAAAAAAAAAATAATCTAACGCTAATTATTCAATTATCGTTTATTTGGGTGGATAATTTTTTCATCCGCTAAATGTAAAATGTACATTTCCTCTTAATTACAAAACAATGATACATACATTAGTTTATAAAATTTATTAAGCTAAATTAAATTGTATTGGCTTGAAATTCGAGCGACATTAACAATCTTGAGTTAATTTTTAACGCAGAATGGACAACATTCGTCGTTTCGAGGCTTGTTATAAATAAACTTAAGAGCACCATTGGATTGGTTTTATAAAATTATCAAACGTACGTGCCAATAGTAAAAAGATGAAATTATATTAATTATCTTATCGATTACTTTCCTATAAGCTCGTGGCAACGAGCTAATGAAGTTATAGCGGATGTCGTTAGAAGCAAATGATTCTATTGCTCCGTTAGTCGTTCGGCTCGATTATAAAATTGCCACCTCCACGAGGGGGTGATATTGTACCGAAAGCTGCAATTGATGCCGATGCCCGTAGAAACCTAGACACGACAGACGCGGCGCTGGCAGGGGGGCTTGGGGGGATGGGATGGGCGAGGGGGATGGAGAGTGGGTGGTTGGCCAGACGGCGGGGGGGGGGGAATAACGTCGAGGATCGAGGTGCACAGTTACAGTCGAACATCGGTCGAAGTCGCGCAGCCGACTATTACCGACTTTTTTTTTTACCATTTATTCGCATTCAACGATTTTTTCCCCTTTATCGTTAAATACCAAGAATCTCCGAACTGCCATGCAATCGGCTGCCGTCAAAAGATTCTCCGGCGCACAACGGATTCGCTTTAATCCGTCAAAGCTTCGCGATTCGGGCCTTGGAGTCTCGGGCCAGCCGCGAGTCGAAGTATTCTAAAGGTAATCTAAACGATTATCTGGAAAAAAGTCGCGTTAGGTCGGTTGGACGGGCGTTAAAGCGTGGATAACTAAGTGCAGAATATTACGCAGGGTCGGCAATTAATCTCGGCTATTTTGCCGAGCCTTGATGGAGCCTTTAAGGCGCGATATCTAATTAATGGCATTTTAATCGAGCTCGACTTTGAATCTTACTTCGCGTGCACCTCGATAAAGCTGGAGTCGACCTTGAGTTTTCTATGGGCTTCAAATTTCAAAGGACAAAGCCAAGGACTCGCGTTAAAAGCCAATAAAAAAACAAAAAAAAACAAACAAGTACTCGAACAGGACTGAATATGTTGCAACGACGACCATACGGGGGAAAAGCATCGGTCGTCTCTTTATATTACCGACTCATAATTACCCTCGCGCGATCCAATTTTTGTCAAGGATTTGACGCGTGGAGCAGTACCGAACTTTTTTCGGACTCAAGATCGCCAATTCGTCAGATGAGTACGACGACAGGCGCACGACCGGCAATCGGTCTCTTCCATGGTTAATTGTATTTCATCGGCCGCGGAAAGCGAATTTCTCGATCGCCCGATGATGAAGGCGGCAGGCGCGAAACTTATGGTCTAACGCGAAGCAGGATCCGATGCCGATTTATCGGATTCCTCCATTGGCGCGCGCTGCGCTACTATAAACCGAACGATCGACGATCGCCTTTGTCTCTTTGCGAGAGAGCTTTTTCCATCTAGCGGCAAAAAATTTTTACGCGCTCTCGTGTCGCAAAAGTCATGCAATTGTACTTATTTACTCGAAGCACAGCTTTGGGAGCTTCTGATTTTTGGCATTGAATGAATAATAATAAGGCTTTCGGCCGGATTCCGTTTCTGTTTCTCGATATTTCAATAAGGCGCATGACTAATATTTAAAATATTACAGGAACTGGCAATCACATGGCTGATTATCTATCGCTGGTTGAAATAATGAATTTCACGCCGGACTACGATTCCTTATCTAATTCTTGCGCAACAATTAGATAAGGAATCGACAAAAAATTTTCGAACCCGCATTTCACTTCAACAATTATAAATATTTCAATTTTCCTCCATTTAAAATCGGTCCGCGCCGCGGCGTCGCCAATAAACTCGATTCGTCGCTTCACCGCGATCCGCGTAATTTCTTACGCGGCCATCGATAACGGATCGATACTCGAATGGCCCCCCTCGCACACCCGACCCCGCCCCCGGCGACCCTCTCAAGGGAAGGCAACGAAGCCCCGAGACGAGCTCGCCGCCACCTTTGGATGCTTCTAGACCATTCGGCGGTATCCAAGAGAGCATCGCCGATGCCGTGGCTGCCGCTACGCTCGTGCCATCGATACCCAATACGCTCGGGCGATTTTCTCGATGTCCGGAGGTGAGGCCGCCGCGTGTGCCGAGAAAGAGAGAGAGAGAGAGAGCGAGAGAGAGAGACGCGCAACGCGGCGCATGGGCGCGATCGCCGAGGCGAGCGTCAACCCTTTGGCTGCCCGAAAAAGCTCCCCCCCCCCCACTCGCTCGACCCCGACGACCCGGAGGGCCTCGGAAGGACGACAAAGTCCCTCGGTCCCGAGCGATCTCCCAACGGCGGAGCCCATCTCAGGCTCAGGCGGCGGCTACCGGCTTTAGCCGAGGTCAGTGACGAGGTTTAGGGGCCGGAAAATCATCCCGGCCCGCGACCACCAACCGAGTCGACGACGATTGATTCCGAGTTGGCGGCCGCGATAAGGAAGTCGGCTTCCCCGACGGCCTCCCAGGCTCGGCCGACTATTTCTCTTCCGCTTCTTCGTTCTCCTCCGCTCGCGGCATCGGCTCGCCGAGCGCTCTAAAATGTAACGGCCGAAAGAAAGGTGACGCATCCGAGCGATAATATCCTTGGCGGGATAATTTTATTCAACGCTCGACGAGAAGATCTCCGCTGCCTTCGAGGCGATGCACTTACACGGCGTCGCAAGTGCATCCTTCGTAGCGGTCGGCGATGTTCGGCGATTGGATGATACGCGCTCCCTCCCCGCCTACGTGGACGCTTTACGCGTGCGCGCGCGCGCGCGCGTGGGTGTGGGCGCGCGACGGACGACGACGGCGACGAAGACGACGACGACGACGACGATCCGCGTTTGGATATTGGCGAACGCTGCGGCCGGACTCGCGCTTCTATGACTCGCGCGTTTCTATTCGCATTGTGAGCGGAGTTCGCACTCTTTTTATAATTATTAAGTACACTTGCTCGAACTGTTGATACTCTCGCATAAATGCATAAATTAGGCTTTGCATTAATATTCAACACTGTGTACGATAATTTAAATTTCGTTATACGACTCTCTTAATTGCTAAAATATATTTAAACAAACATTGTTCTTTCTTTTTTTTTTCTCCTCCTTTTACTTATTCAATTTGCTTAATATGACGAAAAATTGCATGCGCAAATAAGAAGTATAATTTTAAAAGTGGCATGGCGAGTTACGTATTAATAAACAATTTATCGTTAATATTCATTCTGCAATGATAAATTCAAATTGAATTTTGTAGCTGAAAAGAAGATTATAAATCATTTATTGGATTTTATTAAAGTAAAATTATTGCGCCAGAGAGCGACAATGTTTGATTTATTTTTAATTATAAAAATTTGACAATCGTGAAATCCTACAAGTAGGTGAAATTACACCGGTATAAAAAGGATTCGTATCGAAAAATTTTTTCAATCAAAAAACGATAAAACAAAATAATGGTAAAAATGATTATAAGCGATACAGCATCAATAAGAAATTTATTAATAATCAATTTATCTTATAAAATGTCCTTTTATCGTTCAAATTTTTAAATACTTTTTTTTCTTTTAACGTTTAATGCATATTATGGATATCTTCAAAAAAGTTAAAATGGCACGATATAAATTGATCAAAATAATATTATAAAAACTTACTAAAGATTCATTAAATAGATCAATGAAATAAAAGGAAATAATTTCATTAGGCTGTAATGTATTTAATGAATTATCAACTTGTGTTGTTTCGGATCAACTGCAACATCGCACACGTTCTAAAACCGATTCTTACTTGTTACTACTTCATTGAAATTAGTACAATTGCCGATAATAATGTTGACAATGTTAATAATAACGATAATAATAATAATAGTACACG
This sequence comes from Kradibia gibbosae, assembly GCA_018907135.1. NCBI lineage: Eukaryota > Metazoa > Arthropoda > Insecta > Hymenoptera > Agaonidae > Kradibia > Kradibia gibbosae. The sequence continues at coordinate 2,810,573 of JACCHX010000001.1, read as the reverse complement.
CAAAAATGTAATATAAAGATCCATTTATAACAATACCATTTCGCAATTTACAATTGGACGCTTAGGATGAACTTTCCGCGCTATAACATGAATAAAGATTCTTCAAATTCATCCGGATCCGCGCTGGGCCGCGTATCGCAATTAGTACTCGGCAGGTGGCGATAAACAAAGTGCAACGGGAGTAGGCGCCCCCAGGATAATACGCTAGGGCTTGGCCTTGGATTCGGGAGAGTCTCTAAGTCGTACACCAGGTGGGTCGGGGGCCAATGCGCCACTGCACCGCCGTCCCCGGCAAAAGGACGGAGGCTCGTCGCTCTCGGAGCTCTCGGGTGTCGCTCGTTAGCCACCTTAGGTAAGGTAATCCATCGTCCTCGTCCGAGCTCGATACCCGCGAGCCTCGACACAGGTAAGGAGCACCGGTCGCTCCTCGTTCCACCGTAGCTCACCTGCCCCCCGTCGATCGTAGGCAGGCGCTCGAACTCGGGGCGCGCGAAAGATCGCCCGGTCCTCGGCGATCGATCCGATCGCCCGGGGATCGCTAGCCGGCAGGACCAAGGGCCGGGGGGGGGCCAGCCAACGACCATCGATCAATACCGATCGCTCGCTAGCTCCGGGAGCGCCGCCAGGGGCTCTGGTCCAGGAGCTTCGCCGGGCCAATCGATCCTCCCCGCAACCGATCCATCCCGGTGAGACGCGCGCACCAAGCCAAGCGAGCGAGCGCGGTGGCTTCATTAGCCGATCTCGAGAAGCGTCCGGGCGGCGTCGAGGACTCGCGAGCCCCGGCTCAGCGGCTACTCGTTCCTCGCAGGAGGGTGCAGATTGTCGAAGGAGTCTCCCGGATGAAGGGGGGGGGGCGAGCGACTCCTCCACACCGGTTGGGCGGCAAGAACGGGGTGTGGGGCCGGCGTACCAGTCGATCGGGGTACCAACGATGGCACGATGGTAGGCAATGGAAAGCCACCTTGCCCGGGCTCAGGGAAGCCCAACCTGCCGGCCGCTGCCGGCACTGCGATCGAGCGGTGAAGCTCCCCGCGACTGGCGACCATCGGCAACGGGTACCGAGCCGGGGCCGGGAGGCCTCCCGACCACCCCCGAGGAGGAGTCCTCCGGCGCGAGAGAGCGGGATCCTCCGGGAGGAGTTGGGCGGAGGGGGAGGTCGAGTCTCGGTCGACCGAGAGACCATTGCAGGGCAGTCGCGGCGCGCCAAGGAGCCGAGGTGTCGTTCCACCGACGATTAATGGCCAACGCGTGTTGATTACGCGTCGGGAGCCTCGCCTCGTCGGCGGTCGTCGTTTTTCGAGGTCTAAAATGCTCAAGGTTCGAGTGCCGGAACGCGCGGCGAAATATTTGGCCGGGGGGGGCGGGGCAAAATGGAAAGACGGGAGAGCGAAGGGCGCGCTTAAATAACAGCCCGGAAGGCCGAAGGTCGGTACGAACTTAACCGATAAAAAGCACCGAGTGAGCGCGGGGATGGAGTGGGGCCGACGACGTTACGAGAATCGCGGAGAATCCTTCGCCTTGGGTATGGGGCTTCGTCGCGTCGTCGAGGGCTCCCGGTAAATCGGTGTCTTCGTCCTCGACGGGCGGATGTAAGGCCACGGGCCTCGCTTCCTTATGAAGCGTCACCTGCCGTTGGAAAGGTGCACTGATTGCACCCTTCGGCCCGAGTCCGTCTTTTCGGAAGTGGGCGTTTTTTTTGCCGAACGCGCGAATCGGCCAAGCGGCGAAATAACATTGCTCGCGGTTGCAGGCATCGATTTATTATTCGACGCCCGGTGCGTCTTGAGTAATCATTGCTATTCGCACATTTAAAGGACGCGGCTGGCTATTATACTTTTGTGCATTTTTTCTTTTTTCTCGTTCTTTCGTTTTTTTTTTTTTTCTTTCTCTTTTTTCTTCTTCTTCTTTTTTTTCTTTTTTCTTATAAATATAACACAGCGAACTTTTCTCTGGCCTTTTCTTCTTCTTTTTTTTTTTTTTTTTTTCTCTTCAAAGGCGCCTTTTGGCGATAGGCGTAAGAAGTTACGATTGTAATGACATCTTCTTATTTCGGAAGGATCGTTATGCGATCGCAACGCGAAAGGTCGATTATTCCCGATTATGATATCGATGTGCAATTTTTACTTACCAGCCTTAGGCTCGTGATGAAAAACGCTTATGGCACAAGAGCTGAATAAATAATTTCCAAGCGTGAATTTCAAAAAATGATTTTCAATTTTTTAAAAAATAAAATTTTTATTCTCTTCTCTTTTTACCAAGTGGGTACTGAATTTTAGGGGTATTACCTTTCCCCATAATTATTGGTTCACTAAATGTTCAGATTAAGGCAGTTTCTTTATTTGAGCCATAAATTTTAATAGCTTGATTTTTTAATAACAGTTTTACCTGTTTCTGTAACTATATTTAATAAAAAATTATACTCGTTCGAGCGAGTAACAATTTTCTAAGCCCTGAAGGCAAAGACTCGCTTTCGTATTAACATTTATTTTGTTTTTTTTTATTTGCCCTTAAGTTAGTTTTTAAATTCGCTTTTTATGTCTCTTATTTAAGATAAATAAAGACTCTAATTTCTTCAAAACTACTCAAAATAATTTTGGTATATTCCAACATTTAATTATTTTTACATTGAAACTAGATTTTATAGCATAAAAATTTTATGTCTCTAATTATGAAGATTAAAAGTTAATATATGATTGTTTTGAAACTATTATCTGATATTATTTACTCTTTTTTTTGTACATTTCTACAGTTTTCACATTAGTTTCCTTATTGTGCAATGCTTACATTACGTTTAAAGCATTCGATACAATTTTAAGTAATATTTTTGTCTACATGTAAGTCGTTGCATCAAAAAGATGGTCCGAAGTGAAGTTACTATGGGTGGAAATTTATTTTACAATATTTTTTTTTCCCACAAATAGTTAAAGGGTTTTTTTTTTACTTCGTAGATTATTTAATGTTTTTTCGTAAAAATTGGATGTGACAGGAATTTCGAAGACTTAAATATAAAAATTACCCTTGTAGCTATTTTACTTTTGTTGCATAATAATGTAAAATAATCAATATTGAAGCACACTTTCGTTCTTGTAATAGCTCACTATTTAAAGTATAATATTTCTGATACAGAGTTTACGTGTCATTCGCAAAACTAGTCAATAATTTAAATATTAAATGTTCAATCTTTTTATACCGGTAAAAAAATCAATTTGCGGTTCCTGATTTCTCTCTTATAGGTTTTTAAAAAAAAATCTCAATTATAAATTAATCTTGTACATGAAAAATTATCCAATTTAAATAATCGCTTTAAGAATTTTGTTAATGTAAACAATTTTGAGTATTTATAATATTCAAAATATAGTCATAAAATATCGTAATTTTTTCAAAATAGTTAAAAATGAAAGGTTTATACGCTCAGCTTGAAATTGTGAAAGAGCATATTTTTATAGAATTATCAATCAAATTTAATAGAAGTAATGGTATTGAACCTTTTTTAACAACAATTTATTAATTACTAATGTATACGTTACAAAATGAAAAACTTATAATACACAACATTCGACAGCCCTTCTTAATTACTTATTTCTTCTTAATTTTTTATTTCTAATTTTTTACATTTTTACGACATTAAAAAAAATTATGTAAAGTATATATAACAATTTATGTAATACAAATTTTTTACGAAATTATAAAGTTAATTTTTAAGTTAATCAGTTTGATTTTTTTTACAATACAGATTACAATTGTTAATTTTCTTTCATTCGCGAACAGAGTCTAATTACATTAAATTAAACGTAAATGTAATTAGATAATATTATATAATGATTAGACACAAATCTCAAATAATAGTAAATTATATTATTCGTTTAAATACGTATGAAAAAATTTTGTTTTGATTGTTTTTCTTTTTATAATAAATAATTCTGCGCATTTATTTGTTTAAGATGTTTACAATTTTTTTTTTAATTTATTTTATTAACAAATCATTACTAATCAATATATTGTTGTAGTCGTCGACATTAAAGTTCGGGATTGAAAATGGGATTCATCATATTTAATGTAAACAGTTTCTTATACGAGTCCTTTAAAAAAAATCTTTTTAATATAGATTTAGAGTAATATAATAATCTGTTTAAATAATGTATTATATGTAACAAGTAACAATCTATAGATTTAAAATATTTGCCTTATTCAGTGCAAAAATTTAACAAATCTTAATAATTTAATGACAACGCAACGATATCATTGTCTGGTTGAAGTTTTTTAAATTATCAAATTTCTTTTATTTTATCTATAGCAATTTATTAATTGGAAGTCGATATAAACAAACCTTTTTGTATTAAATTTAAATGAATAATGCTACGTTATCAAAATAAGTTTTATTACTTACATTACTTTGATGGACAAAAAACTTTGGTTATGAATAATCAATTTTAATGTTGATATCGATTATCATTGTTTTGTTAATTCTCGTTCAAATTAGTTCAAGATTCTTTATTTCATGCTGCATAATCGACCATTAATAATAAATATAATTAAAAATTAACTATACGTTGTCACAATAATATTTCCTTAATTTAAGTATTAGATGTAGTATAGCTAATGGAAAATGATTGAAAAGTTATTATTAAAAAAATGTTTTCTACGATAAAAATAAATAATACTCAATTATAAATTTAATATCGATTCTAAATCAGTTATAAAAATTTCTCCACTTGTACTTTGTAACAACATTATTAATCAATGGTAGTACCGAATTCGTAATGGTTAAATCTAAAAGTTAAAATTCAGAATTAGTTTAACGAGTAGTGGGAAATGTATTTTTGTCTCCAATTTGTTTACCACACGAGTAAGCAATGGCGCTTTTATTATATTTAAGAGAATATTGACTTATTTTCTCCCCCTTATCATTATAAAATGCCCTTTATTTTACGCATTTAAATTTAACATATATACATGCATATATATATATAAATACATATACACACACACACATATATATATATATATATGATCGTAAAACTCTCCAACCTGTATTAGTAGATTATACGTATAGGTCATCACGTGTAAAAAGTGTATATACTTGGCCTTGGTTCATTTTTCTGTCCTACCCTTTCCTTTCCTAATCTCTCTCTCTCTCTCTCTCTCTCTCTCTATCTCGAGCGCGCGCACACAAGCTCACTCTCCTATACTTGGCAAACATTCCAACAAGTATGGAGTTTTTTTTTCGCTCCATACGGTATTCCGTGCTTTTACAACTCCGAGCTTGTACGAAACAGGAATTTTTCCCGAGAGATCGGAAAAATTGAAATTTCATATTTTTTTTGTTTTGTTTTGTTTTTTTTTTTTTTTTGTTTTTTTTTTATAACAATTCCTCTTCTCCTATTCGACTATATCTATAATTAAAGCTGGTCTTTCGGTTCTATGTGGTTATATTTAAATACGGATGCTCGTAAATATGAACACGTTCCCAGTGCTCCATACCGACAAATTATTACGTTTTCTAGGTGTGCCTAGGTTCAACTCCGTGTTAAAGCACTCTTTTGCTCTTCCTCACCCCCCAACCTCTAAACCCCACCCCCCAAAAAAAACACGTCATTTTCCAAACGCGCTTACAGTGACGATAAAAAAAAAAAAAAAAAAAATACAGACTACAGTCAAAATCGATCCGATCCGTCAGCGAGGAGACTTTTCATTTCATCGAATGACAGAAATATGAAAAGCCTACGTATCCTAAAGATCTTTATAACAATCTAATGGCGCTTTGAATGATATTTATTTTTTTTTCATTCTACGGCATAAAATAGAATATTATTAATAGAATTATGTAGATTTGCAGATACAAGGTCGTATCATTGGTGGTATTACGTATGCGCGGAACGGCACCACTACGAATGTGCAATTTAACACCGCTGGTGAAAGTATGACGAATAAAACTAAAAGGATCAAAAACTTCTGATATTACTTTTATTATCCGTTGGCATGCATAATATTTGCCATTAGCTTTACTTACAAAGTTATAAGTATATATGCGATAAATCCGACGCAGTAAGTATTTGCTCCGTTTTTAGCCCGCGCAACTCTGCGCAATAGCTCGGGATGAGCGAATTAGCTCGAAAAAAGTTTTCATACAGATTAAATGGATGAAAAATTATAGCCTTGTTGTAATACAATCTACATTGTTTTTACATCGATGAATAATAATTGTTGTAATCCGGCAACGAAAAGTTTCACGTTATTAAAAATATTGTATAATTAGATATATATATATATATATATCTAATATATATATCTAAGATATATATATATATATATATATATATACATATATGCATATACATTATATTATATTTATACGTAATATGTATAATATAATCCATGGAAAGCTTTTAAACGTGAATTAACGGAAACACGACTTCTTAAAATAATAAAAAAAAGTTTAGCTCGATACAAAAATAACACACGAGTGATAAAGTTTAATACACCTTGAAATTAAAAATACAATTTATATAGTAACACGTGATTTGTTGTAAGTTCCACTGCAAATCAACTTTACCTTCTTAGCTTACTCTTTTCAACTAGTATATAAATTAATGATAAATAAAACTAAACTAAACTAAGTTGTAGTATAAAATTGTTATAAAACTACGTCCGCATGTTTAGCGTAATTTTTTTCGTCTTTCAAGTTAGAATGTATGATCTGAATCATTCTATGGAGTATGATTTTTTTTTTTGTTCAAACGATACACTCCGAAAATGCATATTTTTAGTATTATACTATAATATATAACATTACTCTATTGAAACATCGATAAATCGTTAAGAACTTGAAATCCAAAATTATTTATTAGATTGTGGAAAAAATCTGACGATTAATCTCTACTCAATATTAATATTGATAATCACGAGTTTTACAGCTTTTTTCTTTAATATTTTTTTAATGCAAGTTTTTCTTTAATATTTTCCAAAAAAAATGTTACAAATTAATACGATACGATAAATTGTTTTAAATTACTTACGGTCGAGAACAATTGAATAAGCAAACGAGTTACCGAGCGTATGAAATAAGAGAAATATTTGTAAAAAACTAATACATCAGTTTGAGGATAATTTTTCGATCATCCTTGTAAGTTTCGTAAACTTAAATGGCGAGCGTGGAACATTTAAAATCTAACGATCCGCCGAGCTTCATTCATTGCGCGCAGCTCACACGCAATAATAATGAGAGACAGAAGGAAAGAAATAGAGGAGGGAAAAAGAAGAAGAAGAAGAAGAAGAAGAAGAAAAAAAGTAAATAAAAGGACAAACTTCAACGGGTGGATAACGCCGGTAGAGAAGTCGGGGCGGGAGGGGGGGCAGCGGCAGCGGCAGATCTCTCGACGGCAATGCAAAAAAGGCGACCTTCCTCTCGGCCTACGAGCGCCTCTCGCCTCGACAATAACCCACGACGACGCTCGTGGATTAGCGAACGGCGAGAGGCGCGCGCGTGGCCCTACCGTCGCCAGTAAGGCAGTCGACACGGGCGAGGCCGTCAGCGCCGCGGATTTTCCCTTTGGGCGAGAGCCTCGTCGGCGGGCTCCGAGCCGAAGCCTCCAGGGCCCTCTCGGCGCCCTTTAATGGGGCTGAGATACGTTGGGGGGCGGCGGGGGTAGGCAGCGACCCCTTCGCTGTCAACTAGCGGCCGAACGCTGAGGGGGCGAGGTCAGCGTCGACGGGGCCGAGGCTCCATCGGGCGAGGAGTCCGCGCCTCGTTGGCCGCCTCGATCGATGGTAACGATCCGTGCCAGGGTGTCCGGGGCCACCCCCTGCGCGCCTCCCCCCGCCCATCAAGACGGCCTTACCTCCCCTGGCTCTCGCCTCGGAGAAGGCCTTCAGAGGCTCTCGGGCCCGGTCGAGTCCGGCTCAGTCGTCCCTCGGGGGACGACGGCTCCCGCGACGAGGTGCTCCCGGTCCTCTCGATGGCTCAAAGCGTCCCCCCCTTATCTCCTCCTCCTGGGCCCTCCCCGCTCGAGGCTTCGAGATCGAGCCTCTTGGGCGCGGGGCGATTCTCCTGGGCCCCCCCCCCGGCCAGCCCGGAGCCGGGCGCCGAGCTACGACCAACGAGGGTCCACCGGGTAGAGGAGCGGCCCGCGCGCGCCCATCGATCCGAACCACCGGGCGATCGCTCGGCCCGTCGTCGGACGTAGGCAGAGCCAAGCAAGAGCCGTAACGCGTGCAATTGTCGAGGCGAGCGGCGCGGTTTGCTTCTCGGGCCGGCACTTTCCCCGGGCAACCTTGACCCGAGGCCGAGCCTCCTTTCTAGGTCGGCGAGCCACAGCGGTTAGGAGAGAAAATTGTGCGAGAGCCGCAGGAGCGCCCGAGCCCGGCGGCTACTGTCGCACCGGGAGCGCCACTCGACGCCACTCGGGAGGCTCGAGGGCGTCGAAGGGCCGCTCGGGGTGAGAGACCCCGGGGCCGGCCCTGCCTTCGCGGCCAACCTCTCGGAACGTCCCTGCGCGGAACTCGGAGGCTCGGCCGGGAGTCGGCTCGGCCCTCGTGCGCCGCTGGCGAACGACCGAGCGCTGCTCGGGAGCATTTCGGTCTCGGTCCTGGCCGCTTAGTTGAGCGACTCTTCGCTCTCTCTCTCTCTCTCTCTCTCTATCCGGCGCGCCACTACGCAACGTTACGGAGCGAGTCGCGCCCGCCTTCGCGAACGCATTCGCGCAATTTGTCTATTCTCGATAATTTTTATGGCTCCTTACCCATCGGTCTCCGGCTGAATCTCGCTCCCCGTTGCTTCGCGTCGCTCTCGCGCATCCATGGACGTTTTCTCAATACGGACGCGCGTCCCTCCGAATCGCGCCCGGTGTCGATTTCACAGCGGCCGGCTCTTTCCCTCCTGTATTCCTTTTCGATCGCTGAGGTTTCGAAGAGCTTTGAAAAGCCCCCGTCCCGCGGACGATTGGCACGGGTGGACGATATCGATCCTCGGCCTTTTGGCCGACTTAACTGAGCGACCTCCGCTTTGGAGTCCGCTGCTCGGGAGGCGGCAGCGAGCAGGAAGGCATTGGTTGATAAGTACAAAGAAGCTACTGCGGACAATTTAGAAACGCGTCCGTCTCGCGTCGGTAACTCCCGATCGTTCGGACTCGTGTACGCTCCACTCTTACCTCGACGCATCCTTTTTTCCCTTCCCCTTACCCAACCCAATCGCGTACCAGCCAAAAGCCTCGACCCCGTCCAGAATACTCGGCTCCTTCGGCATCGTTGATTTTACGAACGGGCAATCGATGCATTCTTGATATATATATATATATATATATATATATTTAGTACTGCCTGTAGCTTAATTTCTCATCGATAAAATATCATTGGTATATTGATAAAATGGGATATTTCAAAATAGGTGAACCTTTATAAATACTTTTCAAATGCTGCTTAACAATGTTAAAAAATTAATAGCTCGATCTTCGTAATAAATTAAAGATTTATTGCAATACTATCGACGCTAAAAGATATTTTAGAGTTCGAAAGTTTCGATATCGGGAAACTAAATTCTTATCCTTTTCGTATCCTTTTCGAAACATAATGTGAAATCAAACATGAATTACGAGCATTGAATATTGAGTTGTTTAAAAAAAAAAAATCCTCAAAACTTCTATATACGTAAAAATTTATCAGCAATGCAGAGATTTGATAGTGAAATTACAAATTCATCATTTGTACTCTTTAATTTCAAATCACGAATTATAATAATTTTTATGAAAGAGCATTTAAGAAGACAAAACACGTTCGTAATTCATTCTTGCGCAAAATTACGCAATACCGCTTATGCCAACGCTTTAAGTGGTTTTTGGATAATTGTAAAATTAAATTTTGCATTTGCAAGCGAGAAATTTGTCGTTTGCTTAAAACGACGCGTATATAAGTTTAGAATAAAATTTTCGCTCCTCGCTGGACAATTCAATTACATTTCAATAACAATTAAAGCGAAACCCATCCTTGATCAAAGCGGTAAGTTCAGTGTAAATGCGAATCGCGTGACAAACAAAAAAAAAAAAAAAAAAAAGAAAGAAAGAAAGAAAGAAAGTAAGAAAAGCCCAGGGACACGCGACGAATGCACAACTTTGAGCTTTATACGAATGCGCGATCGTTAACAATCGATTGTCCGTAACGCATTGACAGTAAAAGCTGTCGCCTCCGTCAGTTGGCATTGCCGGGCCACGGGACTCGCGTTTGGCCATTTGTCCGGCTGATCAAGCCCGCGGGGCAAAATTAACATCCGCGGCCTGTATCGATTGTCGCGGTCCCCGGCCGAACTCCCGCCGGCAGCCGGAGTATTCCCAGGGCGGACAAGGGCGGAGGAGGCGGAGGAGGCGCGAAGACACGCGCGTCCAGTTGACGACATCGACACCGCGTCTCCGCGCGAGCGTTGGTGGAAAAAAAAAATTGCGATATCGGCATGCGGCGGTTGGCGATACTTCAAAGTAGCCACGAGCTACGAAGCGGCCGGAAAACCGATACGACCGAGGAGCGTATCGATGGAAATGCAATACATAGTCCTGAGCGCGTCTCGAACAGCGGAGGCACGCGATACGAGACGCGATACGGACATTGAAAGGAATGCGCGAACTGCGCCGCGCTATTTTGCCAATGGGCCGCTTATCGGGAGGATTTTGGGCGCTCCTCGAATAGACACTGCGTTATTGAAATAAGGTCGAAGGACAAATAATCGACGCTTTGGCTATGAGACACGGCAGAAGTACGTTTATAATTCCCCGTCCGCCGCCGCCCCCCCCCCAACCCCTGGGAAATGGAGCACTGCCTTGAAACCCTTATTTCTCCTTAACGCCTACGGACGTGGCATTGATTTTGATAAAAAAAAAAAAAAAAAAAAAAACAACAACAAAATAGCGAATCTTTCATTGCCGTGCGAGAGTTGACCGGTGGCTCTGACACATAATAAATAAGCCTAATCTTTTATTGTTTCGAAAGTTTCCATACGACGAGTATGTTTATGTTTTTTTTATTACATAAATATATATATATATATATATATATATATTTTTTTTTTTCTATCAGTCTGTTATAAATTGACCGCTACCTTAAAATTTTCGACTAGTTCTAATTTATAATTTTCCATTGCCGCCCTCGGTTACCCATTTAATCCTCTATTAACGCTATAAAATTAATTCCTCTCCGCGTCAAATAGCCTAAGTTATTCATCATTACATTTCCTACCTGCTTTGCAAATAATCTTCGCTGAGTGTAATCTATGTACCTTATCCTCCGGCCCTCCTTCCATTTTTTTTCATGGACTTTTTATTCCGACCGTATCATAGTGCAATTTCATATTTTTTTCAAGCTGTCTCCGTCCTCTTCCTCCTCGCTCGCAACTTTCTTCCTTTTATGGCTTCTTGTCATTATCTCTAATTCTTTGTCTACCTTTTAGTTCTTGGCTCGTCCGTCACGCATCTCGTACAACCTTGATTTCTCCCTCCCCCCTGCTTTCGTTACTATTATCATTATCATTATCATTATTATTATTATTATTATTTCTATTCTTTCTTGTTCTTTTTAGCATTCGGGGTATTTCGTTGTTCGCTAGCCCAACTCTCTCGGATGCATCCCTCTCCCCTAAGATTAACAATAGAGAGAGAGAGAGAGAGAGAGAGAGAAAACAGGCTTCTAAACTTGCAAATCGAGTTTATTAGTATAGGGGAGAGACTCTGTTTCTAATTTCATTAATGTTGGGAACCATTACTAGAAATGCTAGCTCCGCCTAGGGATACCAATACTGAGAAGCCATCGAGATAAGAACCGTCGGAGTCTCATAGAAGGAGTAAGATTTGAAAAAAAAAAAAAAAAAAAAAACAAACAAACAACATTTTTCAAATATAAGCGCAGGCATAGAGTTAATCGTCAAAAAATTTTATCGAATACTGCAACCGAGTATTTTGTAGAGAAGCAAAAATTATGAAACAAATTGGCGTAAAAATAATTGAAATGAACATTACGCGTAAGAGTTTTGGATAAATATTGCATTTCGAGTTACTTTAATGGAAATGCGACGTTCAAGTTTCAAATACAAAAGTTCCGCAAATAAAAAAAAAAAAAAAAAAAAAAAAAAAAAAAAACCAGCGAAATAAGTAGCAGGTTTCCTTGGCCATTATCATTGTCAAATTAATTTTACTCTTAGATAAGTGTGGCTTATTCTCTATATTATTAATTGATCGTGAAGGAGGGTTTAGTTTTTATATTTACGAGTAAAGGGCTATCGGTATTATTGGTTAATAGCCGTCCCAAGCTCCTTTATTACGTACGTGAGATATTAATTTTGCTACCCTTTCTATAATTTTGAAGGCAGCGGGAGGACAAAAGCCAATAAGCATGACGTTACTACTGCGCAAAATCCAGAAATCACGGTTTCTCGTATAGTTGGGTCAGTGTCGTAATTTTGGCCGATGTATGCTAACTCTGTTTTTCTCACTTTCTCTGTTTCTCCTTCTCTCTCTCCCTCTCCCACCCTCCCTCCCTCCCTCCCGCCCGTCCTCACTCCATCCCCCCCTTTCTCTGTCCCTGGCTTCCTCTGATATGTTTGTCGAATAAGTAGAAAACATAACGAGGAAACTTCATTCATATATGCCTAGCTTCTTACTTTTACTTTATTTAACTCTTACTTAACTTTAACTTCATTATACAATGAATATAAATCATATTTATATATACATATATATATATATTCATATATAAATACTTTTTAAAAGCTTCTGTTTAAATTTTTTAGAAATTATGTTTAATATTTTTTGTTGGAACTTATTTCTCAAATACAATTGAAGTCGATTTTAAGTATTTTTTTTTCTATTTTTTTGACTTGGTTTATACACATTCTTAAAAAAATGTTGAAAAAACATTTTTTTCCTTTTTATAATCGTTCATATACGATAGTTCGTTGCGATTTAGGAATTTGTTTAATATTATCTTTGTATATTTGTTTAATATATAATAGTTAAATAGTTATATCCAAATAATGTCTTTTTTTTTGCAAGATTATTCAACTTCCTTGTACATCTTTCTGTTTGATTTATTATAACTTTTTATTTTTTCCATTGTATATTATATAAACGTGTTACTATATACTTCCCACGAATGTAGTTTAGCTTAGTTTAGAAAAAAATTCTGTTTTCTAATCTCTTTCATGTTTTGATTTATAATTTTTTTTTAATTTTTTTTTATTATTTTTCATTGAAAATCATGAATAAATACTCTAGGCTTTTGGATTGTATCAGAAAAAAAAGGAAGAAAAACACTTATGACGGAGTACAGACTGCGAAGAATTTGCGTGCGTCAACGTTAATGAAATCCATTTTTATCTGCTTCTCCTTGTGCATCAATGAATTCTACATAATATGAATAATACTACTTAGATTACCAAGTATTCATGTAAACGCAATGGGACCTCCGTTTTCCTTTATTTGTTTTTTATTCCGTCCCACTCTCTTTCTCACTGTCTATTTAACCGCTGCCTATTATGCTGTTTTTAGAGATTATAATAGTTTATAAAATGCGAAAAAAAACTTCTAATTAATTATAAAGCTAATGACATTAATTATTATATTTCAAGCAATAGTTACTGGCTAAAATTGGTGAAAAAATACAATGAAAGACGTCACTTTAACGACCTGATTGAAATTTAAATATCAAGGCACACAAATATTATACCCTCATGGACGTAAAATAACGAGACATAGAATTTGTAAATAACAAAGTGAAAAAATATTCAAAAAACATTGAAAAGCAAAGTAACAATATTTGCAATTTTTTATTGTAATGTAATAAAAAAATAGTATTTAAATATATTATTACATTTAAAATATTCGGCAGCTCCCAAACTCCGTGCGTTGATTTTTGAGCTTTTATTATTATTATTATTTAAGATAATATGTCTTAAGCAAATTCGTACGAATATCTCGTACAAATTTTTCTCAACAATATTGTTGGGGTGAAATTCACCCTTTATGTATATTTATAAGAATATCATAAAATATTATGTATAAAAATACACGGCTTTCTGTAATTATAAAAGACCTAATACTTTGGTATAAAAACATCAATAGTACATTTGCAAAATTGTCCATACAGTGCGAGCAAATCAACAATTTAGAATCGAAGTTGGATTTTCGGTCTGTGAATAAAGCTTCGAATTAATTGTTTTGAATTTTCTCTCGAGCGAGTTGTGCCAAGTTAAAAAATGTAGATTTGTAACTTAGCGTCAAGTGACACGATACGAGATTTCGTATGACGTTGTACTGTCGAGAGCCGTGATTTTCATACGAGTATTAAGGAAGAATGTAAAAAATCGTGCAAAAGGAGATATAGAGGTGACGTTATTAATCTATAGAATAAGACCCGATCCGATTAGAATAATAATAACTTTACCCATGTTTTACCAACAATACCGTGTGCTTTTGTTTCCTGCATGAAATCATTTAAATTTTCGTCATCAGTAAGTTCGCAAGTACCGCTCGGCAATAAAATTATCATTGATCAACAAATGTACTTTCAGCGAAGGGCGTAATACGAGCATTGAGCTAAATATCGCTAAGGATATTATAGCGATGACGTCTGCTTTCGACACCGCCTTCGAAATATTACGTATCTCGTGATTTTGGTGCGAAAAACAGAAATTTCTGAAATTGCTCGTACAGATAAACTCGTCCGCTTTCTAATATTCATTTCTGAACGTTAATTGCAAATACAATTAAGCCTAGCTCGTTATTCACTCGTTAAAACGTTGAAATTCCGTAACATTTTCTAAACACCTTTGAAGATTTAATCTTAAGCTACGTATTAATTCGAATAATTTATTAATGCGCATAAATATTTATAAAATACGAATACTTTGTCAGGGATATATTTCTTCAATGTATTATTACAATGGTAATTTTGAATCCATATTTGTAACGCGACACCATGGATTAATGGTATTGATTTTTTTTTTAAATTAAAATTTGTTGATTTAACTTTTTTTTTCATTCCTATCTACCTCATCGATACATCATAAATGCCAAATTAAAATAGAAACTCGCCGGTTGTCAAGCTTAAACCAATGCGCCCATGCGCGCTGAGAAATCCTACACGAGAAGCGCCTCGTTTGTTAATTTTATAGAGTAAAAAATCTATGTGCAACATAACCTGTCACTTTTAACCTTTACCCGACAATAATAAAAATATCATAATGCAGTAATTTATATCGTGGAATATTATTAAAAAGTAATTTTCAACTTTCAAAACTGTAGACTGACTATCCCTAATCCGTGACTACTTAATTTATTGAACTACTAAAATTTATAATGACAAAAGTTAAATCAACTTATTAAATTCTTGTGCGGCTAATAAAATTTACTTTAGCCATTCATGCTGTACAGTTGCACGTCCTATATAAAAAGTGTACGTCTTGCTGCTATTTTTTTCGTATCTCGATACAAAACAGCTCGTGCTCTCTCGCACGCACACGCGCGCGCATGGGCGCACACGCGCAAACCCACACCCACGCGCATACACATATGTGTGTATATATATATATATATATATATTCGTGTGCATACATACGTATACATGAATACATATATATATATATATATATATATACATACATACATATATGTATAGATAACGTTTTAGTCGTAAAAAGTACACGATTCAAAATAAATTATCGTCCATAAAAAAGGCATAAACTATTTTCATATCAATGAAAATGACTATCCGTTTTATAATTAAGGTTATATAAGTTTTAAATTAACAATGTAAGGAACGGCCTAATTTTGCACGCAATCCTCCGCATTTGTAAAGCAAGGAATTAAAATATTTTACAGCGCTCGCAGTTCTCGCGCAATACGATTCCGCTCAACTCGACTATTTCGGTATATAAGATACGAGTTTGGCGCAATCGCGCGGGTAAGGCCCGAGGCATCGATTCAGAATGATTCGCATAAAAAGGGAAAAGCCACGCGACTGCAGGGAAATGCGAAAGACCTTACGGCACGGGACCTTTCGCACGGGGAATAATTCTGCCCGATTCAACGCTACTGCTCATTGCTCAAAGATCTAAAGGACGACGATCGATTGGCTTGTGGCAAAGGTGGCAGGAGCAAACGTGTACCGAATAGGGGGGGGGAGGAGGAGGGGTAAATCAACAATCGGCGGCAGGACCCGTACGCGGCCGCGCGAGCCGCGAATAATGGCGCTCTGGGAAAAGCCGAGGCAGCGAATGAAGACTGGCCGAGGGCGGAACGGGGGGCGAGCGGCCCTCGAGCCGAATGGCTCCAGGGGGAGGCTTGCCGGTAAGGGCGCCGGCCTTGGCGACCGGGCCGACGTCGCCCGACCCATTGTCCTTACCACTGCAACTCGATCCTGCCGCGGCTCGCGCGCGACCTCTACGTCGACCCCGATGTCCTTCGAGTTGCGGGGGCCTTCGCCGAGGTAGCTCCCCCCACCCCCCGTCCCAGGAGCCCCTAAAGGCCGAGGCGCACCCGGCTGTAGCCCCGTCGCGGTAGCGTCCCCCTCCGCCGACTGACGCTCTCGGCGGTCGCCCCGAGGCCGACTTTCGCGCCCGAGCGGAGCAGCCCGGCCCTGCATCCCTAGCCCAGAGGGCTCGTCGAGGCTCGCGTTCCGCGGGAAGCTCCGGTCGCGATTGCCACGGGCGGATTGTTAGCCTGGGCCTTCGCGACGGATGGTGTCGAGATTATGCGCGAGGCGAGAGTCCCTTGCTCGCGCTTGCATTGTTGTTAATTTATCGGGGTTGGCGAGCAGCCGGGGGGGGGGCGGATGTACGATTGTTCAGAAAGCTACCATTCCTCGATAAATAATGCAATAACCGTCGAAAGGACGATGGACTTTTAAGCCCGATTTCCGTAATGGCAATCTTAAGTTAAATGGTAATGCTTAACTTAACGTCTTTTTCTTTTTTTGTTTTGTCTACGAGCAAAGCTCACGTTAATCCGTAGTGCCTAGTTTTATGTTAAAGGGATATCGTTTTAACGAAATCTCGAGGGATTTCAAAATGCGGCGGAAAGATGCGCGAAAGCACGAATGCGGTATTTTATTTTGTAGCTCTTGAGCCTTGATGTTTTAGCTGATTTTACGTACGACTTCTCTACTTTTAAAAATCTTTATCAAAAAACGTATCGACTTTTGTATGATAATGGGATACGATTTATGGGAAAAAAGTAATGTAAACAAGACCTATGCTAGAATGCATTTGATCTTTAATATCAATCGTTGGTAAGCATTGATAGAAATCATAGGCAGGCTTAATGACAACTTTCGAACCTGGCCGTCTAACTAATTAAGGAAACAATGAAATATGAACCACTGCTATTTTAAACTTAACTTTAAATGTTCCTAACAATGCCTTTGTCTACTTGAGCTATTACCTCTGAGCTGCTGCTACGTGCATTATGTTATTAAATTAAATATATATATATATATATACACATATGTGTGTGTGTGTAAATCGTCTATATCTTTTACCAAGTAGTCTTTATTCGAGTATGACAAATGCAAATTTAATATAATGGGAGCGTGTATATATATATATATATATATATATATTTCAAGTCTGACATTGCCTACTTTTAACACTACTTCGAAATAAGTACTTAATGCATAACTTGCAAATAAAACAATTCAAGTCGTATAGCATGCAAGTAAAAGTCCTTTGCAATGTGATTTTTTTTATATTACTCGTATATCGTTTCAAATTTATATGAAAATAATTGATTAATTTAATCAGTTAGAAACAATATGCTCCTTTGCATTTTAACTTTTACAAGACTTTACATCGGAGGCGGCAATTGATTTTATTATTTTTTTTTCTTTTCATATTATAAACAAGCGTTACGTAAAACTACAGGATACGTGGAAGCTATCCATATAATATCATGTAATAACAATGCGCACGAAAGACTTAGCAAGACATTTATAAAGTAGATTTAACGAAGTTAAGAAATTAGCATATGCCATTTTGAATGAATAATTATAACGAGTGCGACCACCACATCTCAAGGAATCCGAAAATCGGAACAAATGGGCGACCGAGCAATTAATTATGCTCAACGAAATATCGATACTTACGAGAATATTAACAATCACGTATATAAAACTAATTAGTATACGAAGTCAGTGAATGCACAGAGAGGACATTCAATTAAGTAATTGAAAAATCGCTCCTATCGAAGTAAAAGTCCATAATAGGTTTAATTATGACTCCGATAGAAACGAGTACTTGCATTGCCTTTCTTATACAACGTCATAATACAACATAATCGAACACGCGGTAGACGGTATTTTTTCATAACGGTCGCGCATAAGGGACACAATCGATTGAGATAAGGGACACGCCCATTAATTCATCGTCATTGTACTCGCGTCAAAGCACTCGCGGGGATCAAGAAGGTAAATAACGTTTCTCTCGGACGCAATGCGATACCTCGCGGACGAGCCAACCGCGAGTCGCTTTTACGAAAGCCGCGGTGCATCCAAGTAAGACAGCGTCGCTCCCCGGAGCCATCGCCAACGAGGCAAATAATAATAATCTCCCCCCCCCCCCCAGTCGAGGCAGGTGCTAACAACCGTCGACGCAGAGTCAGGATGAAAGAATCTCACCCCACCGGTGATAATTCCTTGGGCTGGGGGGGTTGCGAGGGTCCCCCGCCAAGCTCCAAAGATCGGTGAAATGCATCGACGAGACGAGAGTCGCCCAACGGAATCCTAGTGGGGCTCCCCGGTCTCGGTTGGAAGCAGGGCTCGGGACCGGGGCTCGCTCTCGATTGGCCGAGCGCATCCCCGCGCGAGAGCCGCGCGACGATCCCGAGAGCGGCCGAGCGCCGGGGCCCCAGTCGCGGGACGGTCGGAAGCGCGGGGGGCCCGCCCCCTCCCCCCGGCCGGCCACTCTCGCGGCGTACGGCCTAAGACGGCTCGTACTCCTTTTGCCCGCGGCTAGAAGCGACCTGCGACGGCGCGGCCGAACGTATCCCCCGCGTGCCCGCGCCTCTTGCCATCCGCGCAGGACCTGGAAATAATACCCCGCAAGGCGTTCTTGCGACTCTCCTCGCCCGACTCCTCGGCTGAGGGGAGCCATGGACTTTGGCTGCACCGCCGTCGGCGGCCCGAGCTAACCTCCAAGACTCTCCACCTGGCTGCTTCTGCCTCGAGGCGAAAAATGCTCAACGCTCTGTGCAAATTGGCGCCTACCAAGTGCCTCGGGCACTTGACGAGATTCGCTCGCCTTCCCGATTGTCGGGTCAGTACCTTTTTTTACATTTATTACACCGTTAATCGCGACTCGAACCTCGCCAAGTTGCCATTGGGATATTCTCGGTGTCGGCGGGCTACGTTCCGATTCCGTCTTTTGCCGCTCGATGCCGATTTCCTTTTGAGCTCTCGTCCTTGTTGTCGACCCCGGACGCAATTGGGCACTCCTTTATCCTGTGCTTCTTACGCCCGGCTTCCGTTATCTCGGCTCGAGCCTTGTGAATTCGCGCTAACCTTTTCCTTTGCACTGCTTGCAGATACAAAAGAGGCATTTAAACAAACGTACGGCACCCCTGATCCAGAATTTGGACCTATCGAAATTGACGGACTTCGAGGTGTCGAAAAATCAAGATGAATGGTATTACGTCGAACGTTGCTTGCCAGTTAAAATAATACCCACTCCGAAGCAACTCGATAAGCCTGCCTCCTCCGGCTGGATAACCCCACAAGGTAATGATAATTTGCTCGGATGCAAATCTCAAGTATTGTTCAGTAGTTGGCACGTTTTCAAAAACGTCCAGCTAAAGAACTAGAACTGTCTTTCGATTTTATTTCAAGTAAGTAAGAAACAGCTTGAAACAGGCAATCGTAACCAATATATTTTTGAAGTTTAGCCGAACAGAAAAGTTGTCGGTGCATTCGTGTTTTTTATTCGTTTATTTTTTTTTTTTCTTTTTGCAGAGAAGGGAAAATCAAATCCGTACTTTGTCTCTCGGACTAAGAATCACATGCTGCCTGTGTACCTGAGTATTTCGTATAGGGGTTCAAGGCACATAACGCTAATTAAAAAGGTCGATGGAAATATATGGAAAATGGAAGAGGAATTGAAGCAATATCTCGAAAGCAAATTAACCAAGCATTATAAAGTTATTCCTAGTTGTGTTAATGAGATGTCGCGTCAAATACGATTCAGAGGAGATCACGTAGAACTTGTTAAGCAGTGGATGACTGAAAAGGGATTTTAAGTTAATTTTATCTTATTTTAACTGCGTTTGTTATATAATTGATATATATTAATAAAAAAGGAGTGTTTTCCAAAAAGCATACAACCTTATGTGATAAATAAGTTGTGAAAATTTATTTTACTTTCTTTTTAGAAAAAACAAATACATCTTTCTCTACTATAAAAACATTCTTCGCTGACATTTATGCCATCTAACTTAAAAACAAACACAGAGATTAAGATGAAATATAATTGTTTAGAATTTTGAACAATGCGTTTTCTTCCAATTTTTATCGTACGAGTATTAAAACTTTAAAATCTTATTTATTTAAAAATCTTTCCTTGATTAAATTCGCGTCCATCCTTATCAGCACCCGACCAACTGAAATATTGTTTCACTAGCTCTTTCGTTTTTGGATCAGTATGGTCCAATTTAGTCCAACTATATGATTCGTAATCTACCTGCCAATCTGGATTTGTCTGCAAGTAAATTAAAATTCTTTTCAAAATATATTTAAAACTAATTTCTGTTCTTAAAGCTAGAACAGCCAATTGTAACATTCGTTTTCTAAATGCCTTCTTCCAATATTAATGACGCGCGATGTATCCAAACTTTCGAATTAACGCTCGTATAAATATAATGTAACCAATAACTTACAGTGAATATTAGCTCGTGTCCTTGCCAAACCCAGATTCCGCTAATAGTACTTTTAGAATCGGTTCCAAAAAGACACACACTGGCGAACGCACGCTTTCGCAATTTATCTAAGCGCTGATACATTCCACTAATTAAGTTACAAGACATAAAGACCTAGAACAGACGACTTAAATTAATATCAAAATGCTTTTTATTTTATCTTGAATTTTGTACCTTTGTGAGCTCCTCTGGGTATTTATATTCACAAAACCAGATGCTGAAATTTTCGGGATCGAATTTCTCCCAGAAGTAAGGAATAGATTTAGATTCATCTTCGTTACTGTAAAATCGTTTAAAATCGTCCATGTCAAAAGGTCCTTTGACCGTGGTTTGACCTTTGACCGCGTTGGTAACTTCAGCTTCTTTTTCCGGTTTTTGTTCCAATTGCTAAACAAAATATTAAGCAATGATAAAAATTACGTTACACATACGTACTCACGTACAAATTGAAACTTAAATAAAAGTAAAAGAAAATATTTAGCGAAAAATGATTATTGCTTACATTACATAAAGAGCTGTTGAAATAAAATACTTTTTCAATTAAATTTAACTTTGAAGCGATTACAGTTAAATTGTTTTCGATAAAAATAATTGCCTCTCCGTTACAAAAATCTATCAAGTGGTTAAATATGAAGCAATTTTTATTTTCAAAATTAACGAGCAAGATTTTTCTTTAACAAACTTGATTCAAAATTATTTTTATTCGTTGTAATAAAAAAAAAAATAAATAAAACAAAGCAAGGTACGCTATCGTTATTCGTGTAAAATTTATGAAATTTTAGAAAATTTGCAGTACCTTCGATCGATCATATTCAAGTGTTTTATCCGCTAATTTAAATGCCCCAATTACAGCAGTCGATTGAGGCTGATTAATAACAGTTTGGAACCATCTATTAACATTCTGATAGGGCTGACGTAAATTTGGCTCTAATATATACTGATATAAATACAAAAGTGTCATGGCAACACTAATATCAGCTAACGTCAACCTTTCACCAACCAGGTAAGTCCTTGTTAATAAATGTGTGTTTAAAAATGTCAATACTTTGTTAACATCTTCCTTTGCAGTGTTTACGGTCTGTGTGGCAAAAAATACAAATACATATACATCAATGTAACAACGAGCATAATGCATCGAAACAAATGCTAAACTTGTTGGCATAATTAATAAAAGGCATTTGCAATAATTGCAAATACTATTAAGTCATACCCATTAATGTAACTCTTTTCGTTACAAGATTTAACAAAATTGCTAAAACTTGCCTTTTAAAGAGTCGTCGTAAGTAGCTCATTACCTGTTCATTGTAGGGTACAATCCCAAGCAGTGGAAAAACCCACGCACTACTAGCCGGTAAGATTTCCGAGTCGGCGAAGCTAAGCCATTGCAACACTTCGGCACGGCTGGTGTTATTTTCTCCTCTCAACTGATCATTAGCAACTTTGGAAATAATAAGCTCAATTAATATAGATAATTGGAATTGAGATCTTCATGGCGGCGACGCAAACTCACCATAATAAGCAATCGCGTTACTCTCAGTGATGTATTTTCCATCGCTGGTTTCGAAAGCAGGCACCTAAATCAATGAGAACAAGAGCCATTTGTAAATTGAACTAACTAAGCAGCGGTACATTTAATAAATAGCTTGCGATGATTACTGACATATGTCGCGTAAAATAAGGTAAGAGCTAAACAAAATTCTACATACGATCGAGTTTAACAACTGCCTTGGGTCAAGTTTGGAACGTTGCTTATATCAACTAAATGGGGAGAGAAAAAAAAAAAGAAAAAAAAGAAAAAAAAAAAAGAACGATCTAAAAACGCGTGCTCGTTATCGTGCGAAAAAAAAAACACAAGGCTTTCCAAGTGAAACGAAGGAGGCAACAGAGTTCACATCTGGACATGGAGGACTCTCCCGGGGTCGAACCATACGTTCGAGAAACGTGTGCGGGGGGCGGGTGGCGGTGCGCGCGTGTCGAAATCAAGTACAATTGCGGAAACAACACCAAAGTACCAGAGGTTAATCCGTCCGGCCGAACGGGCAATAATAAAATCCGAATTCTCGAGGCGGGGCCATCCGTTCCTGCGTGACATCTCGAGATCCCTCGAGGCGTGTCCGCGCGCCGTGCCCAAGGCGCAAAGGCGACCCGAGGAGTCTTGCAACGTTTAAAAAAAAAAAAAAAAAGAAAAGAAAGAGGGCTTTGGTTCAGGGGCAAGTGCGCGGGACGACACTCCGCGGGTCGGCCGCTGACCTCGTACCTTGCCAAGGGGGAACTTCTTGAGGAAGGCCTCGGACTTGTTGCTCTCGCCGAACACGAAGTCCCTCGCGAGATCGACCCGGGCGCCGGAGAACTGGGCCGCTATCAGAGCCTTGTAGGCCCTGAAGTTCTCCGGGTAGGTGTAGAGTGTCTGCAAGCAGAAAAGGTAAAATAGGCGAGGGCCCGGCTGGCCGATGGGGCCGGGCTGCCGTAGGTCCGGCCCCGAGCCGGCTTCGTCACCCACCGAACCCGATGTTCCCGGGTGCGGGCGCAATAACAACCGACAAGCGGTGGAGCACTTACACCAGACGCCATTGCAGACCGCGTTTAAGGGAAGAGGAAGCCCGGAGCTGCTCTGGGGATCGACTCGGCCGCCGCCGCGCGCTGCTCGCGCCCCTTCCCCTACCGACGGCAGCCCAATGGGACGCCCTCGGACCTGCGCACTGGCCGCGAGGCTCCCCATTGGCCCCCGGAGCTCGGCTCCTGCCTCCTGCCCCTCCCGATCCGGAGCAGCCGGCCGATCGTATCCGGGTAGTCGCCCGGTGGCCAACGGCCGCCGATCCGCGCGGGCCCCTTTTCTCGGCTAGGCCTCGAGCCTCGGTCCACGAGCTTGGATCCGTCGGCCTCCCTCTACCAGCGCGCCCTCGGCAAATCCTTGCCCAGCCAACGGGGAGCCTCTCGCCCCGGGATAACAACCGTCCTCTGTCGAGAATCCGAGTGTCCGGCCCCCACCCCCCGCCCGTTTTGTGCCCCTTTGCCCACCCGTAAATAGCGCCAAGCGTAATTTTATACTCTTTGTGGCCTCGACTTCGATCCACCACGTGCTTCTTAAGGCACGATTCGCAATTCTTCGCTCGCTGCGCTACTCGAGAGGGATTCCTTATCAGCTGCGTCGACGACGGCTCCAAACTAATATCGTCGATTGGCTCTAGTGTAAAACGGGGGGGGGGGGGAAATGTTGCCGGGCTATCGTCCCCTGCAATCGCGATATCGAATGCTCGATCCACGCGTTCCGGCAGAAGAACGAGAAGAGGTGGAAGAAGAGGAGGAAGAAGCGAGGAGCAACCGAAGCCGAAGTAAAATTACTCGGCTATCCGATCGAATTCTTTCTCCGTGCATTACGCGCGCGAGCAATGCACATTACCCGAGAATAATCGGATAATATTGCTCGAATTGGCGAAGTATTGCGTCCGAGGCTCGCATCATCGCCGCTTTCGACTACGCGCGCCTCGGACTTTTCGCTCGGCCGAGAACCGACCGGGGGCCGATAGCGGCATCGGCCTCGCACCCAAAGTCGGAGTATTCGCCCCGAGCTGATCCAATTAGCTCCGGGCAATAATAAAAATCGGATAGCGCGGCTCGGAGCGACGTTGGGAGGCCCCTCGTTTTGTACCGATGCCCCTTAGGCCGAATCGACGAGCTCGCGTCTTATCCGGGAGAGCCTCGAAACGGAAAGGACTTCGTTGGGCGCCGCGAGAGCCGACGACTCGATCGGCCGAAGGGTGCGATCGGTGCCCGGTAAGGATTGGCCTTCTTTCCCGCCGCGAGATCTCGGAACGAGAGGTCAACGAGGTCGGCCGACGAGTAAAGGCTCTTCTCGCCCCGGGGGAGGAAATCCCAAGCCGGGCCGGCAGATCGAGGCCCAGCGAGCCGAGAAGAGCCGAGGGCTGGGCGCCAGCCGCGAGGCAAACTCCTCCTCGCGGAAGCGTCCTGTCGCCGCCGCCGCCCGGATTCCGGGCCACGGGAGGACTCTTAGACCTCCGCCACGGCGGAGGGCGAGGAGCGGCCGCCGCCGCTCGAAAATCGGTGGGCTGTCGAGGGGCCAATGGGGGGGCCGCTCGGGCTCTAGGCTGCGCGGCTCCTATGCTCCTCGGGGGCTCCTCGCGAACGACGTCCGAGCCTCCTCCTCCTCCTCCGCCACCTCCTCGCGTAGCCGCCTCAGCCGCAGCCGCCGAACGTTGACATTGCGAGGCGGGTGGAGGCGAGAGCGGCGCCTGCGCAACGCGGCTCCGGGTACTTATTGGCCCCGCCGCCGTTCTCTGCCATCAGTGGGTCTCGCAGTTCGGCCGAGCTGAAATCCGAAATCCGAAATCCAAGTGGCTGAGCCCCGGGGAGCGGAGAAATATTTTAAAAGAGGAGGAACAGGACCAGGAAGGGCGAGAGAGAAGGGGATGGCAGCAGGGAGTCAGAATCGGTGCCCGATTTGACGACGGCGATGTTAGCTCGTCGATCGCGGCCCGCACAGCCCCCCTCGCGATCCGGTTGAATTTCGCCCGTACTATTACACCTGTTGTTTAACCTACGCCTGCGTCGATCGATCGGGGACAGAAGCTTTTGAAATTTTTTTTTCCCCCAAAGCTCAACTCTCACGGGAGGCTCGCTGAAGCACGGCTGCCGCTTCGCGAATTTTTTCACAGTGCGTACACGTACATTTTCTTTTTTTTTTTTTTTTTTTCTTTTCTTTTCTTTCCTTTCTTTTTTTTCCTTTTTTTTTTTCTTCATCGCTGTATACTGATACACGCACACGCATATATATATATATACACACACGCGTACGCACGTATATAGATATATAGATACGTACGTATATATACAGATTTATATATAGATTTATATATATAGACGTACATATATATATATATATGTACACATATACATATACACATTTATATATATATATATATATATATAAATATATAAGTATACCTACAAGTCGTTTACGTCGGTGCACGTTATTCCAGTGAATCCAGAAGCAGGATACGAGGAAGGAGGTAAATCGAGAGGGTGAGCAAGAGAATGTTGTTCTGCCTGCGAAGAGATTACTCGACGTTATCGTCTTCGTCGACGTCGTCATCGTCATCGCCGTCGTCGTCGACGTCGCTGCCCTTATCGTTGCCATCGCCGTTGAACTTGGAGCTCAACTTTAATTCAAAAAATACGCCCTCGTCCTCGCTACATAAATGGTGAACAATTGCGTGCGTACGTAGCCGCCGACTGTGCTGGAGGAATATTTTGAAAAAATATTTTGCATTGAAATCTTCACCTATGTGCTGAGGGCCCTATTAATGGTTACGGTTATTTTAAATAACTAAGGACTCAGTCGATAAAGAAATATGAGCTGCGAGTAACTTTTGCAGATATTTATAAGGTACAGCTGCGTTAACTCTTACTAATTAGACCGTAATAAGCGCTTGTCGATTGATTTTTAACTGAGTTGACTTTCTTCTTTTACCGAGTAGCTGGAAGAGAAAAAAATTTCCTCCTAACCGGTGCTATTGGCAAATCAAACGCAATCATAGCTTGACTAAACTGAAGCAAAACTGTTGCTTCGATCTTTATTTTGATATAAAACTTTAAACAGTAGCAATTTTCTTGCCATGAGCGTTCGAGCACAAGTGTTTAAAGCATAAATGAATAGTTACTGTAAAGTATTACTTCCTTAAGATCTTGTTCTTTTTTTTTTAACGATTGCTTTAAAAAAAGGTTTATCTTTGTATTCATTTTTTAAAAAAGCTTCCTAAAATAATACTAATTAATTTATGGTGAAATGATTAGAGGGAATTTAATATTATTATTTTTTACTTTGTAAAAATTAACTTTTGTTTCGTAAAAAGGTTATAAAATTATAAAAGAGCGTGACCTGTAGTAGAAACCTTTATTCTGAAAAATAAGCAATTCAATTATTTAAAAATAATATTGATATTTTAACGGCATTACTATATAACTGGTAAAATTATGAAGATATATTTTTGACATTTGTATTTATCCAGAAACAAGTGCAATGCTTTATTCGCTGGAAAAAAATCAAAGGAGAAATTTTTTTACTTTAAATAATAATTATACACGGATTAAATTTTGAAGTAAGAGAATTTTTTTTATAGGAGAATGGCATTTCGTATTACTTTGGAGTGTGGTGATACTTCTTGCTTACGTACCAAAAAGACCCAAGAGGGTTACACTCATGACTGGGAAGTATTTGTCAGAGGAGTTGATAATGCTGCTGTACATCATTATATCGAAAAGGGTATACTATTTTACAATTTGTACAATTATTCATTTCATTGCTCGTTAAAATATGTAATTTTAGATACAATTTTTAAAGTGTGAGTACGTAAATTACGAAGGCTTTCTTTTTCTTGTTTTTGTTTTTTTTTTTTTTTGTGAGCAGCTGTATTAAAAAAAAAACAAAGAAACAATTTTTGAAAAAATATTCTTCAATCGTCTATTAATGATTACTTTATTGCAGTGGTGTTTAATCTTCATGAAACTTTTCCTAAACCTAAGCGAGTTATAAAAGAACCACCGTATACGCTCAAGGAATCCGGATATGCAGGCTTTGATATTCCAATTCATATTTACTTCAAAAACAAGAATGAACCAAAAAGATTTGAAATTATGTACAACTTGAACTTGGAAACAACGGTTCCAGCAGTTAGTCATATTGTACATCATAGTCATGTTATTAATAATCCTACAGATGAATTTCGTAAAAAGCTACTCAAGGGCGGAGCTGTAAGTTTTTTTTCATTTACATATTTAAGCAATATTCTGAAAAAAATAACGTTATTGCATTGCTAGACGCCTGTGCCTGTATCGAGTACTGACAGTGCATCGGAAAAAAATGAAGTCAAAACATTACCTATGGTGGGTAAGCCCAAACTCAGTGGCTACGAAGGAAAGAAACATCGAATATCGGAACCAAAAACATCCAATCCATTTAATGACTTATTTGGAATTCCAATAAAGACTGTTAAAGTATTCCAGGACAACAAAAAAATTTCCGATAAGTCATCCAGTGCGAGAAGTATATCATCGATTCCTGAGAAAGTTGACAAATCTGATAAAAGTTCAAAGGTTAAACATAGTCCTCATAAAGATACTAAAAAGGAAAAATCATTTGAAGAAAGAAAAGAAAAGAGAGAAAAGGATAAGGATATAATCAAAGACAAGGAGAAAATAAAAGAAAAATCAAAAAGATCGTCAAGTCCGTCTAATAAGGTAATACTGCTCATTGTAAAGTTTATACTTAGGAATTCATTTTATAATAAAATGCGCGTTTTTACGTTTCATTTCATCGCAATAATTATATTTTTCGTTTAAAAAATTACTAGGTAAGTTATCAAAGCTCAGAAAGTAAAAGGTCTTTATCGCCGTCTCCAATGAAAAAGCCAATAACACCACCACCAATTCAAAAAAGACCATATTCGCCTTCTTCGAAACAAAAAGAAAGAGATATCAAGAAAATTGTAGATCCAGATAAGGAGAAGGAGAAAATAAAGGAAAATTTGAAAAACATATCCGAAGATAGCAAAAATGAAAAAGAGAATAGTAAAAGTGAACGTAAAAAAGATAAGAAAAAGCACCGGGAGGACCGAGATAAAGAAAAAAAAGAAAAGTACAAGGATAAAGAACGAGATAAAAGTAGAGATAGTAAGGATAGTGGAAAGAGTGTAGAAAAGAAAACTGAAAAATCAGATAAATTGGAAAAGGAAATTAAGCATTCTAAGGAAGAGCGAAAGTCTCCGAAAACAGTCAGAGAAAACGAAAAAATTAAGGATGAGAAAATTTCCAAGTCAGATAAGTCGGAAAAGGGTGAAAAATTAGAAAAGCAAAGAGAGCTAAAAAGTGAAAAATCTGATAAATCAAAACACAAACACAAGAAAAGAGATAAAAAAGATAAAAGAGACGTGAGTAAGGAAAGGGAAAAAAAAGAGAGACGGGAAAAATCGAAGAGCTCCAGCGAGAAACAAAACGAAGTGATAAATCAGACTTTAACCACTTTGGTAAGAGATTAGCCAAAATTGCGTTTATATTTTATAATAATTCAAACATACGTATAGATTAATTTGTAAATAAAAAATTTATTACCGTATGAAATTTTACGATTTTTAACGGAAATCAATATGGTTTTAGACATATATATATATATACAAATACTTGTAAATTTTACTACAATCAAAACGAAATTACAACCGCAGGTTACACCGCGTTCAACGGATGTACAAGAGAGAGAGAGTAGCGATTCTGCTGGATCGGCAGACGAAGAAATTTCAATAGAATCAAAAGCGATTACGGCTGTGAAAAAAGGATCCGCTCCGCCGGATCTGTCGGCTGAAATATTCAGGATAATGTCTCCTCCACCGCCACCGGTTAGCGACATAAAAAAGGATAAGAGCGATAGAAAACGCGATCGATCGAAAAGCAGTAAAGAAGATAAAGAAAGTAAAAAGAAGAAGAGGAAAAGCGAAAGCAAAGGTAATAATATACAGTATGTTAACTTCGCGAGGGTGCTCAACTGCACTTTTAAGAGAATTTCTCTTTCCTCGAGGTGTGATGCGAAGCAGTAATACACACGCAATCGTATATCTGCTCCGTATCTTGATCTCGTTGCTTTACGCAGAGGAGATCCAAGTTTAGGGAAAAATGTGCGTTTTAAAGTGTTTTATTTGGCGGATTCGATGGAACTCTTGGGTGGGAATTTTTTGGTGGAACTTTCAGTTGGAGCTTTCGGGTGGAACTTCCGGGGTCTTACAAAATTAGCGTATTTTTTTTGTTTACAAAGAGTGGGAGGCCCGTGCATAGGCGAAACTCCCGAGAGAGGGGTTACAATGAGAAAGACTACAAGTAATTACAGTCGCTATTCGTCGCGATCCTGGAAGGCGGAATGGTCTTGATCGTTACACAACAATAACTTTGTTGTTTTCCTTTAAAAATGACTTCATTGTCGCGAAAAACATCGACGAAAATCCTGAAGTTGGTTTTAGCGTAAATCATACGTTCGGAAAAAGGATACTTTTTCCGAACATACCCACGGCTTTGCTATTTAAATTTTACCCAAATAAAAACACTTCCGACGGTCAAAACGAACGCGGAGATTCGAAACCAACGTTTGAGGCAAAACATGACTTTTTTACCTACCGCGATATACGTTAAGATTTCAAACTATAAAAGCACACAATTATTAAAATACCGTCGAAACTCAATCGTAATTATTTAAAAGATAATATCAAATGAAATCCATTGTATCCTACGCGCGTCCCACAAATATAATCAGCTGGTGGGCTTATTCGAGAGAAAATTCAAAAGCACGATATCCACATTCGTCGTAGAGAAGCAAACGTAATTAATCCTATTGCACCTGTAATCGCAAGTATCGATCGGATCCCCGGTTAAGGCTTCAAAGCTCAACGAACGACCTCGTCAGCTCGTTGAGTCAAAAAAAAAAAAAAAAAAAAGAAAGAAAAGAAAAAGCAAAGCGACCGAGCGCTCGCTCCTCACCGAGTAAAATCTCCGTTGCGCTCGCAGCTTTCGGCGAGGAGGAGGCCTCGAAGAAGAGCAAGGAGCTCGAGCACTCGACCTCGCCCTTGGTCGAGCCGGTCTCCTCGAGCCAGTCGCCCATAGCAGCCAACATCGGCTCCCTGCACGTATCCAAAGTAAAGCACGCGAGCAACCAGACGCCGAACGAGCCGGCGACCGGGGACAGCGAGCAGGTCGCCCCCGACTCGACGAACAGCACGTTCGTCGACACCGAGGAGCCCCTGATCTTCTCCGAGGACTACGTCTCCCAGCTGAAGG
Organism: Kradibia gibbosae; assembly: GCA_018907135.1. Lineage (NCBI taxonomy): Eukaryota > Metazoa > Arthropoda > Insecta > Hymenoptera > Agaonidae > Kradibia > Kradibia gibbosae. Next base: position 2,779,812 of record JACCHX010000001.1, on the reverse strand, counting down.
ACCTCCAGCAGAAGATCATGACCCTGCAGGACAATCACGAGCTGCAGCGAGTCGTGCAGGTCATCGCCGAGACCGGCCAGTACGAGATCACGAAGAAGACCTTCGACTTTGACCTGTGCGCCCTCGACAGACGAACCGTCCAGCGGCTCCAGCAGTTCTTCGCCTCGTGACCGTCCATCCGTTGAGGTACGTGGCTCGGCGCCCGAGTCGCGGCGTTGCCCTACCCTCGAGCGCCCTCGGCTCCGATCCTCGCCCCGATGATTACCCTGCGGCTCCTTTGCCGATCGATCCGATTGAGCTCACTCCCAGAAGCAATTATCGCTCGGGCGATCCTCGATCGATGGAGCCTTTGCGCCTACCCTCGCCGATACCATCCGTATGTTTTGGTGTGCCCCCCATGGGTCGAGTTTGCGCGCGTGTGTCTTGAACGTGTCCTTTTTTTTCTTTTTTCTTTTTTCTTTTTTTTTCCTTTCTCCGTTGGGTCGAGTGTGCCTTCGTCCGATGCGAAAAATTAAATTCAATCTACCGCAGTACCAAAGCAACGGTACTGCGTTAGGAATTTTGCACCGAAGGCCCTTGGACTTTCCAAATGATTATGCTCAAACGGTTAAAAATCGTGCGCTCTCTTGTGGAATATACCGAGTTCTCTTACGAGTATTCGCACAATCTTATTAACATTTTATCCCTGGCACACAATTGCATAACTGACATTAATCCAAATTTTGTAGCTTGATTATTGACCAATGCATCGGTAATTGACAATTCGAATTTAAGCGGAAAAAACATTCAACGCCAACATAGGGGAGATACTTTGTAGCCGCAGTAAGGAAAATTATGTTCCATATCGTAAAAATGCACAATATCATCGGCAACAACAGCAACGGCAACGACAACAGCAACAGCAACAACAAAACTAATTGTAAATATTTATATCTGCGTTTCGGTGTTGTAAAATGGAGCTTTGAAAGTATACAATTAAAAGGAAAATGATAAAACTTATTTGTGCAATTGGTGCAAAATTTAATATTGTGTATTTGACTCGAGACGAAAACAAAAAAAAAATAATAATAAGTTTGATTCGATTGTACGCCGTTTTCAACTTGAATCGTACTGTACAATTTTTTTTTTTTTTTTTTTTTTTTTTTTTTTTCTCTGACATCGAGGTCGAAAAGCTTAATTTTTTATTTTTAATTTATTCGCAGCACCGCTACAATCGCTCATCACTTTATCAAAGCTAAGCCTGAAACTTGAACTTTCGGTTCCCGAGCCCTATTATTCATGAAGCTTCTAGTCAGGTTACCCTTCTCGCGTACTCTCTCGCTGTTATCCCCCCCTCCCCCACCCCTCCCAACGCTAAAACCCTTCAAGCCTGCCCCGAACCACCACCACCACTGATTGATTATTTATCGATCGATTGATTTTTTTGTTGGGAAAAAAAAAAAAAAAAAAAAAAACACGATCACATTTATCTTGCCTAGTTGTTTAAATTGTCCAAAATTGATTCCAAGCTATAAGTAAATTGTTCGTTCGCAGTCGTCGCATCTGACATAATTGCCTCCTGATAATTTAACTTCGTTCGTAACCGTAAAAATATCCTATAAAACGCCGTTCTCTCGCGTTGTGAAATGTTTCAACGAACAAAACATTATTTGAAATAGAATTCAATCGATAACGTCCTCTTGACGGGGACACTTTAATTATTCCTATTTTTCGTAACTTATGTTTACCTCTTGAGGTATGTAAGCTCAATAATATTCATGATTCCATATTCATTTTTCGTCTTCAAATTCTACATATCGCCAATTAAAATTGCTCAATGCCAACTTTGGATATGCTCGTCTTCGATTAGTTCTTGCATTAATAATCATGGGCATGGTCTACAATCGTCGGACGAGTATACAATAAGCCCTAAAAATATATCTTACCTACATTCCTTTTTTACTGAATATTTTTGATTCATGGCTGTTTCACTTTTTTCTTTATTTTACGATAAGTCAATAATTAAAAAAATGAAACCGTGTGCTCGAGTGAGTAGACTTTCTTGATATAATGTGAAACACACATCTTTTAAAAGCTCTTTTAAATTTATTAAATAGCAAAGGCAAATTATTTAGTATGACATAAGTTTTATACTAATTATTTAAAAACTTTAAAGAACTGTCTTGCTTTATATATTTAAAAAATAAAGTGTGTGTGTGTGTGTGTGTGCGTGCGTGCGTGTGTGTGTGTGTGTGAATATATAAATAAATTTCAATCGCTACAGTTTAATATCTTCAAAACATTAAGAAATGAAAAACTCTAAATTGATCTGTTACATTTGTGCGTAATTAATATACTTTTTCAAATTTGCAAAATAAAATTTTTATAGAACCAAAAAGATTATAGAAATATAGAATCTGAATACAGAAGTAAAAAGTTAAAATGATTCAAAATCACGTTATACGATAATTACAATTTTTTTAATGTTTCTGAAAAAGTACGTATTCCAATTTTTCATAATTAGACATGTTTGATTTTGTTAATAATTTTTTAAACAAGCACACGTGCACGCGTTTATATTTCAACTGTGTCTCGATTCAAATGGCTTAGTAAAAAGCAAAACTTAAAATTCTGAATTCCGAACACTTTATTTGTATTTTGCAAACAAATATCGTCTTGGTTGAATAGTAGTTGATATTAACAATGTGGTTTTCATCTCAAAATTTAAAAGATTTGAATATTTCGCGTTCCATTATTAACTCGTGAATTCTCAAAACAATGGATGTGTTTTTTTTTCTTCATACAATGTTATCTTTTTTTTTCCATTATTCTCAAAAGCTACTCACCAGCACTAATATAACTGATCCTCTAACAAAGTCTTCAAACATTCAATGTTTTTATTAGGGAATAATTTATCGTTAACTTAGTTTGCTTGACGATTGCTTTTACTGAATAGCGAAATAGAACAGCCTCAATGATTTGTAACGTTCTATTTTGTAGATGATTAATCGCGAATCGGATAATAAATAATAGCTCGTGACTCACTTGATGACTCTGCTTCCAATATTTTCGCATAATTTAAAACAGTCTTGAAGGAAATAACGATTTCAATATTATCAATCGAATCAAAAATTGTTGGTATCTTTAATACCGCAGTCTGCAGTTTGTTACAGAGCTCGAAAAACTTCCCCGGTTTTATCACCTTAGCACTATAAAAAAACGACCAACTTGTCAGATTATTACGTTATTGCATTATTTAAACTCTTCTTAAAATGCAAAAGAGTTGTATATTAATTGAAAAAATCTCCGAACTCTCCAATCATCGGTTGGTTCATTTACTCAAGACCCACCATATCAATTTTCGATTTCTCTATTATAATCTTTTTAATCGTGTTTTACAATAAAGAATTTTATAATATCATTAATTACGTAATATCCAGTCATAAAATCCACGCGTGTGTTGCAAAGAAAATTGATTTTTCTGATTCGACAATGCCGATATTATTGTCATTAATCGTGAATTAAGAATCTTCATAATACGATTGCGATCTATAACAATCGTAGATTATCACGTCTCTTGTCATTATTTTTAAGATAGTAATTTTTGAAGCTTTGCAAGCTCAGTCGGTGCACTGAATGCGTGAATTATCGCGAGAATGTTCCTTCTTTCATATATTATCCTAAAGCAAATCAAATTTCACAATTTATCTTGTGCTCTCGTCGATAATCAATCGTCGCTAACGGATTAAAATATACTTTATTATTTCTTTTATCCCCGGCATTTTTATCGTCGTAGTTGTTTTGAGAGAGAAAAAAAATTCCAAACGTTTTGCGTAATACTTCTTTAACGAGATAAAATAGAATGAATTATTACGTGTGGATAAAAGGTAACTAAACAATTCTAAATATACTAATTATAAACTGTATAAAAAAAAGCTCAATGTCGAATCGTTTTTGAGTTTGCTCGAATAAATTGAATTTTGTACTGAACGATTATTCCTATGAGTAAATGGTAATTTGTAATTTACATAAACTAACATCGAAGTATCAAACTTTATAAGAATATCGAATACACACTCATGTGCCAAATATTCTTAATTGTTAAACAATTAATTCGTTAAATTAAATTGTTTAAAAGAAAAATTTCAATTTCAATAAAGTGGCTCTGATAAAGTTCGTAATCCATTCGACGGACAGAAAAATTTCGACAAAGAAAATTTGTTTATTGCACATATAAAAATAATAAAAAAAAAAAATCAAAAAATAGAAATGCCAATGAATGCATGTAAAAATTATAAAAATTGAAATTTTTTCCCCGTCGATCGATAATTATTAGTGTCAACTTGACAAAAATTCGATGGTTTTTTTTTTTTTTTTTTTTTTTTTTTAAAGAATATGCTCGCTGTCTTCATAGTCGACATTTTACACGCATTATTGTAAAATAAATTGTGCATCAAATTTTGTATTAGGATTTGCGATTTTATTATTTATGGATTCATTCGCATTATAGTAAAGAACAAATTATTATTGCTACGTTAATAAACAAACAAATGAGCTGTTTTGTATAAGGTATATTAAATTTATAATTTTATCAATAATTTCTCGTTTCAAATTACTCACTCTTCGACGAATTGTATATAGATTTTGAAACAGAATTAGCGTACTCATAGTTAATTTATTATAGGGTACCAAAATATTAATAGATTTGTAATATGGTATTTATTGCTTTAAAAAAAAAAAAAACAAACAATTTTTATAAGATATTATGAAATTTAGATATACTGGAATACTTAATTTCGTATACAATCATGTTCATGTACGATTTATACAAAACAAAATACAATATATACATATATACGCGTGTGTGTGCGTGCGTGCGTGCGTGCGTGCGTGTGGGTGCGGGTGCGGGTGTGGATGTGAGCGCGCGCGTGTTTATATTACCAAAAGCCGATATTCAAATAGAAACAATTCTCTATTTAGGCAGTTTTAAATTAAAAATTAAAAAGTCAGCCAATGCGTGACTCAAATAATTGATGGAAAATTGTTCGGGTCGGGGTGAAAATTAGGGCGGCTCCAGAGTCAGCACCTGCAGCTTCGCCCGACTGCAGTTACGTGGCCAATCTTAGTCAGTACCAAAATCGTCGCACCGACTGTATAAGTAGAAATTATCCACCAGACTCTCCCGACTTCTGTATCGCGCCAAGCGTCCGTCTCGCGAGCCCGACCCCGATTCTTAACTGATATTCACCCCCCCCCCCCCCCCCTCTCTCCCTCACCGTTTGTCCGTCTCTTCTATTATTCCGTCGGTGCAGAATTCGCAGTATCGAAAAAATCAGCATACAGTAAAGAAAGAAGTAGGTAGTTAAGGTAGGTAGTATTCCCCGGCACTGGACCACCGGCTCAGTCGCCGCTACGGATAAAAAAAAAAAGGGCTTTTTTCCCCCGATCCTCCCGCCGCGTAGCTCCAATCGCGATCCCCGTCTAGCGCGGATCGCGAGAGGCCTCAAAGAAGAGCTCTCGGGTGCCCTTGCGCTCAGCTATCGGCGCTCCTCCCCCGTCGACGAGCTCGCGGACGGGGCCCAGGGCTTTCCGACGTCCCTCCCCCTCGGCCCAAGCCGCCCGATCGCCAAGTGCGCGACTCAGCGCCTCGGGACCTCGGACCCTGGCGCTGTTCCCACGATACGGGAAATACCCACGCGACTATTTTCGGCACGCGCGGCGTTTTGCAAATGCCTCTCGCGCGCGCGCGCGTAAATATAACTCGCGTATACCTAGGTGTACAAGCCAAGCGTAGCCTACGTATGCGCGCGTGCGAGCACGCGCACACGCGCAGGTTGCGCGTGACCGCTTGCGTCGTCGGCGGCGGCTTTCCCTTACCTGCGCGTCGGTCCTTTTTATCGTCATCGTTCGTTTGTATTTTATTTATTTTTTCTTCCCCTTCCTCCTCCTCCTCCTACTCCTACTCCTCTTCTTTTCTTCGCATTCAAGATTGATTTCTGTTGCAGCTTAACGCCAATCGTAGGCTAGAGCAGCGAAATGTTTTTAAAAGCAAGCAGCAAGGGAGGGGGTGGGGGGAAAAATTGCCACGGTCTCTTTTGATCGATTACGAACGCGCCGAGCAGCGAATTAAAGTGCACGCGTTAAGCGGAGGAATTTATTTATTAACTTATACATATTCTAATACGACGGTGTTAATTTATGATTTGTTTAGTTGGATGCGCAGGTGTAAATTGCAGGTTTTATAAATTATTCGATGGATTTATTCGAAACGACAAAGATGATGATGAGGAAAACGAATTTTTTTTACAAATTTGTATTTCACATATTTTAAGGAACGGAAATTCGAATACCACCTGTAATAATGTATACATAATTACAATCTAGAAGTATTCATAACGGACCCTGTATATGTTAATATTAATTACATTTTATCTTAGTGCGCGACTTAATGTATATTTTTTCGGACTGATAATAATTACATGGATTTAAGCCGAAAGGAAAGGTTATGTAACTGCTGTAGTTTTAATGATTTTTTTTTTATTCCTAAATAAATTATTGAAACATGAGTAATGAGAAAAAATGCGTTACAAAAATGAATCCTTGATTCTATATTATATATAGAATTGATATAATGTTTATAAATATTGTACAACATTCTTGTGAAGACATAGAGATACTCTTTGTAATTGTGAACGCCGAGTATCGACGCACCTTTTTAAAAATGGTTTTCAACATTTTCTATGTAGAAACTTAATCGACATATGTTCAACGGCAAGGAAATAGTAACGACACTTGCTTGTATACAATGTATAAGTTAAATAATATTTATTAAAATAAGTATATGTGAATAAACTTTAAATTCATCAAATGAATTTATCATTCTTTGTACTCTTACACAAGTATATTATGTTTACAGGATTATTTTAAATACGAAAGGAAATCAATAGTTAAAACATTTTTCATTTTTTTTTTCTTTTTTTCTTTTTCTTTTTTTTTTTTTTTTTTTTGTCTAATAAATATTATCATAAAATTTTTATGGATTTATCATGATTTATAAAGCATTGTATTCAATTATTGTATTAAATTATTATCAATTTTTAATGTGAAAATATATTACTTCTTTATACAAAAAAAAAAAAAAAAAAAAAAAAAAAAAAAAAAAAAAAAAAAAATCGTGTAAGTATGAAAATAAACGAAATTATGTACTAATATTATTATTATTTATTTATGCCTTCCCACATCATTGATCATCCACCCGAGTCCCACTTAGAATCGAATCTCTTGAGCATTGGCAGGACGCGGTAATTAATCTTGCGAGCTTTGGGCGAATCGCAATTAGGCGCAACGATTTTTCGGGCCGCTTCGCGGCAAGTACACAAGCCGTTTGGAAAAGATTCGATTTCGGGTGGATGCAAGTTTTGCGGCAACGCTTTCTCAAGCTGGAATCCGAATCAGGAAGTCGGCCAAAGATTCGCGTTTAATAATTTGAATTTCGGCAATGGATACCGGGCCTCCCGATGCTCGGGGGGAGGGAAAAAAACAACAACACGCTCGTATCCGTAATTTCGCGTCGCGTGGACGATTCGTACGATTCGCTTTACGAGCGCGAGAATAAGGCCGTGCCCGGCCCCCTACGGCGAGGGAAAATCCTAAGGATCCGGCTCCACAGCCGCCGAGGGCCAGTCGGTTCGAGTTGCCGAAGGGCCCGCAGGGGTTGGGGGCGGGGTGGAAGCGAGCTCCTAACGAAGGTCGGCCCCACCGCTTCCGCGGGGACCGCGAGCCAGACCCACGGCCTTCTTATCGGCCGGGCGTACGGCGGTTCGCACTACTGCCACGTGTGCGCCCCGGCGGCGAGGTCGAGGGTCGGGCCCCCCCACCCACCCGCGCGGCCTCGTCATCGGGCAGAGCGCTGCCGCCGGAAGAGGCGCGCCAACGCGGGTCGAAGCTGCGCCAAGCCTGCATTGGATCGTCGGCCTCCCGCGAGGCGAGGCTTCTTCCGCCCGGCTCCGTTATCCCATGGGCGATTGCCGCGGCTTTGCGCTCGCTCGCGATCCCGGGGGGCCCCGAGCGCGGACGAGAACCTCATCGGCGCATCGGCCGTCCGCCGTTCGATGGCTCTCGGAGCAGAGACGCCGGGGGAATTCGATGGGAGGCCTCGATCGAGCGACGGGGAGGAGAGTTCCGTCAGCACCGGGTGGATCGGAAGAGTCGGAGGGGAAGTGCAGTCGACGGCGATCGCCTCGTCGAGGCAATGGCCCAATAATGGCTCGGGAGGAAGAATTGGCGACTGATCGCCGTGGCTAAATCTAGAGTCCTTACGCTGCCTTTCCTTGGTCTCTCTCTCTCTCTCTCTCTCGAATCAGATTTGTGTTTTTTTGTTCCGCGTCTACCTCTACCGTGACCCTCCATCCTTTGCGCCTGCCCATAAGAGCGCGCCGAGCACTTCGATCCTCGATTAGTCGCTGCGCAGTTATATCTCGCGCGTCCACTATTTCCATTGAATTTTACCGTTCTCTCGTTAGCGCGCTCGCCCGTAATTTTGAATCCGTACCCTCGTGCGTCCCTATTGGCGATGCCACCGGGGATTCGAAGAACTTTCCTCCTTGCGCCGTGTCGCTTTGTACTTTGCACGGCTCTCGATACGACGAGTGCGTCACGACGACGACGACGACGACCCACCGCGTTGAACCGAATTTTCAACGAGAGAAGACGCGCGGGGAAAAAAGGTTCTATATCCTTTTGAGGCACGATATTGGCTCGGTGCAATGCGCCTCGGGTAAATTCGAACGCAACGCGGCACCGGATTTTCGGCAAAGGGTATACGAATTGCGACCAACGGGCAAATGCGAGCCAATAAAAACTACGGATCGCAGCGGTCGGGGAGGGATCGAAGGGAGCTCAAGGACTGGATTGGGAGCGAGCCCCTAACGACGCGATCGGAGAGCTTTCGAATAAAGTTATCTTGGGCCTTGCCTTTGAGCTCGGCCGTAATGCCAGAGGCCGATTAACGGTCGCGGAGTGTCCGTAAATTGGGCCGCGCGCCCCCCCCTCCCCCTTGTGCCGATTCGCTCGTCGGCAATGCGCGCCGGAGGATCGTCTTTCCTGGAAATTTTGCGAGCTCTGCGATTTGGAAACGGTAAGCTTCGGCAACGGGAGACCGATTTCCGCACGGCGAGCGAACCTTGTCCACTCCTAACCGCGGGGCTTCTTACGCGAGGCCGTCAAAGCGTGACTCGGCAATGCTTTCGATATAAGAGAGCGTATTTCGAGAGGACGTAATTTTAACGCCGAGGCGTGGTCGAATCAGACCGAGTTCCCGTGTAAATAATTTTTATCGGCAATTTGCTCGAGGCTAATGGAACGATCGTCCAATTGGCCACCGATGCGTAATTCGTACGGTTGCCCGATTGTTAACAATATTGCTCGATGATAATTTTAACGCCTGCGATAGCACCGGCAAGCCCCCCGCTGGCCAATGTTACTTATCGATGGTTATTTTGTGAGGCGCCGGCCTCCGCGGCCGGGTTTCGCTTAAATTTTCATAACGCTAGGCGTTAACGCCCAAGTGACTCCATTGCGCGGAGTTGGGGAACTCGGGGGGATTTTCATTTAGCTCGACGATGTCGGGCGCGGTCGAAGCCAGCGCCGAATACGACTTACCGTCGAGCGATCGGAGGCCGCGATCCCGCTCGTTGCTGGCCGAGGCGCAAGTTCGAGGAAGCGCAAATTTATCGGGCCAGGGCGCATCTACCGAGGACGGCCCGTCGACTCGAGCGGAGGGAAGCAGCGAGGGGCCTCTCCTGACCCTTCCGTTGCCATTCGGCATTGGCACCCTATCGACGGAATTCCACGGACTCGCCGATGCGCTTTGAAGATCGAGCCGACTCTTTGGCCGAATCGGGAGAGTGAGCGCGGAGCTCGGTCCTCGCGAGCTTGACACAGAAAGGAGAGAAAAGAAAAGAAAAGAACAAGAAAAAGAACCACAATCAAAGGGGCCACCGACGAATCGCACGGCCGATCCTTCAATTTGGAATGATTTTTCACGAGCGAGAGTAAGCCGTTGACCGATCCGTCCCTTGGGCTCGCAGTTCGTACGCTTTTAGCAGTCACATGATTCGATAAATTGGAGCGAGTCGATTAGGCTTAGCCTAGAACAGCAGCAGAACACCGTAGAGTACGTTTGGGCTATTGTTCCATAACCGCGCAAAACGAGACCCTATCGCCTGTGCCTGCAGTTGGATTTTACATTTGCAGGCTGTCGGAACGAAGTCAGTGACTTCGAGTCGCGGGCTACGGGAGCAGCTCGCCTTTATTGTTTCGTTTTTTTTTTTTTTTCTTTCTTTTCCTTTCTCGGGCATAAAACAAAGACCGCGACAGACGCTCGACGTTTGCGCGAAGGTAAACACACGGAAAGTGACTGAGCACAACCCAAAGCAAAGAGGATAGATAAACAATACTTCATTGATTGAATTCTTTGCTTTACTTTTTTTTTTTTTTTTTTTTTTTTTTTTTTTTTTTTTTTTTTTTTTTTTTTTTTTTAACTTTTGAACCGCGGCTGCTGGACAATCGAGAGGCATCGCTATCAATCTAGTGCCGATTTCTAGGTTGTTATTTATTATTATTATTATGTCGTTGCTGTGATCGTCATTATTATCAATTGGTTTATCGCTGATTTTCAAATCGACTCGTCGTAATGTCAGAGGCTCGCCCGCCCGTTTGTAAGGTTATAGACTTGTTGTCAATAATTCTTATGCTATAGTTACAGTTTAAATATAGCCAAGCATTGTGTTTTATAATTAAATTTTGTCTTCCAATAGAACGGTTTAAATGCTTAGAGGAGTATCGAGCCAACGGGCGCATGCAGGATGTCAGAAGAGAAATATAACAGGGACAAGAGGCAGTTATTGCAGAGCCTTCGTTCCACCGTTGAAGGGCTCCTGACTAATGGAGTGTCTAATGTTTGGAACGTGTACGGTGGCCTGAATAGGCTGCACAGTATAATGGAGAGAATATTTAAGCACGGCTGTCGTGTATTGGATGCACTTGTAAGTCAAACGCCACTTTACTTTGGTAAAATAAGTAAAATCCACATTGGGCTGCGGATGATTTGTGTGTGCAAAAGAAAAAATATGTGCAAAGATTCGTCGATGGATTAATGCTCTTGCTATAATGAAATTATTGAACGTTGATACAGGGCGAACCAGATTGTTGGACGTTTATTCAAGGATTAAACTGGCTTCAGCCTTCGCTACTGAGTTCCCCGACTGTTCATAACAGCGATGAGTACGACACCAATCTGCCAAGTAGAATAGTCTCGCGTAAAGATATTTTGTGGTTATATAAAAGGTATTGAAAACATAATATGTGCAGTTATTGGTTAATTATGAATTTGAAGACTACAATTATTTTTAGTTTAGAAGACCATTCGTTATCGCAAAAGCTATCCTGGCTTTTATCCGACAAAGAGCATTTACTTTCCTGCCTAGAGCCGTGGTCTTTTCTTTGCCAACAAAATTTGGCCGAAGCTACGTTGGTATGCTTGAGAGCTGTCGAAAAAAATGAACCAGCCTTACTGACCGAAATAGATCCATCTTTGGTAAGATCCTTTTAGTCCACTTCCATCGATGTTTAATAAAACAACTCAAATGTTGATATACGACAATGGAATGTAGCAAATCATAATATCATCTACTTTTATATGTTTAGTCTGCAACAAAATACAATGCATATTAAGAAAACTTAAATTAAATGCTCAACGGTCACAACCGATCTAAATTAGTAACATTTTATAAAAAATAATTCATAACTTTGTACACGTAAATTCTTGTAAATAAGATCATATCACTGTTGTTAAATATAAAGGTACGTTCACGTTGTTAATAATTATTTAAAAGCTTGACTATAATATTATTGGGTTTTTTTTTTTTTTTTTTTTTTATAAAACAAATCATCAAGTATTAACTATTATTTATAAGATAATTTTTGTAGAGAAGATCAATACGAAGAGTAAAACGTTAAGAGATCCTCTGCTCTGTGGATTAAAAAAAAATATTCTGAATACTAGACCAAGCACGTTAGATATTTTTATTCTACGAACAAGTACAATGGCAAGTCATAAAATTAATTCAAAAGGCAAAAAAATCTTATCGCTTGCGAGCTTCTGCGAGAGAAGAAATCCCAAATCCAGCCCAAATAAGAAAAATTCTTTATTCGGAACTCGGCCTTCGGCAAATTCTATTCGTGTCAGTTGAATTAAGATAAAAAAAAAAAAAAAAAAATCCAAACACTATCTTAACAAAAGGGCCATCGCAGTAAAAGGAAATAATTTGCGCAGAGCTATGAATTTAAATGCAAAGCAACGAGACCAAAAGCTTAACCCAATTATTATTCGCTCCTCAGTTTTTACCGAATTGGAGCAATAAGAGTAATCCAAAGGGCGGACACCGGCGTTCGTTCTCTTACCCCTCGAATCTCTACAAGACCCACGAGCCGGCATCATCGGATCCACAAGCCAAGAGCATCCTGACGACGGAATTGCTGATGGATTGCAGACCGATCCCGGCCAAGGACACCGACACGGCCAAGGCCCCCAAGAATCCTCGGGCCACCGACGGAGCCGCCAAGCCGGAGGCGAGCGGCAACTTGTTCCTGAAGGCCTGGAGCAGCTTCCCGGAGCTGAACGACAACTGCGCCAAGGGGCCCTGCGAGCAAATCGACGACGGGTCGAAGAGCGCGACGAGGATTGCGAGATGCAAGGGCTCGTCCAGCAAGGCACCGGAGCCTCGCTTTTCCCAATCCATCGAGCTGCTGGACGTGATAAAGATCGATTACTCGGTGGCCAAAGCCGGGGGGGCGCCCTCGCCCATTCCGGAGGACGCCTGCAGTCCCGACGGTGGTCAGTAGACAATTTAACCCCCCCCCCCCCCGATGCGATTCAACGACGAAGCCATCGCTCCTCGCTTCGATCGATGCGGATGCACGAGCGACGACGAGTCGGTTGGGTCGCGGTAAGCTCCGCTCCTATCTCGTTTGAAGAAAAGAAAAAAAAAAGAAGAAAACGCAAAGACGAGGTAGGGGCGAGCCAACGCGAGCTACGAAATCGGAACTCTCCCTCTTTTATTTTGGAATTAAATTCCTACCAAGGGAATAACGAGAAGGACCTCCGAAAGCCCTTTCTCTCTTCTCTTGATTCCTTTGAGTCTCGCATCACGGTCACCGACAGGTGCGCTTGGGATATTAACTCTCTCTCTCTCTCTCTCTCTCGCTTTAAAACATTACCATTTCACGTGGACAGCAACTCGAGCAACGTGCATCGAAGCGGGCAATCCGAAGGGCAAGTGCCGGGAGTCGTTAGCGAAATGCAATTTGCTCGTACGTAGGGCCCTGAGCGGGCACTCGGCTCTATAAAGGACGAGAAAATCGTGGGGCTGTCATAAGCGCGAGGAGGGCTTCAGGATTCAAGCGCTACTTGTATTTATACGCGAGGCGGGAATAATAATTGCAGCCGCTGAAAACGCGGGCTCGAGTCTTAAGTGGTATCCCGGGCTTCGAGCAGCATCGATAATAAAGGCAATACGTATGTTAAAACAATTGAAATTGAGAGAGAGAGAGAGAGAGAGAGAGAGAGAGAGATAGAGATAGAGATAGAAAAAGGGGGGAAACAAAAAAGAAGAAAAATGAATGTGGGTCACTGTTATTATCACCATTGTAAGCGATCGCCGCGAATCAGCATAATAACGATTGCGCTCTCCTCAATTGTTGTGTATCAGTTCGTCGGGCTTATCGGCTTACGCGGGCACGTCGTATTTCATTGAAACGCTCGGCTCGCGAGCGGCCGTAATTGTCGATAATCGCGTCTCTAACAATTGCGAGCAGCGGAGTCGAAGTACATCGCGGGCAATGGGCGGAGGAGGAGGAGGCGGAGGAGGAGCAGCAGCAGCAGCAGCAGCGGCAGCAGCGGCGGCGGCGGCGGCGGCGGCGGCAGCGGAAGCGGCGGCGTCGGCGGCACGGCGATGTTCGGGCTGAGCGCGAGGCCGAAGGACAGGAAGCCGAATCCGGTCGGGCCTGGCTACGGGGGGCCGAGCCCGGGCCCGGGCCGCGGCCGCACCGCATCGGTGCCGATCGCCGAGTGCTTCAAGCGCAAGATCCCCCACGTCCTGGGCTCGACCCCGGAGTACGGCTCCTGGAGCGTCGAGGTCGAGGGCCAGAAGGAGCCCCGGAGCCCGAAGAAGAGCTTCATCGAGGACGGGGGCAGCAGCGTCCTGCCTATGGCCACGGGCTACTTCCCCCGGCCGAGGGAGGGCCAGAGCCTGACGAGCTTCCTCTCGTCGGCGCAGTTCGCCCGGGCCAACGCCGAGCTCGACCGGGAGAACGCTCACTTCAGCATCTCCGAGGCCATGATCGCGGTCATCGAGCAGGTGCGTCCTCCTCCTCGTCTCCTCCTCCTCCAACTCTTCACTTTCGCAACGGAGCGACGAGTCGTCGACGGTTGCGAGCTCGGGCCCTTGGCCCTCCCCTCCCCCCACCCCGCCCCTACCCGCCCCCGATGCAGGCCGCTAATTCGTTGGCTCGGGCCTCTCCCTGACGCAGCTCAAGTACAACAGGCAGCTGCCCCTGGTGGACGAGGCCGTCGACGAGAGCGACGAGGAGAGCGGCCCGAGGCAGCAGAGGCTCAGGTCGAGGCGGTGCCAGCGGCAGGAGGGCCAGAGGAAGCCGAGCAACGAGGCCCCCGTCAACGCCTGGAGCCACGATCTCGGCCTCAACGACGGCAAGACCAGCAGCCGTGAGTCGTTGCCTCTCTATTTCTCTCTATATCTCTCTCTCTCTCTCTCTC